>CM035422.1:167355212-167787712 GCA_020310875.1 Ceratopteris richardii
GATGCACATAGACACACACAAACCTCTCTCTCTACACACACATCTCTCTTTCTCTAGATCTCGCATCTTGGTAAGTGATGCGCATACTCTTTCTCTATTTTTTCTCTTTTCTAATTGCTCTTTTCTTTAAGTTCTTTCAATATGTACATTACTTCATGCACATAAAGAGAAAGACTAATTTTATCTACCTAAGTCTGATCATTCACATCTTGCATTAGTTTAGATCATATGGGTTATACTTTACGGAATATTAAAATGTTAAATGGGTTTAAATGCCTTGAGGTTTTTAATGTGTTTTGTGTTTTGATTTAGCAGGTGAAGATCCATGAGGGTGTGAATGCACATGGAATTATTCAAATATTTTTGGAGATATTTGGAAGAATACTTTTAGAAGATAGTTATTTTTAGAGGATAGTATTTTTAGTTATTTTTATAAAAATAATAGATTGTTTTAGAAAGCGACATTTTTGTAAAAATAGAAAATTATGATTTTTGTAAATAAAGAAAAAGCATGCTTTTTGAAGTGCCACCCTCATGTATCTTCTATTCAAGACATAATAAGAAATACCTATAAATACACATGCTTTGATACCACTATTGACTTTTGGATCCCGCAGATGCATGAATGCAGAGGATAGTACAGAAACAAAATTACACAAAAGTACTCAGAGAATAGAAAGAGACAAGAGACAACACCAGATTGAGTACAATCTCCCATCAATGTTATACTTTATGGAATATTGGAATGTTAAATGGGTTTTAATGCCTTGAGGTTTTTAATGTGTTTTGAGTTTTGATTTAGCAAGTGAAGATCCATGAGGCTATGAACATGCATGGACTTATTCAAATATTTTTGGAGATATTTAGAAGAATACTTTTAGAAGATAGTTATTTTTAGAAGATAGTTATTTTTGTAAAAATAATAGATTGCTTTAGAAAGTGATGTTTTTGTAAAAATAGAAAATTATGATTTTTGTAAATAAAGCAAAAGCACGCTTTTTGAAGTGCCACTCTCATGTATCTTCTATTCAGGATGTAATAAGAAATACCTATAAATACACACGCTTTGATAGACTCATCCATCAGAGTATGTGGGGGAGATTGTACCTAATCTAGTGTCATCTCTTCTCTCTTTCTATTCTTTGAGTACTTTTGTGTGATTTCATTTTTGTACTATCCTCTGCGTTTGTGCACCTGGGGGATCCAAAAGTCAATAGTGGTATCAGATCGAAGGCGTTCGGGGGCATTGGATTTTGATTTGCAACATCCATTCCATTTGCGATTCAGCATCCATCTCAACCGTCCGGTCCAGACCTAGGTTTTGGTTCTCTACATAAGGTCATGGACCTACCCATAGCATCGAGGATTTTAGTATGCCACCCCTACCTGGGGTAATGCATGAACAACAGTTGGAACTTTTGCATAAAGAATTCCAACATGCTCAAAATGAAATAAGAGAACGCAATGTTGCACTCCAACAACTACAAAGTGATGACAATAACCTAGTTAGGGTGGTGAAGGCCGTTATTACCGCCCAAGAACAAGGCACGTAGTCCAAGATTGGTGTGCGAAAAAATTCCAATTTTCTTGATTTGATGGGTGAAAGGATGGCTAGTTTGTTCTTTCCTAGTTATCTCAGTTTAATGACTTCTATTCTCATGAATCATACTCTAAAAGTGAAAGAGTGAAATTTGTAACTAATTATTTGGTGGGTAAGACCCAGTTATGGTGGAATGTTTTGTGCCATAGCACTGACCACCGCACCACATGGCAAGCATTTCAAGAAAAGATCAAGGAGTCCTTCCTTCCTCCTCAGTTTCACTTACATGCACATCAATCATGGACAAATTTTGGATGGAAAGATGGAGATACTATGTCTACCTATACTGAACGTTTTTGGCAATGACTATCACTTATTTGTTCGCTTGAAATGATTCCTGAAGATACTTTACATCAGAAATATGAAGATCGATTGGAGACTGGAATCCAAGTGAAGGTGAACACCCTACGCCCTATGACCCTCTATGAAGCTATTTCTTTTGCACATGATGCTGACAAAGAGTTTCAATCCATCGCCAAGTCCATTGAACGCTTACAACAAACACATCAGCGACCACAACCAATAAAGCCCATTTTTCCCTTCAAGCATCCTTTTTCTACTTTTTCTTCTCCTCCTTCTCAATGCCCATCTACTTTTTGGCATCCATCTACTTTTCAATGCCCTCCTCAATTCAATTTCTCATCAGTACCCAAGACAACCCCCTTATACCCTACCGAACCTCCAATCCTTCAAACTACGATGATGGATGCTCAACAAAAGAGTCCCCATATCACTTGCTAGCATTGTGGTAAGTTTGTTCATACTAAAGCTAAATGTAGGTTTCGAGATAACGACATGAAACCTATTGGAGCTCAAGTACACAACATGGAGGTGGTTGTTGAAGGCATTCAATCCAATTGGAGTGAAGAACCATTAGAATAGGATCTAAGTACCTTGGGTAACGAAATTTCTATTCATTCTCTCCTTTGCACGCAAGGTACTATTAATGGTAAACTTGTTAATATTTTACATGATGCTGGTAGTCCGCATGAATTTATTTCTCATACATTAGTGAAAGATCTCCAATGCATTTCAAGGAAAAAGATATAATGTTACAAGTGAAGTGCATAATGTTTAGATTTGTATAGGTTAATACGTAGATGAACGTACATTCTTGATTGCTCCTTTGCAGTCCTATGATGTTATACTTGATATGCCTTTTTGTAACCATTATAATCCATGCATTGATTATCATACACACCATGAGTTTTACGTTTAACAATCAAGATATTTCTTTGTCTACAATGCATGAATTCCAACCATTTCCATTAATTAGTCATACTCAAGTAAAACGTGCATTTAGGAAAGGTTAAAATTCATGTATTGTATTTGTTAATAATATAGTTGACTACACACACACTTCCTAATGCACATAAATCATTTATGGCTTCCTATAAGGATTGTTTTATGGCTGATTTTCCTTCTAAACTACCACCTTCTAGGGGATCTCTTGGCCATAGTATCGACTTAATTCCTAGTAGTTCTCCTCCCATAAAGCACCTTATAGGCATGAACCTTTATAAACAAGAAATAGCTAATCAAGTTAAGGATTTACTTCACAAAGGACTTATAAGGCCTAGTTCTTCTCCCTTTGGAGCACATGTTCTTTTAGTAGAGAAGAAGAACAAGACTTATAGGATGTGCATTGACTATAGAGCACTCAATAAGATCACAATTAAAAATAGATATCCTATTCCTAGGATAGATGATTTGCTAGATAGACTTCGTGGAGCACATGTTTTTAGTAAAATTGATCTTAAATCTGGGTATCATTAGATAAGAATGACACAACATGACATTTATAGGACTACTTTCAGAACTCAAACTGGTCACTTTGAATTCATGGTAATGCCTTTTGGACTGACCAACACACCTGCTACATTTGCACGTATGATGAATAGCATTTTTCTTGATTACCGAGCTTTTGTTCTTGTTTTCTTTGATGATACACTTGTCTATAGTGAGATGAAAAGCATTTAGCAATTGTCTTTAATTTGTTACGTAAAACAAACTTTATGCCAATCTTGAAAAGAATTATTTCTTCCAAAAGGAATTAGAGTATTTAGGCCATATTGTTTCTAGTCAAGGTGTTCATGTAGATCCAAAGAAAATTAAAGTAATTGAAGAATGGACAGTACCTCAATCTGTGAATGATGTATGCTCTTTTCTAGGGTTAGCAAGTTTTTATAAAAAGTTTGTAAAAGGTTTTTCTTATTTAGCACTTCCACTCACATTATTATTGAAGAAAAAGTTAAAATTTACATGGGGAGTATCACAACAACAATCTTTTGAAGAACTTAAACATGCACTTTCTCATGCACCTCTTTTGCAATTACCTGATTTTGCACAACCTTTCCAAGATGTTAGTGGTTCAGGTATAGGTGTTGTATTAATGCAAAATGATCATCCCATTGCATTTTAAAGTAGCAAACTTAAACCTTCTTAAAAGAACTATAGTACATATGATAAGGAACTCTTGGTTGTTGTGCATGCTTTAAAGATTCGGAAACATTATCTCATGGATTCGGAAGTCATAATCAAAACAGACAAACAAGCTATTAAGCATTTATTAAATCAACCATTGATTTCAGAGACACATTAAATGGGCTTCATTCATACAAAATTTTGAGCCTATGATTCAATATCAACCTGGCAAAGCTAATGTTGTAGTTGATGCCCTTATCGTTTCCCATCCCCACAAACATATATTGTTTCTATTAATAATATTTATGTTGTTCATATTCATTCATTTCATGACATTATTCCTACTTATGCATCTGATTTATATTTTTCACAAACGCAGAATGCTTTCAATAATTCTCCAACATTTAGTGAGGATCACTACACTTTTCATAATGGATTCTTGTATTTCAAACACAAGTTTATGCACTACACAAGGTTTTAAAGAATTTTTTATGAAAGAGATGCATGAACCAATGCATATGGGTCATAGGGGCATACAAAGTACTATTTCTACATGTAAAGAATTTTTCTTTTGGCCACATATGGAAAAGGATATTACACAATATGTTTCCCATTGCATTGTGTGTCAACGTGTAAAAAGACATCATGGTAAAGCATTCGGGTTATTAATGTCACTTCCCATACCTAATGGACCATGGGAACAAGTTTCTATGGATTCTATTACTGGTCTTCCTACAACTTCATCATATAATGATATTATTTGGACAATTGTTGATAGGTTTAGTAAACAAGCATATTTCATTCCTTGTAAAAAGACTCTTTCTACACCTCAAGCTGCAAACTTATTTATTAAATGTATTTTTTCGCATCATGGTTTTCCAAAAGTTATTCTTTTAGATCGAGATGTTCGTTTTTGTAATCACTTTTGGGTTGCATTATTTCAAAATTTAGGTTTCAAAATAGACTTTAGCTCTTCATTTCATCCTGAAAGTAATGGGCAAAGTGAAGCTACAAATAGTAATATTTTGGATCTATTAAGTTGTTATTCTTTAGATAATACAAGTAATTGGGATGAGAAACTTCCTTCACTACAGTTTGCATATAATAACACAACACATACCACTACTCGACGTGCACCATATGAAATTGTGTATGGTAAAAAGCTTCCCACTCCCATGTCTATCACTCAAACTGACATGCCTATGGCTAATTCTTTTGCATAAGATCATATTTCCATACTTCATGAGGTTCATGAGCACATTAAAAAAAGTGAAGAAAAATACATGTGCAATGTTAATAAGAATGAGTAGCTAAAGAATTTAATGAAAATGATTATGTATGGTAACGGATAATTAAAAGACATCTGAAAAATATTTCACAACATCCTAAGGTCAAACTTGCACCACGTTATTATGGACCTTTCCATATTATTCAGAAAATTAATGAGAATGCTTTTAGATTAGATATACCTTCTCATTGGAATATACATAATTCTTTTCATATCACTTTATTGAAATCATTTAAAGGAACCCTACCACTCACTCCCATTTTAGATGATCCTCCTTTGTTAGAAGAGGATGGTGAAATTTTAATTCCAGAGAAAATACTTGATTATGATGTTACTACTACATGCATAGGTAACCAATATCATAGATATTTGGTTAAATATAAAAATCATTCACTTGAAGAATCTCAATGGATTCATAAAACATCACTAACTCCACATGATGATCATTTGATTTGTGCTTATTATTCACAATCACATTAAATTCCAGTTTTCTAGTTCCATGCATGTGTTTTTACATGGAACATGCTTATGATTGTTCAATGATGGGACATGTGACTGGCCATCCATGTCTATTTTATTCTTATCAACTGAGGTCAGTTGCTCATCAACTGGGAGGCATGCTATACTTTATGGAATATTGGAATGTTAAATGGGTTTTAATGTCGTAAGGTTTTTAATGTGTTTTGTGTTCTGATTTAGCAAGTGAACATCCATGAGGGTGTGAACACACATGGAATTATTCAAATCTTTTTGGAGATATTTAGAAGAATACTTTTAGAGGATAGTTATTTTTAGAAGATAGTATTTTTAGTTGTTATTGGAAAAATAATAGATCGATTTAGAAAGTGATGTTTTTGTAAAAATAGAAAATTATGATTTTTGTAAATAAAGAAAAAGCACACTTTTCAAAGCACCACCCTCATGTATCTTCTATTCAGGATGTAGTAAGAAATACCTATAAATACACATGCTCTAATAGTCCTGTCCATCAGAGTATGTGGGGGGAGATTGTATCCAATCTAGTGCTGTCTCTCATCTCTTTCTATTCTTTGAGTACTTTTGTGTGATTTCATTTCTGTACTATCCTCTGCATTCGTGCGTCTACGAGATCCGAAAGGCAATAATATGCTTGTGCACTTTTCTATTGTTGCTTAGATTAGGAATGTGCTACTGTCATAGTTTAGATAAAAAGAACAGAAACATTAAAAATAATAATAATAATAATAAATCATAAAAAGAAGAGAAATGAAGAAACTAATAAGCATATTGAACTGTGAAGAAAGGAGAAATGGAACTCTAAATTTAGAGAAAATGGAAAATATAGCTCAAAGCATAGGTAAGAAATCGTGCGCACATGAATCTAAGGACCATATTCAAAAGCATTTCATTTATACACAAGTTAATGAATCATATGTGAATGAAGTAATTGAAGAAAAATTTAGAAGATGTGAAGAGCAATTGAAAGAAATAGAGACTAGAGCAAATGAATCTATACAACAAAAATTTGGAATTATTTTGACCTTAATGCAAGCCATAAATACAATGTCTAACACTATGCAAGTAATGGGAATTAATCTTAAAGATGTAAAAGGAGCAATGGACTGCGAGGTTTTAGAATTGAAGAAAACATTGAACTTTTGAGCAACCAAACCAAGGATCTACAATCATTGAAAGGTGACCATGAACATGAGGTAAGAGTCCAAGGTGTATCTACATATACATCTGATAAACAATCATTTGATCTTAGAAGATCCACCACTAAAATGATACCTAGAAAATTAAATAATGTTCAGAAGTGATCTCCAAGATGTTTTTGGTGCGATTAATATGGACATATGTTCTGGCATTGCGTGGCATATGAAAGTGTGTGTGGAAATAAATTATGTGAAAAAATAAAATTTGTAACTAGCAAGACCAATCACTCTTACATCTGAATATAGGAAGAGGTGGGATGAAGGAATATTTTGAATCGACAAAAGCCAAACCAAAAGCATTGTAAAAGTTGTGGAAATTAAAAGTATACGACAACAAGAAATCTAAAGAGCAAAAGAGTATGGTATCAATTGAAAATCAAGGTAAAGCTATTGAAGAAAACAAAATTAGACAAATAAAAGTAGAAAAACAAAACATTGAATAAATATTGAAAGAACAAATGGAAACAGATAAAAGAAAATCTGATAAAGAAATTCATGTGGAATCAAATAAAGATCAAGATTTAAATGTCTCATTTGATCCAAAACTTTTAACTAATGAGAAAATATTTAGTCAAGAGAAAGTTACAAAATTACAACCTGAGTTAAACTTTGATATAAACAATCATGAAAATAAACAGATTGAACAAGAAAATAGTAAACAAGAAACTCAAGAAGACACAAAATATGATAAATGAGTTAACAAAATAGACAAATAGTTTCTTGATGATATTATTAAGCAAATCGAGGGAAATATAAAGATGACTTCAAAGCCTTTTAAGACTTTGAAATCAAGCAAAGGAAACAAAAATTTGAGTTTTTAGGACATATTAGCAAATATTGAAGGACGATAGTATGATTGAAGAAGAATCACAATGAAAAAGTATGAGATTTATCAAGAGTTACTAGATGATGATGAAGATGATGATGATGATGATGTGAAGATGATCATGATGATGATGATGATGAAGATAATGATGAACATGATGATGATGATGATGATGAAGATGATGATTATAACACATTGGTCTACAGAGGCCACTCCATGGGAAAAGGGCTAGCCATAGCCAACGTCCCAAGCTCGAGGGATATCCTAAGGTATTCAATGGTAATGGGGATGAGTGTTGCATGATGGCCACGTGGCGGCACTAGACCATTCCAGTTCATTACTATTTTGAATGCAAGAGGATATAATGGATGGGTGGAGAGTGGCACACACATCATTGACAAGTCTTTAGCCTTTTAGTTCTAGCATTTGGTATTCAGAGCAGGATTCGAGAAGTTGAAGAGTCTTTTTTTGAAAAAATTTGCACGTGAGATTTGATCAACTATCTTCAAAAAGGCACCCTCTCATCATCGTGCTCGGAGGCTACCGTGATCACAAAGAGGGAGTTGTAGGTGTCATCTCAAAATAAATTTGGAGGTTGGTTAGCCTCGAGAGAGCTCGTGAGCTCTCACAAGGAGCCCACGCATGCAGTTGCCTGTGAACAGCTACCCCTTAGCTTCCCACGCACTCAATCGCAGAGGAGGTAGAGAGAGAGGCTCTCTTTCCCTTTCTTCCCTTGTGTTGGGTACAATGTGAATATCAAGTTCAATATATAGCCAATTTTTTGGTCATCTGCTTCATATGTGGGATCAGGCAGCTGCTTTGCATGCTCTCGTGGTAGAAGGCATTGCTACAGGAGAAGAATTTGAAGTCTTCTTGAGCTATCATAGCTAAACCACTCCTACCATAGCATAATTGGCATACCTATCCTCACTCATTTGGCCATAACTTGCTCATATCAACTCCAAATTGAGTGATTTTTGTTGCTTTTGGATCCGCTTTCAAACATGTATAGAGCTCCAAACTTGATTGTTCGACATCAAGGACCCCCATTTGAGCACTTCTTTGATGCAACTATCATTGGTAGACTCTTGGAGAAGCAAGAAGAGTGTGTGTGGATCATCTCCAACACCTGCACACACCTGTACATCAAGGTTTTGGACCTTAAAGATAAGTTTTGTGGTCATTTTCAATGCATTCTTGATCTGTTCATGCATCATAGTGCACATAGGACAAGCATTTTTCATGGCATACATGGTATACGATTAGTTAGAAGCTTATTCAGCTCTACACTTTGCATGAAAGTAATGTTGCAGGTACAGGTAGCACTTGGTTTGTAGGTACAACAAGGAAAATATAAGAACTTGCAATGTTCTTATTGTGATACCGTGCCACAAGCACGAGAGTTATTGCAAGGGGCATGTAGTGCCCTTTGGTTTAGTGTGTATATATTATGCGTGCTGACATCATTTATTTGGAGAAGTGTGTGTAGTGCACTTGGTTTTATTCTTCTAATTTTCATTTTTACACCATTATGGAGCCAAAATTTTTAAGATTTTGCATGCATGTGCATAAAAAGTAGATAAAGCATAATAAAAGTTTCTTTTCTATTATTTCCTTTATGCAAAGGCTTGTGATTTGTCTATTTTGGCTGCCATTTGGGTATCTTAGGTGTACATAGAGCGTAAAAACTTAAAAAAAACACATAAAAATCATAAAACCATAAAAAGAAACCTACTCCTTATCCTAGCATGGAATCAAGACCCTATTCACCAATTAGGACTGATAAACTCATGGGTGAGTGCATTCAAACCCCATAGAGACCATGAGTGTTGGGATAGCACATTTAGAGAGCGTACTTCACGACATCTTGGAACACGTGCATGTTTCCAAGAAAGATGCCTGAGATCGAGTTTCTAGGGATGAAGGTAGATGCTGCACGTGAGCATGAAACTCCAGAAATCCCTAGAGATAGCATACTAGTCAGAGAAGCCCAATGGTAGTTAGATGACCTTAAGCCGCCTAGATATCATGGCTCGACTAGTGCTAGGACTATTGAAGCTGTTGAGCAGTGGCTCAGCAAGTGGGAGTAGTGCTTCCGCTTATGTCATATCGTGGACAATAGGCATAAAATTCAGCAAGCCACTTATAACCTTATGGATGTCGCCCATAGGTAGTGGTGTAAGATAGAGCAAGACAAGAAAGAGCCCACGACTTGGGAACAATTTAAAGTCTTGTTCTAGAGCTTTGTACCACTTGATGAGAGACCTAGAGGACTAGATACTTGGTTCTTCATCAACCAGAAGAACCAAACCATTCAAGAGTGCTCGGGTAAGTAGAAAGAGGTACTTCTTAAAGTACTTGATACTATCCCTGAGTTTCTCTAGGTCCACAAGTTCCTCTTGGGTCTAAGAGAAACTATAAGACCTTTGGTGAGGAAGGAGAGATGTCACTCCTTGGCATAGGCCATGGAGATGGCTTTAGTCTATGAGGATGGCCATAGGCTCATAGACTAAGATACGCCAACCCTTCGCCACATCTACTCCTAGCTTGACCAGTGCACAATCTTCCAAAGAGGTTAAACAAGTGCATATGATCAAGAAAGTTTCAAGAGGGAAAAGGAAAGTGTCTTCTCTAACTAAGAGGGCATATAATAATTCTATTCTTACCCCTCAACAAAAAGAGAAGGAAATGAAAGAGGGGTTATGCTATGGGTGTCTAGGGTAGTTTTTCAAGGACTATACTAAGAAAAAGAAAATACCAACACCATAGTTATTAATCCCACTCAGGCAGGAAGTGATGGAGATGATAGTTTGGAGATTCCCCATCCCATAAATCATCTCCCATAGTGGCCATGATGGTCACAAAGAAGGTTCCTACTGTGTCAGATGTTGTGCTTTCACTAGTGGCACAGAAGGATCATTTTCATGAGAGGAGTCGTGGCAGGACATCCTGTCAAGGTAGTCTTTGACACTGGGTTGACACATAATGTGATTAGTTCCTGACTATTCAAGAGGCTACACTTGGAAAGTGTGCAATCAGACTATGCCTACATAGTAGAGTTAGCCAACAAGAAGGGAACTAAGACATGGGACTGATGAGTAGTTGGTTTGGCCATTCAGATCCAGTCCTATGAGGACGTACTAGATTTTGAGATAGCTAGACTGGCACATTTCGATGTAGTCCTAACTAAGAAGTGGCATGCTAGGAAATGACCAGTCATTGACTTTGTTTCGCATGTATATCAGTTTGATCATGAGGGAAGGCGATTGTAAGTATATTTGTTTTCTTTATTTTGTGTATTCGTCGTGTATTATGATGGATTCATGCATTCATGGAAACTCAATGCTCAAGCACTTTCAGAGAAACTAAGAGCACAATTCCAAGAGTTCTTCTTGAAAGAATTACCTTCAGGTTTATCTCCTTGCAGGAACATTGCGCATAGGATTGAATTGGTACTAGGAGCGACTCTGACCACTTGACCACCATTTCGAATGAGTTTCTAGGAGGAGAATGAAGTCTGCAAGTTCATGGACAAGTATGAAAGGGCTGATCACCCAACTACTCCAGATAGGATACTAGATCAAAGACAGAAGCGGTTGAGAAACCGTGTTATCTAGGAGTATCTATTAGCCTGGAGAGGATTACCGCTTACTGACTAACTTGGGAATCAGAAGCTCTAGTTTGCAAGTAATTTCCCTCATTGATCATTGAGGACAATGATCTTTAGAAGGGGGAGAGAGTGTCAGAAATTGGTCTATAGAGACCACTCCATGTATGTGTGGGACAAGGGCCAACCATAGTCAAGGTCCCAAGCTCGGAGGATATCCTAAGGTATTCAATGGTAATGGGGATGAGTGTTGCATGATGGCCACATGGTGGCACAAGAACATTCCAGATCATTACTATTTTGAATGCACGAGGATATAATGGATGGGAGAACAGTGGCACACACATCAGTCACAAGTCTTTAGCCTTCTAGTTCTAGTAATGATGATGATGATGATGATGATGATGATGATGATGATGCTAATGATGTTGATGGTGATGAAGGAAGTTAATCAAGTGAATGTAGTTTTTCCGAATTCTCCAGTTTCAATTTTATTCTATATATATATTTGATTTTCATGCATATCATGTCTACATTTTATGATGTTTTGGGCAAGTAGAAGAAGGTATTTAAATTGCACTACAGAGTGATTAGGGATGCTAGTAGGGATGTATACACTTGAGAGAGTAGGATCAGATACCCTATAGCAGTTATGAGGACCTAGATAGGACACTCTGACTTGAAGCTCTTAGTAGAAAGGTGGACTTATTTTATATGAGTAGGCTCTATGAAGTTCTGAAAACACTCTGACAAGATCTTTAGCTCTGATTAGGGGTAAGGCCTTTCCCCTTTAACAAAAAGTTGCAAAGAAACAGAAATAAATGATAAAGCAATACATTAATGGTTGCTATAGAAAAAGAAAAAGGAAAAAAATGAGAAAAAGAAAAATAAAAATAAAATAAAAAGAGAAAATAATTTTCAGGACTTAGATGTGGTCTTGAAACCACATTTGAGATTTGTATGGGGGCTATACGAGGCAGAGCTATGCAATAGTGGAGCTAGCTGTATTTCCTAATAAACCAAACATGAGAACATTTATATAAAAAGAGAACTGACATCGAAACGAGTCGATAGAAAAGATTGTTTCTGGAAAGTCTAAGCAATTTCTATAGGTGCAGTTTGACTTATTTTCAAAAGTAGTATGTTGACTGAACATGTTTTCCAATCATGACTTACGTACTTTAAAATCATGTTTATTTTGCTTGGGACCAGCATATGCATAAAAATACCATGTTTCAATATTTGAAAAAAAAATAAAGACTAAAAAGAGTTTCAAAAGAATTTTGATGCGTTTCTGTTGGATTCTGCAAGTTGACCTATCGGGATGATGTGGAGGTTTAGTGGGGGTGGATGTCGGGATGAAATCCCTTAGGAATAGTGTGCAAAGTTTTTTTTTTTATTTAGTTTCTTTGCTTTTCTGACTGAGAATTGATGTTTTGATTGTAGAAAGATAAAAGAGTCATAAATTTTTTAAATGTTTTATTGATTTGATTAGTTGAGTGATGAAAATCTTTCATTTATACATTAGACTTGTATCTTTATTTGTATAAAGTTCATTAACCTATTCCAAACACCTGAAACCGTAGCTTGAAACCCGTGAAAACTTGCCCATAACCCCTCAAAACTTATTGTGGACCTTAGAAAATAGTCACCAAGTTAAAGACATAAAAATATTATCTAATCCATTGCTTAATATTTCCACATCCTTATGGATCAACCCCAATTTTTCCCTTGATAAAAACCCTAGTTCAGAACCTTGGAATCATACTTTTTCTAACCCTAATCCTTAGTTTTAATTATTTCTTTTGTATATCGGTGTGAAAGGAGAATAAAACATTAATTAAAAACAAGATGTAGAATTAATAAAAATGAAAAAGAAAAATAGAAAATCAAAAGAGAAAAATAAAAACAAAAAGAGAAACCAAAAATAGAAAAAAAGGATTTCATTTTAAAAAATTAGAAAAGAACAAAAAGAAGAATTTGAACATAGAAAAGATAAAAAAGAAGATTTTCTTAGAATAGAAAGGAGACGGCTAGAAGATTCTAAAGTTCTAGAAGAGAGACCTTCGAGAAAAGCTATATATACATGCCCTCATTTTTCCATGGTTTTTTTTTTAGGTACTTCTCTTATTTCTTTTCTTTGTTCATGCTTTGTGAGTACTTGTTTTTTCTATCTATGATCTTAACTCTCAAGCTCTCCATCTCTAGCTTCCATGCCAATAGAGAAAGGAGGGAGAGAGAGAGAGAGATCTTCATCTCTCTAGCCTCTCCCCTCCACTCCAATTTTATGTAGAGAAAGAAAAAGTGTGTGGGAAAGAGAAAGTGTGTGGGAAAGAGAGAAACCCTACCTTTTCTCCCTCACTACTCGTCCTCTCTATGACTTCATGGTTGAATGGATTAGAATGAAGCACGCAATAGAAAGTTTTCTTGTTTCTTGTATGATTAAGTAATTGATTAAGCTACTCATAAAGAGAGAGAGAGAGAGAGGGAGGGAGAGTAGCTCAAGAATGATGCACACAAATCTTCGATTTACACAATTGTTTACACAGAGAGCAAGCATCATTTTGTAGTCATCGCCTGCAAAATTGATCAGCCAAGAGAGAAGATCATATGGCAAAACAGAGAGTGTTCTGAAACCATACAGGATATAGTTCATGTTGTTGTCCCTTGGCTCCTATCTCACTTGTACAAATGTGGGCATGAGACAACAACTACGCTGATAACTTTTATTTTCTTGCTTCTCGCGACCCATCTAGAGTGGAAAGAACATTTGAGAGAGGAGGTTTGTGGGAATAAGCAAATTCATGTTGCTCATTCACTAAACAACATGAGCAAGTTTTCTATTGCAATTCCCATCTCTACCATAGACAAATATGGATACGGTTTCAGTTGTGCTCATAGAGAATTAGACTTGTCTGAGTAGCGAGAGAGAGAGAGAGAGAGAATGACAATTGGTCCAACCAACTGGTCGTCTTCGCTATTCAAGGGTTTATTTGAGGATTTCCAAGCTCTGGCTGCATCGTGGTTTACCCCTATGTCATCTTTGCTTGGAATGCTCAGAATAGCAAAGAGAGAGAGAGTCGATTCTACATGCAGGTGGTAGAGAGCTAGAGAAAAAGATCCAAGAAAGAGAGAGAGAGAGAGAGAGAGAGAGAGAGAGAGTCGATTCTAGATGCAGGTGGTAGAGAGCTAGAGAAAAAGATCCACGAAAGAGAGAGAGAGAGAGAGAGAGAGAGGATTCAAGATGACGCAAAAATCTAAGGCGATAGTGGAGAATTGTCAGCAGCGCAGAGTCGGTGCACACGGGGGGGGGGGGGGGGGGGGGGGAGAGAGAGAGAGAGAGAGAGAGAGAGAGAGAATGATAGAGATCCACAGACTGATCGCGTAGAAGGATCATGATGATCACCGCTTGAGAAAAATGCTCACAGAGAGAGAGAGAGACTCTGATTGCTATAGAAACTCCGATTGCACGCTCAGAGAGCTCTTGCATAGAAGACCAAAAAAGTGATGGTGGCACATCAAATGAGACCAAAAGTGAAGTTCGAGAGAGAGCGAGAGAGAGAGATGAGGGAGAGAGAGAAAGAGAGACATAGAGGATTCAAGATGAGGTAGAGATCTAAGGCGGCAGTGGAGAATTGTCGGCAGAGCAAAGTCGGTGCACATGGGGGGGGGGGGGAGGGAGAGAGAGAGAGAAGGAAAGGAAATCATTCTTGAATCACTTTTCTGGTCGCTGGACATGCTGGCAATTTTTTTTATCTCTGCGAGTTATTCAAAAAATAATGCTTTCTCTCTCTGAAAAGGTTATGGCATCTGTGCATCGACATGCCACTAAGGTTTTTCGTATTGATTTTTGTAGTCTGGTTAGTTTAAGGAGAGATGGCATGAAGGCAATCCACACGAGATCGCTTTGAGTTTTTGGCATTGAAGAGACGTGCACTCTAATAATCGGAAGAAGGAATATTTACTATTGACGATTGAATTTGGGATTAAAAATTCGTGACAACGTTCATTGGCGGATTTCATCTTGAATGGGCGGATTCAATGCTTACTTTGTGAATTCTTTTATAACGCATAGAAATATTTCAATTCTTTATTCCCCAAACACACGAATGTCTTGCGAAGGAGAAGCTACGCAATATGTCATATTGATCATTGAATTAAGAATTTATATGCATTATTTTGCAAAGACGTTTAAGACCATGTTTTATGAATAGGAGAACTTCATATTGCAGAGTCCATCCAGTGTTTCATGTCAGTAAACTTAGAAAGTAAACTTAGAAAAATAAAAGAAAAAGACAAAGAAAATTTTCATGACTTAGATGTGATCTTGAAACCACATCTGAGATTTGTATGCGGGCTATACGAGGCAGAGTTATGCAATAGTGGAGCTAGTTGTATTTCTTGATAGGTGTATAGAAACCAAACATGAGAACATTTATATAAAAAGAGAACTGACATTGAGACGAGTCAATAAACGAGTCGATAGAAAAGATTGTTACTTGAAAGTCTAAGCAATTTCTATAGGTGCAGTTTGACTTATTTCAAAGGTAGTATGCTGATTGAACATGTTTTCCAATCATGACTTATCTACTTTAAAATCATCTTTATTTTGCTAGGAACCTGCATGTGCATAAAACGACCACGTTTCAAAATTTGAAAAGAAAAAACATAAAGAATGAAAAGAGTTTCAAAAGAATTTTGATATGTTTCTGTTGGATTCTACAGGTTGGCCCATCGCGATGATGTGAAGATTTAGTGGGGATGGATATCGGGATGAAATCCCTCAGGAATAGTGTGCAAAGTGTTTTTATTTTCTTTGTTTTTCTGACTGAGAATTGATGTTTTCATTGTAGAAAGATAAAAGATTCATAAATTGTTTAAGTGCTTGATTGATTTGATTGGTTGAGTGACGAAAACTTTCATTTATACATTAGAGTTGTATATTTATTTGTATAAAGTTCATTAACCTATTGCAAACACCTGAAACCCTAGCTTGAAACCCGTGAAAACTAGCCCATAACCCTTGAAAACTTATTGTGGACCTTAGAGAGTAGTCACCAAGTTAAAGACATGAAAGTATTATCTAATCCATTGCTTAATATTTCCACATCCTTATGGATCAACCCTAATCTTTCCTTGATAAAAACCCTAGTTTGGAACCTTGGAATCATAATTTTTCCTAACCCTAATCCTTAGTTTTAATTAATTCTTTTGTACATAGGTGTGAAAGGAAAATAAAACTTTAATTTAAAAAAAAAAGAGGTAGAATTAATAAAAGTGAAAAAGAAAAATAGAAAATAAAAAGAGAAAAATAAAAATAAAAAGAAAGACCAAAAATAGAAAAAAAGGATTTGATTTTCTAAAATTAGAAAAGAACAAAAAGAATAATTTGAACATAGAAAAGATAAAAAAGAAGATTTTCTTAGAATAGAAAGGAGAAGGCTAGAAGATTCTAAAGTTCTAGAAGAGAGACCTTGGGAAAAGCTATATATACATGCCTAATCCTCATTTTTCCATGGTTTTCTTTTAGGTACTTCTCTTCTTTATTTTCTTTGTTCATGCTTTGTGAGTACTTGTTTTTTGTGTCTATGATCCTAACTCTCAAGCTCTCCATCTCTGGCTTCCTTCATCTCTCTACCCTCTCCCCTCCACTCCAATTTTATGTAGAGAAAGAGAAAGTGTGTGGCAAAGAGAGAAACCCTAGCTCTTCTCCCTCACTACTCCTCCTCTGTATGACTTCATGTTTGAATGGATTAGAATGAAGCACGCAATAGAAAGTTTTCTTGTTTCTTATCTGATTAAGTAATTGATTAAGCTACTCATAAAGAGAGAGAGCGAGAGGAAGAGTAGCTCAAGAATGATGCACACAAATCTTCGATTTACACAATTGTTTACATAGAGAGCGAGCATCATTTTGTAGTCATCGCTTGCAAAATTGATCAGCGAAGAGAGAAGAAATGGCAAAAGAGAGAGTGTTCTAAAACCATACAGGATATAGTTCATATTGTTGCCCCTTCGCTCATATCTCACTTGTACAAATGTGGGCATGAGACAACAACTACACTGATAACTTTTATGTTCTTGCTTCTGACCCATCCAGATTGGAAAGAACATTTGAGAGAGGAGGTTCTTGAGGTTTGTGGGAATAAGCAAATTCCTATTGCTCGTTCACTAAACAACATGAGCAAGTTTTCTGTTGCAATTCCATCTCTATCATAGACAAATATGTATACGATTTCAGTTGTGCTCATAGAGAATTTGACTTGTCTGAGTCGTGACAAAGAGAGAGAGAGAGAGGGTGAGAGAGAGAGAGAGAGGGAGAGAATGACAATTGGTCCAACTAAGTAGCCGTCTTCGCTATTCAAGGGTTTATTTGAGGATTTCCAAGCTCTGGGCTGCATCATGGTTTGTCCCTATGTCATCTTTGCTTGGAATGCTAAGAATAGTAGAGAGAGAGAGAGACAGAGAGTCAACTACGGATGTAGGTGGTAGAGAGCTAGAGAAAAAGATCCATGAAAAAGAGAGCGAGAAAGAAAGAGAGAGATGGGAGAGAGAGAGAGAGAGGATTCAAGATGACACAAAAATCTAAGGCGACAGTGGAGAATTGTTAGTAGAGCAGAGCCGGTGCACACGAGAGAGAGAGAGAGAGAGAGAGAGAGACGTAAGGCAACATAGCTTAAGAAATCAATCGAGCAAAACAGTGGCAAATCTGCAGAACGTAGAGCTTAGAGAGAGAGAGACAAAGAGAGAGAGAGAGAATGATAGAGATCCACAGACTGGTCGTGCAGAAGGAACATGATGATCACCACTTGAGAAAAATGCTCAGATGAAGAGAGAGAGAGAGAGAGAGAGAGAGAGACTCTGATTGCTATAGAAACTCCGATTGCATGCTCAGAGAGCTCTTGCATAGAAGACCAAAAAAGTGATGGTGGCACATCAAATGAGACCAAAAGTGAAGTGAGAGAGAGAGATGAGAGAGAGAGAAAGAGAGAGAGATGAGAGAGAGAGAGAAAGAGAGAGATAGAGGATTCAAGATGAGGTAGAGATCTAAGGCGGTAGTGGAGAATTGTCCGCAGAGCAAAGTCGGTGCACATGGAGGGGGAGAGAGAGAGAGAGAGAGAGAACTCAGTTACAAATGATGATACACAGAGATGTAGGCAATGATGCAAAATGTTAGAGAGAGAGAGACTGTTGTAGAAGGTGAATGCGACACAAAAATCAGGAAATGGAGAGAGAGAGAGAGAGAGAGAGTATCAATTATTTTAACGTGCAGAAGAACTCTAATTAGAGGGGGACATATCCTTCAATAGATGTGCAGAACCTTCTTTCTACAATGAAAATGATTCCTAGAGGTTCAATGCGGAGGACAAATGAAAATTCTGAGAATAGTAAAGATGGAATTTAGGCTTCATTTTGGAATGGTAGATATTCTCAATGCAACAAATATATCAGCTTCTATATAAGGATAGTGGTAGTATGGATACGCCATCACTAGGCAGTGATTCTATTATGATCAATGTTGGTACAAATAGTGGAGATCTAAGAAACCACACTATAGAAAGTATTGCGCAAAAAAGAAGCATAGAAAACGGAGAGAGAGAGAGAGAGTGTGTGTGTGTGAAGGAAAGGAAATCATTCTTGAATCACTTTTCTGGTCGCTGGACATGCTGGCAATTTTTTTTATCTCTGCGAGTTATTCAAAAAATAATGCTTTCTCTCTCTGAAAAGGTTATGGCATCTGTGCATCGACATGCCACTAAGGTTTTTCGTATTGATTTTTGTAGTCTGGTTAGTTTAAGGAGAGATGGCATGAAGGCAACTCACACGAGATCGCTTTGAGTTTTTGGCATTGAAGAGACCTGCACTCTAATAATCGGAAAAAGGAATATTTACTATTGACGATTGAATTTGGGATTAAAAATTGTTTACATAATGTGACAACGTTCATTGGCGGATTTCACCTTGAATGGGCGGATTCAATGCTTACTTTGTGAAGCATATAAATATTTTAATTCTCTATTCCCCAAACACACGAATGTCTTGCGAAGGAGAAGCTTCGCAATATGTCATATTGAGCATTGAATTAAGAATTTATCTGCATTATTTCGCAAAGACGTTAAACACCATGTTTTATGAATAGGAGAACTTCATTTTGTTCGTGGATGAAATCATAACTACCAATAATGATACTCATAAGAAACAAGAATTCCTTTGTTTAAACTGTGGATAAAATGT
This sequence comes from Ceratopteris richardii, assembly GCA_020310875.1. NCBI lineage: Eukaryota > Viridiplantae > Streptophyta > Polypodiopsida > Polypodiales > Pteridaceae > Ceratopteris > Ceratopteris richardii. Next base: position 167,374,887 of record CM035422.1, read on the forward strand.
TAAGAATTTATATGCAAATAATAAAAATTAAAACAAAAATTAAAGGGAACAACAATGTAAATAGGTGAAACTTAAAGAAAATAGAAAATAAGTATGTAAAATAAAAAGAAACAAAAAAAAAAGAGAAAATCAGTGGAAGAAGTGGTCCATCTCCAATCTCTCGATCTTAATTGTTGGTAACTACTCGTCAATGTTCTTCAATTCTCGTCAATGTTCTTCAATGCTTGTCTACAGAAAAACATTAGAAAACAAACATAAGTACATTTTATGAAACATAAAACATACTTATTATTTTCAACTCTTATAATATATGTATATGCTCATTCATTCACTCATACCTATGTTCACATCATTCTATATGCATATGTTTTTGGTCATCATGCATATATGCACCCATGCTCACATACACATGCATTCAAACATTCACATGTATGTTCTCATGCATGCATGCACCTCACATCACTCTCAGGCATGCATACATTAGCTCTCATATGCATGCACACACACTATCACATGCACATGCTAACACACATTCATAAACTTATACACATGCTAACACACATTCATAAACTTATACACATGCTAACACACTTTCATATGCTAACACATTCTCATACTTATGTTAACACATTCATAAACTCATACTAACTCACACTCATATAAATGCTAACACACACTCACATATGCATGCTAACACACTCTCATATATGCATACCTACTAACATGCATATGCACACATGCACATACATTCTCACATGCATGCTAACATCTCACATGCATCCATATCGTCATATGCATCTATACTCATTCTCATGCACACATGTTTCTACCTCTTACATGCTCATGCACATCACATTATACATGCATTCTCATACTCATGCATTAACTCATACCACACATACATCATGCTCATGCACACCCATGTATCTAATTCTTATGCACATGCACTCATACATTCTTATAACTTATGGAATGTGTTGAATAATGCATTGTTGGAGTGTTAATTTATTAACATATTAATGTGTTTTTGGTGTTTTTGATATAGCAGATGAAGGTTCGTGAAGGCGTGAAAGCGTTCAAAGGCAGACATCAATAATCCGACTTTAGGGCGGACATCAATAAATCTGATTTATAATTTAGTTTGTAAATAAATCCACGTAGAAGGTTCTATTGTTAGAAATAGTTAGAAAAATAGTGGTTAGAATAAGGGTCATTGTAGACCGCAATTTCTGATATTAAAAGAAAAGGCTTTCTACGAAGTCACCAAGTTTTAGTTTCACGCATGCTTTTTGAAGCCGCTCTCATGTAACCACTCTTTTCGACATAATCAAAAATTCCTATAAATACATGCACTCTGTGGACTGTCGAAACAGAGTGCATGGGGGGAGATTGCACCCAATACTGCGTTTGGTCTCGCCTCTTGGCATCTCTATTTTTCTGTGTGTTTTCTAGGTTTGCAACCTATGTGTGCGTGTGAGAAAGATCCTGATAACAGTGGTATCAGAGCCTTGCATGCATCACTACAGAGGGATCTGTTTCTGTTCGTTTTGGCAAATTGATCTCTGTTTCACTATTCTCTATTCGTGACCCAATTCCTATTCCAATTCCGATTCCGGCTTTGATTTTCGATTCCGTTTTTGCTTTCGTTTCCGTTTCCAATTTCAATTTCAATTTCGGTTTTGGTTCCAGAACCAGAACCTATGTTTACTCTTTCAGTTTCGGTTCTGGTTCTAGAACCAGAACCTATGTTTACACCTATGTTTACTCCTTCCGCTTACTCCAAGGCATCGACTAAGGCATAGAACTTATGCATAACTTAAGGCATAACTTAAGGCTCTTGGCAGCCATTGGCTATGTGCGAACCAATTTTAATTTATGAGTGGCAATAAGAAGTTTTATATTCACCAAGGTGGGAGGATTTGAACCCATAACCTCATCCACACAAGGGAAGTGTTTTACCACTACATTATCTATTTGTGTTGTCACTCTACTTCTCTTTTCTTATATTTAACACAACTTTCATCTCTTTCTTACTTTTTCAATTCCCAAGAACAACCATTCCTTTTACATTTTAACTCAAACAAACTCAAAAATTGTTTTTACATATCTAGCAAGAGGGTTTTGTCTCTACATGCTCATGGACCCTATGAACAACATGGAGGATTTCGGCGAATCATCTCTACCCGAGGTAACACTCAAGCAACAACTAGAGCTCCTACGGCACAAATTACGAGGCGCTCAGAACGAGATCTGACAACGTGATGAAATACTCAAAAAGATGCAAACTGATGAAGACAAGCTTACGAGGGTGATCAACGCTATTGTCTCTGCACAGTCAGATGGCATGCATTCCAAGATTGCTATTAAGAATTACCAGTTTTTACGGTTTGATGGCCGAAAGGATGGCCCTTTAATCCTTTCATGGCTTTCACAGTTTGATGATTTTTATACTGATGAAACATATGCTAAAAGTGAAAAAGTCAAATTTGCCACTAACTATTTAGTAGGAAAAGCTCAAGTCTGTTGGAATGTCCTGTGACACAGTATAGAGCATCCAACAACGTGGAAGGCTTTCCAAGATAAAGTGAAGGATTCTTTTCTTCCTTCTCAATATCATTTACATGTTCGATGTGCATGGAGGACCCTTGCATGGAAGGAGGGAGATACGGTTACTACCTACACGGAGTGGTTCTGGCAAAATTTACTATTGGTTCGAATGCTTGAAGATGTACCGGAGGATAGCTTGCAGCGGAAATACGAAGATGGTTTGGAGGTGGGAATCCAAGCTAAGCTTCACACCTTACAAGTTGCAACCCTCAATGAGGCTATATCTTTCGCCTATGATGCAAAGAAAGAATTCCAGTCCATAACCAAGTCACTCCTTCTACAACAACCACGTCAACGATCATTTTTTGTTAAACCAAATCTTCCCATGAAATGTAATTTTAATGCCCCATCTTACCCTAGTTTTCCTCGTCCACCACAATCCAATTACTCAACTGCACTTGTTGCTTCATCTCTCCAACCTACCAAACCACCTACCCTACAAACTTCAGCGATGGATGCCCAACAGAAGCGACCACGAATCACCTGCTAGAATTGTGGTAAACCTGGACATACAAAAATGAAGTGTCGATTACGACCTCTTAACATGAAACCCTCTGTAGCTCAATTACATAACATGGAGGCCAATAATGAATAAATTCCTCCTCTTGGACAAAGGAATCATTGGAGAAGGACTTAAGTACCTTGGGTAATGATATCTCTCTTTATTCTCTACTTTGCATGCAGGGTACTATAAACAACAAACTTGTTAAAATTCTACATGATGATGGTAGTTCACATGACTTCATTTCACATTTATTAGTACAAGAACTTAAATTAAAAACGTGTCCTTCTTTGTATAAAGTAAAAGCTGCATTTCAAGGTAATCATTATAATGTAACACGAGAAGTGCAAGATCTTATGATTAGCATAGGCCCATATGTTGATTCACGAACATTTTTAATTGCACCTTTGCAATCCTACGATGTTATACTAGGTATGCCTTTTCGTCATCATTATAACCCATGCATTGACTACCATACACATACCTATAATTTTGAATTTAAAGGTCAAATTATTACTTTGTTTGCACGGCATGATTTCCAACCATTTCCATTGATTAGTCATACTCAAGTAAAACGTGCGCTTAGGAAAGGATTCAATTCATGCATTGTCTTTGTTAATATCATCAATGATTATACTCATACACTTCCTAATGCACATAAACCTTTCATGACTACTTATAAGGACTGTTTTATGTCTGAGGATCCCTCTGAACTACCACCATCTCGAGGATCCTTTGACCATAACATAGACTTAGTCCTTGGTAGTTCTCCTCCTCATAAAGCACCTTATAGAGTACATGGCCCAGTACACCAAAAGGAAATAGAAAACCAAGTAAAAGACCTACTACAGAAAAGGACTTATAAGGCCTAGTGCTTCCCCATTTGGAGCACCAGTTCTCTTAGTAGAGAAGAAGAATAAAACTTTTCGAATATGCATTTATTATAGAGCCCTTAACAAGATCACAATAAAGAATAGATACCCCATTCCTCGAATAGATGATCTTTTAGATAAATTAAGAGGAACTTGTGTCTTTAGTAAAATTGATCTAAAACCAAGATACCATCAGATTCGTATGATGCAAAGTGATATTTTCAAGACTGCATTTAAAACTCAAACAAGCCATTATCAATTTATGGTAATGCCCTTTGGACTTACTAATGCTCCTGCTACATTTGCACGAATGATGAATAATATTTTTCTTGATTTCCAACCTTTTTTTCTTGTATTTTTTGACGATATACTTGTTTATAGTAAGAACAATAGTGAGCATGAGAAGCATCTTAAAACAATTTTTCATTTACTACGAGAGAACACATTCTATGCTAATCCTGAAAAGAGTTACTTGTTTCAACATAAGCTAGAATATCTAGGACATATTATCTCAAGTGAAGGTGTGCATGTGGATCCAAAAAAGATTAAAGTTATAGTAGAATGGCCTACACCACAATCAGTCAATGATGTTCGTTCTTTTCTTGGGTTGGCTAGTTTCTATAGGAAGTTTGTTCGAAATTTTTCTTATTTAGCATTGCCCCTTACCTTGTTATTGAGAAAGAAAATAAAATTTGCATGGGGACTTACCCAACAACAATCTTTTGAAAAACTCAAACATGCACTTTCACATGAACCTATTTTACAATTACTTGATTTTTCACAACCCTTTCATGTTGAACTAATGCTAATGGTTCAGGGATAGGTGCAGTTTTAATGCAAAATGATCATCCCATTGCATTTGAGAGTAGGAAGCTTAAGCCCTCAGAAAAGAATTATAATACATATGATAAAGAATTCTTAGCAGTGGTGCATGCTTTGTGAATTTGGAAACACTATCTTATGGGCTCTTAGGTCTTAATCAAAACTGATCAACAAGCTATTAAGCATTTATTAAATCAGCCCTTAAATGTTGTAGCTGATGCTCTTAGCCGATTTCCTTCACATTCTGTTGTTTTGCATAATATTTTTGCCATCCAAATACATTCTTTTCAAGAAATGGTTTCCACTTATGCATCTGATTTGTATTTTTCACGTGCATGGCATGACTTCAACAATGGTGCATCTTTATCTGATGGACATTATACATTTCATAATGGTTTTCTTTATTTTCAACATGGATTATGCATAACTCAAGCTTTTAAAGATTTTGTCATCAAAGAAACGCATGAACCATCTTATATGGGACATAGAGGCATACAAAGCACCATTTTTGCCTACAAACATTTCTTATTTTGTCCACACATGGAAAAAGATATTGCACATTATGTTTCTCAATGCATTGTATGTCAGCGTGTAAAACTTCATCATCGTAAACCATTTGGATTATTAACACCACTTCCCATTCCGAACGAACCATGGGAACAGATTTCTATGGATTTTATCACATGTCTTCCCATCACTTCATCACATAATGATATGATTTGGACAATAGTTGATAGGTTTAGTAAATATGCATATTTCATTCCATGTAGAAAAACTTTGTCTGCACCTCAGGCTGCAAGATTATTTATTAAATGCATTTTCCCACATCATGGATTTCCTAAAGTAATGTTATCTGATCGTGATGTTAGATTTTGTAATCATTTTTGAGTTGCCTTATTTCAACATTTTGGTTATAAAATAGATTTTAGCTCTGCATTTCATCCTGAAAGTAATGGACAAAGTGAAGCTACAAATAGTACTATTCTTGATTTATTGTGTTGTTATTCATTAGATAATCCCACCAACTGGGATGAAAAGTTGTCATAGTTTCAATTTGCTTACAATAACACCACACACACCACTACTGGTCGTGCACCTTTTGAAATTGTTTATGGTAAAAAGCTTCCCACTCCTTGTTGGAGTTAGACATCTGCGGAAGCACGTGAACAGCACAAGGAAGAAGAAGAAGCTTGGAGCTCAACACACAATACTGAATGTATTACTAGAGAATGTACAAAGATAAGTAGCCCCTTAGGGCAATAGGCATATATACAAGCCGGGGGAAAAAAACCTCCTAAAGAGGGAAAAAAGTGCCCCAACGGTCCTAGAGTGTTCACACACATCACTACCTAAATATATCAAGAAATCCCCCCTAGGAGTGATGCGGTGAACAAGTAGCTGGCACTCATGTATAAGGAAGTGCCAAGCTATGTGGAAATCACTCCACAAAAGGAAGTAAGCCCAAAGCTTTGTGGAAAGATTCAAACTTCTCCCTAGGCAGAGCCTTCGTGAAAAGGTCTCCAATTGTCTCCTGTGTGGGCACATATGCCAAGCTGACCTAACAGAGAACCTCTCCTTGACATAATGATAATGCACCTCAATGTGCTTAGTGCGAGCATGGAACACAGGGTTCCTCGCAACTGCCAATGCGCTCTGACTGTCAGTGAAGATGGTGGTGGTAGAAGACTGACCAACACCCAAATCAGCCATAAGGCATCTAAGCCACACACACTCAATAGTCGCTATGAAAGCTTCCCTATACTCAGCCTCACAACTAGAAGTGGCCACAGTAGGCTGCTTCTTGCTCAACCAAGATATACATGAGCTACCAAGCATGAAGCAAAAGCCACTAGTGGACACACGAGTGTCATAGCAACCAGACCAATCAGAGTCAGAAAAAGCATGCAAATATCGCGGTAGTGATCCCCCCTTGGGATAAAACAACCCAAGTAGCCGAGTACCACTCAAGTAGCGAAAGATACGCTTAACTGCCTGCCAATGCTTGACTCTTGGGCAATGCATAAACCTGCTCATCTGTGAGACAGCAAACTGAATATCTGGCCGAGTAATGCATAAGTAAATCAAGCATCCAACAGCCTGCTGATAGAGAACAGCATCAAATGCATCTCTAGCATCATGAAGACTCAATCGTAAACCTGTCTCCATAGGAGTGGCAATAGGCTTACAGTCTTCAAGGCCAAAACGCTGAAATAATGTGTTAATATATTTCATTTGACACAAAGCCATTCCACCATCAACATGCATAAACTGAATGCCCAAATAATGATGCAAATGCCCCAAATCAGACATCTCAAATGAGGCAAGCAAATCAGCCTTAAAATCAGCAATATGCTTCTCAATAGGACCAGTGAGCAGCACATAGACAACAATGATCAGAACCACATCATTAGCACGCTTAACATATAAGGTGCTTTCAGTTGGACTATTCTCAAAATCATGTGCAATCAGATAGGCATGTATCTTCTCATACCAAGCACGTGGTGCTTGCTTTAACCATATAATGCTTTCTTTAATCCACACACCTGGTTTTCATGCCCTTTTTGCACAAAGCCACGGGGCTGAAAAATATACACTTCTTCATGCAAGTCACCATTCAGAAATGTTGTTTTAATGTCCAACTGATGTACATTCCAACCATGATGGGCTGCAAGTGCACAAATGCTCCGAACAGTCGGCATGTAGGTGCAAAGTTCTCATCAAAATCAATGGCTCTTTCCTGTGCATAACCCTTTGCAGCAAACCTAGCCTTATACCTGTCAACTATACCATCAGGTTTCTGATTCAGCTTGTATACCCACTTAGTGCCAATGGCCTTCTTGCCAGGAGGCAAGTCACATAAAGACCAAGTACCATTCTTCATTATTGCATCATATTCAGATTGCATAGCAGCCATCCAATTTTTTGAATTGTATGCTTCATCAAACGAAACGGGCTCAGTCTCATCACATAGATTAGATGCAGCCATAGCATAGCAATCTGATGCAAAAGAGGCACTATGAGAGCCTGATCGAGTACAATATGACAGAGGTGCATCTAATTTGCTATCACGCAAGGTCTGCACCAGCCATTTTGGCATAGTTCTTGCCTGCTCAATATCAGCTCTCTCATCAATAAGTGCATCATGTAAATATGCATCAGAAATGGAATGATGTGCATCATCACATGAAACCTGCAAAGGTTGAGAAGTTGCCTCATTAGGACCAGCACGAGACTGTCCACCTGTAAAAAGAGGAAGCAAAGTATCATACATGTCTTTGGAGCTAACAGATGTCTCCTTTGTACATGAAAGCAATGGCTGAATAGCATCCTCCACAAAAACAACATCACCGGCTAACCAGAATGTGTTTAGTCTGTGGATGATACAGACGATAGCCTTTACTTTCAGAATTGTACCAAACAAAAATACATTTTATTGCTTTATCATCCAATTTTTTGTGATGTTGTTCAAGCACTAATGCATATGCCAAACAACCAAAAACACGCAGATGAGCAACAGATGGCTTGCGGTCATGCCAAGCCTCATATGGAGTGATAGACTGCAATGCTTTAGTGGGACACCTATTAAATACATATGTTGCATACATGACAGTCTCAAGCCAGAAACTATGTGGTAAAGCCTGACTCTTGACCATACATCTTGCCATCTCCATGAGTGACATGTTCTTTCGTTCAGCAACTCCATTCTGTTGAGGTGTATATGGCACTGTACCTCTCTCTCTCTCTCTCTCTCTCTCTCTCTCTCTCTCTCTCTCTCTCTCTCTCTCTCTCTCTCTCTCTCTCTCTCTCTCTCTCTCTCTCTCTCTCTCTCTCTCTCTCTCTCTCTCTCTCTCTCTCTCTCTCTCTCTCTCTCTCTCTCTCTCTCTCTCTCTCTCTCTCTCTCTCTCTCTCTCTCTCTCTCTCTCTCTCTCTCTCTCTCTCTCTCTCTCTCTCTCTCTCTCTCTCTCTCTCTCTCTCCCTCTCTCTCTCCCTCTCCCTCTCCCGCTCCCTCCCGCTCCCTCCCTCCCTCCCTCCCTCCCTCCCTCCCTCCCTCCCTCCCTCCCTCTCTCTCTCTCTCTCTCTCTCTCTCTCTCTCTCTCTCTCTCTCTCTCTCTCTCTCTCTCTCTCTCTCTCTCTCTCTCTCTCTCTCTCTCTCTCTCTCTCTCTCTCTCTTAGTCGTGTGTGCCAATAGCTAAATCTCAGTCACGTGAACAACCCAAGCCTCTCTCCTCTCTCTCTCTCTCTCTCTCTCTCTCTCTCTCTCTCTCTCTCTCTCTCTCTCTCTCTCTCTCTCTCTCTCTCTCTCTCTCTCTTTTTCTCTCTCTCTCATGCACACTGTGCTTGCATCCGTGGGAGAGGGAGGAAGAGAAATTTAATATCTCTCCCCCTCTCAATCCCTAAATAGGTGCTCATCTCTAGGATCTGCGACTTGTGTTGGAGCAAGTCTATGACAAGCCTAAGTATTGGCTTGAGTCCCACAAAGTCATAGAAAAAGCCTTAAAATGAAGACTATGTAAAGTTCACTTGTGATCTACCGCTTGTATCTAGAGTGACAACCCACAGCGTGCAAGTGTCTCTCTAAGCGTCGATGGCACAAGAGGCTTGCAATTTCTCTCTCTGCACCACGAATATCTGCGCTGCGAATCAATCCTCTCTCTCTAATTTCACGCAGCCGAATTCTCCTGCGTCGACTCCCTGTCCTCCGTCTCTCTTCAGATGCGCAGAGTCACAATCTCTCTCCTCTTGAATTCTTGCCTCCGCCGTCGACATCTCTATCGTACACACATGCCATGTCAACAGATCAGCGCCGCCTCCAAATGTCTCTACGACTCTCTCTCTTTTATGCACTGTGCGCCTACATAGTACAACCGCATCTCTGCCAAGTCGTCTGTGAAACGGCTCTAGAGTCTATAGCACAACAACCACCGACGGCTGGAGTCTCCACCGACACACCATCTCTCCACAACATGAAAGAACTTCTAATACATTGAAAAGTTTTACAACTAAGATCGAGCAACTAATAGAGGGGATGCATTCTCACAAAACTCATACACAACTATCCAAAAGACCACCTCCCTCTCGGGCATTATGGAAGTATGAAAAAGGAAGTAAAACATGAATGAAGAAGTAAGGTCAAGGAGCATACCTATAGGAAAGTTCCACAAGAAAGACCACGGGGAGGAACAAATGAGTTTAGGCACCTATTTATAGGCCTCCCCACCCTTGGGCTTTCCTCTAGAAACTTCCAACCTCCTTAACCAACTTTCCAATTTCAGATGACCGTGCATGTTCACTTACTATTCTTGGAAAATCCCATCTCTTGATTCTATTTTTTATTTTGTCCTTTTTATTTTTCCTAAATTAATGTTTTGGTTTCACACTATATACAGGGTTAATCAATCTAAGGGTTTGGGCGAGGATAAACACCGATTTCAAGGGTCTAAGCTACAGATTTTCGTCGGGGAAATTAGGGTTTTGATCACAATTATCTCAAACTCGCCAATTCATGGGTTTATTTACAAATTTGGCCTAAACTCCAAGGGTTTCCAAGGGTTCAAGTCCAGTTTTCATGGGGTAAACTCGTGTTTCCAGTCAGTTTCAAGGGTCAAACCTAAAGTTTTCATGGGTCTAACGTCAGTTATTTACACGCACGGTTCTAATGCACATCTCTAACATGGTTTCTTATCACACAGGCAATCAAATCAGTAAAATCATGCATGAAATGTACCCTCTTTAGATCAAAACATCAGACAAAAACTCAAAAACAATGAACTTTTGAAAAAAACTCAGTGCACACTCCCTTCGGGATTTCATCCCGACATTCGCCCCCGCTAAACCTGCACATCGTCCCGATGGGCCAACCTGCAAGATCCAACAGAAGAGTATCAGGGTTCTTTTAAAATCTCTTTACACTTTTTATCTTTTTCTTTTCAAAACTCAAATCATAATCTCATGTAGTCATGCAATTTTTATAAAGAATAGTATGAATTTTAGAAAATTAGGTAGATTCAAGATTCACAAACATCATACTATGTTTCTGCGTCTGCAATCTAACAAGTAATCACATGAATAAATCGTCGGCTTTCTAGATCTTTTGTTCGTTCAACTGGTTTAGATCCAACTGCTCATTCTAAGTACTAGCATATACATATGTTTCTACTAACTGAGTTTGTAGAATATACCTCGATTCCTACTATTTATGTCATACTTGATCAGCTCTCCATTAGATCTTTCTTTCTTTTTCTTTTTCTTTTTCATTTTTCTTTTTCTTTTTCTTTTCCTCTTCATCTCAGCTCAGCATTTCTTTTTATCTTTTATTTTTCACAAATCGACCTATGTCGAAATCGGGTGCGACTCATGGACTTGTCCACCCGGCCAAGTTTACCCCACCTGTCTGCCGACCCGACATAGCGTACGATATACACAACATCAGCCCTGCATGAAATCGGCGTCAGCTCGTGGCTCTGACCACCCGATCAGAGTGACTCCACCCGCCTACCGACCCATACAGGCGCATGACAACAGATAGGTCAGGCCTACGGCAAAACTAGCTACAGCTCGTGGCCTTGATCACCCGACCAAGGTGGTTCCACCCACCTACTAGCCCATCGTAGCGCACCAACAACATACACGCACATATACAGCTGGCATGAGTATGAATGTTTCTTTATATCACGATCCATATGGAGGTAAGATCTCCCAAGAAATAAATACTAGGATCCAAAGTTTCCCACTCACTAAGTGTTCAAATCAATCAGTATATACATGCACTCGGTCTAAGCATGCCATCACATCCTCAAGCTTTCACTCCCAAAAGTCTCTAGTCTGCTAACTAACTGATTCCATTCATATCATTTCCTAGTCATTCATGCTTCATGCAAACCCATAATAGATATTTGTTATCTTCATTCTACATGATTTTCATAAACTCATACATATCTTTATCACACACATCAATGCAATGCATATGCTCTATCAGAAAGAAAACAAATCTCAAATCAGAAACGTTTCACCTGGTCATTTTTCTTCATTTTGATCCAGCTTTTCTTTATCTTCATGGTCTATCATTCTTCATCAGCTTCAGCCTCAGTGTCATCAGTTCCCTCCAGAAGTTCTTGCTCAATCTCATAATCCGCTTCATTTCTTTTCTTGAATAATTTTATCCTCTTTCCTGCAATCAAAGATCTCAAAGGAGTATTGTCTAACTCACGAAGTGCATACGTACCATTTTCAAACAAAGACGTAACCACATACGGCCCAAACTATCGTTTGGTTAATTTCTTCTTAGCATCGTACTGAGTATCGAATGTATTGTCGTACACCAACACCCAATCATCTACCTCAATCCTACGTGGTCTGAGTCGATGGGTTTTGTCAAAATAGATCTTATTCTTTAGCCTTGACTCCTTTAACTTTTGGACTGCTTCTTTCAACTTTTCATTTCCTTGTTCTAACTGCTTTATTCTCAATGATAATAACTCTTCTCTCATCATACCATCATTCCATGGGAGCGTCAACCATGTCACTATCTGAGTTTGGATGGGGAAGATTGGCTTCTGACAATACATCAATTCAGCAGGCATAAAACCTGTGGACCGAGTGTAAGTCATCCTATCAGCCCATAACGCGAATGGAAGAAACCTAGGCCACTGCTTGATGTCATCGCTGCAAGCCTTAGAGATCGCCTTCACAATGGAAGGGTGACCTCTCTCGATCTTTCCATTTGCCTCTGGGTTATAGGCAGTGGTGAGAGATAATCGAGTTCCATGACGGTCAAAGAACTCTTTTGCCTCTCTCGCATCTAACTCTCCCCTGTCCGCAACCACTTTCTCAACGTATCCAAATCTCGAGATCACTTCTTCTAAAAGGAATTTGCATACATTATAAGTAGTCTTTGTATGAAGAGCTCGACCTTCCACATGGTTGGTCAAGTCCTCTCTGGCAAGTACAATGTATCTCATTTTATCTATCCCTTTGGGCATGGTTACAAGGTCGACCACCCACTTGTAATGGATACAAGGAGGGTAAGTCGGATGTAACTGGTCTCTGTGCCTAACTGATGAATGCACTTGGCATGTAGCACAAGTGTCTACAAAACCTCTCACACTCACATAAATTCCTGGCCACCAGTAAGCTTCCCTAATCTTCTCATATGTAGCATAAAATCCTTTGTGACCTGCCCATAAGGTCTCATGCATCTCTCTCATAACTTTTCTCTGAAGACTCCTTGAATTTAGTACTCTCTGTGGACTCTTCACCTTGCCTTTAGCGTGTCGCCAAATAAGCCCGTCCTTCAAGAAAAAGTTGTAAGACTTTTTCCTGATGGATCTATACTTATTTGTGGACCAGCCTGGGGAAGGTTTCAGAGTACTCAGATATCTCCCTATATCTCTCCACTCACCATCATACTCATTCTCTCGGAACTGCTCATATGCATATACCAATGGATCGTATCTTATCATATGTATATCCTTTTCTACCTCATCATCATCATCAGACTCATCATCGAATTTTGCCCTTGAAAGCATATCAGCCACTGTATTCGACTTCCCAGCTATGTGTACAAATGCAGGATTTATAAACTTTATATAAGAGATCCATCTAAGCATAGCAATATCCGGAGATGAACAATTTGCAATCATGCCAATCAGTGGAAGACAATCGGTCTCAACTATCACATTCGCCCCAATAAAATACTCTTTATCGCTCTTTAAAGCAGTCACTAATCCCCATAACTCTCTCTTAATCTGTGGATATTTTCTTTGGGTATCATGTAGGATCTTAGCACCAAAGCGCACTGCATATCTCTGCCCTTCATCATCATCTTGACCTATGACCCAACCTATGCCAATAGGACTGGTATCAACGGTCAAAATGATAGGTCTCTGACCTGAATAGTCAACACGCTTCAGAATTGGAGCTTCAATTAGCAGCTGCTTCAGTTTACGCATAGCTCTCGATTGTTTCTCTGTCCATACAAACTTCTTTCTCTTTCTCAGGAGATCATATAAGGGGTTCGCAACGTGAGCAAAGTGAGGAATCCATATCACATAGAATACACAGGCTCCTAGAAACCTTCTCACCTCACTTACATTACGACACACCTCAGAGATCCTGCTAATGGCCTCAACTTTCTGCGGATACGACTTGCGGCCATAATGTCCACACAGATGTCCTACAATGAGGACCTCATCAACGCCAAAAACCGATTTCTCTAAAGAAAGTGTTAGCCCCACATCTTCAAATCTCTCAAAGATCTTCTCACAATCAGCAATATGATCTCTCACAAACTTTCTACATCCTGAAACATCTAAACTCACATCTTTCACTCTTTCCTCACATCCCTTTATCGGAACATCATCAATGAATGGCATAGTCACAGATGGTATAAAGTCTCGTAAAACCAGATTCATGGCATTCATCATGTGAGCCACAAAATTCGTCGCTCCCTGCGGCAAAGTACACATGCGTACAAGGCCCAGTGGAGTCCTCATGGTCGTAATGTCTCTACTCTCCATAGCCAACTGAAACTGGTCATAACCTGAATATAGGTCCCCCATAGAGTATATGGAATGCCCAGCAAATGCTTCAGCAAACTCATCCACTATGGGTCCTGTCCCTACGTTTCTAATTGTGACTTTATTCACAGGTTGCAGATCCTGAATAAAACAAAGCTTCCCATTTTTCTTAGGCACCGTAAACCACCTATTTGAATATGGAGCCGAGGAGGGTTCCAATATCCGCATGGAAATCTTTTCCTTTAGCAACCTCATCAGCTCAGGTAAGTGAGTCTTTGGGACTGGTATAGGCCGGATACTCCATGGTATATGTGGCACTGTAAAGATAATCATGGGAGGTACTTGTTTCGGGTCTGCACAACCTATCTCATGTGGGAAAAGTGCAAACGCTTTTTCGTGTTTCTTGATGACTTCAATAAATTTCTTTTTCTCTTCTTCTCTCAGGAATGGTTTTTCTCCAAACTTGATCTCTTTAATAGTCTCATCAGTGAAATGATGCCCTATGAGCTCTCGTCGTCTCAGCATAGGGTCCTCTGACACTCGCAGATACTTCTCATGGCTATCTTCTGGCAATGGCTGAGCTATAGGCTTCACTTTCTTATCCACGGTCTTATACTTCGTATTTACACTTACTTCATGCTCTCTCATAAACTCCTTAATCATCTCATACTCTTGGATAGAGCTGAGCATAATCATTTCTGATTTCTGATTTCTCTCAAATGCCTGCTCAAGCTCTTCCAGAGTAGTCAAACTTCTCTCCAAATCGATCACATCTTCAATCTTCTCATCAGCTAACATCATTCCTAAATCCTTATAGTATCTCTCATGAACTTTTCTGAATTTATTTGAAACATTTTCTTTTTGTAAGCATAGCAACTTGAATGCAGATGAGTAAATAGAAAAACTTTTAAAACTATGTACAAAGTCATGCGAGACATCAAACCAACTCCCACTGTTGTCTCGCTCAACAGTGGATCCTAACAGAAATTTTGATCAGCAGAAGCCCCATACTCTCCAACAGGCATACACTCATCATGGTCATGTGAATTAATAGGTTTCTTCCTTATATTCTTTCTATTCCTGGAGTGATTTGGACATACTGTCATGACTTGCAGAGAATGAAGACCTGATCTAGATCGGATTCTCGCATAAGCAGATCCATCATCCATGGCCTTAGTCTCCATTCTTACCTCAGCTATAAAGGGCTGCCCAAGGATAGCCTCATATGAACAATGGTCCTGGACAAAGAAGTGAAATTCCTCAGAAATCCCACCTATGGTCACAAGCACAAAGGCGCATGCCCCAAGCAGTGCTCCTGAACCATTATCTGCTGTCCTCATCCTCCATCCATGATCTTTATCAATTGGCCACCTAAACTTATCATAGAGCTTCTTAGAAATCACATTTATCTCTGACCCTGAGTCAATCAAGGCCAGAGCAAAACATGACTCCTCATTGCTCCCTAACTTTATCTTCATCTCTGGAGTTCCTCTTGCCCAAAATGTCCTGCTAAACTCACTTTCTGTCTTCCTCATTTCATCATCAGGTATAATAGGACCTAGAGAATTTTTATGACACCTGACAACCTCATCATCATCATCATCAGATGTATCACTCAATGTAACTGCTTCATTTATCACTTGAATATCTTCAGTTGCTTCTTCCATCTCTACATCTTCAGGTAGTGGAAACCTCTTTCTCTTAACCAGCTTTATAAAACTGTCCTTGAACTCAGGCTTCGCTATGGAGAAGACCTGCTCCAAGGACATGGTCACTTGGCTCTTCAGTAAAATGTCATTTAATATCTCTCTTGCATCATTTTTCCTTTCCAACTCAAAAATTAATACAGCCTTTGGAGTTCTCTTCTTTTTCTTCTTCTTTTCTTTTTCAGCCTCTTGAATACTTTCTTGAATTTCATCTTTCTTTTGAACAGGTTCAGGTTCTTTCTCTTTCTCTTTAGTCAGTTCTTGAATCTTAGTTGGCCCAGCCGGCCTCTTTCCCTCTCTTATCTCTTTCTCTTCCTTTGAAACAACAGGCTCTTTGAATTGTACTTTCCTTTCTGGCTCTTTAGCCTTTTCTTCGGCCTCTTGGCTTTGCTTTCTGGTCACTCTTCTTTCTCGCTCAGTCTCTTCCTGACTCTCATCCCTTTTCCTCTTTTCCTCCACATTGGCTATGTGCGAATAGACCGAGGATTCATCAACAGGAGACTTCCAGGCAGTCTTCTGCATAATGGCATCCCTAGCCCTCACTAAAGCCTCTATGGAATAATTTCTTTGGGGTCGAGGTCTAGACACTTTTTCATCTTCCTCCTCAACAGGTTCTAATCGTGCAGCTGATGTACTTGCATTATTGCCAGATAAATCTTCATAAAACTTCTTCATTCCCCCCTTTCCCCAATTCACAGGTAGAGGAAGGCGGGTCCTGAAGTCACATAACTTCTTATCGATATCTGTCACCAGTTGATGCTCTTTTGCTAGCTTAAGCTCTTCACAAGCATATGAAAAATGCTCTTGCGCATCACACCATACGCATCTCTTAGCCCCTCCAAACCCACCAGTCGCTCGTCTCTCAAAAGGTCCAGTGTTTCTTTGAAATGTGGTTTGCACTGGTGGTGTAGGTATCTGTTGGGCAACAGGCTGCACTAGAGGTGCAGGCTGTGGCATCACATAGCCTTGCATATTTGGAATGGGCATAGTGCCTCTTTGTAATGTATCTGCATAACTTGTACTCGCCTGAGGAGGAGTGGGTGCCTGATACCCCATAGAATAAACTTTATTATGAATACTCGCCATTTCTTTTGACATAGACGCTTGCATCGTAATAAGATTCTCTATCTGTCGACTGAGAATCTCAACGATCGCGAAGTGGACGCAACATTAGCAAAAGCTGACGTTGCAGGCACATTCGGAATTGCCGAAAGTGGAGCTTCCCTAGGCGGTTGTGGTGTTACCACTACAGGTCTATCGTATAACACCGCCTGGCGTTGCCTCATTTGGGCAACCGCTTCTACCTCTCTCCTCACTACACCCCAATCTTCAGTCAATCCAAATCTCTTCCCAGGCTCTTCAATCCTCCTTTCAACCTCAGTCCTGTCTTCAAGACTTAAGATCCTAAGGAAAGATATAACGAGGTCAGGTTTCAAAGCATCTAAATCGGCATGTGGAAGTTGTTCATATCTTCTCAAGAACTCATTCAAAAGTTGAGTGAGGGATGCAATGGGCTTCAGAGAGCTTATCCACCGCAAGAACCCTTCTCTACTGTGTTGGGAAAAGTCTTCTAAATAAAACAGCTTATGCAATTCTTTTCTAAATTCGGTCCAAGGCTTTGCTATATGTGCTGTAATAGGGGCTAAAATGGATCCTGATACTACCCGTGTGAAGTAATGTGTAAATACATCTTCGGGTAGACCATAAATCCATGCCTGTTCCTCCAAAACATCTAGGTACTCGGTTACGTTCAAGCCTGTAAACTTTCCTTTTTCTCTCAATACCGCTTGGACTACGCGGGCCCCTTGTTTCTCTATTACCATTTCCTTGAATATATCCTCCATCTCTCTTCTCTGCTCTGTCCTAGAATGTAGCACAAGGTCCAGTGTAAGTGGTTCAAGTATCTCTATAAGCTCAGAGTAGAGATCAGAGAAGAGGCTTGATGAGTCACGAGCCAAGAGGTAAAGGTCAGTCTAAGCTCTCTGATTTGCCTAGGCCAAAGTCTAGTCAAACTGTCCTCTCTTCGATTCCCAAGATTTCAATGTATTTTCCCCCTTTTTGTGATAAGTTTTCTAATGTTCTGTCTAAGCTATGAAATCAGTAAATCCCTAGTCTTAAGAAGAAAAAAAAAAGTGCTCACACGTATAGACTAAACTAATGCAAAGTGTGGATGCTCAAACTCAAGCAGCAAGACAATCTTTCTGTTTCAGTAGTGTATGTGAAGCAATGCAAAATTCAAATAACTTGAAATGCTAGTACCTAAAATCTCTGTCCGATGCCGAGGTTCTTGTCTCTTTCCTCAAGGAGTAGGTGACGCGATGAGGATCACCGGGCAACCACCTCGCTTCACGTCGGGTTCAGGTGTCGAGAAGAAGGAGGTCGTGGCGGGAAGCCGGCACGTGGGGTTGGATCAGGCCCCGCTCTGGTGCACCGTTCCCGCTGTCCTGCGAGCGGCGTCTGCGCGCTCGGCGCCTCGTTTGTGCTCTCCGGAGCGTGCGCGATCCTCGTACGCGTGGGACCCTTGCCCCTCGGAAGTGTCGAGACGTGCGTGCGTACACGACCGTAGGCGTTGGGAAAGAGACAAATCAGATATAGCACTGATTCTCGAAATCACTGGGTCGGTGTGTATACAAACTCGATGATACAATAAAATCTGAATGATACAATGATGCCCGCTACAGTGCAGGTCCGCGATACAAAAATCCGCTACAGTGCGGAACAGATAAATACAAATAAATGCCGCCGCTACAGTGCGGATCGGCTGGATATGATGTAGGCCTCCCGCTACAGTGCAGGAAGTCACCCTCTATCTTTTTCTTCTGGTCTTTGCGATTTAATCTTTTCTTCATTTTTCTTCGATCCAAGCTTTTCTTCAAGTCCTCACTTTGTAGCTCTTTACTTCAAAATTCACAATAATCTTTGATCACACAGTAACTTGTAGGAAAGTTCCACAAGAAAGACCACGGGGAGCTAATTATACATTAATATCATTTGAAAACCATATTAAAAATATCGCTTCGTGCATTTTAACTTCTCTAATAAAGTGGTATTTCAAGATAACTATCAATTTCAACGCTTGAAAAAAAATCAACGTAATTCATTGATGTATCATTCTCTTCACATAATGGACGTTTCGAATTTCCTTCTTTTCAAGTAAAGTTTTCGGTCTCAAAAATTCAAATCTTTTATAATGTGTGTTTGTAATAATGAAATAGTAGAACGTTTCAATCTTTTTGGGTTTCATTATAATGAGGAATTGATTTGTAAGTGATGATAACCAGTCATTCATATTAATCACTGCTTTGTATTAATCACTGCTTTGTATTGATACTTGAATCTTTCATATTAGTGCATTCTCTCAATATTTCGTACCATAACATTGAACAGCGTTGCTTATCGTTATCCCAATTCACTATGATTAATGCGGCCAGCACTTATGCCATTTATTAAACCTTTTACCGCAGCGTCAATTGATTATTTGTATATATCGATCAAGTCTCATCACTTGCGCATGGGAAGAACCCATATTTTGTTTCCTCTGAGTAACAGAAAGTAAAACCCAAAACAAATAAACTTTCTATCCGTCATCTGCCGCCGCCAAATCCCTCCATATCTCTCTCTCTCACGATTTTCTCTGCATGAGCACAATCACTTCTCTCTCTGCCCCGGCTTCTCTGTGTGTGATTTTCTCCCTCACCGCCACGATAGCAGCAACTCGTGAACAGTGACCGTTCTCTCTGGACACGTAGTCATCGTCTCTCTCTTTGAATTTTTTGCGCACACTCAGCCTCTCAACCATTCTCTCTCTCCTCCACGACATCAGCGCTGTGGCCGAACGCTATTACCTATCTCTTCACGTGATTTTAGTACTCTCTGGGTTCTCCTATGGTCATCCAGGCATGTGATGTGCCCTTGACCTGTAGCAGGGCAACCTCTGCATCCATGCCCATTGCCGACTCTGACTTTGCGCAGCCAT
This sequence comes from Ceratopteris richardii, assembly GCA_020310875.1. Taxonomy (NCBI): domain Eukaryota; kingdom Viridiplantae; phylum Streptophyta; class Polypodiopsida; order Polypodiales; family Pteridaceae; genus Ceratopteris; species Ceratopteris richardii. The sequence continues at coordinate 167,394,887 of CM035422.1, forward strand.
GAGCCATGACTCCCCCTGGATTTCAGCACGAGCTCTCTCTCTCTCTCTCTCTCTCTCTCTCTCTCTCTCTCTCTCTCTCTCTCTCTCTCTCTCTCTCTCTCTCTCTCTCTCTCTCTCTCTCTCTCTCTCTCTCTCTCTCTCTCTCTCTCTCTCTCTCTCTCTCTCTCTCTCTCTCTCTCTCTCTCTCTCTCTCTCTCTCTCATCAGCGCCTCATTCTGTCGTCAACATCTCTGAAATCTTCTGCGTAACGCCTATCTCTTCTGTCTCTCTTCTCTCTCATCTATGGATATTTCCCCCACATTGCGTCAAACTTTGGAGGCTCTCTCCTCGCAATTTACGTAGCGGCCAACAAGTCGAATCTCTCTATGTCTCTTGTCTTCCACGACTGTAGCTGCCTCTCTGTATGTTCAGCGATGCGGTGCCGTCAGAGCTCTCCACTATCTGCATGTTAGCCGAGATTCTCTCTAATCTCTCTTCTATGTTTGGTGCCCAAGCGAACAGAAGTCATCTCTCTCCCCGGTATCTAGAGTGACAACCCACAGCGTGCAAGTGTCTCTCTAAGCGTCGATGGCACAAGAGGCTTGCAATTTCTCTCTCTGCACCACGAATATCTGCGCTGCGAATCAATCCTCTCTCTCTAATTTCACGCAGCCGAATTCTCCTGCGTCGACTCCCTGTCCTCTGTCTCTCTTCAGATGCGCAGAGTCACAATCTCTCTCCTCTTGAATTCTTGCCTCCACCGTCGACATCTCTATCGTACACACATGCCATGTCAACAGATCAGCACCGCCTCCAAATGTCTCTACGACTCTCTCTCTCTTATGCACTGTGCGCCTACATAGTACAGCCGCATCTCTGCCAAGTCTTCTGTGAAACGGCTCTAGAGTCTATAGCACAACAACCACCGACGGCTGGAGTCTCCACCGACAACACCATCTCTCCACAACATGAAAGAACTTCTAATGCATTGAAAAGTTTTACAACTAAGATCGAGCAACTAATAGAGGGGATGCATTCTCACAAAACTCATACACAACTATCCGAAAGACCACCTCCCTCTCGGGCATTATGGAAGTATGAAAAAGGAAGTAAAACATGAATGAAGAAGTAAGGTCAAGGAGCATACATGTAGGAAAGTTCCACAAGAAAGACCACGGGGAGGAACAAATGAGTTTAGGCACCTATTTATAGGCCTCCCCACCCTTGGGCTTTCCTCTAGAAACTTCCAACCTCCTTAACCAACTTTCCAATTTCAGATGACCGTGCATGTTCACTTACTATTCTTGGAAAATCCCATCTCTTGATTCTATTTTTGATTTTGTCCTTTTTATTTTTCCTAAATTAATGTTTTGGTTTCACACTATATACAGGGTTAATCAATCTAAGGGTTTGGGCGAGGATAAACACCGATTTCAAGGGTCTAAGCTACGGATTTTCGTCGGGGAAATTAGGGTTTTGATCACAATTATCTCAAACTCGCCAATTCATGGGTTTATTTACAAATTTGGCCTAAACTCCAAGGGTTTCCAAGGGTTCAAGTCCAGTTTTCATGGGGTAAACTCGTGTTTCCAGTCAGTTTCAAGGGTCAAACCTAAAGTTTTCATGGGTCTAACGTCAGTTATTTACACGCACGGTTCTAATGCACATCTCTAACATGGTTTCTTATCACACAGGCAATCAAATCAGTAAAATCATGCATGAAATGTATCCTCTTTAGATCAAAACATCACACAAAAACTCAAAAACAATGAACTTTTGAAAAAAACTCAGTGCACACTCCCTGCGGGATTTCATCCCGACAACGTGCTATGATTTCATAAAGATTTCTACCTTGCAAATAGGCCTCCAATCTGATTTGCCAAGCTGTGTAGTTGTGTCAATCAAGATTCTCGACCATTGAGGGAAAGCCGTCACCCAACTTGATCTAGCTCTGATACCATAAAAAGAACTTGGAGAAGCTTGTAGGAGGTAGAAAAGTGAGTTTCAAAGCGACGAAGTTTGGTCCAGCCAATTGGCACAAGAACAACCCTTGAGCATATGGAGACTCAAATAGACCTTATAGAAATGTGATAAGTGCAATAAAATGTGCTATGGACTTTGGAACATGAAGGAAACAGAGTCGATACAAAATAGATAGGTTTGCGCATCGAGTAGCTCAAAAACTTAGTATCTATGGAAGAGACAATGAGCTTCAAATGCTCATAGCAATCAGCATAATTTGAACTAGAAAAAATCCTTTTATGGGAGTGATAGACATAGGGTTGACTATATCAAATGCACAAAAGTATAAGGAATAATAAAAATATGTTATTGGAATGAATCAGACACTCAACGGTGGTACCTCCTATTTTTCAGGAATATGCAAAGATTGATCCCAGATAGAACAATTGAGGTTTCTCCCAATCTACTAAACCAAATGCTTTGAAAATGTACAAGCATAAGCCAGAAACTAATACCTTTCCAATAAGTGATCTTTTCATCCAATTTGGAGCTCTATAGAGAGAGCAGCAGCCTTTGCAAGCTTACTATTGGCGAAGAAGATGATGCAGAAAAATGAAGGAGCAAGACAATGATGGTCACAATTGTATGTATATTGCTTCCATGTATTGTACAAGTGTTTTGAAGTCTTTATGTAGACTCCATAAGTGATCCACAACTTCTACAAGTGGATTTTGAATTCAAGTGAAGGCGGTAAGAGTTGTTGGAGGGAATCAATTCACTTTCCTACAATCTAGGAAAAATGAAGATCTAGTTTGATCTACTTTTAGGTGATTGATTGCTTGATTGATTGCAACTCAACTACCAAAAATTCATGGAATTTGGGCTCTCTCTTTCTACTTTTACATGTGTAAAGCTCAAGGCTTTTACAATGGTAAAAGATCCATGAAAAATATTTAAAAAAATTACAATAAGTGAGCATAAGTAAAAGAACTCTCCAACAGATATTCCTTCGACATAATCCAAGCGATAGTTTTTTATGTAGATCAAATCCACCTCAAGCATAGTGTAAGCTTAATGTTCCAACAGCCACTCCGCAAGAGCAAGAACAAGGAAAAAAGTGAAGAATAAATGATAGTTATGATATTTTCTCAAGATTTTACTTCTTATAATGGAAAACATCCTGTAGAATTGAGCTCCCATTGATCTTTATTGAAAAGTCGGCAGCCTTTTTCATACCAAAATGGTCAGCCTAGTTAAAAACTTCCCATGCTGTCGCAAATTATATAATTTAATACATTCATAAAAATGGAGGACAATTATAGAGGTAAATAAAAAAAGATGATGATGGTTTCAAAAGTTTTATGGAACATACTATCTTTGATTTTGTAAGACCATTTGTCTTCATTTACTTGCATATGGTCCTTTTCCAAGTCTTACATGCTCAACATCCCCCCTTCTTAGATGATGTCATCCTCGACAATGCATCTACGGGCTATGCAAGTCATATTTCTCCATGAGTTTGAGATATCTTTCATGTTCATGTTGTCGCAATTTTATGGCCAATCTTGTAACTTTTCTATTCCAACTAACTTGGGATAGTATTCAAGGTACCAATAGCCTGGATAATCTCTTTTGCATAACCTCTAAAGCCAAGGGTCATGCACAAAATCTAGAATACATTTGGAAAAATATTTCATAGTGCCTTTTGAAGAAACCTATTATGAAGGCTTCTTAGAATGTTTGCATAAAGTGACTCGATAGCTCCTTCAATCTATCGCAGAAAGTCATGTTGGTCTTCAAATGAGGGATCTCTCTTTGATCATGTTCGATTACTCGCGTTTCTAAATCCTTGCCTATTTAAGAATGAATTTGATGTTCCTTTGAATTCTATGAAACATGTTTGCATCATGATGAAAATCTTTATTAGCATTATGCAAGTGAGATATGGGATGTTGCATGTATTTAATCCAGTGGTTAAAAGTAATTAGCATAAAGTGATATATTGTTGATCTCTATTCTTGAGCATGAATTCTTCTTTTGGTACATGGGCAATACACTAGATTATATTGTAATTGTTTTGGGACCTTATTGAACATTTCATGAAGATGTGGATTTTCTCAAGAATTTGGTTCTCCATTGTAGATACATGGAATTTTGATAGGGCTTGGACAATTAGAAATATTCATGATCTAATTATAGGATAAGTTCATGAAGTGGTAATTATTCAAATTCTTTTAAGGTCTTATTCTTGATGGCTCCCCATTGTGGTGGATATAGATGAGATCGAACCTTGAGCCTTTGACATTTTTGAGAAGGTGAAAGTCAATTAGTGTCTTCTCAAGCTTTGTGCATAGATTCTAGATGCGTTGCTACTTGATTTCGTGATCCATGTCCATCATCAAAAGTCCATTAATGTAGTCCTATCACTTGGCTATTTGTAGTGTAACTAAGCAAATTATGCTCAAGTTAAAATGGTGTCCAGTATGGAGTTGTGTCAACTACATCTTCTTCATACATAGGGTCAGGTTGAGCACTATTTGCTTATGTTGCAATTGGAAACACAAGTAAAAGGGATGGATGGGTATCAAGTCTAGTAGTAGAAGTGTGATCTCTCGATAGCTTCAAAGAAGATCCTCTTGTGATATAATTCACCAAGTCCCCAAGCCATTACTCCTTATCTTGATGATCCTTTCTTCCGTGGAGCATTATGGAAAGTGGACAAGGATGATCACAAGTGCAACCAAGAAGTAGACAAGTCTACTCCTCCACACTTGATGGAGTTTCCTAGTTGCACACCACAATGTCGTCAATGGTGAATGGAACATAATCACAATGGAAAACTCCTCCAAGCTAAGGGTAGCATATCCATGATGGTGTGGAATGATAACATTTATGATGTTTTCATGCACAAGCACTTTTTGATGGCTTCAATTACATGAACTTTTGATGGTTTCAAGCACTTGAACTTTCTGATGATGTCAAGCACTTACACTTTCTGACATCATCAAGCACTTACACTTACTGATGGTCTCAAGCACTTGAACTTCTTGATGCTATCAAGCACCTGAAATTCCAATTGGTTTCATGCACTTGAACTTTCTAATGGTATCAAGAACTTGAAACTCCCTAATGGTTTCACCCACTTGAACTTCTCAATGGTTTCAAGCACTTGAACTCCTTGACAGTATCAAGCACTTGCACTTTCCAATGGTGTCAAGCACTTGAGCTCCCTGATGGTGTCAAGCATCTGAACCTCTTGATGGTGTCAAGCACTTGCACTTTTCGATGTTGTCAAGCACTTGCACTTTTTGATTTATTTTAAATCACGAAGTTGCTTGTATCTTGCTCATAAATGATCCGTTTTATGCATGATATGGCTTGGTTTGAAGCTCTCAGAAATTTCTTAAAGTTACAGTACGTGAAAGCAAAAAAAATTAGTTTAAAATCTATATATAGAGATTAGAAACCTACAAAAAATACATCTCCAATTTCTGTAATCACCTAAAAAATCCTTGATGTTACAGGTATAATGAATCTCGTCCCTAGTCTTGCACTATCCGCATTTGTCTCATGAAAGGTCGTCCTAATATCATTTCGTAATTCTTAGCCTTTTCAAATTTTTACAGATGGCTAAAGTGTGTTCAAATTCAAATCCACGGGTGGTTAATTTGATCTTTTCTAATATTCCTAAGGGTTTCTCCACATGACCATCTCCTAATTGGAGCATCATGCATGTGGGTCGTAAGGCAGGCTTTCCCCATTTCTCCCAAATCTCCTTGGTGGCAATTCCTACTCCTGCTCCTGTGTCTAGTATAGCCTTGGTCATGTATCCATTGTAAGTGGCAGGTAGACATGTATTACCCTCGTCTCCTTCACTAAATTCTCCCACCTTATCTACTGGGATTTGTATCTTCAATGGATTTTCTTTTCCCTTGTTTTCCTTTTTGTCCTTCTCCTATCCTAATTCTAGTTGACTTGCTAATTGTTTCCATAATTGGGGTTTAACACGGAGTAGTTCTTCCACAATCACTTTGCATTGTACTTTTGTCTTTTTAAGTTCTGTTAGATTGTGTGAATTCTTATCTGAGTTTCCTTTTCCTTTTCCCTGTATTGTGGGTGCTCGGATTATCATAGATTCCTTTTTGTATTCTCCCACGTAATTTTGTAGGGTTGAAATGCTTTGAGCTTCTTCTCTATTTCGGTCTAGTCTTGATACTTCCTCATATACTTCTTCCATGTTGGGATTTGGTTGATAAACTTCCACATCTAATTCCTCAAAGGGAGGCTTAGTCATTCCATTCCTCTTCCATTGTTCTTCTCGGATTCTATTCCACAATTCTTTTGTCCAGTCAGCCTCTAAATCAGGTATTGTTGACATAGGTTCGTCTTGGGTTTTCACTCGCTCACATTTATCATCCTTCTCTTTAGGTTCTTTGTCCTTGGCTTTAACACACTCCTTGTATTGCTCCTCTACTATCCTTGTCTCTAGAAGGGCTGGGATAGTCTTTTCTAGGGTTGCTTGTGCTACCTCTATAAGTTCGCTGCATATAGCAAGCCTCTCTTTTTCTAATTCTCCTTGTGGGTAAAGCTTTTCGTGTTGTTCCACATTTGGTCCAGTCTTAATTCTAGCATGGTAAGCTTTCAACCACATGTCCAAATCATCTGGTTTTGGGTCAAATAGAATTGATCCTAGTTTCTCTGCTTCTCGGATAAGCGGTGGAATGGGAACTTCTTCCCGAATCTCTGGTTCTTTATGCTCCTTATTGCTTCTTATGTGTTTCTTATTTTCTTGACTTTTGTTTTTCATCCATTTTTCTTTGAGCTTCTCTCTTCTTTCCTTCCATTTTTTCACTTTTGTGTTCTAGGTATTCTCATGTGGGTCCTCTAAATCTTCCACTATTTGAATTTTAGGGTTTACGGTTCTATTGTTTTCTTGTTCCCGATCCCGTTGTTTTTCTTTTCGTTCCTTCGTTTGAGCTCGTGTAATGGCCTTTAAGGGCACGGTGTATTCCTTATCACTTCTGGGTGCTTCTATCACTTCAATTACATTAATAGGTGCGGTGTCTTGGGCTTTAGTGGGATTCTTTGGGCAGTCTCTAAAAAGATGTTCCTTCCCACATTCATTGCAATACCCTTCCCAAGTTCTAGGAGGTGGTGGATTGTAAGGTCGAGTACATTCTCTAATAAAATGATCTCCTCTGCATCTATAACATGGTCCTCTCGGCACACGCGGTCTAATGGGTGGTCTCCCAGATGCGGGTGCCTTGGGTACAGTATACATTAAAGTGGCCATCTCCATTCCATAGGCCTGGTCATAGCCTTCATATCCATGGTATGCTGGGTCATATGCTGGTTCATACTCGAACATATTGGTTTCATAGGGATAGTAATCTCCTTGGGATAGCTCGTATCCAGGGTTTGTTGATTCTACACTGGTCATCGTTGAGGCTGGTACTATGGCTCTTTCCAAGTTTTCTTCTGGTTGGGCGTACTTCACAAGTACCACATGTTGGGGCTGGGATAGTTGTGGTCCTAACACTGGTTGGGGTTGTGGATATTGTGCTTGCTCGTATAGTGTAGGTGCTCCTGTTGGTGTTGGGTAGGGATTGTACCTGGGCATATCTCTACCTGGCTCTCTAGGTGGATATCCATATGGCCGATACTGAAGTGGTTGTAGAGGTCATGCCTACCTATTGAATGGGCAGTTTTTCGTGGTGTGATTGGTGTATTTTTGTTCTATGTGGCAATACAATGCAGCTCCTTGATGTGGTTGTCTATTGTAAGGATATGTCTGCGGTACACCTGTTCCTCCTCGTACACACATGTGCGTGGGGTGATCTCCTCCACATAGACTACATCTTCGTAACATAGGCACTCTTAAGGTCGGGTGTTGGTAATTTCTCTGTCCTTGGACTCCCAATTTCTTTGCCACCAGCTCCACTAATTCCTCCACATTACTGGAGTTGGATGTAATTGTACTCCGAGAGTCTTCCGATTTAGTGGGGATGGGCGTACTCTTCAGATCATCTGCTAGGTTGTCCTCTAAGTCAATACATTCCTGTAGGCATTCGCTCAATGTATGTAGCCTCCTTACATATACTAGCATTCTTAGAGTTCCATTTGTTAGTCCATCCAAAAATAATGATATCATTTTTTGCTGAGTGGGTCTCTCTGCTGTTGGACATCTATCAACATACTGATTGAATCTTCGAGCAACTGTTTTCACGGTTTCATTAGGGTTCTGCTTAAAACTATGGATTAAAGATGCATAATTGTGTTTAATCCCTCTCTTAGTGAATTCCCCAATGAATTCTTGAAAGAATTGCTCCATATTTCCAAATTGGTTGGGGTCTAATGGTTGGAACCAAGTCAGAGCCGTTCCTGTGAGGGTGAGTCCGAAAGACTCATACTGCATGAAGAAGTCGTCTATTTTTGTTTCGCTCTTAGAACTTGTTTAAATTCAGCAATGTGATCATAAAGTTCTCCCAATCCGTCATAATGATTCCTCACGCATTTGGCCACCTGAATAGGTCTCAATCTTCTCATATTGGTTCTGGCTGCTTGGGCAATACAGGGAAGGCGGGAACCGCTAGTCTAAGTGGGGGTATTCCTGGCTTCACTCCTATTGGTGGTCGTGGCCTTACTGGTGGTCAGTATTGATTTCCTACTCCTGGGTGGGTCTGATTGTGTGTTTGCACTCCGGGTGTTGTGAATTTCACGTGAGTTCGGTTCAGAATGCTCCGTTGGCTTGTTTGTCCCAACATTGTGTGCTCTACCTCCTGTTGTGTTCCGAAGGGGTTCTGAGAGGTGTTTGCTTGTTTTGGTTGAGGGAATACAAGCAAACCCATGTATTCTAGTTGAGCCCTGTCTATGGCATCTACCAACCAATACCTTCTCTGGTTCTTATCTAGGTATGTTATTCTAGACTCGTCTTTCGGATCCTTTAGCTCATAAAATGTCATCGTACTTTCTTCTCTTCCTTGAGTCTGTGAGTCATTTTGAAGTAACAAGTGTGGTCCATGGATCAAATAGACTTCCAGTAAGTAGTCGTCTTGAGGTATCAAATCCCCTCTCAAGACCCGCGTCACTATTGACTTGCCTCTAGGGGTAGCTCAGGGTTTGGTCTCCCTGAGTTTTCTTGTCCCACTAACTCTCCCCTCTCATTGATCATATCAGGGTATTCAGTCACTATGTAGATGTGACCCAACTTGTCCATGTAAGCTCCTCCTTCGTACTTGACAGCCGGTCTGGGCACAATTTGTTGCCTCCATGGAAGTCACCATCCTAGCTACAGATCTGTTTAATCCGTCCAGGTAGATGGGGATCTCCTGGGCATTAGTGGAAACATACTGTAAAGAAGTGTAATACTCTCCTTCTACAGTGGTCATGAAGTTTCTTTCGAGAGTGGGACCCTGCATGTCTTCTGAAGTCATGGGTATCTCCTCCTCTGAGTCACTAGAGGTGTCTGAATAGTCTAAGCGGTGACTGACCTGAGTGGCACTTCCAACGGAAGATATGACACTTCTCCGGCTATTTAGCACCCTTCTTGACCTCAAGTTCATTCACCCTCCTAGGGCTCTCTAGGTCTCTAAAACTCTCCCTAAGTGTCTCCCCAAATGCCTCAAATTTGCCTTTGAAAATGCTCCAAATGTTCTGGGCGATACCACTTTTGGCGATACTGCTCATCAGACGATACGATACTTGGAAACTCCACGATACGATACATATGGATTCCACGATACGATACTACTTTTTGGCTGATACAATACTATGGCAACAAGTGATACGATACCACCTGGCCAGACGATACGATACTGCTATAGAGCACAATACGATACTGGATGCTCTGGCCATACGATACCTCAAGTCTGGCGATACGATACTAAAATTGGGATGATACGATACTGGAATTCCCCATGATACGATACCTGATTAATGCACGATATGATACTCGCATGTCAGACAATATGATACCAATGCAAGTGGCAATACGATACCACCGACTTGCACGATATGATACTAAAATGGTATCATGATACGATACTGGGAAGTGAGACGATACGATACCACAAGTGGAGACGATACGATACCACTTTGGTAAAGTGCGATCGCGATACCAACCAAGCGATACAATACCACCAGTGGTATCGGGATACCAAGGCTGGTAATTGACGATATGATACTCGGCGACTATCGCGATACAAGGGAATTTTTGGTATCGCGATACCAAAAACTCAACCGATCGCGATACTCAAGCCAAAATACCTCCAAATTCAAAAAAAATTTCCCCCCTTGCTCTTCTCTAACCCCTCTTCACTCCTAGCCTACTATCTCACTCAAAGAAGTTCAAAAAATACTCTGTCCCACCCCGCAATATCGATCAGGACTTTAATCACGTGGAAATGCAGATTTTCAGACTTTTTGAGATTAAAGTTTGATTGTAGCTTACCTTTAGGTTATAATGCACAAGGCTTGAGGTCACTAGGTAAGGTTGAGGGCTCAGTTTGCACGATACCAACTCGGCGATACGAGTCGCTGTGCTCAGATGATACCAGAATGAAGCAAATGTCAAATGAACTCCAAATTTTTGGTTTTTATACTTTTTGGTGATTGAAGCTTGACTACACTAATTTGGCAAATTTTTTGGGATTTTTTTGGGTAATCTTGGCTTACTCCTACTCCACTTCTCTTCCTAACCTAACCCTAACTCTTTCTTCTCTCCCTCTCTCCGAACCCTAAGCCTAAAAACTCATTACACACACCTCCAGGATGTGAAGTAACAAGTGTTGCAGTGTTTGACTACTTGCCACTGAACGAGTTCACTTCTACAAGTATGATTTTGTCACTCTCGAACTATAACCATCACGAAGGCACCTTGGTTGAGTTGTTCCCCGCCAACGGCGCCAAAAACGTGTGTACCTAAGTCAAGAAGCCTTAGGGACTCGTGCCAAAGAGACTAAATCTCATTTGCCACACAAGTACATATAGTGGGGAATTGACACACGCTTATTTGTCAATCCGACGAACCGACCTAACCAATCGTATGAGGACGTGTGCACACGTGATGGAAAATGAAGTGGTTTAGCTCACATGCATGAGAAAAGATTAACCTACCTCTCTAACTCACTTAGATACTGAAAATGTATGTCGTGATACCACTTAAAGTAGTTTTCACTAAATTGACGATATCTCCCAGCTCCGACCTCCGAATATGGCCAATACCAAGTTCATTTCAAAGGTCTCGATGAGACGCTTCTATTGGAAGTGCTTTCACTTGATTCTGACAACTGTGCTTCAAGTTATGACCAAAATAGTGAATGGCAGGAAGCACACATGCTCACTCCACAACTCGTACTAGCTCACACACACATTACAGTAGCTCAAAAACAGTGGAGAGGGGTAGACAACAGTCCTACACACACATTCCAATCATTACACACACATAGAAGATCAAAGAGAAGATGAAAATCTGCAAGAAAGAAGCAATTTCGAAATTCAGGAGCTCTCCTTCTTCACAATGGCAAAAAGTGTTTACAAAGAGTCACCAAGTGACTTATATACATGTGCCCTAAAAATGGTCCTTTCACACAAGAGACCGGCAATTTATTAACTAATCTCTATTTTCCTACTATTTTACAAGAAATATATTACAATGATTGGGGATTATGCATCTAGAGGACTCCTCTAGTGCATTTACATGGCTTGAGGGAATTTCCTAAGACTTTGAAGAAGAAAAATATGCCCATTAATTTGAAAATTTTGGGGCTCCCCTTTCGTGCCTCATTGCTCTGCAACACCTTGAGTATGCTCATCAGTTTCTGTGCAACTCTAAGATTGTGGCCAGAGGGGTCTATACCCTAGATGAAGCGGCAACCTGCTCTGACACCAATAGTTGGAGTTTGAGGTCTGCGAAAGCATGGGAACAACAAACAGAAGAAGAAGACGCTAGGAAGAAGAAGAAGAATCTTGGAGCACGACACACAATACTAACTGTATTACCAAGAGAATGTACAAAGATAAGTGACTCGTTAGGGTTGTAGGTGTATATTTAAGCCAGGGGAAAAAACCTCTTAAAGAGGGAAAAAGTTCCCCTGTGGTCCTAGTGTGTTCACAAACATCACTACCTAAATATATCAACACAATGGCCCACAAAGGTTTGTACCTCTTTCACATTCCTAGATCTAGATAATTTTGGAATTTCTCTAAACTTCTCTTCATCTATTGATATACCATTTCTTGAGATGATATGAGCTAAAATATTACCTTACAACACAATAAATATGTATTTTTTTGGGATTCAACCACACTCTATATTCTTTGCTCTTGTGAAATATATGCCCAATCTCTAGAATGTTATCTTTTCTTGTATGGGAATGTGCACAAAGTTCATCCACATAGACATCTGAAGTCTTTCACAAGAATTCCTTAAATACATGACACATTAACCTTTGGAAAGTTACAAGGGAATTGGTGAGACAAAATGGCATCACAAAAAAGCATAGATACCCCATTTTGTGGCAAAGTCCATCTTGTAATGGTCTTATAGAGCTATGGATGCTTGATTATAACCTAAAAATTGATATAAGAAACTATAAACTTGAAAAATGATTTCATAATATCCTCTGCTCAACATACGATCATTCATGTGAAAATGATTTCTGAATATTTTCATTACTCATGTGAAAGAAGGTAGCCCACTGGGTATCATGACTTGAACATTGACAGTACTTGTCATTACTCATCACGTCCTGCACAAGGTGGTTATCCATGGAGTCTGTGCTAGTGGAACATGGAAGGTCTGAGCAAATTTGTCAATTGCGAGAGAAAGCTACCATAAACAAAGTTGTTCCATTAGATGAAGGTGAAGTAGAAACACTAGGAATTATTATGATTAGGTATGAAAAATTGAAAAGCGTGGGTTTGCCTCTAGCATCACATGCATGCATGCATCATTTAGGTGCTTGTATGGCTAGGAGTATTTTCTTTGGTTCTACTGTACGAGCTTCTGTTTTCGATAGAGGAGAGGCATCATCCATTAGGAGTCCATCGTTGAAGTGGAAGCAATGGACGAGATAAGCCCCTCGTTGATTCGATTTATTTAGATCATTAGTCAACTTGCACCTTCTTAGTTGCATTTATGACCAATGATTTACCTTGTTGATGTAGATGCATATATCTAGCATATCCAAAAGTGCTAAACCACAGTGTATTCTACCAGAAAAAAGAGGAATTCAACACTATGTACGGCCTCTCTATCGCTGGTGTAGATCTAGGTATTATATCATAAAAACCAGTTAGTGATGCAGATTGGCTGTCTCTGTTTAAAGTAACTCAAGTGAAGGGAAAAATGAAAGTGAAACATGTCAAGCCATAGTTCTATGATGCACTGATGGTTTTGCATCAAAAGGTCTACAAAGAGATACCAATAAACTACGAATTGTCTATACAATTTGTTAGAGCCTTTGCATTTGAAAACTACACCACTGCTTAGACATTGACAAATCCAACTACATACCAAGTGGCATGGGTTGTTGTTGTAGAAGCATCTGTTGAGAGATGCAGGAAGACAGTTACACTGCAGTTGCAGATGTAAAGTCTTTACAATTTTTTGAACGATGATGCTTCACTAGTTTTAGAGCCTCTATATGCCAACTTGCAGGAACATAAACAAGATGTTGAGTTACATGTTCCACAAGGTACAACAATTGCTACCATTAGGCAAGTGGAGGGTACTAAGATTATATGTACCTTAGAATTTTTAATTGGTAGTCAAAATATTAATTTGGATAGGGTCAAGGTTGCTTTGGATCAAGCCAAGCTATCGAAGGAGACTGCATCTAACATGACTACAACAATCATTGAGATGAGAAAAAAGTTACAAGCATATCTAGAGGAATTGAAATGTGATGTGTGAATGTATCCTGAGAGGAGGATTCAATCAGAGATGCAAATTCAAATATATACTATTAATTTGGAGCTGATAGGGGTGTTGGAGTTAGACATTTGCGAAAGCACGCGAACAGCACAAAAGGAAGAAGAAGAAGCTTGGAGCACAACACACAATACTGAATGTATTACCACTAGAATGTACAAAGATAAGTAACCTGTTAGGGCTATAGGCATATAAACAAGATGGGGGGAAGCAACTCCTAAAGAGGGAAGAAAGTGCTCTGGCGGTCCTAGTGTGTTCACATACATCACGATCGAAATATATCATCAAATCCCCCTCGGGAGTGATGCGGTGAAAAGGAGTTGGCACTCATGTATAAGGAAGTGCCAAGTTATGTGGAATCAATCCACAGAAGGAAGTAAGCATGAAGCTTTGTGGAAAGCTCCAAACTTCTCCTTAGGTAGAGCCTCGTGAAAAGGTCCACAATGTTCTCCTGTGTGGGCACATATGCCAAGCTGATCTCTCCAGTAGAGAACCTTTCCTTGATATAATAATAATGCCCTCAATGTGCTTAGTGTGAGCATGGAACACAGGGTTCCTCGCAACTGCCAATGCGCTCTGACTGTCAGTGAAGATGGTGGTGGCATAAGACTGACCAACACTCAAATCAACCATAGAGGCATTTGAGCCACACACACTCAACAGTCGCTGTGAAAGCTACCCTATACTTAGCCTCACAACTAGAAGTGGCCACAATAGGCTGCTTCTTTCTCAACCAAGATATGCATGAGCTACCAAGCATGAAGCAAAAACCACTAGTGGACACATGAGTGTCATAGCAACCAACCCAGTCAGAGTAAAAAAAAACATGCAAATCTAGCAGTAGTGATCCCCCCTTGGGATAAAAAAACCCAAGTAGCAGAGTACCACTCAAGTAGCAAAAGATGCGCTTAATCACCTGCCAATGCTTGACACATGGGCAATGCATAAACCTGCTCATCTATGAGATAGCAAATGGAATATGAGACAGAGTTATGCATAAGTAAATCAAGCATCCAACAACCTGTTGATAGAGAACAACATCAAATGCATCTCCAACATCATGAAGACTCAATCGTAAACCTATCTCCATAGGAGTGGCAATAGGTTTACAGACTTAAAGGCCAAAACATTGCAATAATGTGTCAATATATTTTGTTTGACACAAAGTCATTCCACCATCAACATGCATAAACTGAATGCCCAAATAATGATACAAATGCCCCAAATCAGACATCTCAAATGAGGTATGCAAATCAGCCTTGAAATCAGAAATATCCTTCTCATGAGAACCAGTGAGAAGCATGTCATCAACATACACAACAATGATCAGAAGCACATCATTAGCACGCTTAACATATAATGTGTTTTCAATTCGACTGTTCTCAAAACCACGTGCAATCAAATAGGCATGTATCTTTTCATACCAAGCATGTGGTACCATATAATGCCTTCTTTAACCTGCACAGCTCGTTTTCATGCCCTTTTTGCACAAAGCCACGGGGCTAAAAAACACACACTTCTTCATGCAAATTACCATTCAAAAATGTTGTTTTATTGTCCAACTGATGTACATTCCCATTGTGATGAGCTGCAAGTGCACATGTGCTATGAACAGTAGTCATTTGACTTGTAGGTGCAAAGGTTTCATCAAAATCAATGCCTCTTTCATATGCATAACCCTTTGCAACAAGCCTAGCCTTATACCTCTCAACTGTTCCATCAATTTTACGCTTCAGCTTGTATATCCACTTAGTGCCAATGGCGTTCTTGCCAGGAGGCAAGTCACATAAAGACTAGGTACCATTTTTTATGATAGCATCATATTTAGATTGCGTTGCAGCCATCCAATGGTCATAATTTTGTGCTTCATCAAACGAAAGAGGTTCAATCTCATCACAGAGCCTAGAGGAAGCCATAGCATAGCAATTTGATGCAAAAGAGGCACCATGAGAGCCTGAACGAGTACGGTATGACAAGAGTGCATCTAATTTGCTATCATGCAAAGTCTACACTAGCCATTTTGGCATAGTTTTTACCTCCTCAATATTAGCTCCCTCATCAACAAGTGCATCATGTAAATCTACATAAAAAATGGAATGATCTGCATCATCACCTGAAACCTGCAAAGGTTGAGAAGTTGCCTCACTAGCACTAGCACTAGACTGTCCACCTGGAAAAAGAGGCAGCAAAGTCTCATACATGTCTTTGGAGCTAATAGATGTCTCCTTCGTACCTGAAAGTAAAGGTTGAATAGCAACTTCCACAAAAACAACATCACGACTAACCAAAATGCGTTTAGTTTGTGGATGATACAGACGATAGCCTTTGCTTTGAGAACTATACCCAACAAAAATACATTTTACTACTTTATCATCCAATTTCTTGCGATGTTGATCAGGCACTAATGCATATGCCAGACAACCAAAAACATGCAGATGAGCAACATATGGCTTGTGACCATTCCAAGCCTCATATGGAGTGATAGACTATAGTGCTTTAGTAGGACACTTGTTAAGTACATATACTGCACACATGAGAGTCTCAAGCCAGAAACTATGTGGTAAAGCCTGACTCTTGACCATACACCTTGCCATCTCCATGAGTATTTAGTTCTTCCGTTTAGCAACTCCATTTTGTTGAGGTGTATACGGCACTATACACTGATGTTTTATCCCATGTTCATCCAGAAAGGCATTAAAGTCAGAAGACATATATCCCCCCTCCCAAGATCAGAATGGAGGGTACTCATTTTACATTCTGGCGGATTTTCAGCCAAAAGCAAAAACTTTTTGAAGCACATGAACACTTTGGACTTTGCTTTGAGTGGATATACCCATGCATGCGTCGAAAAATCATCAATGAAAGTCATGAAGTAAAGATAATTTCCAAAAGAAGGTGTCTGCATAGGACCACAAACATCACTATGTACAAGCTGCAATTTCTGAGTAGCCCCAATTGAACAATCTTTTGGAAAGGAGGAATGCTACATTTTGCCCAAAATACAACCTTCACATAAATGCTTACCGGGTGCTTCAAGTTTGGGCAAAGAGGACACCATTTCATATTTTGTGTAGGTGTAGTAAACTAGCAAAAATCAAATGACCAAAGCATGCATGCCAAAGCTTTGCATCTGACATAACTTGAGAATCATGTACTACACATGCTGAATCATTCACAGATTTTTCATAGTCGATGAGCTTATACAGCCCACGACATAAAATGCTAGAAGCAATAATCATGTTGCCATTTGACAGATCATGAACTTTACATATGCCATCAATAAATTTCACAACCAAGCAAATATTGGCTAATGCAGAAACTGATAACAGATTTTTCTTGATCCCTGGCACAAATAAAGCATCCGACAAAGTGAAAGAACTACCATCAGCAATAGTGAGAATGATCTTACCAACTCCCATGAGAGGATAAGAGGATTTGTTGGTGCATGTGACACTATTCCCTGTAGGGGCAGGCTCGAGTGAAGTGAAGAAATTGTGCTATGAGGTAATATGTTTGGTTGCCCCAGTATCAAAGTACCAAACATCTAAGTCCACTGCAGACATGCACTATTTAGGAGAAGATGGGTCAAAACTACAAACAGTAGTAAACACCCATTCTTCATTTTGCACAAGATTAGCACACTCTGTTTTTGGTGTAGAGGCCTCTGCAACAACCATTCCAGCCTCTTTTTTCTTTGCCTCTTTTGCAGTCAGTTTTGGATAGTTCTTTATGACATGATCGTTTCCTTTATAGTACTTAGAAAAGCATATTGCTTTTTTTATTTCTTTTCATCTTTGTTCTCCTTCTCCGGATGTGCAACATTTGTAGATTTTTGCTTACTAGTAGATGAGCTCCATTTTCCTTTGCCCTTCTGACTAGCCAGGAAAGCTTGACCTGCAACATGCATAATGGACCTGTTTTGCCTAGACTGATCTTCATGTAATAGAATTGAGACTAACTCTTTAAATGACAAGGCATTTGGATCACCTTTCACCATCAAACGAAGAGTATAAGCAAAACTCTGATATGAATCAGGAAGACCATTCAGAATAGTCTGCACAAGTGAGTTATATGGTATAACTTCATAAGCAAAAATCAACTATTCCTTCAAGTCTTTGATCTTTGTTGGAAAACTATCCATAGAATCACATTCATTCATATGCTCACTCTACAACTATTTTTGGAGATAAGCAACACAAGCCTCATTTCTAGCCTGGTACAATGTGGTAAGTGTATCCCAAGCATCCTTAGTTGTTCTCCAAGAGGGAATGTGAGGAATAATGGCACGTTTGACAGACAAGGCATGTGCCTAAGCATCTCTACCATCCCAATGAATTTTCTTTATAGTAGGTGCAGTAGAAACCGTAGCACAAAGAGGAATCTAAAGAATATCAACATCTTCAACACCATTTGTGTCAGCTTCAATACCTATATGTGTAGGTGTAATCGGACGTTTTTCAATACCCTGCACAATGTTCCACAATCCTTTTGCAACCAATACATGTCGCATCATATATGGCCAACAATGGGTAATTGGTAACGTCCAATTTATCCTCAATAGCCAGCATATAGAATACATCACTACTTTCAACCATGGCCACTGACTAAAATACCCTAACGCAGAAAAAATGATTGTATCTGAAAAAGTTGAACAAAAGTACCCTCACGAGTTCTGTTAAACCTATAGCAAACTTCGAGACGCTTATACCGATGAACCAAAACCTATCTTTGGCACAAAAAGACAAAATAGCTTGCACAAGCACTGTGATAGTGCCTTCAGAGGCTGAAACAAGTTCAGATTGCGATTATGGCACCATACAGCAAAGCTATTTTGATCTCCTAATCACCCCGAGTATGCTCACCAAATTTCGTGCAATTCTTAGACTGTGACTTGGGAAGTGTCGACTATGCCCTAGATGAAGCGGTGACCTACTCTGATACCAATTGTTGGAGTTAGACGTCTACAAAACCATGCAAACAGCATAAGGAAGAAGAAGAACCTTGGAGCACAACGCACAATACTGAATGTATTACCACTAGAATGTACAAAGATAAGTAATTTGTTAGTGCTATAGTCATATATACAAGCCCGGGTGAAAAAATCCTCCTAAAGAGGGAAAAAAGTGCCCCGACGGTCCTTGTGTGTTCACATACATCAACAAAAATATATCAACAAGGGGTTGAACCACATGGGAATGAGAAGGTGCCTAAACTAGAGGTAATGTTTAGCTTTATTGACATTGGTTGGAGGATTTTTGAAAGATCAAATATTGATCACCTAGATTGTTACATACGTAGGCTCAATACAAGTTGCATGAGGATCGGCTCAAGAATGCGAATCGACATCTATCCTTTGTAAAGAACATGTTAAGCATGATGGAGTCACATGACTTGTCACCCTCATTTCCATTACCTTCCCCATAGTTACCATCATCCCTCTCACTTAGTGTTTCATCCATGTGCATAGCATGTGGTTTGAATATTGAGGAGAGGGTGAGTTTACATATGTGGCAAACATTCTCTAGATTCTTTGATGGTGGATTCAAATTTGAGAGAGTTAATCTTGCCATGTTGATTAATTATAGCATTATTACTCACTTTTTAAGTATTAACCTAATGGTCCTTAGTTATGGTTTCTTAAGGATTTTGAAGTACCAAACATATTAACAATATTTCTTTTTATCCATGGCTATGGCTTCTTATCTCTTTTTTAATTAAAGTTATTTCTATCTACAATTTGCAATGTCATTAATTAGCTAGATAGATAGATAGATAGATAGATAGATAGATAGATAGATAGATAGATAGATAGATAGATAGATAGATAGATAGGTAGATAGATAGGTAGATAGATAGATAGATAGATAGATAGATAGATAGATAGATAGATAGATAGATAGATAGATAGATAGATAGATAGATAGATAGATAGATAGATAGATAGATAGATAGATAGATAGGTAGATAGATAGATAGATAGATAGATAGATAGATAGATAGATAGATAGATAGATAGATAGATAGATAGATAGATAGATAGATAGATAGATAGATAGATAGATAGATAGATAGATAGATAGATAGATAGATAGATAGATAGATAGATAGATAGATAGATAGATAGATAGATAGATAGATAGATAGATAGATAGATAGATAGATAGATAGATAGATAGATAGATAGATAGATAGATAGATAGATAGATAGATAGATAGATAGATAGATAGATAGATAGATAGATAGATAGATAGATAGATAGATAGATAGATAGATAGGTAGGTAGGTAGGTAGGTAGGTAAGTAGGTAGGTAGGTAGGTAGGTAGGTAGGTAGGTAGGTAGGTAGGTAGGTAGGTAGATAGATAGATAGATAGATAGATAGATAGATAGATAGATAGATCGATAGATAGATAGATAGATAGATAGATAGATAGATAGATAGATAGATAGATAGATAGATAGATAGATAGATAGATAGATAGATAGATAGATAGATAGATAGATAGATAGATAGATAGATAGATAGGGTAGATAGATAGGTAGATAGATACTAATTAGTTATCTATCTATCTATCACATTAGTAATTAGTTATTACTAAGTAGCTAGTCCTTGGTTAGTTGTTTGTAATTAGTTATTATTAATAAGCTTATTACTAGTCAGCTATTACTAAGTAGCTAGTTCTTAGTTAGTTGTTAGTAATTAGTTGTTACTAATTAGCTGGTTACTAATTAGCTATTACTAAGTAGTTGGTTCTTGGTTAGTTTTTTATAATTAGCTTACTAAAGCTTTTTACTAGTTACATGTTACTAAGTAGCTAGTTCTTAGTTACTTGTTAGTAATTATCTATTACTAATTAGCTTGTTACTACTTAGCTATTACTAAGTTGCTGATTTTGGGTTACTTGTTAGTAATTGGCTATTAACAATTAGCTTGTTACCAATTAGCTATTACTAAGTAGCTGGTCGTTAGTTAGTTCTTAGAAATTAGCTATTAATAATTAGCTTGTTACCAATTAGCTATTAATAATTAGGTTGTTACCAATTAGCTATTAATAATTAGCTCATTACCAATTAGCTATTACCAAGTAGCTTGTTCTTAGTTAGCTTATTAGTAATTAGCTATTACTAATTAGCTTGTTACTAATTACTTATTACTAAGTATCTATTACTAAGTAGCTATTACTATTACTAATTAGCAATTAGAAATTAGCTATTACAAATTAGCTATTATTAATATGTTATTATGAATTAGCTATTATAAATTAACTATTATTGATTAGCTATTACTAATTAGCTATTACAAATAAGCTATTGCTAATTAGCTATTGCTAATTAGCTATTACGAACTAGCTTTTACTAATTAGCTATTACTAATTAGCTATTATGAATTATATATTACTAATTAGCTATTACTAATTAGCTATTGCTAATTAGCTATTACTAATTAGCTATTACTAATCAACTATTACTAATTAGCTATTAGGAATTAGCTATTATGAATTAGCTATTAGGAATTAGCTATTATGATTTAGCTATTATGAATGAGCTATTATGAATTAGCTATTAATAATTAGCTATTACTAATTAGCTATTACTAATTAGCTATTACAAATTAGCTATTACCAATTAGCTATTACTAACTAGCTATTATTAACTAGCTATTACTAATTAGCTATTACTAGTTACCTATTACTAATTAGCCATTACTAATTAGCTGTTACTAATTAGCTATTACTAATTAGCTATTATGAATTAGGTATTACTAATTAGCTATTACAAATTAGCTATTACTAATTATCTTGTTACTAATTAGTTATTACTAAGTAGCTAGTTCTTGGGTAGTTGTTAGTAATTAGTTATTACTAATTATTTTATTACTAATTAGCTATTACTAAGTAGCTGATTCTTTGATAGTTGTTAGTAATTAGCTATTACTAATTAGCTTGTTACTAATTATCTATTACTAAGGACATAGTTTTTGGTTAGTTGTTTGTAATAAGCTATTCAACTAATTATCTATATGTATTTAAACTCCAACCATCCATCAACTACCTATCTCTTTCTTACTCTTTAACCCTCTACCAAAACACTAATCTCGTTGGTTTCATTGTGCTAAGCAATTGCTCGTATCTCAACCAAAACAATTACCAAGAATGTTGATGTTGCATACAATATGGATATTGGGACCAATGAAAATCTTGGATGTACACCATTTGTTGAAAGTAAGACTTATGCCCAATCTTCAACATCTAAAGAGAGAGAAAACATTCCATCCTTCCTCCAAACCCAGTCTACAATGGATGTGAATGTTGATCCTTGTACAGTTGACCACATGCATGATGCAGAGTCCACATGCATTGACTTTGATAGTGGTCTAGACCAAATGATTGAGAATGTTGTTGATCCAATTAGAAGCTCAGATATTCATCTAGCTAGTCACAACTCTATAGTTGATAAAGAGATTCCTCTTTCTATCCACATGTATATCACTTATTAGTTTGAATCTAGTCTAGGGTGTAGCTTTAACCTAGATGACATCCCCCAACAAGATCTTCCTCCATGGTTTGATCCAAATACTCATCCAAATCAAGTTCTTCCTTCAAATACTTATCTTTCAAAGCAAGTTCCTTTGCCAACTAATGATCCCATTGTTTTTTCAAACAAAGGCCATCTACAAAATCCAACTTTTCATCCTAATCAGAGTCCAAACAAAGATGTTCTTCAAATGAATGCTACAAATGAAACCTCCTTGAAGCAAAACTATTGTAAGCTAGCCTTAGTTTCTGACATGTGTGGATCCCCAACAAAAGTTGTTAGTGTTGATGTACAAGAAGATGCCACTCTAGCGTAGTTTGTGGCAAATGCAAAAAGAAATTTGCAAGCACCTGTGAAATGACAAAAGAAGCAAAGCCATTTGCACCCAATTACAAGGTGGCAAACTACTTGCTCACACTTAAATGGAGGCATTGTACCTAAGAAGATAAACAACTAAACAAAGTATCAGTTTCAACTCAGACTGATCCTATTTCAACTCAAACATGTCCTATTTCAACTCAAACTAATCCTCTTGCAACAGAAGTTGAGCAAAAAGTATCAGTTTCAACTTAAACTAATTTTGTACTAGTGTTTACACCACAAGGGAATCAAGAGTTTAAACAGATACCAAGCAAGTCAAAAAAATGAAAGAGGTTCGATCATGTGGTAATGGAACCTGAATTTATTGATATAGAAAGGGAACCCCCAAAGATTCAACATGGCTTGATATAGGAGGAGATACAAGAATTGAAACTTGTTCACAAGGATTTACAGCCTAGGGCTCTGATTCTAGAAGTTGATGTATTCATGAACATCCAAAGTAACATGTATTCTCCTAATAGTCACCTTTTCTACGATGGTGCCTTAAACATTTCAATGTCTAGATTTGGAGTGCCTATGATCTAGACGAGATCAACAAATATATTGATACAATCTTCTTCGAGTTCAAGAAGAAATTTATGGGTATTTGGGGGAGGGACTAGTGTTTATGGAATTTTTTAATCCATTTCAAGAGAATGGTTGTTTTTGAGATAGGAATGTGGAGTAGGGGCCTGAGAATACATTAATAATTGATATTGTTGCTTGTAGGTTATTTTACAACATTAGAAGATGTTGTCTCATGCTCCCAAAGTTGACAATGAGTGAAAGACATAACTATATGTCAGGAACTCTTTGTGGTAAACTTTGGAAATGGTTAATAGCCCCAAAATCATATTGAGTATGCAAATATTATTTCTAGAGCTATTCCTCTTGATGAAGAGAACTTAGATACATATCATGGAATACATCAAGAGCATATTCAAGATCATATACGAAAACACTTAGTATGCAGATAACAAAAAATTGTGTACAATCATTCTTATAGAATTATGTTAAATACTTTGATTTTAAAAATATTGTTAGCTATGTTGATCCAACTGTTAGCTATATCATTTGATTATTAGCTATTTACATGTTAATTAATTTAAGTCTATGGGTGCATTCAAACTATTCCGGTGGTACATAGATGGTATTTCCTTTCAAAATCATGCTTCTACCCTCTTGAATAACACGTCCACTCAAACTCAAATGCTAAGTTACTATGATCATTGGATTTAAAGAAAAAAACTTTGCAACCATCAATTTCATCTGTTTTAGGGGTGTGTCCAAGGGAGGGTGAGCTACCACACTTTTTATTTGAGTGAACAAAAAAATTGAATATGATTATAAGAGTTAGAAACTATGCTAGGGGCAAGCCCTCACCAAATACAAATAAGCACTCCACTACTAGATTGAACTTCTAGCATAGAAATGGTTACTTAAGAAACTAGTTTATAATTATCTAGTAGTCAATTTGTGTACTACATAGTGCCAGACAAAAAAGTTGTCCATCATCACATGGGTATTACAAAATCCAAGGCATAATATTGTAAACGGTCTCATAGACATTCCCATTAATGGTGAACATGTCTATACAATCGTGGACTAGTGACATGGGTATTTTAATGCATCTTACAAGATGGGAATCAATATAAGCTAGTGGTCTTGTTTCTAACAACCTATAGTTATTTTCTTCTAGTCTCTCATAAAATAAACCCACTACATAATATATTCTTGAAGCTATCAAGTTATTCCAAGCATCCATTACACCCTTCAGAGTGAACTGTTTACCTTGTGTGCACTTTAATAAATAGAAATTTGCACCTTCATCATTGTCCTCTTTTGCGTTGACTACAAAGTTGTCATCCACTACCAATGCATTTGATAGATATTTCAAGCACCTTAAAATGTAAAATGGCAAAAGGATGAGTCTTCTACTTCAGCTGATTCATAGATAAGAGTCAAAGTATGGTATGCCCAATTTTGAACGTGGCTTTTGTTGATGCATCTTTTCTACTGACCTTGGATACAATGAAAGCAATAACATGTTAGTTCTCTAACACCAATGCAATGTACATCTAGCCTTGAATAGCCATGAATTGAATGCAAGGATCTAACTTGAGGTATCCCCTTACAATCCCAAGCCTTCTCCCTGTTCACTTTGTCAATCTTCACTTCCCAAAAGACTCGTGTGACATCTCTCCCTTTTGACCGTGACAAATGTCCCTTGAGAAATTCCACAACATTTGCAGCACACTTTAGCATTGCACCATCAGGTTAAGTTGTTCATGGGTTAGCACACTTTTCACAACTGCACCTACACCATCATGTTCTCCCTTCCCATGCCCTAACAAGTTCAATATCATACTCATGCATGTTAGCCCTAGATATCTTTCTATGAAGTAAAATGGATGTTTAGCTTTAAATTGAGAAGATCCACCATCTAACCATACCCAATGTTGGCTTAAGTCAAGGTTTAGCTCTCTTAACCATTCCCAATGTAATTGGAAACAATGTTGCGCAAAAAGAGTTTCATGCTTCTTGTCATCAGATATGACAAAGTGGATTACCTTTTTTGGAATGCCCTCTAAATGAAAATATGTGATATGCATAAAAATAGTTATCTATATAGACCACCAATGCATAGATTGTATGTCATTTTGCACATAGAATGTATAGTTTTCTGCAAAATCAACCACTAAAACCACAACATTGCCTGGGAATTCAGAGATACACATCTTAAACTAGTTCGCTTTCCATAAATAAATGAAATTGTGCTTGATAAATTTCTTTAGAGTTTTCTCAAATAATCATGTTACAACTTTAGGACTCATCTCCTTCTTTATCAATTCTTTCCTTTTACAAACTTGTCCTTCATACATTGACTCGACATCTTCAAAGATCTTTATAGAAATATGATATTCCTCAATGCTAGTCTCTCTCGGACACCACTTAAATGTCCTACTCTGTAATCAGAGCACTCACCCATCACACATTTGTACTGGTGGAATATGGTATCATTTCGATGTGGACATAAAATAGTCTCTATAAGCTACTAATTGATCAAAATGTAGTTGATGAAGCATTGCACCTTGATGTCTTCCCTACTTGACAAATAGAACAATCACAATTACAAAGAGAGCTATGCACGATAGAGCTTGATTGATGTACGAGATTGATTACATCCTTAAGGCATGACATTTGAACGTGATAAATGCAACAACATGTGATTCTATCTTTCAATCTCTTAACTAAATATGGCTTCAATGGTTCAAACTTTTGAAGCAGGATACTTATCATTGGATGGCATTGTTTGAAGAGTATAAATAGCTCCATCTATATTACACAAACAAGTGGCTATTAGTATTCATTAATTAGCTTATTACCAGTTTGCTATTACTAAGTAGTTGGTTCTTGGTTAGTTGTTACAAGGTGTTAGCTTGTTACTAGTTAGCTATTACTAAGTAGCTAGTTCTTAATTAGTTGTTAGTAATTTATTACTAATTAGGTTGTTACCAGTTAGCTATTACTAAGTAGCTCATTCTTAATTAGTTTTAAGTAATTAGCTACTACTAATTAGCTTTTTGCTAATTATCTATTACTAAGTAGCTAGTTCTTGGTTAGTTGTTTGTAATTAGCTATTACTAATTAGCTTGTTGCTAGTTAGCTATTACTAATTAGCTTGTTGCTAGTTAGATATTACTAAGTAGGTAGTTCCTAGTGACTTGTTAGTAATTACCTATTACTAATTAGCATGTTACTAGTTAGCTCTTACTAAGTTGCTAATTTTGGGTTACTTGTTAGTAATTAGCTATTAATAATTAGCTTGTTACCAATTAGCTATTAGTAAGTAGCCGATCATTAGTTAGTTGTTAGAAATTAGCTATTAATACAATTAGCTATTAATAATTAGCTTGTTACCAATTAGATATTACTAAGTAGTTGGCTTTGAGTTAGTTGTTAGTAATTATTTATAACTAATTAGCTTGTTACCAATTAGTTATTACTAAGTAGTTGGTTCTTGGATAATTGTTAGTAATTAGCTATTAATAATTAGCTTGTTAGTAATTAGCTATTACTAATTATCTTGCTAGTAATTAGCTAGTTCTTAATTAGTTGTTCGTAATTGGTTATTACTTGTTATCTTGTTACCAATTAACTATTACTAGGTAGCCAGTTCTTGGATAGTTGTTAGTAATTAGTTATTACTAATTAGATTGTTACTAATTAGCTATTATAAAGGAGCCAATTTTTTGGTTACTTGTTTGTAATAAGCTAGTATGAAATACCTTGTTACTAGTTAGATATTACTAAGTAGCTAGTTCTTGGTAACTTATTAGTAATTATCCATTACCAATTAGCTTGTTACAAGTTTCCCATTACTAAGTAGGGGGTTCTGGGCTACTTGTTAGTAATTAGCTATTACTAATTGGTTACTAGTTAGCTATTATTAAGTAGCTAGTTCTTGGTTAGTTATTTGTAATTAGTTATTACTAATTAGCTTGTTATCAATTAGCTATTCCTAAGCAGCTGGTTCTTGGTTAGTGCTTAGTAATTAGCTATTACTAATTAGCTTGTTACTAGTTAGCTATTACAAAGTAGCTAGTTCTTGGTTGGCTATTTTGTAATTAGCTATTATTAGATAGTTTTTTACTAATGATCTACTAAGTAGCTATTACTAATTAGCTTGATCTTATGCATTTGTGATTATATAGCTATTATTAAATAGCTTATTTTGAATCAACTATTACTAATTCGCTTTTTATTAACAGTTAGGTATGCATAGCTTTGACTATTAGTTGTTATCTTGTTACTTGTTAACTAGGTATGCATAACTTCTACTATTAAGTATTAGCTTGTTGCCATAGTAGTTATTACTAACTAGCTTGTTACTAGTTAAATTCTATATTAGTTAGTTTATGTTTAGTTAGATATTACTAGTTAACTTTTCACTATGTCTAATTATCTAAAATCGTGATCTGACAAGTGAAAATAGGCTTGCCTAAGATACATCAAGAAAGTAAACAGGGGGCTCCAAATATTGATTTTTGCCAAGTCGGGTCATGCTTATATACTTCTTATTTGGTGACTCCCTGCTCTCCATTGTCCAAAACATGATAATCAGATCCTTGACCTCTTGTGTGATACATGTGGTACGTGTTGATCTACCAGTTGTCTTCAAAAAGCTATGACCAGACTCAACTGCACTTAACCATCCAATTGTATCATAGACGAATTTCCTACTTACTCTCAATACCCTAGAAAGTCTTCAAATAGTTATCTGAATTGTTGATGAATATGCATCAATATTTAGAATCATCATCAATTTTGATCTCTTCAACACAAGGTCATCAGAATTCTTTCTCATACTTTGTAGTTTCCAAAGATTGATGAAAAGAGAACATGTTACATCTTTGCTTCTGAACATTGCATCAAAAAGTTTGCCAATACATGGACCCTACAACATCCTATTTAGTGCCTCGATTTTATCTTCATAACATAAGTGTCTAGTTTGATTGTTAAAATATTTGATGATGTTATCCACAATGCCATCCAAGTTGCTTGAACTGCGATTAGCATTACCCTCCACATTAGTGCCCGACCTTGTCGTTATTGTGTCTCTATATTTCCTTTTATTTTCCTTCCAATAACATCTTGATGCTTACTGATCACTATCCATTATTGGTATTGTATTAACTTCCATCATTTTGCTTGTTCGAGATTTCCCTACATCAACACACTACAAATGAAGAAGAAACCATAAATACAATAACATCTACCACTCATCATTCTACTTTATTATATTGATTTTACATTGAGTATACTCATTTGATATAAATATGTGCTCCATCCCTTACGTATGTAGACTTGTTAAACCACTTTTAAACCTGCAACAATCATCCAAAACCTCATACATTAGATACAATGAATGAACAATATGAAACTAAATGGGCATTGTGAAGCCACTTTTAAACCTTCAACAATCATCCACAACCTGAGATGTTACTTGTATCTAACTTCCCGTTTTTTTAGAGAACAGGAAAAAAGTAGATTAATGAGGGAATTGTACAAAATGTGTAGGGGCCAAGAGCCCACACATCACCATAAAAGTAATGTCATCAACCTTTACAATAGTGGTTACTCTACAATAGTAACGCCCAATCTTTACAACAAATTATTCAATGAGTAACTGCATGAAGGCATTGCTTTATCAATTAAGCAACAAACACAAACAGAACTCTTGACATACATTCTTTAATCTCAACTCTATTAGGATGTTGAAGACATATCATAAAAGCAATTAGACTTGTGTTTCTGATCAATTTAATAATTCCATTTCAATGACAATCGCACTTTTTTTTTAAATAGTACCATACATCCAATAATAGCCCATACAATCTATCATCTTCATCTGATATCGGGTATCTAAAATTTACTAAGATGTTATGAATCATATGAACTAAAAACACCAGCTCATTACATTGCACCATCAGTTCATGGGTTAGCACCCTTTTCACAACTACACCTGCACCATCATGTTCTCCCTTTCGGTATCATGATATCATAGTCATAAGTGATAGCCCTGCATATCTTCCTACAAAGGTCCATATCATAGTCATGCCTGATAGCCTTGCATATCTTCCGACAAAGTAAAATGGACATTTAGCTATAAATTGAGAAGCTTCAACATCGTCACCATACCCAATGTTGGCTTAAGTCAAGGTTTAGCTCTCTCAACCAGTGCCAATGTAATTGGAAACAATGTTGCACAAAAATGGTGTCATGCTTCTTGTCATGGATATGAAGAAGTGGATTACCTTTTTAGGAATGACCTCTAAACAAAAATATGTGATATGCACAAAAATAGTTATATGTACAAACCACCAATGCATAGATTATATTTCATTTTGCGCACGGAATATATAGTTTTTTGCAAATCAACCATTGAAACCACAACACACCTGGGAATTTAGAGACACATCTTAAACAGGTTCGCATGCCATAAGTAAATGAAATTCCAAAAGGTTTACCTCATCTGTAGAGCTTTGCTCTCCTCCCTTTTCTTCCTCTCTACTAAACTATGATGGTTCTTCTCATCTAGCAAACTTGCTCCTTGAAAAACAATCTCTTTCAATATTCCCCACTCAGGATGCAATAGGCAGAAAAACTATCGATAGTGATGACATCTAGCATGAATGCTCCTCTTTGAAAAACAATCTCTCTCAATGTTCCCCACTCAAGATGTAGCGCACAGAAAAACTCCCAATAGTGATGGCACCGGTCATGAATGCTCCATGCTTCACTATACAATGTGCATACCCTCACCTCCGCCACTAATGCTTTTAATTTTCTTTTTCAATAATTCATACACATAAGCTTAGCTAAGAAGGATTGTATTTTTCTAGCTAATTAACAATGTCCGAGACTTAACCTCTAATCTTCCTATACCAGTGTAAAAAACTCACATCTGGGGTTTCTTTTGATTTTTATTTATATGCACCTAATGGGTTTGAGGGTCCATAATTAGCTTTCTTATGAGAATGAGTTGGATTATGCAAATCAAACACTTTTTCTCCTTTTCAAACATGTGTTTGCTTAGTAAAATTGAAACTCGATACATCAAGTCTAAATTGTGATCCAAACAAACTCCTTTTCTTGGGATGTCCAGATCCTTAAACTCATTACCAAGAACTCTTCCTTGGTATATGGCCTTTTTGGTTGAAATATCCAAAAGGCTTCTTCCATTGCCTTATTTATGAATAACTCTATGTCTACGTTGTCTTGCAATATGTTAAAAAGTAATTCTATGACATGTGCATCCTACTTGTTTAAAAGAATTTAAAATTTGATAGCATTTGATCATCCTCATGTAAGGCCAAAGATCTCAAGATTAGACTTAAGCATAGGTTGATATACTCACCAAAACAAGTAATCCACTTAACCTAGTAGTTAAGTCTCAAATATGGGAGGAAAAAGGTCTTAGGCTCAACTCCTATGGGGAGCATGGGGAGAGAGTTTACCCCAAAGAGCTCTAGATCCTTTTCACTCAAGTAAACATGAGTTAACTTGAGTCTAGAGAGACTTAACTAAAGTGCAGAGTACACCTACCATTAGTGGACTCTAGTGGAAGGTGCTTTACACATGTATATATGGACTTTAGTTAATCTAGAGATCACCATTAATTTGAATATATACTAATATATATATGTGTGTGTGTGTGTATGTATATGTATATACATATACATACACACACACACACATATATATATATATATATATTCAATACCTTAAGACATAGTGGTCCAAGGAATAAGAATCTAGGAAGAGACCTTGAATACAGTATCATATATACTTTAACATTTAATGAATATCTTAATGATAAATGTTGAAAATATTCAACATTAAGGTATGCTCAAATGCAAAGTACTAGACTTTTGGATAGAAGAAAGACGTAGTTTTCTTGAAAAAGATGCACCTAAAGAGAACAAGAAAGCATTGAGTTTTATCATGCTAAAGGAAGCATCTTGTTGCATAATTACATGGGTATAAGGGGTATAACCCTTGGGTTTCTATGTGTGAAACCCTTGGGATTCATGATTTATTTACCCCTTTTACATGGGTCTTGAACCTTAGGGCTTATTCTCTAAGGTTGAGTACCTTAGGCTTTATTGGAAGGTTCTCCTAGCAGCTTGATTTGTATGTGAGACCTTGGAGAGTCTTCCTTTAGAAGCCATGTGATTTCATGTGAATTTCCTAAGCTTGGAAACTATGTGACCACCTAAGGGACCCATGTGATGGAAGGTACACATGTCCCCTTGAGAGGGACTTACCCCCTTGGTCTTGGAGCTATATATTGGAGGGGTTGTTTGGGTGGAAAGTGCATTTCTCTTCCTAGTATGGCCTTGCTAGTTAGTTTCCTTAGTGTTTAGTTGGTTTGTGTGTATAGGCTGGTTCCCACATAAACGTGGTATCAGAGCCAGGATATTTGAACTTCATCTCTAGTTTAGATCTTTGATTTTGAGCTTGGACTTTGGATTCTCATATTTGTGGTTCATGCTAGTCCGCGGACGCTGAGAGGATAAGCTTTTGTCTTTTGTAAGAAGCAAAAGTATAGCCATGTGACCCCCTGCTGTTGAAGGGATTGTACATATAGATTATGAGCCTCTTAGGCATCTGACGGGAAGGCCAAGAAGACCCTGATGTTGGGTCATAATAGAGCACAAAGTGGACAAGAGAAAGGTGAGGTGCCTATAGTGCAACATGGGTTGCCTCCTCTCTCCCTCAATCGCTATTCAAATAGAGAGCACACTTCTTATATGGAGGCTCAAAGTCGGGGTTATCAATATCCATAGTGTGCATTTGGAGGATCCATCTTGTGTATAACAAGACACAAGTATGGGTGTGCCAAACAATTGTACGAGAAGCCAAAAGAACATATAAAGGGAAACAAGGTATACACCAACCCTTATTTAGACAAGTTGAGGATCCAACATACATGCCTAGGAGCTTTTATGATGAAGAATTTGAACCTTATAATTGCATGCTAATCTTTATAATGCTTGATGTATTGATTAATGAGCAACATATGAATGCATGTTGTGACATGAAGGGGTATGATGTCTTCATGGTTTCCATTCTACAATAGGCCTAAAAAATGGTCATTGCTTATTCATGCTTTGATTCAATCTTTGAGTAGTTCAATAGTTATGGAAACCACCTTTGATAAAGATGAAGAGTGCACTCTGTTTTGACAGTCCACAAAGTGCATGTATTTACAGGAATTTTTTATTATGTCAAAATAGTGGTTACATGAGAGTAGCTTCAAAAAGCATGCATGAAAGTAAAAGTTGGTAACTTTTGTGGAAATCCTTTGCATTCAATATTAGAAATTGCGGTCTACAATGATGCTTATTCTAACCACAACTTTTCTAACTGTTTCTAACAATAGAACCTTTTACATGGGTTTATTTACAAACTAAATTATAAGTCAGATTATTGATGTTCACCCAAAATTGGATTATTAATGTCCATCGTTTCACGCCCTCAAGAACCTTCAACTGCTATATCAAAAACACCAAAACACATTAATACATTAATAAATTAACACTCCAATAATGACTTGTTCAACACATTCCATAATTTATAACATGCCCTGTTGGAGCAAGTCTATGACAAGCCTAAGTATTGGCTTGAGTCCCACAAAGTCATAGGAGAAGCTTTAAAATGAAGACTATGTAAATTTCACTTGTGAACTACCTCTTGTAACTTTTTGAAGTCTTATAACTTGATGAAAAAGTGAAAGAATCTTAAGTGGTTGAGTCCACTTGATCAAAAAGGGAAAGAGGAGCCACGAATTTGTGATTTGTGGTAGATAGAGAATCAAATCAATCACTAGTTGATTAGAGAGTGATTGAGGGAAGTTAGCCTCCCAAGCTCAACTATAAATAGATGGCAGCGTTAGTCATGGTTAGAGAGACATCAAAGGAATTAAGCTAACTACTGCTGTGCTTAGAGAAGTATGCAAAACACTGGACAAGTGTATGAACCAAAATAGCAAGTTCTTCGCCTCTGAGCTAACTCCAACTTATCTGTCTTGATCTATCTTTTTGAGAGTGATCTTCCAAGGTACATAGGGTGTTTAATACATCCATTGACAAGCTAAAAGGGCCCACCACATACTCCTGGAGTTCATTTGGCTAGTGTAGATCAAGGATTTTGCAACATCTCTTCATCTTCAAGCACATACCTATCCATCTCTTCATAGTGGTATCAGAGCAAGGATGGCAGATGGATTTCCTTCATCAATTGACAAATTGGACAGAGGTACTACTCAGCTTGGTCTTTAAGAATGGAAGCTTATCTCCAAGGTAGAAGTTTATATGGTTATGTGGCTATAGATGAAGTTATGCCAAGTTTCAGGAACAAAAGTCAACCAACACAAGAAGAGCAAGAAAGATTGAGCACATGGTGCTCCAAGGATGCACTTGCAAAGTCTTATCTCCTCAACTCTATCTCAAATTTTTTGTTGCCTCGCATTAGAAGTTGGAAGACATCTCAAGAAGTGTGGGATGCACTTGAAGCTTTCTTCTCTTCAAGTACTAAAGCTAGGAAGCATCAACTATGGTTGGATTTCACAACTCTCAAGAAGGCTCCCAAACAAAATGTAACTGATTTTGTCACAAAGATCAAGGACATAGAATAATTATATAATTTATGCTAAAATCTAATTTTTAAACTCCAAATAGTGCATTCCAAAAGCTTCAAGCGCCTAAAAAATATTCATACACTTCCTCACCAAGTTTGAAAGTGAAACAATACAAGGAAGATCTCAAAAGTGTTGATATATTTAGGTAGTGATGTGTGTGAACACTCTAGGACCATCGAGGCACTTTTTCCCTCTTTAGGAGGTTTTTTTCTCTCGGCTTGTATATACACCTATCACCCTAATGAGTTACTTATCTTTGTACATTCCAGTGATCTTTAGAAAATGTACTTTTCCTGCAAAGAGAAGAAAGCCACTCGAATCCTCAAGGCCAAAATGCTGCAATAATGTATCAATATATTTCATTTGACACAAAGCCATTCCACCATCAACTTACATAAACTGAATGCCCAAATAATGATGCAAATGCCTCAATCAGACATCTTAAATGAGGCATGCAAATGAGCCTTAAAATCAGCAATATGCTTGTCATGACCACTGAGCAGCATGTCATCAACGTACACAACAATGATGAGAAGCACACCATTAGCACGCTTAACATATAAGGTGCTTTCAATTGGACTATCCTCAAAACCATGTGCAATCAGATAGCGCATTCTTTCATACCAAGCACATGGCGCTTGCTTTAAACCATATAATGCCTTCTTCAACCCGCACACTTGATTTTTGTGCCATTTCTGCACAAAGCCATGGGGCTGAAAAACATACACTTCTTCATGCAAGTCACCATTTAGAAATGCAGTTTTAATGTCCAACTGATGTACATTCCAACCATGATGCACTGCTAGTGCACAGATGCTACGAACATTAGTCATTTGGCATGTAGGTGCAAAGGTCTCATCAAAATCAATGCCTCTTTCCTCTGCATAACCCTTTGCAACAAGCCTAGCCTTATACATGTCAATTGTTCCATCAAGATTACACTTCAGCTTGTATACCCACTTAGTGCCAATGGCCTTCTTGCCAAGAGGCAAGTCACATAAAGACCAAGTACCATTCTTCATTATAGCATCATATTCACAATGCATAGCAGCCATCCAATTTTCAAAATGAAACATGCTCATTCTCATCACATAGACTAGAGGCAGCCATAGCATAGTGATCTAATGCAAAAGAGGCACTATGAGAGCTTGAACAAGTACGATATGACAAAGGTGCATCTAATTTGTTGTCACACAAAGTATGCACCAACCATTTTGGCATAGTTTTTGCCTCCTCAATATCATCTCTCTCATCAACAAGTGCATCATGTAAATCTGCATAAAAAATGGATTGATTTTCATCATCACATGAAACCTACAAAGGCTTAGAAGTTGCCTCATTAGGACCAGCACGAAACGGTCCACCTGTAAAAAGAGGCAGCAAAGTATCATACATGTCTTTGGAGCTAATAGATGTCTCCTTCATACATGAAAGTAAATTCTTAATAGCATCTTCCACAAAAACAACATCACGGCTAACCAAAATGCATTTAGTCTATGGATGATATAAATAATAGCCTTTGCTTTCAGAACTGTACACAACAAAAATACATTTTACTGCTTTATCATCCAATTTCTTGCGATGTTGTTTAGGCACTAATGCATGTGCCAGACAACCAAAAACATGTAGGTGAGCAACATATGGCTTACAACCATGCCAAGCCTCATATGGAGTGACAGACTGCAATGCTTTAGTGGGACATCTGTTAAGTACATATGTTGCACACATAACGACCTCAAGCTCGAAACTATACGCTGATGTTTTATCCCACGTTCAGCCAAAAATGCATTAAAGTCAGAAGACATATATTCCCCCCCCTCAATCAGAACGGAGGGTGCCCATTTTACATGCTGATAAATTTTCAGCCAAAACCAAAAATTGTTTGAAGCACATAAACACTTTGGACTTTGCTTTCAGTGGATATACCCATGCATGCCTAGAAAAATCATCAATGAAAGTCACGAAGTAAAGATAATTTCCAAAAGGGGGTCTCTGCATAGGACCACATACATCACGATGAACAAGCTGTAATTTCCGAGTAGCTCGAATTGAACCATCTTTTGGAAGGGAGGAACGCTGCATTTTGCCCAAAATACAGCCTTCAAAGACATGTTTACCGAGTGCCTCAAGTTTGGGCAAAGAGGGCACCATTTCATATTTTTGCACGCATAGCAAACTAGCAAAATTCAGATGACCAAAGCATGCATGTCAAAGCTTTGCACTTGACATAGCCTGAGAATCATGTATTGCACATGCTGAATCATTCACAGATTTCTCATAGTCTATGAGCTTATACAGCCCACAACATAAAATGCCATAAGCAATAATCATGTCGCCATTTGACAGATCATGAACTGTACATCTGTCATCAACAAATTTCACAACCAAGCCAATCTTGGCTAAAGTTGAAACTAATAATAGATTCTTCTTGATCTTTCGCACAAATAGAGCATCTGACAATGTGAAAGAACTGCCATCAACAATAGTCAGAATGATCTTACAAACTCCCATGAGAGGATAAGAGGAGTTATTGCCGCATGTGATGGTATTCCTCGTAGGGGCATGCTCGAGTGAAGTGATGAAATTGTGTTGCAAGGTAATATGTTTGGTTGCCCCACTATCAAAGTACTAAACATCTGAGTCTACTGCAGACATACATTGTTTAGGAGAGGATGGGTCAAAATTGCAAACAGTAGTAAACACCCATTCTTCATTTTGCACTAGATTAGCAGACTTTTTTTTGGATATAGAGGCCTCTGCAACAACCATTCCATCCTCTTTTTTCTTTGCCTCTTTTGTAGCCAGTTTTGGACAATTCTTTACGACATGATCATTTGCTTTACAGTACTTGCAAAACAATTTCTACTTTTCTGTTTTCTTCTCTTCTCTATCTTCCTTCTTCGATTGTGCAAAATTAGCAGATTTCTGCTTACTACTAAAAGAGCTCCATTTACCTTTGCCCTTTTGACTAGCCAGGAAAGCTTGATCTACAACACATATAATGGACCTGTTTTGCCTAGACTAATCTTTGTGCAATAGAACAAAGACTAACTCCTCAAATGTGAAGGCATTTGGGTTACCTTTCATCATCAAACAAAGAGTAGAAGCAAAACTTTTATATGAATCAGGAAGACCATTCAAAACAGTTTGCACAAGTGAACTATTAGGCCAGACTTCATCAGTAGAAATTAGTTGTTCTTTTAAATCTTTGATCTTTGTTAGAAAACTATCCATAGAATCACCTTCATTCATATGTTCACTCTCCAACTGTTTTTGGAGGTAAGCAACACGAGCCTCATTCATAGCCTTGTACAATGTGGTAAGTGTATCCCAAGCATCCTTAACTGTTTTCCAAGAGCGAATGTGAGGAATAATGGCATGTTTGACAGACAAGGCTATTAATGCATGTGCCTAAGCATCTCTACCATCCCAATGAATTTGCTTTGTGGTAGATGCATTAGAAACTGCAGCATGAATAGGAACATGAAGAATATTGTCATCTTCAACACTATTTGCATTGCATCAGCTTCAATACCTGTATTTGCAGGTGTAATAGGATGTTTTTCAACACCTTGCACAATATTCCATAGTCCTTTTGCAACCAATACATGACGCATCATATAAGCCCACAATGGGTAATTCGTAACATCCAACTTATCCTCAATCGCCAACATATGAAATACATCATTGCTTTCAGCCATGGCCACTGACTAAAATACCTTGATGTAGAAAAATGAAGTTGAATGGAATCACCCTGGCAAGTTCTGCTAAACCTATAGCAAACTTCGAGACACTTATACTAGCGAACCGAAACTTGTATATATCTTTGGCACAAAAAGACGAAATAGCCTACACAAGCATTGCGATAGTTGTTGGGTGTGTGTAGAAGTGCGAGAGACACACAAGAAGCACACACAAGGAGCACAAACGCAGCAAGACACACAGAGAAGACGATGGCTGGAATAGCTCTCTCTATTGATCGATGAACTAAACTGAAGTAAGAGCTGAATAATATCCGTAAGTACAAAGTACCACCACATATGAGAGTATCAAGTATGTGGTAACATGGGGAAAAAACCTCTAGCCAGCACTAGAGTAAAAAGTGCCCATGTATAGGGAAAAGGTTCACATCAAAGCTACTCGAGGAACACATAAGTGTAACAATAGTGAATTCGCAGGCCAGAATGAGCTCAAATTGCAATTTCGGCACCATACAGTGAAGTTGTTTCGATCTCCTAATCACCCTGAGTATGCACACCAAATTTCATATGATTCTAAGACTGTGACTAGAGGGGTGTCAATGATGCCCTAGATGAAGCACCGACCTGCTCTGATACCAATTCTTGGAGTTCGAGGCCTGCAGAAGCACACGAACAACACAAGGAAGACAAAGAATCTTGGAGCGCAACACATAATACTGAATCTGTTGAGAGTTCCATGCTCCACCCTTTTGTCCAAAGCTACATGGTTGCCACTTTGGCGAATATGTGAATTTCAACCTATAGTGTGGGCTATGTTGTGACATAGTCAACATGGTGGGGAAATGGTATGTTTGCGGATGAGGAAAGTCTCATCAAAACTACATCTTTTGAGGGACTAGTGGCCATCTTTTGAGGGACCAATGACTTGTACACTTTCAAATGTTTGACCTAGATTGCATGTTACTTCATCAATGTAAAATTTATGGACTTGAGGTGTTAGCCATGGTAAATGAAGAGAGGTTCAATAGGATGAGGGGACCATGACATTTCACTTTGATCAAGCTTGAACTTTAGAGGTGGCTGAAGAGACCCCTCTTCAATAGGCATGGTTTCATAATCCAATGGAAATTTGGTTACTAATAGCCTCTTCCATAGTGGCTCTTAATGAATTTTACCCTTGGATCTACTAAAACGAAATAGATTAGCAACTCAATCCATATGCCAACACAAAAGTCTCCATCTTCCATTGATTTCCACCCACATTCCTAGTTCCGCTACTGCAATGTGTAGTTGAACTCAAAGGGTTTCTAATGCATCTCATGGACACCACCTTATGTGAACTTGGGATACTTAATAACTTGGCATGGTGTGAGACTATCTAGGGGAAGCTCAACTAGCTCATTATGGAAGAAATGAATATATACATTGTTAAAGAATTTTTTAGATAAGAAGAACAAAGATGAGTATGGTGATATATACAAGGTTTATCATGGAATTTAAACAAAGTTTTTGAGATAAAAGAGCTACATGGATTAGTCGTTTTTCAATCTAAAGGCTTTACAAAATGTTTATAAGATCTAGTCATGGGGTTGTTTAGGCACCCATTTGTAGGTTATCCTTGTCCTAGGAGTTTGTATACATTGATAAAGTGCAAAAATGACAACTTTGTAAATGGAAGGTGTGTGTATAAGATTAGATCTAAGACAATGTACTACTTCCTATGATACTTCATAGTGGGAATAGAGGAGAGGCATGCCCTGAACACCAAATGCATGTAGCATGTCATTGAACTACTAGCAAGTGCCTTGTTATCCACACATGGTAATTCAAATGTTTTGGTTAATCTAAATTATTTGCAGCTGGGATGAGATAGGCCAAGGTTAATGAAATGAAGCCTCTATGGTCAGAAGTATAGACTTCTTTTTCATTTATACTAGTTTCTTTTGTAGAGAAGTCCCACTTCCTATTCACTTCTTAGTTTTGCTACATTTTGCCTCACCCTTGCACAATGTTTTTCTCGCTAATATGCTCATTATAGGGGGGGATTCTAGAAAACAAGGGAGTTACATAAGAACTATATCACATTCACTTGATGATGCATCCACATGGTCATGTAAACATTAATGTGCTTTTGCATCCTTAAATGAGTCACGAGTAGAAGCAGATTTGGCAAGAAGAGGTGTTTCTATACCTAAGCTCGCATATTTTCCTTGGATGCACATTATGATGAGACCATTGCAAGGATTGACGTATTCCACATGCTCATATAGCCAATTTTGGTCTAAAACTATTGAGTCTACTAGGTCATCATTGTGAAAATTTGAGAATTTCACCATCATGAAGTTGTCGTGAATGTGAATTGGAATGCTCAATCCCTATATGCACAGGGTTTGTACACCTCCTAGCCTACCAAGTAGACCTCTAGGTTTCATTGATACAACTAACTCTTGGTAATATGATAATGTGATGGCATTTGTAGTTGATCCTAATTTGATTAATGTTTTTGCAATAGGTTTCTTGGGGTGTTCGCAAGTGTAACTTGTAGGAATCGGAATCTACCTCCTATGCAAGTTTTTCAATTGCTTCTCCTTGACTCATAGCCATGTGATATCAAAATATTTGAATAGTATTTAATCCTAACTATCACTTTCATAGTTTTTTGTTGCTTCATCCACTCTAATGATTGCATTAAGCCTCTTCCCTTATTCACCTTTCTTCTTATTTCCTCAAATTTGCTTGACATAATCATTCTAGCATCTTCTCGATGAGTGGCTCCTGTAGTGTTTGATGTGATAACTATTACACTTATGTGTTCCTTGAGTAGCTTTGATGTGAACCTTTTTCCTATGCATGGGAACTTTTTACTCTAGTGCTAGCTAGAGGTTTTTCCCCATGTTACCACATACACGATTCACTCATATGTGGTGGTACTTTGTATTTAGGGATATTATTCAACTCTTACTTCAATTTTGTTCATCATCAATAGAGAGAGCTATTCCATCCATCCGTCTTCTCCATGTGTTTTCCTGCATTTGTGCTCCTTGTGTGTGCTTCTCGTGTTTCTCTCGCACTTCCAAACACACACCCAATGGTGGTATCAGAGAAACTTCAACTCCTTCTCAAGTTTTGGTGTTTTGCATCACGATGTGCAATTTTAATCGTGCAAATCAACTTCAGAGCATAGAACAACATTTTTAGCGGCCAAGCAACATTTTGACCAATTGAATTAGGGTTTTACCCTCATTTCAAAGCCATTTGTGTAGTCAAAGTCACTCTAATAAAGTAATTCTATGATCTAATAGTCCGGTTGGTTCAGACGGATCTAAAATCGGACACCGTTTGGTCATCTGTATGTATGACCAAAGATCTCGAGTCTAGACTTACTAGAAGGTCATTTACTCTTGTAAACAAGTGATCCATTTAGCCTGGTGGTTAAGTCTCAAGGGTGTGTCTTGGGTTCAACCCCCATGGGGTACGTGGGGAGAGTGTTTTGTCCAAAGACCTCTAGAACCTTCTAGAAGCATCCACTTGAGTTAACTCTAGTTAACAGGAACACTTAGTGCACATGCAGTTACATGGCTGCCACATGGATGGTTAGTATCCACCTGTCCAAGAAGGCAGTCAGTCTCTTGGAGAGAGCTATATATAGAGGCATTTGGTTGGGAGGAGAGTCATCTCTCTAGCACGTGGTGGTCATAATCTTGCATTGGTATCAGAGCTCAAGGTTGAGCTTCCATGGAGACCTTGATGGGGCTTGTTGCAATGGAGATCTTGTAGATGCATCTTTTTTCAAATTTCTTGGTGAATTTGTATCTTGCATCACTTCTATGTCGTACTCGATCTCGTGGCCTGCACTAAGTTATGACCTGCTATAACTACGATGGCAATATATTTCTTTAATCTAATCGATTTTGCCAAGCAAAAGGCAAGAGATCAAACAGCATCCAGTAGGAGATCTTTGCTATCCATGCGATCTACCCACGGTTTGTGCTACTCACGCAGTCATTTTTTATAATATCTTCTAGCAGCTTTTGTAGAACCTTAAAGCAAAGCCTCAAGGCCGTGGCTTGCCAAGTTCGAACCTGAGATATCAGCAGGATCGCAATATGTGCCATCCAAGGGATCAGCTTACACTACGAAGTGCGTGATTGTTTATATTCTGATTATGTCATTTCTACAATTGTCGCTCGCAAGAAGCATAAAGCAAAAACAAAAGTGGAACTTCCTCAAAATTCACTGCACAGTGCAGAAACGGATTCAAATCTGATGAAAATTATCATCGTTATCCACGGGCGCACTTGTGTGTTGAGTTATCCAATTCGATCTGGAGATACTATGGCAGATGTGCATGGTTGTAGTGCAGGTAAAATAATAGAACTTCTTCATCTGTAAAGAAGCATAGCTTGGTTGTTGTCCAACATAAGAGAAGGTGATCTCGAGAGTCTCTGATAAGACTCTACCGCAGCTGCAGTACTCAAGATGACCTTGATATCATTATATCATTCTTATTGCAATAGTTCCACTTGCTGCTATCCATAAGCACGAAAGAAAATGTGTAGCATGGAGGCTTGAACTTTCGATGTTCTCATCTAGCGCAGCTGTTCTAAACCACAAGAGCTATGTCCTTTGGATTACATCCTGCAATTTTTTTGTATTTTCATCTTGGCCAAGTTGCTCAAGCACAAAGGAAGAAATCATATTTCTTGTCTGTCTGATGCTTTCAGAGGCCTTCTACTGCGCTCAAGATCAGTAACCAGTGCCTAAAGATTTGGAGAATTACAAAACATATGTTTTCAAGAGGCTGTTGCATTCAGATCTTCAACCCACGAGGTTTTCCCTTTCAGGATCTCTTGTAAACCAAGAGAGCAATGCATTCGATGCCAAAACAGGTTTTGCTGATCAAAAACTTTATCGTGGTGGCTTCACTTCATAGCGAAATAAAAAGCGCATCTTCCAATGATCGCATACCGGAGTGGAACCCGAGTCCTTCCAATCTACGATGCTATGCCTTATCCAACAAAGAATGATTCATTTGTAATTTGCATTACAGATCAAAAATATAATGCTGAGTTTGTAGCTTCTAAAACAATAAAAAAGAAGCAAAAGGGTGCATCAGGCGGATGGGTATCGATCTCTGAACCTTTGATTAAAGTGATGTTTTCCTAACCAATCGAGCTGAGATCTTCAACATCTAAATGTAGTGTTTTATTTAAAATATTATGGAGCTGTTCATGGGCACAAAAGCTTATCGCGTGCATTCCTCCTATTTACCCGATGAATTTGATGCATGTCGTTGATCTATGGCACTATTCTAAGCCACAAAAGCTCAGCCCATTTGAGACATGCTAGGTTGCATGCACGGATTCTTCAAAGTATGGAGATTGAAGCTAACTAAGATGAAGAATCGCTCTTCCTTAGGATCAAAGGAAGGACGTAGCTAATTGGAAGATAAGTATTTTCCAAAGTTAATGATTGGTTTCAATATTTGTTTTGCTATATGCTTTCATGTAGGATGCATGTTATCATCATTGAAGTATAGAAGTAAACTTCATTTTTTATAATCTTGATGCAAATTATTGAAAGCTAAATGAAAGAGCATAAATGTATTGAAACACTCATTAAGCACAAGCATGCATCTATATGTCACCGCAGGGGAATGAAAGAATGTTGGTGCATTTCTCCTTTCAAAAGAATGTTTTCATGGACAAAAGACCTTTTTTTTCTTGCTTGAAAAAGATAGTTAATGCTCAAGTTTATGCATATGAACGGTTATATCTTTCTAAAAGCTAGCGAGTAAGAATGTTTGTGCATGGATGATTGGGAACATGCATTTTCAAGCTCAAGAATTGCTTGATGCATGAAAGGAGAATGGAAACACATGCATGCACTCACTACATTGCTTCGACTTAGACAGCTAAGAAAAAGAGCAAACTAGATAGTTGCAAGGATGCAACTCAAGTAGCTAGTTTTTTTTTCCCAAACGTGATACTTAGGTCACAAATTAAGAGTCTTGATTAGGAAAAGTAGACCCTTTGAAAGTCAAAGTGTTCGATTTCTTGCTCATTGGAATGGCAAGTGAAACATGGATGGTTAGTATCCACCTGCCCAAGCAGGTAGTCCCTTGGAGAGCTATATATAGAGGCATTTGGTTGGGAGGAGAGTCATCTCTCTAGCACGTGGTGGTCGTAATCTTGCAGTCACCATCATAGTGATGGATTGTGAGCTAAAAATTCAACACTCATTTTAGCTTTTGAAGTAAAGATTTTGTCACATTCTTGTTTTTTAGTGAAATGGTGGGAAATGACTTGTTTGGCATGCTTTGAGTTGAAGATAAGGTTGATGGGACCAACTATCCGATGTGGTCTTACATGATGAAACATGTTCTTGTTGCGAAACAACTATGGAACATAGTGGCAGATGTAGATAAAAGACCCACATGTTCTTCCACTTCACAATCTATTGTCACAAATGGAGCTGCTTCTTCAAGTACAGTGGCTACTGCTTCTCCACCTATAGAGGAGCAGCTTAGATGGGATGGAAAAGATGCTCAAACTCATGCATTGATTTCTCTTTCTATGAAGCATCATATAGTTCCACACATTCGATCATGTTCTACATCAAGACAAGCATGGGATACTCTTGCTTCTTTGTATGTCATGCGTAATGAAGCACATGTTGCATACTTGAGGAAGCAACTTGAGGATTTATGTATGGATGAAGAATAGTCTTTGGATGTGTATGTGACATGCATCAAGGACTTGAAAGAGCAATTTGATAAACACAGATGAGATTATTCCGGATGCATCACTCATCTCTACATTGTTGAAAGGATTATCAAAATCTTTTCAAAACTTTGCCACTATACTCCGTTTGGTTGCAAAAGGGAATCCAAATATGTATGCATTTGATGAGTTTGTGTCTCTTCTTTTGCAAGAAGAGCAATCTAAAGTGAATAAAACCAGTTTGATTGAGGGAACACAAGCACCAACTATCTCGCAAACAATGCCTCTTATCCTATCATTAGAGTAGGAGAAATTGAGCTTATGGCTGCAAAATGGAGGTGTGATTCTCTTGAAAAATGCATTGTATGTACCTCGTATCAAGAAGAACTTAATTTTAATTCTGTTGATTGCCAAAGTCGGAATTCATGTACACTTTGTTGATAATAAGTGTGTGGTTCATGATTTCAGCAATGGTG
The DNA here is from genome assembly GCA_020310875.1 of Ceratopteris richardii. NCBI lineage: Eukaryota > Viridiplantae > Streptophyta > Polypodiopsida > Polypodiales > Pteridaceae > Ceratopteris > Ceratopteris richardii. Next base: position 167,439,758 of record CM035422.1, read on the forward strand.
ATATTATCATGATGTCTGGTACATTATGCAATGGTTTGTATCGCTTGGATACATACAAGAGGGCTGCCTCAAATGCCTTGGTTTGCTCATATGTATGAAATGGAGCTTTGTCATGCTCGCTTTGGTCACTTGAAATTCAATAGTTTGCTTTACTTGCAAAAGAAGCACATGATTATTGGTTTGTCAGCACTTGAGTCCATTGGAAAGCATGCATGTGAAGGCTGCATTCTCAAAAAAATGCATTGTTCTTCTTTCCCAAAAGATAGTCATACACACACTACAAGAAAATTGTAGCTTGTTCATAGTGATGTATGTGGTCCCATCAAGACTCCCTCTTTTGGAAAGCATACATATTTTGTTACTTTCATTGATGATGTTGCTTGCCAATAGATGAGTGTATCCTATCAAAGCAAAGAATGAGGTATTTTTTTGCTTCAAAGGATTTTTAGATATGGTTGAATTTTTTTCTTCAAACAAGCTTTTGAATCTACACATAGATCATGGTGGTGAATACATATCACATGAGTTTAATGTTTTTCTTCATGAAAGAGGAATGTATGGTGTCATATACACCTCAACAAAATGGTTCTGTCAAGTGTAAAAATAGAACACTCCTTGAAATGGCATGATGTATGGTTAAAGGAAAGCACCTTCCCGACTAGTTTTGGATGGAAGCGGTCATGTGTGCAAACTATGTGTTGAATCACTTCCCTTCAAAAGCATTAAGAGTCATCACTCCTTATTAGGCTTGGAATGGACATAAACCTATGGTTATTCATATGTGTATGTTTGGTAGTTTGGCATCTGCTCTTGTGCCATCACAACAACGTCACAAACTTGATGACAAGGCAAAGAAATGTATATATGTTGGTTATAGTGCTAAAAGTAAGGGATATCATTTGTACCATCAATTGAAAAACATAATTATTATGATTCAAGATGTGGTATTTGCTGAAAATTCAGTTTTCCCTCTACTTGAATTCCAAAAAACAGTGAACAATTAGCTCACAGGATGTGTTTAATACACTCATGCCTTTGTTCCAAAGTGGTGCGCTTGAATATGGCCATGTAGACTAGCCAACTGAGGTCCAAAGGGCTGAAAAATTCTAGCAAAATACAGCTAAAAATATAGAGAATTTCTACCCAGATCTTGTTGAAAATTTTCAACCAAAAATGGTCGAAACTGTTGGAAATTTCCAGCCACATATTGCTAAACATTTGTGACATATGGCTGAAAATGAGCATGAAATTCAACCGACCCATTATATACATGTTGATGATGTATTACATAATAAAAGCATGTCTATCAAGAGTGCACAAATTATGCCAAAGTGGCTGAAACAAATTTTGGAAGATAGAAAATTGAGTACACTTTTACTTGGTAGAACAAAATCACTCAACCATATGCACTCCACTAGCTGTGAAAATTTCTCTATACTTAGCTTCACAACTTGATGTCACCACTATAGGTTGCTACTTACTCAACCAAGATATGCATGACTCTCCAGGGAAAAGGCAATTAGCAGTAGTGGACACATGAGTATCATAACAACCAGCCTAATCACTATCTATAAAAGCATGCAGGCATGGTTGAATATCTCTACCATAAAATGTCACGAGGAAGGAGATAAGAAAGAGGAAAGAGATAAGAAAGAGAGCTCACACACACACTCTCACAATCAAGAGAAGCACACACTCAGATTGAGGCAAGGAAGAATGATCTTGTTCTTCTTCTTCTATTACATAAAACGAAATGTACAAGAATGACCTAAAAACAAGAATACAACAAGTGCAATATATAAAGATCAGTACATAAGGAAAAAACTAATGTCCGCGAATGAGTGAGTTGGCAAGTAACAAATGTGCCATCACTCTCTGTAGATAAATCTAATAAAGCTCAATGAAGTATCCCTGACATATACCGGCGTGACCACTATACATATCAAAGAAACAAAAGATTGATATGTGTCATCCTGTATCATGACATGTTGAGCTTGATATCTCAACACTCCCCCTCAAGCTCAACGTCATGTCCTCTAATCCATGCATCTTCTGAAACTTCTTCAGCTTCTCTGCTCCAAGTGCTTTAGTGAAAATATCAGCAACCTGCTCATTTGTTCTCACATAAACAAGATCAATATCACCTGCTAATACCTTCTCTCTATTGAAGTGATAATGTACCTCGATATGCTTTGTTCTAGCATGAAAAAATTGGTTTTTGTGCTAACTATATACTGCTAAGATTATCACAATAGATAGTGATAGGTTTTTGCACTTCCACACCTAAATCTGCAAGTAGCATCTCCAGCCATGATACCTCACATGCTGCCATTGTAGCACCTCTATACTCAGCCTCTGTACTCGACAAAGCAACAGTGGGTTGCTTCTTGCTGCTCCATGTAATAGCTGCAATCCCAAGTGAGAATAGAAAACCACTAGTAGATCTTCTATCTGGAATGCTACCAACCCAATCTGCATTTGTGTATCCATGAACCTGCAAATCTACACCAGCTTCATAAAACAATGCATAATCCAAAGTAGCACTCACATAACGTAGAGTGTGCCAAATGTCCAATCTCTCATAATGGCTTCTCATGATGGGGGCCTTACAACTTAGGGTTCCACAAATGTCCAATCTCTCATAATGGCTCTCCTCATGATGGGGGCCTTACAACTTAGAGCACCATGGATCATTTGTGGTCACTTGAGGGTGGAGTATTGATCATATCTAACACTCATAATAAGCTTCATAAGGTGTAATGCCCTTCAAAGGTTTTGTGAAAGACCTATTCAGAATGTGATTAGTTGTATGTACTGCATGAAACCAAAACTTGGGAGAAAGCTTTTGAGATGACATCATACTATGCATCATCTCAACAAGTATCCTATTCTTTCTCTTTGTAACACCATTTTGTTCTAGTGTGTAAGCAATAGTGAGTTGATGAGAGATACCTTTGTCTTCAAGAAAAGACTTAAAGTCTTTTGACATGTACTCTCCTCCTCTATCACTTCTCAAAATCTGGATCTTCGGCTGACTTTCATTTTCAACCATAGCTAAAAACTTCTTAAAAGTAGGAAAAACCTCTTACTTCACTTTAAGACCGTAAATCCACAAATATATTAAGAAATTATCAATGAACATATCAAAGTACCTCAAACCTTGAATAGAATTTGTTCTCATCGGACCATTCACATCTGAATGTATTATCTCCATCTTCTTGTGACTGTGATAAATCCATGCTTCTTGAAAGGAATTTTATGAAGCTTTCCTTCAAGACATCCTTCACAAGATTTTGCATCATCCGGCAAAGCAAACATATGCAAACACTCCACTATTCCTTGATCTTTGATATGCTTGAGAGTTGTCTAACTTATATGACCAAATCTAGCATGCCACAACTTCATGTTCTCCATAGGTGTAGTAGACCTAGTAACATTAGCATGACTAAATTTGGATAACACATACATGCCACTTGTGTTTTCACCTTGAAGTAGACAATGCTCTTCATTAGGTGAGAGGATCTGACATGAAACTTTCTTAAAAACAACTTTATAACCATCTGACAAGAAAGTAGAGATAGAGAGCGAATATTTCTTCTTCGTATATCGAACATAAAGAACATTAGAAATTGTGAAATTTCCACCTTCTCTAGACTTAAGGTTCACTTCTCCAACACCTACAACATCCAAATCTTGACCATCGGCAATGTTCACTCTTCTACTTGAAGAGTTAGAAAGCAAAAAAAATACCTTTCTATAACCTATCTTATGCTTAGTAGCTCCAGAATAAAAAATCCAAGGATTATCAGAGATTGCATTTAATGTTGCCTGATCAAAAGCTACCTCTTCAATAGTAACACATGCATATGAATCTACCTTTGAAGATTTAGGTATCGGATCATCTTCAACACTATTACCTGATGCTTTCTTCTTCTCATTGAAAATCCTTTCTGTGTGTCTCAAGTCTCTAGAGTTGAACAAGTCACTACCTTTTTCACTCAGTATGAGGCATGTGGATTAATTGTGACAAAAACTACATTGTCATGGTTTCAACCATTGACAATAGGTATGTTTAGAAGCTTGGAAGCTCTTGTGGAAGATATCATTGGAGAATTCTGCAAACAAGGAGTTAAGCATGGTTCGATTTCTTTAATCTATAGCTTCATGCAACCTATCCATGAGTCCATGGGAGTAGATTTGTTTCTTCATTAACTATGGTTTTGTCTTGACAAAGTAGGATTCTTTGGAATGATACAAACATGCATGCATAAAATGCACTAACCATTCCCCACATATTGAGTAGCACATCAATAGTGGGACAAAACAAAGGAGAACCCGAGTAATTGTAAATATCCATAACTTTAGTGTGAAAAATGCAAGTGCATCATGCAATGTTTTACAAGTATGTGAATCCTTATGTGGATATAAGTGAGAATATTCATTGTGATAAACTACAAGTTCTATCTCCAAAATCTCAAAACATGAAAGAGTGCACCCATCAAGATTATGAAAAGTGAAAGGTTCAATGGACTCATGCCAAGCTATAATTAGACGCCAATAAAGAAAGAAGCTTGCACTTGACTGTTTTGCATGCAAATTATTTCCATTTTTGCATGCTTGGAGGACATGAATCCTAGATCTCCCTTGATTAGGTGGAAAACCCCATAGAAAAGCATTTAGTGCAAGAAAACATAGACTATATCATAGATAATGAATACTAATAAAAAGACACATACCAACCTTAAGGGCTAAAGAGAAGAGAAATATAGGCAATTCAGAAGGCTTAAAGAGGATTACTGCTTATAGATTCTACCTGGGAATCAGATGTTTTGGTTTAGGAGTACTTTCCCTCATTGATCATTGAGGACAATGATGTTTAAAAGGGGGAGATTGTGTTAGACATTGGTCTACACATACCTCTATATGTGTGTGTGGGACAAGGGCTAAGGTTAGCCAAGGTCCCTAACTCACGGGATATCCTAAGGTATGTAAGGGTGTTAGACATTGGTCTATAGAGATCATTCCATGTGTATGTTGGACAAGGGCCAAGCATAGCCAATGTCCCTATCTTGGGGGATATCCTAAGGTGTTCAATGGTAATGTTGAATGGTGGCCACATGCAGCACTAGATCATTCCAGAGCATTACTATTTTGAATGCAAATGGATATAATGGATGGGAGGAGAGTGGCACACACATCATTTACAAGTCTTATTTTCAAAGAGAGTTTTTAGGAAAGTCTCACAATTGGTAATTAGAGCCTCTTTGAGAAGATCCAAGAGAGAAAACTTTGATTATCTAAGGATACATTACATAGGAAATATGAAGATAGTTTGGAGATGGGAATCCAAGCCAAGCTTCACACACTATGACCTACAACCCTCAACAAAGCTATCTCTTTTGCCTATGATGCACAGAATGAATTTCAGTCCAACCAAGTCGATCCATCTACAAGAATTGCATCAATGACCACTTTTTGTTAAACCTACTTTTCGTATGAAGCGTAAATTTGATGCCCCATCTTACTCTAATTTTCCACGTCCTTCACAATCCAACTACTCAATTACACATGAATCTTCATCTCTCTAACCTACCAACCCACCTACCTTGCAAACTTCAACAGTGGATGCCCAATAGAAGCGACCACGTATCACCTACTAGAATTGTGGTAAACCTGGACATACAAGAATGAAATCTTGATTGCAACCTCTTCACATGAAAACAACTACAGCTCAAATGCATAATATGGAGTCCTTCAATGACGAAATTCCTCTTATTTGGACAGAGGAAGTATTGGCAAAGGACTTAAGTACCTTGGGTGGGTAATGATATTTCTATTCCTTCTGTACTTTGCATGGAGGGCACTACTAATAATAAACTTATTAATATTATACATGATGATGGTAGTTCTCATGATTTTATTTCATATTTATTAGTGCAAATGATGAAAAACCTTTTTCTTGATTATCAAGATTCTGTTTTGGTATTCTCTGATGATATAGTTGTTTATAGTAAGAATGATACCGAACACGATAAGCATTTTAAAACAATTTTTAATTTGTTACGAAAAAACACACTTTACACTAATCTAGAAAAGAGTTACTTCTTCCAAAGTAAATTAGAATATTTAGGACATACTAATTCTAGTGAAGGTGTGCATGTAGATCTAAAAAAGATTAAAGTCATAGTAGAATGGCCTACACCTTAAATTAATCAATGATGTACATTCTTTTCTTGGATTGGCTAGTTTCTATAGGAATTTTGTTCAAAATTTTTCTTATTTAGCATTGCCTCTTATGTTATTATTGAAAAAGAAAATAATTTTGCATGGGGAATAAATACCCAATAAAAATCCTCTAAAAAAACTCAAACATGCACTTGTTTCACAGTTACCTGATTTTTCACAACCTTTTCATGTAGTTACCAATGCTATTAGTTCAGGAATAGGTGTTGTTTGAATGCAAAACAATCATCCCATTGCATTTGAGAGTAGGAAGCTTAAGTCCTTAGAAAAGAATTATAGTACATATGATAAGGAATTATTAGCGTTTGTGCATGTTCTATGCATTTGGAAACACTACCTTATGGGATATGAGGTATTAATCAAAACCAATCAACATGTTGTTAAGCATTTATTAAATCAGCCTTTAATCTTTGATCGACATCTTAAATGAGCTTCATTCATCCAAAATTTCCAACCCATGATCCAATATCAACTAGGGAAAGCTAATGTTGTAGCTAATGCTCTTAGCCATTTTCCTTCACATTGTGTTGTTTTGCATAATATTTATACTATCCAAATTCATTCCTTTCAAGAAATGATTTCCACTTATGCATCTGATTTGTATTTCTCACATGCATGGCATGACTTCAATAATTCTGCATCTTTAACTGATGAACATTATATGTTTCATCATGGTGTACTTTATTTTTAACATAGATCATTCATTAAACAAGCTTTTAAAGATTTTGTAATCAAATAAATGCATGAATCATCTTACATGGGTCATATATGTTGAAATAAAAAAAAGGGACTACTACTCTACTCACATGCACACATCTAACTAGCTAAGGAGGAAGGAACAAAAGATAGCAAAACATGATGAATGAATTAAAGTAGAAACGAAAATGACTTACATGAGATGCTCTATGAGCATGGAGGCTCCATGAGGAGAGGATGCACACTCTTTGCAATGAGCTAGAGTGGAATGGCTTGTGAGGAGTGAAGGGAGGCCTTGCTTATATGAAGTTTGGGAGAATTCCCTTGCATGTGGGATATAAGTGCTTGCATGAGAATGAAAGTGGACTTGGGAAAAAAGGGTGGAGCATGGAACTCTCAACACCCCCCCTCCATGTGATGACCCTTTTGTTTTTAATATGGGGGACTAGTAACATATGGGATCACTTAGTCCATTAATTTTTAGGATCTAAGGACATATATGATCCTTAGACATATACTTGGACATTTGGGATCCAAGTGGTTTTGGGGATCTAGGGACATATGGGATCTCTAGACATATAAAGGGTTTACATCATGGGGTAGGTGGTGTTTTGTGGATCAGTTGCTCCACTTGATCTTGGCGTGTTGATATAGAAGGCTTTTTCTCCTTCTTGGGATCCATTGTTGAGGTCTTTTGGTAGTATCCTCCTCCTTTTTGTTGTAGCCTCCACTCGGTGCTTTTGTTGATTCATTTGCCTCCTTTTGTTGTAGCATTTGTCGTTGGGTTTTTTTGTTGAACAAACATGTGCTATATTTTAAGTGCAATAGTCTTGAGAGAGTACATGAGGTATTCATCACTAAGATGACTTTGGGAAGGTCTTACCTCTGAGTATTACTCAAGGTGGTGTCTAATCCTAGTACAAAGAGTGGAAATTGTATGCCAATACATAAAGGTAAGTGGGTAACTATGATGCTTTAACATGTGAGTGAACCCTCATATAGGAAAATAGTTTTAATTTCAATTACATGAGCACAATATGTAAGTGTGACAAATAAACAAAGGACCGGAGATACAAGATGGAGTAACTACTAGATCTCAAAAAGTTCATTGAACCTTGACAATTGATCGAAGCTCTCTTTGTTTGATTGGCGCTAGCTGGCATTACTTGCGGCCGTCAACACTAAAAAATATATGTGATCTATTCAAATTCAACATTGCTCCCTCTGAATCCTGACACTTACATGTTAGTGCATGCAGTGCTAATTTTCATTCGTCATGGGCGGCTAAGATGGATATGACATCAGTGCGTGCCATCAATAACACGTTCAATTGACATTGGTACTTGCAATGCTCAAGGATATGTGCATCTCAAATTGTTCCAATCTCATCCTGCTGTCGCAATGCAAGTGTGACAAGTTCATTCTGCATTTATCATGAGTTCACTGTGCACTAAGCACTCCTTCATTTCAGCACTTCTCAGACGGCCTGGCAAGACTTCTCAGCACGTGAAGAAATCTCGTGTTTGTAGAGTGGTGGAGCATTTATATTTTTGGCACTTGCAGAGTCAATGCTCATGGATATGTTAGAAGGAGCTCGATTCGTTCGTAGTGGCTGGCATTGGAAACCCTCTCTGTCATGAGTTGTTACAGGTGCTGAAGTGAGAGGCTGGTCTGTAGATTGTAGCCGTTCCTGTTGCTAGACTATACTATAGTAGTTACTACAGCAACAATTTTTTCAGTTGACCCGTGGAGCGCCACGTTCCCTCTCATGGCAACCTCCTCCAACTGTGAATGGTTGCAGATGCTCTTATTTCAAGTGATTCGCCTTGCGTAGCTGCATGTGGCAGGATTCACCATCGATAGGCGAACGGCTTTCATCTCTCTTTCTGTCTACGTTATGCAAAGAGATATTTTGTCTTCTATTTGTGCTGCGCGGTTGGTTATGAGCGACTTGACTTGAAGGTTCTTTGCTTGTGACTTTGCATTCTTAGAGCGCGCATCTGAAATTGTTCGAATGTCATACTATTGCTACGATTCTTCAAAAAAAATCCACCTCAGTAGGTCGTGTGATTTGGAAGGTTGAGCTTCACGGTTTCAACCCGGCTCTGCTTATCTCGAGCCGCAATAGTCCGCCTCATGAGCAGCCATAGTCATCTCTGCAAGTGCATTTGCTAAGTAGCGAAACATCCACTTTCTTCTTTGCTCGCTTGCAACATAGGAGTTGTTCTTGTTGTGCATCTGTGCATCGACTTGATTCCTGCTATCAGATATCCATATTGCACAATGGATTCCAGGTTGCAATACTTAGAATTTTTTTCATAACTCTGTTGTGCGACAGGTCAGCTACTTATCTAGCATGTTGTTGCTTCTATTTCATTACTTGATAGAAACCATAGCTGTCCTGGCCTCTGAATAGCCTTTCACTTTGTTGAAGACCTCTATACATATAGAGAGAATAATTGACAGCAGATGATGACAATGGTCTCATATTCTCATGCCTTTTGTGAACAATCTTCATGAGCATATACTTCTTGTCTTTTCCGTAAATACTATGTTTGTGTACATCCACTCTCCATCTCAGAAAGAGGTATGAGAAAAAGATGCATGCACTAGAGCTAGACTTGGCAAGCGTTCATAAGTTCTACAAGACTCAAAGCTTTACTCTAATTCACAATACATAAAAATTACATATACGTAATGATCATTGTACTACAAATTTGTGGACACACTATAGGAAGGTAACGATGCAACTTACAACAAGTGAAAAATGCAAAAAAAAAAATGGAAGTAGTGCTTATAAGCACTTTTATTGTGTATATGATGAAAGGGAGGGAGGGAGGGAGGGAACAAAGAGAATGATATGAAGATCTACAAGAAATAAAAGAAAAATAACAAGAACCAAGATCTTAAGAGAGAAAGTTAAAATAACCTATGTTCTGATACCATGTTGAAATAAAAAAAAGGGACTACTACTCTACTCACATGCACACATCTAACTAGCTAAGGAGGAAGGAACAAAAGATAGCAAAACATGATGAATGAATTAAAGTATAAATGAAAATGACTTACATGAGATGCTCTATGAGCATGGAGGCTCCATGAGGAGAGGATGCACACTCTTGGCAATGAGCTAGAGTGGAATGGCTTGTGAGGAGTGAAGGGAGGCTTTGCTTATATGAAGTTTGGGACAATTCCCTTGCATGTGGGATATATGTGCTTGCATGAGAATGAAAATGGACTTGGGAAAAAAGGGTGAAGCATGGAACTCTCAACAATATAGGCATACAAAGCACCACTTTTGCTTGCAAATATTTCTTCTTTTGGCCCCGCATGGAAAAAGATATTGCATAGTATGTTTCTCAATGCATTGTATGTCGATGTGTAAAATGTCATCACGGTAAACCATTTGGATTATTAATGCCACTTCCCATTTGGAACAAACCATGGGAACAAATTTCTATGGATTTTATCCATGGTCTACCTATAACCTCATCACATAATGATATGATTAGGAGTATATTCGATAGGGTTAGTAAATATGCATATTTCATGGTTTTCCTAAAGTAATGTCATCTGATCATGATGTTCATTTTTGCAATCATTTTTGGGTTGTCTTATTTCAACATTTTGGTTCTAAAATAGATGTTAGCTCTGCATTTCATCCAGAAAGTAATGGGTGAAGAAAGGTTACGAACAACACTATTCTTGATTTATTGTATTGTTATTCATTCTATGGTCCTACTAACTAGGATGACAAGTTATCATTGCTTTAGTTTGCTTACAATAGCACAACACATACAACTACTGGATGCGCACCTTTTGAAATTGTTTATGGTAAAAAACTTTCCACTCTCATGTCTCTCATTCAAACTGATATTATGATGGATGATTCTATTGCTCACGATCGCATCTCTATACTTCACGATGTTCACAAGCACATTAGGAAAAGTCAAGAATGTTATAAAGGTAATGTCAATACGAAACAATTCGCCACGGAATTTAATGAAAATGATCCTGTATGGTTACGTATTATTAAAAGACGTATGGAAAGTATTTTGCAACATCCTAAAATTAAACTTGCACCATGCTATTATGGACCATTTTGCATTATTCAAAAAAATTAATGATAATTCCTTCATATTAGATATACCATCTCACTCGAATATACATAAATCTTTTCATATTAGTTTACTTAAACCATTTAAAGAGACTTTACCACTCACTTCACTTATTGATGACCCTCATTTAATTGAAGAACAATCTAAGATCTTAGTTCTCAAGAAAATAATTGATCGAGATGTCAGTACTACATGCACAGGTACACAATGTCATCATCGATATTTAGTTAAGTATAAAAATCACTTTATTGAAGAATGTCAATGGATACATAAAACATCATCAACACCCCATTGTGAACACTTAATTTTTGCATATCATAAACATACACATGAATGTAACTCCTCGGTGAACATTTCCATGCATGTGTTTTTATATGGAACATATTTATTTTGTTCAGTGATGGAACATGTGATTGACCATCCATGTTTATTTTATCAACTGAGGTCAATTTCTTTTTCAATTGAGAGGCATGTTAGCAATTATGGAATATGTTCTATAAAGAATTATTGGAGTGAAATTTATTAAGTTATTAATGTGTTTTGGTGTTTTGATATAGCAACTGAAGGTTTGTGAAGGCGTGAAAGGGCATGGACATTTCAAATATGTCCTGACATCAATAATCAAATTTATATTTTATATAGTTTGTAAATAAACCCATGAAGAGGGTTGTTTTTTTAGAAACAAATATAAAAGTAGCGATTAGGATAAGGATCATTGTAAAATGCGATTTATGTTGATAAAAGCAAAGGCTCTCCATAAAAAAGAGCAACTTTTTACTTTCATGCTTGCTTTTCGAAGTTGCCCTCATGGTAACCACTATTTTTGATACAATGAAAAATCTTATAAATACATGCACTCTATGGACCTATCGAAAACAGAGTGCATGGGGGGAGATTTCACCCAATCTTGTGTACTATCTCGTCTTTGTTAGACATTGGTCTACAAAGACCACTCCATGTGTGTGTGGGACAAGGGCCAGCCATAGCCAAGGTCCCGAGCTCAGGGGATGTCCTAAGGTCCTCAGTAGTAATGGGGATGAGTGTTGCATGATGGTCACATGGAAGCACCAGATCATTCTTGATCATTGCTATTTTTAGAATACAAGAGGATATAAAGGATGGGAGGAGATTTGCACACACATCATTTTCATGTCTTTCTTTTGCATGAGTTAGTTCTCACACTTGGTATCATAGATAATTTTAGAAGAGTTATTGGGGATTTTTTTTCACATTGAAGTCTTGTCTTGCCGCCTCGAAGCGCATGCCATCAGCATCATCATTATCTACTTGGGGATCATCTGCATGTAGTGCGGCCGCCAAGAGATATCCAAAAGATTCGGAAAGCGGAAAGAGAGAACTAAAACTCTGTTCAACCAATTCAAACTTCGAAGATACATAAACTTGCTATGAGTCAAAATCTAGATGAGTCAGGACTTTAACTGCTCAAAGATCTGTTTCAACAAGATATTGAAGCATTTTTTCTATCTTTAAGAGAAATAAGCTACTTTCTCAAAAAGATTTACAGAAAATCTAAAACATCATCCAACCACAAGATTGTGTCGACCCATTGAAGTTCTATTGATGAGTTTTTTTCTCAAATAATGCTTCACTTGAGACTAAGTTTAGATCATATTCAATCTTCATGACTCCTTAGTAGGAATGCAATTCTTGTGCATTTCTTTGAGTCAAAAGATTGAATTTACCAAGCTATACTAGGAACTTGTTGCTTGACTTAGTCAATCTATTCCTTAGTTGAAAGGATCGATTCAAAATCAAAGTCCTACTACTTTAGAAATTTATCAGATATTTCTCAATCAACAGCACTTTAGGTTGACGTGTTATGAGAAGATCTTAGAAGTTACTTACTTTATATCTTCTATTTCCTTGATCTCGAATTTATCTTGAAAATAACTTAAGATACTACTTTTCTCATCCTTGAATTTAAACTCCTTCTTTGAAGTTTTAATTCCCTTGAGGATCAAACCTAACATCAAGATCCAATCTAGGACTAAAAGGTATTTATCGTCCATGGTCATGTCCCATACCATCTTTCCTACATCAACCTGAGTATAAAATCTAGTGTCCCATACCACCCTATTTTATATTCACATTAATGTGTGGGCGATACTTATCCTAAAGTCTAAACATATCTTGATAGAGTACCTTATTGCTTCAATTGTTTATGAGAATTTTGAAGTTTCATGCATTACCTCTAACTAAATTTTCTAGGTTTTGATTCCTTCACATGATCATCTCATAACCACGTGCTTTGCCTTGGAAACTTGAAAACCTATTGATAAAATATATATTCCTCTTTGCTAGGGTTTTCAATTGAAAACCAATTAGAATTCCAAGTACTTGAATTTTCATAGATTCAAGCTCAATTGGTTTATTATTGACCAATTTGTAGTGACAAGAGCTTTTGACTTCTTGTCTTTAGATTCCTTTCTTACTGATGCTTTAGGTACCTACCCTGGCCAGGACTTTATAGGAATCTCTCTACTACGTAAGTTTAAGCATCCGCTCATGCTTTCTAGATTTGTACCAAAATCCCTTTAAGGATAGGCAAACATTATGTTTTACCTTCCACACACTTAAGTACCATCTTCACGGTTGCAGATTACACTCTTGGAATTTCTTCACTCTGTTCAGACTTGGAACAACTTACTCTTTTCACAATTTTTCATTTGGATAAATGGAACTTGAATGAATAATTCCCAAAAGGAATTTTATTGTCAATACTTGGGCAAAATTTAGAGTAGTTCCAATCGCAAGTTCTTGGACAATCATGGCCAAGCTTGATCAAGTCTGGTTGACCTTGCGACTAGAATAAAGACTTAGTCTTTATCTTTAAGATCTCCTGATCTTTCAAAAGCTTCCTTTTTTGAAAAGATATTCCTTTTTAACCAATGAAATAGTTAACCAAACTATTTCCTTTATTGGCTTATCTTTAGGAAGTAGCTTAATTCCCAAATATTACTTTGACATATCTTTTAGGAAATATCTTGATTCCCAAAGATTAATTTGACTCGGGTTTCTTCTTTAAGCTCTATTTAGCTTAAACAAAACCAAGCATACTTTCCTCATCCTCATAAAAGTGCTTAATAAAGTTTCCATGCTTTTTGAAGACTTTGCATCTTGACTAAAGATGCAAATGGAACCTAGCATCCAACTATTGAACACTAAAGCTCAAGTGATGCTAAAGTTTATTCATTTCTTTGGTTTTTCATCATTCTTCAGGATGAAATTAAAAAAAAAAACTTTGAAAAAATTCCATGATTTTTTACAAATTTGTAACATATAAACTATCCTTTGAACTTGAAAGTTCAAGTGATCTAAGTTCCATTTGATTTTATTTGATTCTTATAATGTCTTGGGATAGAATCAGATAAAACTTCCAAAGGAAAATTTATCAATATACTTGGATGCATGATTTCTTAAATCCAAACTAACAACTACATCTAGGCTTGTCGTTTGGATTCTCTAAGTTTTCTCCTAAATTTAGAGTCATCATGGAAATTTTCAAGCAGCCCTATTTTCTTGTCATTTCCATGAGCAAGGAAATTGAACACTTGACTTTGGAAGGGCCCACTTTTCCTAATCAAGACTCCTAACTTCTGATACCTAAGTATCACGCTCTGATACCAATGTAAGAGATCTACAATTACGACCACCACATGCTAAAGAGATGAATCTTCTCCCAACCTAATGCCTCTATATATAGCTCTCTCCAAAGGCCTGCCTTCTCGGGAATGTGGATTATAATCATCCAAGTGTCATCCATGTAACTACATGTGCACCAAGTGTCCCAGTTAACTAGAGTTAACTCAAGTGGATACTTCTACAAGGTTCTAGAGCTCTTTGGGCAAAACACTCTCCCCATGCACCCCATGGGGGTTGAACCTAAGACCTCCTCCTTCACATCCTTGAGTCTTAACCACTAGGCTAAGTGGATCACTTGGTTACAAGAGTAAATGACCTTCTAGTAAGTCTAGACTCTAGGTTTTTGGTCACACATATGAGAGACCAAATGATGTCCGATTTCAGATCCGTTGTCGGAAGTTTGGAACACACGGATGGTGGATCAAGCCAACCGCCAAATCGATCGGCGCATGCTGGGTGCTTGGAGCAAACTCAGGTGCAGTGGAACACAGAGAAATAATTAGTAGTTCAATCAAAATCACTTGAAATAGATCCGATTGTTCTTTCCCTTATATGTCAAAAGAGTTCAAATTCATTCTTTGTTCAATGACGATCAAAACGGAAATATTTGACATGCCACCCAACTTTATAATCGAAGGAGTGTATGTAGATAACTTTTCTTATGGACCGCGGACCTTCCTTTCAATTGGAACAGGTTTCAGGTACACTTAAGCCATGTGTACTATGTGACAAGATCATCTTTAGCTATAACGTCATCATCTCTTTCATAATAGGTATGCGAATCCCAAGAACAAATCAAAATGAATGCAATATTAGGATGAGATGCAATAAATCACATCGTAATAGTCCATCATCTCATTTTTTTTTTCTTTTCATATATCATTAAAAATTTATTTGAGTAGAGCATCGTAGAAGTATGTATTGCTGAAACTGACAGAACAATATAGATCATATGTAGTATGTCAGATTATTAACAGTATCAAATGGAGATCTTATCATATCCAAATCGATGGGATTTTTACGCATTAAATCTAAAGTCAAACAATCATTCATAGCACTGACGAACAGAACGCAGATATATGGTTGGCTGAAGAAGATTCAAAGCTTTAGTGAAGCGATGTGAGGGTCGATGGCTTTCAAAGCAGTCGGACCATTATGCAAAATTCATCAGACAGACACGAATACCAGTATTTGATCAAATATTATCTCTGATAAAAAACAGTGATAAAGCCATATCTTCTGCGCTGAATTCAAAAGTATTGAAAGAGTAAAAACCAAATCTTCTTACAAATTAATCCCAAACATATAAAAAAATGGTTCTCCTTTCACGTACATGTTTTTCGAAATCTGCACCCCTTCAGCCTTGATTCCTCTACATGCTTGACTCATGTTCCCTGTGCAGAGAAAGCTTTCCGAGATTCGTCAGCGAGGAAGCCCATCATGTTCATGTCCCAGAACGTAGCCCCTCCTCAGAATCTGTGCCATCTGATTAAGACATATGAATGGCCTCCTTTGGATATGCAGCGCTTCCTTTTTCTCTGCTAATCTACCTGAAAAGAACAGTGAATTGGCCTTCTTCTTCTCTATCGCCTCCCCCCATCTGAAGGATTTTTCTTTGTTTTATCGAGAGAAGAACAACGCCCTACCATTCCTTTTGTCCTTTAAAAAGTGCGGCTTTTAATACGACCAATATCCGCTTCAATATATGTGGATCCTGTGTGTTGTTGCTTGATACAAACATATGTCTAGATTGTTGCAACTACAATGTAAATACAAAAGAAAAAGAAATAGAGAGCTAGAGGCTTTGACTGCACATATCTTCTAGACAATTGGAAAACATCAAAGTATACAGATTAGTACCACGTACATGATAGCTTTGATTGTGGTATCCATTCCTCAATGCTGCAAATGTGAATATTGTCTGAACAGAATCACTTTGTAACTCACAATCCACCCTCTTTTGGTCAATTTCCATTGGCACATTAATCCCTGCCCATGTGTAACCAAACTCTTCCATAACAATCAAGTCTCTTGAGTCCTGCTCGAGAGATAGCTCACTTATGCCTACATCAGCATTTAGAACCCTCAACAACATGATCATAGAAAAAGGAGCATATTTGTAGCTTGCCATTACAAAAGAACGGCAATTCTTTTCCTTCCCTTGTAAGTAAGGCTTGAGAATAGACCACCTTGTCTCTTTTGAAGAATTTCGAATTATAGAGAAGTAAAATATTCAAAGTGGCCTAAATGAGGGAAGAATCATAGATACTCCATTGCTTCACTTCGACATTTTGAGCATTCTCAAATCCACAATGTATATCTTGAGCCATTGTTTCAAACGATGTTTTGATGCAAGTAGAAGCAAGAGTAGAGATGAGAATCTCTACGACAACTTCCGATATTTGGTGAACCCGACGTCAAAAAGCGGCATTGCAGCTCAGGGACATCCGACACGAAGAATTTCCAGGTATTTACAATCAAATTTCCGTACTTGCATGTATGCATAGGAACATAAAATCAAATTTCAAAATTCTTCTTTCAGATAAAATCAAGAACATGTGTGTATAAGATCTGCATTGTAACATAGTTTTGAGTCATCAGTGAATAGAGATTTCATAATGGACCCATATCTCATAGAAGAAAGAATCTGGAAATTGATTCATGACCTGAAAATAGAGAATAAAGAGTTTTGTGGTAAAGATGTTACTAGCTATCTCAAGGAGTATGAAAATTTAGCTTATCAATATGGCATAGCTAGGGATAGTTGGGTTCCAACCTTTAGGCGAATATCCAATGGAGATACACGAGATAGAATGCGCCTTCGGTTGGGATCATCCACTATAGCTTGGAATGTTTTTAAGAACTAGTTGCTACAAGAATTCTCTTTCGAGGATTCAACAAAAAGAAATTGTACGACTTTTCAAACTTGGGTAAATACATCTAAACCAAATGAGAACTTAATTGAGAGTTTCCAAGATTTTGAAGAACAGTTTAGCGACTTACATGAGCAAGAACAAACCTATCTTGAGCCTTATAAAGTTATGGATTTTATAACTACCCTTGAGTACTCGATTCGAAAAGACCTAGAGCCTCTTGTGGAAGAACATAATACCTCAAACGGCTTGACCAATGATTGGAAAATTGTGCAAAAGCAAGTTCATCGACTTGCTCTTAGATATGAACGTCAAAAACTCAAATATTTTCCTCTTTCTAAAAACAATGAATTTGGGTTTCAACCTTTAGGCGTATATCCAATGGAGATATGCGAGAGAGAATATGCCTTCGGTTGGGATCATCCACCATAGCTTGGGATATTTTTAAGAACTAGTTGCTACAAGAATTCTCCTTCGAGGATTCAACAAAGAGAAATTGTGCGACTTTTCAAACTTGGGTAAATACATCTAAACCAAAAGCGAACTTGATTGAAAGTTTCCAAGACTTTGAAGAGAAGTTTAGCGACTTACCTGAGCAAGAACAAACCTATCTTGAGCCTTATAAAGTTATGGATTTTTTAACTATCCTTGAGTACTCGGTTCGTAAAGATCTAGAGCCTCTTGTAGAAGAACATAATACCTCCAACGGCTTGACCAATGATGTGCAAAAGCAAGTTCATCGACTTTCTCTTAGATATGAACGTCAAAAACTCAAATATTTTCCTCTTTCTAAAAACAATGAATTAGATTGTACTAATCAAAAGACAAATGATGAAAACCAAATTGCAATTAAACAGCACAAAACAATTAACAAACATGAGTGTGATCATGAGAACCCTTTGCTTGATTCTTACAAAAGTCTTCCCAAATTAATTATTAAAAAAGTGAGTGATGCAAGTGCTAAAGAGATCCCATTCATCACAATAGCTTCTCCTACTATTGATACTCTCATTGATTCTCCAAACGAGGAAGGAGAAGATGAGAAATTGATCATCAAAGAAGTGTGTGATGCAAGTGCTAATGAGATCCCACTCATCACAATAGCTTCTCCTAAACTTATTACTCTCATTAATTCTCCATATGAGGAAGAACAAGATGAGAACATTATAAACATTGATACTTATGCATTAGAAAATAATGCACTTAAGGGTTTCGATATGAATGAACACTTGTTTTGTCTTAATTTTATACATATTAATGATGCTAATATTGGTTTTTCTAATCAAGTTTTTGAGTGGTTTAATGCAGGTCAAGCAACAATGGATGATTTAATGTTTCAATGGAATATTATGAAAGCCACAAAATCTGACTTAATATTACTTTGGTTGTTACAGATGGATTATCGAGAAGTCTTATCTTGGATTGCTATATTTGATTTAAGTCTGCTAGTAGTTATGTTTTTCACAAGTGTTTCAAGATGAATTATTTTCAAATTTAGGTGAAGAATGATAGTTTATTGACAACCAAGTTTTTCTTCAAGAATAGACTATGAATAACCTTTTACTACCATTTTTGCACCATGTTGTTTAAATCTTGCATTTAAAGTATGCATCAAATTATGTAGAAACACACGTTGAGCTTTTCCCATAGTTTCACGTCCAATTGCACTAATCAAAATTGTAAAATGCATGATGAAGTTTGCTACCAAAGTCTAAGTTTGGGGGATAAAAACCTCTTCATCGAATACTCTTTACCCCTTATGCACCATATCCGTTTGAAAATGCACTTCGAGTATGCATGGTAGGGTCTCATTACATGACCACGCATCGAGGCACGAACTGAGCTTTCCCTATGCACTTCGAGTGATTTTGTAAGGATGAATGTATATTCACATTGATATGTATGTGAGTGAGTGCACAAGCCTCACCAACGGTAGCTTTTTTATCCTTAATGACTGCACCATATTTCTTTCTCCATGCATTTCAAAGTATGCATTTAATAGGGCTACATTAAAGGGCCATGCATAGACACTGATCTTCTAATCCCATGCACATCTCAAACAAGCTAACTGATATTTGAAGCTCAATTGAGTTTTTAAATCAACAGGTTAGTTGGCCCATCGATGACGCTGTGCAAGTTTGGTGGGGGTGAATGTTGTAGAGATTCTCATCTCTACTCTTCCTTCAAATCAGAACAAAGTCCAAAAGAATGTCTTTCACTACCAGAAGCAGCATTATCATCACTATTTATAGTAAAACTATAAAAAAGTCTAATGTGCAGAGATGGTTTTGTCCCAGGTGGATAAAATATTCCTTTCCCATCTTTCATAACCTTACTCCAAGTTCCAACATAACATCCAGTATCTGCCCATGTGTATATGTCGTGTCCATCTTCCAGACTAAAAGAATTTAATTTCTTATGTCTTTGTGTAATGTATATAATGTCGGGAATTAAGATCCATATTCATTTAGAATTTTGCATCGAACCTGATTAGTAATACAATCGGGTTAACAACATAGTTCATTAGTACTTTCTTTCGATCAAAAATCTACAAAGATGTGTTTGAACTAAACAATTACGAAATTACTTCTTAATGAGATGCTTGTTCAATTTGAACTATTTAAAGCATTTTTAGAGTTGAATTTGCATAAAGGTGATTTAAGTATGATCTAATTGCCAAAACTTATGAAAGTAGGGTTACCCTATTTGAATGAAAATGCAAATTTTTCTAATTACTTTTTGAGTTTCCTTTACTTCTTTGAGTTCCCACATTGCCTGAGCTTGCTCCAAGCACCCGGCGTGCGCCGTTATCTCAGCGGTTGGCTTGATCCACCGACCGTTGCTTTCGCGCTTTCAAAAGAGGTTTGCACTGGATCCTTCTCCACCATAATTTTGACTTTTGGTTCCGGCGAACGAATAGTCATCGGGACTCTCCTCTCTTCGGGCAGGGAATAGCAACAACCTACCAATAGGAGATACAAAACCTCTAAGAATTACGAATTGGAGGTTTTCTTTCAGCATCCCTCGGGAGTGGCAATGGTGCGACCCTTTTTCATTGTTGGAGGCCTAAACTATCCCACTTTTTTAGTACTCTGCCCGATTGGGGCTGTAGATCACTCAATTGCTTCACCCAACCATTCCTACTGCAGTCAAGTTTTGGTGATGTGGTGGGCTTATGGAGGTGTTCCTCTTGTCCTTCTGTTGTTATATTTAAGGCGCTCAAGAGTCTGGTCGGCATGGCATCGGCATGGCAACTCAAGTATATATGCCAAGAAGAATTTCCAGGTATTTATACTTGTATTTCTCTGCTTGCACATATGCATAGGAACATAAAATCAAATTTCAAAATTCTTCTTTCAATGAAATCAAGAACATGTGCGTATAAGATCTGCATTGTAACATGGTTTTGAGTCTTCAATGGATAGAGATTTCATAATGGACCCATACCTCATAGAAGAAAGAATCTGGAAATTGATTGATGACCTGAAAATAGAGAATAAAGAGTTTTGTGGTAAAGATGTCACTAGCTATCTCAAGGAGTATGAAAATTTAGCTTATCAATATGGCATACCTAGGGATAGTTGGGTTTCAACCTTTAGGCGTATATCCAATGGAGATACGCGAGAGAGAATATGCCTTCTGTTGGGATCATCCACCATAGCTTGGGATATTTTTAAGAACCAGTTGCTACAAGAATTCTCCTTCGAGGATTCAACAAAGAGAAATCATGCGACTTTTCAAACTTGGGTAAATACATCTAAACCAAAAGAGAACTTAATTGAGAGTTTCCAAGATTTTGAAGAACAATTTAGCGACTTATTTGAGCAAGAACAAACCTATCTTGAGCCTTATAAAGTTATGGATTTTATAACTACCCTTGAGTACTCGATTCGAAAAGCCCTAGAGCCTCTTGTGGAACAACATAATACCTCAAACGGCTTGACCAATGATTGGAAAATTGTGCAAAAGCAAGTTCATCGACTTGCTCTTAGATATGAACATCAAAAATCTACAAAGATGTGTTTGAACTAAACAACTACGAAATTACTTCTTAATGAGATGCTTGTTCAATTTGAACTATTTAAAGCATTTTTAGAGTTGAATTTGCATAAAGGTGATTTAAGTATGATCTAATTGCCAAAAGTTATGAAAGTAAAGTTACCCTATTTGAATGAAAATGCAAATTTATCTAATTACTTTTTGAGTTTCATTTACTTCTTTGAGTCCCCACATTGCCTGAGCTTGCTCCAAGCACCCGGCGTGCGCCGTTATCTCAGCAGTTGGCTTGATCCACCAACTGTTGCTTTCGCACCTACACCATCTGAACCAATCGAACCCTTAGATCATAGAATTACTTTATTACAAGATCTCCTAGATCCTTTGAGGAAGGAGACAACGTCTTTCTTCAGGTACCAAATATATCTACTTCACTACACACAGGGAAGAGTAGAAAGCTTTCACCAAGGTTTTGTGGACCTTGGAAGATAGTGAAGAAGCTAAGTGATGTTGCATACCGACTAGAGTGCCAGATTATAGAGTTCATCCAGTGTTTCACATCAGTAAACTTAGAAAGTATTTTCCAGTGAGGATAATCTAATAGATGCTATTGTTTCTTTGCAAGAAAATGGTAGCATAGATCATTCTCCAAATAGGATACTAGGTCGAAGACAGAAACAGTTGAGGAACCATGTCATCCAAGAGTATCTAGTTGCCTAGAAAGGATTACTGCTTACTCACTCTACTTGGGAATCAGAAGCTCTAGTTGGCAATTACTTTTCCTCATTGATCATTGAGGACAATGCTCTTTAGAAGGGGGAGAGAGTGCCAGAAATTGGTCTACAAAGACCACTCAATGTGTGTGTGGGACAAGGGCTAGCCATAGCCAAGGTCCCAAGTTCAGGAGATATCCTAAGGTATTCAGTAGTAATGGGGATGAGTGTTGCATGATGGCCGCATGGCAACACTAGATCATTCCATATCATTTCTATTTTTAGAATAAAAAAGGATATAAAGGATGGGAGGAGAGTTGCACACATCATTCGCAAGTCTTTCTTTGCATGAGTTAGTTTTCACAGTCTCTTTGTGTATCTATGTGTGTTTTCAACACCCATATCCTCTATGTGCATGTGAATTAAGATCTTGGTAACAGGCACTCCTCTATCAAAGGCAATAGGGAGATCAATTAATCATGGTGGCTAGATCCAGTCTCACTTGTAGACTCTAGAGAGAAGTAGTTATGTTTACTTCTAGCTATGGTTCTTGACTAGATGAGATATATAGTTATTGACATTAATTAGAATGGGGGGTACAATTATTACTCCTCTCTTTAGGGTTTCTACGAATTAGGGATATATCTAACCTGTTGGGGTACCAAACTCTTAGTTGGTGTTACATCATGAGGATGATGTGTGAGCATCAATTAGGAGTATGGGCACTTGTGGATTATTTGAATCTCCAAGAAAATTCTTTTGCATTCATATGGCAAACTAAAGGGAAGAGAAAATTGTAGAGTTTGCACTGGTGCCAATAAATTTTCTTCAAATAGAGCTAAGTCCAAAGGAAATGGATGACAAACCAAAAACTTCTTGGTCAGTGGAATATAGAGATTGCATTTTTTACCAAGAAATTCTTATATGTGAGCTAAGATGATGGATTTGCATAGTTCAGAAGGTAATCTAGATTAAAATATTACTTGTGAGTACATTCAAGGTTAGGAAGACCTAGAGTGGTATGAGAACAAATCTATCATTTAGTCCTAGATGGGTTTGGAGTCTTTTTTTGTGGGACTTTGTTCTATATTTCAGAAGATTCTATGGTTTATTATCTCCATTATGGTATGATCAAGCCTATAATCTTGATACTTTACACTTTCTTTTCATACTATTACTCCATAGAAGATACATCATATGGATTTAGGTAATTTTAATGATGTTACATAGTTTGGAAGTTGAATGTATATGGGAGATAATAGGTACCACTAAGATGGTTTCCCACCTTTGAGATGATCTCATATGTGACTTCTTAAGGGGAAGGATATGGGGAAACAACACACACAGGGATGACCATGTACATAGAGTACATGGAGTTCAGGGGAGTCCGAGCACTTTCTTCTACCATTACTGATGGATATTTCATCTACAATTTTTAGGACAAAAATGTTTCAAAGGGGAGGGAAATATTATATCACTTAATAGATCATGGTGGGAACACCTCTTGAGAGGAGTTCGCCACATGGCATCATATTGATGCACTTTCCATATGTATGGGTAGAGAGAGTAGAGGAAAAGTCGTGTGATGATTCACATAAGCAGGCTCGGGTGTGGTCGAGTAGTAGATGAGACTCCATCTCCGTGTGTCTTGGGTAGCTTTCACACGCAAACATGGGAGTTTGAGCTTCCATGGGAGCTTAGACAAAAAATAAATCTATAAGCTGTCCACACATATGTTCAACAATGCGTTGTGTTTCAGGTTAACAAGGCAAAAACAGTAGGTCTTTTACATCCTTTATAGATTCCAAAACACAACTAGGACAATGTATCCATGGATTTCATAGTGGGGTTATTGCGGACCCAAAGGAAGCGGGATACTATCCTAGTTGTGGCAGATAGACTGAGCAAGATGTCTCACTTTATACCCATGCAGGGGATGGTAGAAGCTCCATAGGTAGCGGAGCTATTTATCTAGCATATCTTCAGATTGCATGGGTTACTGACATCCATAGTTTCTGATAGGGATGTTAGATTCACTAGATGCTTCTTGAAAATGAGTAGTGGTGACCATCCACAGACAGATGGTAAGACTGAGAGGGTCAACCAGATTCTACAGGACATGTTGAGAGCATATGTGTCTAAGAGACAGATAGATTGGGATAGTTGCTTGCCATTAGTAGTTTGCTTATAACAATAGACCTCATAAAAAGTGATAGGAATGTCTCCTTTTGAGATGAACTATGGCATGAATCCCATTGCTCCCAATACCATAGGAATGTCAAAGAAATGCCCTAGTGCTTTGGACTTCCTGCCCAACCTCCAAGAAAATTTAAAATAGCTAAAGCCAAGATGCAACAAGTAGCTGATAGGGCAAACAAATATGCTAACATGAAGAGACCGCCTAGAGTGTTTGAGGAAGGAGATATAGTTTTTCTTCAAGTGAGAGCTAGATCTACTTCATTATCCACAAGGAAGTATACTAAGCTTTCATCGAGGTTTTATGGACCTTGGAAGATAGTTAAAAAGCTTAGTGATGTTGCAACTATTAGAGCTTCCTCTAGATTGTTGAGTCCATCCAATGTTTCATGTCAGTAAACATAGAAAGTATATTTCTAGGGAGGATAATCTAATAGAGGGTATTCTTTCTTTACAGGAAAGTGATAGCACATATCATTCTCGAGATAGTATACTAGATTGGAGATATAAACAATTGAGAAATTGTGTCATCCAAGAGTATCTAGTAGCATGGAGACGATTACCACTTACAAATTCTACTTGGGAATCAAAAGCTTTGGTTCGCAAGTACTTTCCCTCATTGTTTATTGAGGACAGTGACCTTTATAAGGGGGAGAGAGTGTTAGATATTGGGCTATAGAGACCATTCCATGTGTGTGTGGGGCAAGGGCCAGCCATAGCCAAGGTCCCTAGCTCAAGGGATATCCTAAGGTATTCAATGGTAATGGGGATGAGTGTTGTATGGTGGACACATGTTGACACTAGATCAATTGAGAGCATTACTATTTTGAATGCAAGGGGGTATAATGGGTGGGAGGAGAGTGACACACACATCTTTCACAAGTCTTATTTTCAAAGAGAGTTTTTGGGCAAGTCTTACAAAGGGGTAATGGGAATGAGTGTGCAAAATGGCCACATGTCCACAATGAGCATTCCAGATCATTCCTATCTTGGGTGCAAGAAGATATAATGGATGGGAGGAGAGTTGCACACACAAGTAATCAACCCTTAATTTTCAAGCTTTTTTTTGAGAGAGCTTTTAGGAGCAAGTCCTACATTTTCTTTTTTATTTTTGGAATAGGTGAATGAAGTGCCTCATTTTATTTTCATACATCTATTAGAATCTACCGATTCCTTTATATGGAGCTATGTGTTGGGTCGGTTAGACGAGTGCATTATTTCTCGCATGATAGAAGCATGAAAGCAAATTGAAGAATGTTATATACCTCCATAAGGTCCCATTCGACACATGGGATTGGATTAGGAGAGATGATGAACCACACTTAAGGAGGAATGAAAGAGATACTATAGATATCTAGATTGAATCCAACTTATAAGATGATGTAGCTTGAATAATAAGCCCATGACGCTCATTTGAGCTGAATGTTGTGTTTATATAGTAAGATGACCAAAATGTTGCCTTAACGACATGGGAAATATCCATTTGGAAGTCAAAAATAGATTTTGTATTGATTTTGATCTTGATCATACCACCATTTAGGGAGTCTAGAGATGTGCATTCATGGTCTAATCTTGATATTTGCTTGAAATAAATGTCATTTATTTGAAGCGTGTTTTGAGCACCCGCTTACCTTATCAGTCTTATAAATAGCTGGGAACGAGTGATTTTAATACACATTTTCCGGGCTCTCCATGTGACTCGTCTTTAAAAGAAAACAAGGCGTCAGTTTATACGTATCAACGCTAGAGGAACTTGGACCAATGATACTTCCTGTATGGAAACCGATGTGGCATGCTAATGAATCTATATTTCTGGACTACTGATTTTTACTGTCTAGCTGGCATGCCATAATTGGATATCCAGATCCGACTCATTCCAGCAAGGCAGGAGTATTGTGCAAACAGTTCCTCACGATAGCACTGGAGCATCACGGGGGGCTTGGATGCACTAGGTCCCAGAGTTTGTGTTCGTGAGCATCTGTGGTTATGGCATGGTCACGCAGGATGAGGCCGCGTTTCCCGCGTTAGTCCGCCTTCTTCAGGGCTTTGCCTCTACCACTGACTGGAAGCAGCTGCTTGCGGAGCAGGCGGCGATGGCTGCCGAAGAAGTTGGACAGGAATGGATCCCTCTCAGGAACTTCAAGATCTAAGAGCAGGTGAGGTCCTTTGGTTGGAGGTTCACTCTAATTTCTGTAGTGTGCCGTAGTTTCACGTGTTGAATTTGTGAGGATTCCGTGCTTCTTGGCGAACAAGAAGAGCTGTCACATGAATAGCATGCCAGGATCGAAATGCAGCGATTTTCCTGCCCCTTTCCTTTTCTTTATGTGTTCTAAGAAATTAGTCCATCTTCTAAACAAAAACGCATGTTTTCGTATAATATATTACGACCGACATTGTCGTTTATCAAAGGGCCCGCTCACTATGCGTTGTTCGATGGTACCGAGGATATTTAATTTGCAGTCCTTCTTTCCGATCGATCTGTGCTAACTATCCTCATCAAGGAAGCATCATCCTCATCTTTTCCTGTACAATGTGTACTGTTCCCTGATTACCTTCTCACTACTTTCTTCATAGCTCCATCTGTTAGCAACATGAATCTGTGTACAAGGTTTAGCTTATGTGGTGTTCCATCGTTTGTTCAAACGCGTAGGGTTTCTATACTGCAGTATCTAACGTGTCAATAGATCTGCGTGCCAGATTTCGTGATCAGGTATGGAGTAGTCTACTTCGAAGCAAACGCATGTGCAGGGATACTATGATAAATATGCAGACAGGCAAGATCCTCGATGGAGACAACGGCGTGCTGGCTCAACCATGTTCACGGGCTTCAGTCCAAGCATGTCCATGGTGGGGGGGAATCGGGTCTTCTGCACGATTTCCTGCGGCATTATGTAGTCCACTGAGTCAGGCAACTGCGGAACACCCTATCACTGTACTTGCAGAATATCCCAGCACCGTGCTTGGTACCTCAGTTATCTCTGAACCTGGAGGATTTACTCAGCCTCAAATCACTACACAGACATCTGGTGCTTCTTCAGTCGAGGCTTCGGGAGATATACAGGGTTCTTCCGTTTTCATGAAACGTATGAATTGACCCCGAAGGTCTTCCTGCATATTGGCTTTTTTTTTTTTCCTTCGCCTCTTTGATGTCTACCCACGTTTTTGTATGTGCAATAATCATATGAATGCCACCGATGCGTTTTTAGAATCTGGCCATCAGCGTATACTGTCAATTCACGCTGTTCTTCCTCCCCTGTACGCTCCGTAATCATCAGACAAAGTATTGCGTATTTGGAAGAACCATTTTTTTCATGTAACGCAGGGGGATGAACTCATTTTGTGGTGGTTGAATCGATCATCCGTTTTCTTCTCTCTCATTTAGACGTTGTGCCAGGCTAGATAGTCTAGGATTTTTGAAATATTATGGTCTGATCATTGGAATGTTAAGGTACAAACGGCAAGGATATTCTTTGAAGGTGAAATGATAAGATGCATTTCTTTGTTCAGTCTCTAACCCTGAATTTTCAGATGATAACGTGTGCCTTTATCCTATTTTCATGCGCGACTTACATATTTACGTTTAAGGTGATTGTCGTGTTACGTCACTCTCCCTCTTACCTCTTTATTAAAGCTTCTCTCCTCTAAGATCACTGTTTGATTAGTATAAATATGTATGTTGCACGAGATATGATCAGCGTCCATGGTTCAGTCTCTACTCTGGAGACCTTGTATTTGTATTTTCAGTCTCTGGGAAATTTAAGTTGCTCTTAACAGCAACTTGCATTGTTACATTTATATTCTCTGTAACGGAAAGATAGTGCGTTCATGATCTGATGTTGGAAGTTCTTCTGAATCATCAAATAATTTGTAGGTCACGGAAGAACTTGAATTATTCTTGTGTATTATTCTATCCTCTATGTCAAGGGCAACTTTTTTTGGCGTGTTAAACAGGTAATGAAGGTGAACAGCATGGCATTGCTCCAGCTGCTTCTCTGCCGGTTCCTGGGTCTGTTCCCATGTTTCTCCAGTCACATGCTGAGTACATTTTACCTCATACACAACTAGAGCTTGGTCATTCCATGGTACAAACTTTTGCTGTGTCATACAGTCACATATTAGTTGCAGTGACCAGTTCTTTTGAATTAAGTTTCTTGCTGATGTTGAGTATTCTAGTTTGTTATTTCACTTTGTTGCATTAGTTTCCGACCATGCTGTCAGTTGAAAACAGGTACGAGCTGCCTATCCTTGTGCAGATGCTTTTTTTGGTGGAACGATGACAGCATATGGAGCACAGCACATAGTAAGCCTTAGTTTTGTTATTTTCCCGTTTTTATCCTTTATAATTGAAACTTAATGAATGTCCCTTTTTTTCTGGTGACTGTCTTGGGCAGGTTCATTGTGATATAGTGCAAAAGTGTTCTTGAACTCATGTATCACGTTCAGCTGACTGGGATTAATATCTCTCTTTGGCTTCTGTTTGTCAGGTGCCGGCATATCTTTTTGGAGTTCAACAAGCTAGAATGCCTTTACCCTCGGAGATGACTGAAGAGGAGCCGGTATATGTCAATGCAAAGCAGTACAATGGTATCCTGAGGAGAAGGCAGATCCGGGCCAAAGCTGAATCTGAAAACAAGCTTATGAAGTCAAGAAAGGTTGCAGTGCATGCTAACTTAAACTATATGGTTCATCCACCATATCTTTTTGTGTTTCTGTCATGTCATGCAACTGGTTTTCAAGTCACTCATTTAAAAAATTATCTTAGTTTGCAATTTGTTTATCCATAATAATGCACGAATGTTGCTGTTTCAGCCATACTTGCATGAATCAAGACATCAACATGCCATGAGACGAGCTAGAGGTTGCGGTGGGAGGTTTCTTAATACTAAGAAAAAAGATGAATCTAAGAGCAACTCAGGCAGCAATACGTCTTCCGAGGGTCAATCATCTCAAGAAGGCACAGCCATTGACTCCCATGGGGAAACTGTGACTCGAAGTGTTGGTGAATCTCAAAGTCAGGACTTGAACAAGTTACAAGGACTGACAAATCATTTAGTGACAGGCATGGCCCAGTCTGTTGTCAGTGCTGATGGGGCATATCGTCCAGGAATGTTTGTGCAAAGTCATCCACTATTTTCTTCGGGTAAAATTTATCAGAATCAAAAGAACACAATAAGTTGACTCTCTGAATTCACTGAAGCACAAAGCAGAGATGTGAGAACTAAAGCTACAATGGTCAGAACTTCATGTATAGGGCAACGGCCAAGTTGATATTAAAGATACAATTACTCACTACTTTTAATATCACAAAGGGTCCTTTCTCAAATAATATGTAGTGGGAAAGCACACTAATCTTCCTATCACTGTTTTGCAGGTTAACCATTTGGGACATGAAGATCAGTAGTTTGATTAATATGTGGGAGGTCAGAGCTGAAGTTAGCTATGGCCTTGTTTCAGTCATTGAATGCTGACTTAGGCAATTCATTCTTGGCTTTTTTCATGTGCTCCTTCAAGGAGCCACATGACATAAATACCCTCTCTTGTAGAACTTATTCTCCCCCCTCAAAACCCCTGAAACATCTTTCTTTTTTGTGCTTACATACCTTAGGAAGGTTTAAGGTTGTTGCTGTTTACCATTATTAGTTCACAATTGTACTCAACTGTCTATTTTGGCGAGGCCTAGATTCAAGCTGTTTTTTTGCTTTTGCATGATTCTGTCCATGAAAATGGAATTTTTCTCGTGCCAGTGCTGTTAGACATGCAGTTTTGAGGCTGGTGTGAACTGGTTTTGGATTTTGCAGTATCTTATCAATGCAGATGGTGTATTCTTTTATATATGGTACCAGCTAATTTGTAAGCCCATTAGATAAAGCTAAGACTTAATTGCCTTAATTAAGAAAGGAGGTATCATGTATTATGATGGTCAATTATCTAATACAATCTATGGGGTTAATTGTGAATTGAATTTGTGCAAGCACCTGCTAAAATTTGGAGTCTCACTCATTTTTTGAGGTTTCCCTAATTCTGCTGTTTTAGAACAGCATAGGAAAATAATATTTTTATTTAATTGGTGAACCATGTTTAATTTGGTGATATGGTCTGAAGCTATAAATGCTCTATTGTGAAAAGTTAGTTGTATTTTTCAAAGCCATGTTGGAGTGTTGTCTGGGAATATAGGACTTAACTGCAGAATATCGTGTTCAAGTAGGTGTTCCCTAGTTTTTGGTGCTGGTACAATGGAAATCAAGTACGTGTTCCCATTATGGGAAACATGATTGAGTGCTTTGATTGCTCATATCTAGGATTATGTCATGTATAATTTAAACACACTGGGAGAATGCCTTTTCTATGCTTTTAAGTGCAGATTTCAACCCTGAGGCATCGATATATTAAAATATTAATTTGTCATTGTGTACAACCTTCTTTAAGGTTTATGGCTGTATTTGATGGATTCAACAGTGGAGTAACTCCAGCTTTGAAGTTAAAGGATGTTTTAGGATGAATAACATCCTCTATTGGTAGGGTGGGTAAGGTTTAGCAAGCTAGTTGGTGGGTTTGAAAGGAGTATTTGAAATTCTTTTGCCGAATGTGTAAATGGTTGGATCTTGCATGGCTTCTCAGCAAAACTTCAGTGGTTGGGTAAAATGTCTTTCTATTCTGTGGTTGGGTAAAATGTCTTTCTATGCAATGGTTGGGTAAAATGTCTTTCCACGCTAAATACTGCACTTCTTAACCCTCAAGGCAGGAGCCTCATTTTATCTCATCTGGTCATGGTACAATACTGGCCTTGGGTTCAAGCATGTCCAAAGCAAGGATTGCATCCTCTAGGATACAACGTTTAAAGGTTCGATTGCTAGGATATTTAAATGTTCAAATGCAGATATGATGTTTAGAAGCAGACATTTTATCTCAAAAGGATACAGGACAATCTGATCCCCCCCCCCCCCCCCCCCCCCAAAAAAAAAAAAAAAAGAAAAAAACAACAACCACAAAAGAAAAACATAAAAAAAGGTAGGATATCTGAAGTTCAGGCTCTAGACAAAAGATTGACGTAATGAAAAGCAGGGTAGTAATGTTTTCCAGAGGTCAAGCAGCACCTCATTTTGTCAATGTTCTTAAGAGGGTTGAGCAATCATGAGATGGATAGTTGGGTTCTATTCATATGCTTATGGTGTCATCCTTTGTATGGGAGATGCTTTTATAGGATCTTGGAAGCAGGTTTGCTCAAACCTTGTGGATGCTAGGTTTACCAGTCTGAGCAGTGCGCAGAAAGGAAAATGGTTAGTGAAAATGGGAAATATGTAGTCCGTCAAAAGCAAAACTGATTTTCGTGAGTTTATGCAAACCCTTGTCTTACTAATTCTTGTCTATGCATAGAAGTGTGGTTACCCCACGACAGAATGCTTATATGCTTGCTAGGGTGGGATGCTTGAGCTTGGTAGAGAGAGGACTTTACGGCAGAATGCATTGATCTCTGCTATGTTCACAGATGGTAGATTGTATAGAGGTGAAATAACTTTGGGAGATGGATTCGACGCCCTCCTTGGGTGTTCTGTTTGTGTGTGTTCCAATGCTATTTCTTGGAGAGGAGATGAGCGGGTAATGAGTGACCTACTGGTGAATCGCACTGGACGTAAGGGAGTGGGTAGGTTCATATTTGAAGGGCGTCTGGTGAGGCTGTGCCTAGGTGTTTAGTATAGAAGCTCTTTATGAAAACTGGGGCTTTTTTTCTTCGGGTCCATTGACATGATGGCATGAATGCAGTGATGGATTAGAGCAGGGCCCTACAATGATAGTGGAGAAGGGAGACTTGCCCTTGTCATAAATTTGTGAGCTGATGTTCTTTTTGGGGTATAGCATTCTTGGGTTGGTGGTTTGGCTGGCGAAAGTCCCGTAGTGCTTGAGGTTCTAGGAAGGGGGCTTGGGTCTCTCACCACCTCGGGGGGGACTTGGGTCTCCCACCACCTCGAGGGGGGGCTTGGGTCTCCCACCACCTCGAGCTTGAGGTTGAGAACTAATGGTGGATTGTAAGCTAATATAGGACTTAACTTGTTTACACGAAGTCAAGTGGATATTCTTTCTGCCATCTGAGTGCAGGGATCTTTGTAAATTGAACTTGTTCGCAGAGGACTCCATTGTGGGGTATGGCGTTCTTTTTTCAGGAACATGTCGGGTAGGTAGTTCAGTAGGTGCGGAGCTTGCTGCAAGTCTTGCATACTCCTCTGTTGTGTCCTGGGCATTGGGTATCTCACCGGGCTGATTCTTCGGGATCAGTTGACCATAGTCTTGTGCTTGAAGGTCATGTATAAGTCTTCTTCGGAGGATGACGTGGTGGATAGATTCTGCCGTCTGAGAGGGTAACCCTGCTGGGCCCCATCCCCAACTCAGAAAATAAGAAAAAAATCGAACTCGACTAAAAGAAAGTGAACACAAACTATTGAATTTGGTGCAATGCTCAATATTGGATGTACTAGTGACACACATGCCATTATGTAGAGATGAACTCATGTCCAATCTTCGTGTCTATCATCATCATACACGTTTAGGAAGTAATCACTATGAGCAACCAATTTCAGAACGACAGCTTTGTGGTAGATAACTCCAATGTGATATCTAACAACAAAACGTGGGAATAAGGAACTCATTTGCCTCATGCATCATGGAGCTTGTAAAGGTCAATGGTTCTTCTATTGCCGAAACACCTAACACCCGATTACAAGGGCGCAAGTCACAATGGTGCTTAATCTTTGTGTTTGTTAGTGTGATTTGTATTGCAAGAATTGTTAACATGAGCATAACAATTGTGAAGTACGATTTCTCATACAAGGCGCTTAGATATTTCACACATGATTTTTGATTGAAAGAAAATACTTGTTGGATATGTTAGACAAGTTTGGTATGAGTAGATGTTCCTCACTTATTCACGCGGCTGAGTCCAATATGAAGTAGTTCGGAAGTCAAGGAGAGGTAATAGAGGATACTACACTATATAGAAGCATAGTTGGATGATTAAGCTATGCTATCATCATTGAATGTGATTTTGCATATATAATAGGAGTGCTCTCTGAATTTTTATATGCACCAACTCATGATCATCTTATGTCAACAAGAATCAACCAAGGTTGCCTTTGGGCAATCCTTTCCAAGTGTTGACTTTAGGCAGTCTAACCTTTGCTTTGTGGGATATGGGGGGGCCCATGGGTACTATGCCCATTCACTTGTACAATCGTTCTTTTCAATAAAATTCAAGCTACAAGTGAGATAAGGCTTCCGTCGAACTTTCTCTTGAAGAAAAAGAATTAACCAAGGTGTATTTCACTCTTATGATGATTTAAGTGTCAAACGATATAATGATTTTGAGTAGGTAGATTACAAGTGGTAAATGATTTTGAGTGGGCATATAACATGGGTGATCGGAACATCAGGATATGTTTTCATGTTGGCAGTTTCGTGGAGCTTCCAAAAGCTATCCACACGCATTTTGATCCATAGAGGTAGAGTTAGAGGTTTGACAATGGCTACATATAAAGTTATGCGGATTAAAGAGTTGCTTAAGGAACTCAGAAATGGAAGTGGTTGAGTTTCCTTTCTGTGGAGACAATATTTTAAGCATCTACCTAGCTAAGAAATCCATAATTCCATGTGATGAGCGTTGGTAGAGGTAGATGAATTGAAGACATGAAGCAAAGAAGCATAAGATTAAAGGATCCTCTCCATTAGTATAAACAAATTTTTGAATACATGAAATGAAATTTCGTACTCCTCGCTTATTGGTGGTTTTTTCTCTTCTCCTTCTTCATTTGGGGCTCTGATGGTGTGCTTGAAGTGTCATAACTCCATCTCCATCCATGGAAAGTTGTTTTGCATGCTCTAATTTATGTATTTCTTGTTATTTTTGTGTGCTTTTGGGGTTGATCTTTTTCAATAGTGCATTTTTGAGCTATATAGCTTTGTGGTGGAATGTTTTCATGCACTTGATAGGGTGAACATATTCAGATTGATATTAAAGTTGATCTAGTACCATTAGAAGTCGGTTAAGCTTTGTATTAGCAAGTTTACACTAATTTTGGCATCACTCCCACATTGTTCAAGGTCTCCATTGGAGCTTGAAGATTGGGAGAGGTGATAAGAAGCCTTGTTGAAGATGTTGGTTAGCATCTTTGTGTATTTGGAGAGTTATTTTGTACACTTTTTTGTTGTTTTTCACCATGTTCCTTTGTTTTAGCAAAGCATGTTGGAGAATAAGTGGATCGTCTTCTTTCATCAACTTTTTGCTTGTGGAAGGAAAGTAGGTGAGTAGAGAAGGTGTTAGGTAAGTTAACTAGAGTTTTCGTCATTAAAAAACAAAAGAAAAGGAGTGTAACTGATTTAAAAAACTTTTATCTTATTTGACTGCCCAAAATTCAAGTCAACTTCTTAAAGAAGTCCCATCGTGAGCTTTGAGAGCTTGAAAGGAGGAGAGAGAGAGAGAGCAATTAACTATTGAAGACCGAGTGTTGATGAACAATAGGGTATAGGAGCTTAGAGAATAGAGCAAGAGAGACGGGGGGCAATACTCGACTACCCGAAGAGTAGAGAGAAGGCTTTGAAGAGCCATTGTGCCGTGCAAGAGGAGATAAGAGGTTTTCCATTGAATTTTGATGGATGTTGGATTAGAAAAGTGATTAGGGAAGTTAGTGGCAATGCATTGGGGCATAAAAATTGGCTTTTGGCAATAGGTTCAAGTGTTGGCTAGGGAAATCACAAGGGGTTATAGTCCCACTTTGGTGCTTTTTTGAATGTCATTTGAGTGTCCATGAGCTTAGCTATGATGTCATAGAAGATTTGAAAATCAACTTCCAAATCCCTCACCTCTTTGGGCTTGGCAAGGCAATCACCGATTGAAACTTCATTGTTATCATAAGAATCAAGAGAGTAAAATAAGCTTGAAAGAATTAAAATTTGAGATGGGTGCAAATTCTGGTTGCTCCATAACCTAAGGGTATTTGAGTCACTTTGGTGTCCAAACTTTCTTTGGATCCATGCTTGCTTTGCTACCAATGTCCTCATTATAGTGAGGTTTGAATTTAATCAGCTCTTCTATAGTGAGTGTATATTTCACTCTAGACTTCTTGAGATCCTCCAGAGTTTCTTGTGAACTCTTTAGATCATTCTTCTTTGAAAAAAAGTGTAGTATTTTTGCATTTAGAAGTATCCGCATGTGATCCTACATACCTTTGTAAGGTATTGAGACTTGCATTTTCACACTCAAAAATTTCCTCACTAATCAATCCAATGCTTTGGACATCCAGGATAGTCAAAGCATTGCATGTTTTGGCTTCTATCTCCATAAAGGGAGGTTTTCAATAACTTCCACTTCTTCTGATTCCCAGCTTGAAATTCCCTCCATAATTGGTCTTTCCATGACTCATCGATAGATGGGAAACACTAGTTGAATAGGTCCCAAGGTTTCATGAGAGGAAAATATTGGATGACTCTTATTCAACTCTCCTTCTTGACTCACTATAGGTAACTCAAGGGTACATACCTTAAGAGGAGGATTTGATTCCTTAATGACTTGATGTGCCATTCTAGGTTTTGATTGTGAAGATAATGGTATACCTCCACTATTCAATTGGCTACTTGAGTAGGCTTTAACCATCCTAACTAGCATTTGTGGCTCTAGAAGCTCTTACCTCTGCATGTTGTCTTCCAACACCTTGATTGTGTGGATTTGCAACATTATTTTATGCTTGAGTGAATCTTGAATCTTCATTTTATTGTGGTACTGCTGCTTGGCAAATGGGAAACCTATGAGTGATAGTCTCATCTCTAGGCATGCCATGCACAAACACAGGTTGACCTTGATATAAGTACTTGTCTTGTATATCAGGTCATAAAACTCAGAACTTGTGTTTCATTGGATCTTCATATATAGCCATATTAAGAACTTTAGATGATCGAAGTCCACGAACCTTAAGGAAAGTTGCACCCCATCCACCTATAGAAGGAAGGGTCCAAAATTTTTCCTTACCCTCCATTGAGTAATGTACATCAATAGTGTATGAGCCAAACAAAATTTTGATTGAAAACAATGTTCTTGCCACATAGATTTGTCCTTGATCATCTAGCCCTAATGATTCTAGTATGCTCATGAAAGAGAGTGATCCTTTCTTATCCCCATAGGCATTTCCCTCTTGCTCTACAACAAGGTGGTAACTCAAAGTCACTTTGGTATCTAAAATCTTGATCTTCACGAGGATGTAATCCCATGGATTCTTGAACAAATGTGCACCATGTACATTGTCCCGCTCATAGGTGAGAGATGAATCACACTCTCCCTTGATTTGGATAAGAAGCTCAAATCTTTATGAAGTTTTCCCACATTGATAGAGAACGATGTCCCTTGATTCACTATCAAACTCACTAAGAGTAGCAAAGAGAGATTGTGGAATAAGGATGTGAAAGAAAAATATTCACAAAGAATTCTCTTGGATTAGTGTCCGCTTGACTCATAATATACGAGGAAAAAAATTTTATACATACACATATAGAAGTGTTTGTGAGACCAAGTGGATTATAGTCCCTAGTGCACATGACTTCTAGTTTGATCCCCACTTATGGTTTTCACTCAATTATTCTTGGTTTTTCTTAGTTGAGGTTTCTAATCCCAAATAGCACTCTTGCTAGAAATACTTGCACTTGAACCCATGTGGAATATGACAATCTCTTGAGGCTTCCCATATTCTCTGAGCAAGTCTAAAGTTGTTCTAGTGGTTTTCCAAGTGATGAATGCCTCAAGGATGCAATTTTCACTTAAATTTGGAAAGAGCTATTTCTCTACAAGGCACTCATGTTTTGAAACACCTTACTTTTCACTTTGACAAGAGTCGTAAAACTATATTCTATTGATGGGTATGCCCTAAGAAATCTCTTCATCATTGATTAAGCACAAGAACTCCAATTTTCCAATAGGTGATTGCTATGGAATAGGGAAATCATGTTTTGCACTTTAGCTCCTATTGGAAGTTCTTGATGTTGGATATGAATAGGATATGGTGTTTAGGTGTTTGCGAGTTGTCCAAAGTGATTTAGGCAAGATTTTAGTAACCTTTGCGAAGGACAATTGCTCCAGCTAAACCCAAGGAAATCATGGAATGTGAAATGATCATTTTGTAGTCCAAAACTTTTTTAGAACTTTTGTACGAGTCTTAGGAAGATGATTAATTATTTTTCAAGCATCAAAGGACTCAAAATTTCCATTGAATTTCAATTCACAACTTCCTTAGCTAGGGTAGTTGTCAAATGCATAAATAAGGGTTTCTTAAGGCTTTTCATAGTTGTTATGTTCTAAAGCAGTGATTATATTATGATACCCCTTGACCCCTCGCCCTTTGATGGTTCTATTGTTAGTAGTTTCCTTTGTTTTCAAGGCTCGTAATAGCTTAATATCGTATCTAGGCCTCTTCGATAAGTTTCAATAGTCACTTCCTCAAAATTTTCCCAATATTGCAAACAACAATCACTCTAGATAACCCTAGCCCAAGGTAATCATGAATTGCAAATGGAACTTTTATATGGATTTAAACATTGAGCCTTGATGGTTTTGTCTTGTACAAGCTCGTATAGTGTCAAGGGTTTAAAATTATCCTCAAATTGGAAAAAAATTCAATATGTGATTGCCCTAGCTAGAGCAATTGTGGAATGCAAATTTTTGAATTTATCAAAATTTTTGGATATTACAAGTCTTAATTAGGTTCCTTAGGTCTTTACTTGAGGTCTCACATCTTCCTTTCACTTGTTTTGCACTCTCTTGCAGAAGGTGATTGCCCTGCAAAACAAGTCCTACAACAATTGTGGATTGCTATTGTATCCAATCAACACTCTTTTCAATGCATTAGTATACGTATCCTTAAGACCTTGGAGGTCCTCAATCAATCAACATTTGATCGCAAACAAATTTTTCAATTGGCCGTTGCTGTGCACATAGTCACTATCCATAGCAATTGTGGGGTTCACTTGGTCTCAATTATGGTTTCCTTTGCTAGCACAACACTTGGAATGTCTACCCTACACATTGGGGATACCCTCTAACTAAGTCAAATCTCTCTATTTGGAAAGTACGATTGCTCTACATAGGGTTCCTACCCAACTCAATTGTGCAAAGTAAGAAGTCTTTTTGTATGATTCTTTCAATGACTAAACACTTAAAATATTTTCTTGCTTCTCAAGGGATCTTAATTGAGCCAAAACTTGTCCAAATACCTAAGGTTGCAACTAACAATCACTCTAAGGAGTGTCTCAGTCCACAGCAAGTGTGACATAATCTTCTACCCTCTTGGTGATGCTTTTGATATACAATTGAACCATCCATCCATCCATCCATCCATCTATCTATCTATCTATCTATCTATCTATCTATCTATCTATCTATCTATCTATCTATCTATCTATCTATCTATCTATCTATCTATCTATCTATCTATCTATCTATCTATCTATCTATCTATCTCTCTCTCTATCTATCTATCTATCTATCTATCTATCTATCTATCTATCTATCTATCTATCTATAATCCAAATTAGGTATGTACACCACTCCAATGGAGATCCATCCATCAGAATGTAGAGGTCTTTGAAAAAAGTGAGACTTCTAGCGAGTCAGAGATTGAGGATAAGGATCGAAAACATGAGGAAACTTACTCATGGATGTATCAAGTTTCTTAAAGAGTGGACACCAAGAAGAATAATTGAGAAGATTAAGTGGAAGGAATGTAATTTTGACAGACCTATTGAGGATCCCTCCCAACATGTAGATGAGATTTGTGGATGAAGAATCTGAACTACATGAATAGGATCAAATCCTTGCCACATTAGATGTTGCAGTCATTGAACAAACCTTGAATTCATGTCAAGATGAAAAAGGTTGTTTTCTCTTCATGGTGCAAGTGGTAATGGAAGGGTAGGAACAAAGCGTGGACCTAGGATTGCCTAGTCCATCTATGATCTCAAGGAAAGAAGAGAAGCCTTGAAAATACAAAAGAGATTAGGACTTGGAGGAAAGGAAGTGGGAAGCTTACTCATGTAGCAAGTACTCCTTGGAGTCAGACCGTGACTACTTGACCAAGGTTTGAATTTTAGATTCTAGAGGGATATCTAAGTCAATAACATATTATAAGGAAGTCTTTCAACTAAAGTAGGTTGAGTCAAAACATGGAGAGTCCAAGAAGGATGGAAAGGAACCAATGTTTGAAATCCCATACCACTTTAAGGAGTATATAGTTGAAGATAAGACAATTCACATGAGATACCTGAGAGAGAGGCAATACTAGGGAAATCCTATGACAACAAAGATTCTAATAAAAAAGTGATTTCCCATGAGAGTGGTGAAGATCTTTGCACTCAGATTGCTAATGATATTACACAAGAAGAAGAGTTTGAACTAATAAACCCTTTGGGAGAATATGGAGACATATTTGCATGGTCCTACAAGGAATTGAAAGGCATGGACCTAGAGATGCACTCATTGAATTCCAATGATGAGCACGTAAAATCCGATAAAAAAAGAGACCCTACACCTATAATGAAACATACTCCAAGAAGATCAAGGAGGAAATAAATAATCTATTGGAAGTAATTTTTATCTATGAAATTGAACACATAGAATGGTCCTCTCTTGTTGTGGTAGTTCCCAAAAGGAATGGAAAATTACGAGTGTGTATCAATCTCAAAAGGTTCAATGAAGCCATGATAAGAGATAGTTATCCTTTGTTAATAACAAATAATCTCTTAGAGTGAGTGGTAGGAAAAGAAGTCTATAGTTTCTTAGATGGCTTTTTCTGGGTACAACCAAGTATCCATTATTCCTAAGGACCAACATAAAACTCCTTTCACAAAAAAATGGGGTATTTTTGCATTGAAGGTCACACTATCTGTCTTAAAAAATGATCCCATTATCTTTCAACATCTGATGTGTCATGTCTTCAAATAATTCCTTAGGGAAAGCGTGGAAGTATATGTAGACAATCCATGTGCACACTCAAAGGTGCATAAGCAATACATACCTCATATCAAACATATTTTTGATAAATGTAGGCTTTATAAGGTAGTCCAAAGAAAGATGTGTTTATGGTGCACCAAAGTAAACTCCTTACGCACATAATCTCCAAGCATGGTATCTCAACAAATGTTGACAAGGTCAAAGTGATAGCATACTTACCATGACCAAGCAACACTAAAGAGATCCAAGCATTTGTGAGCCAGAGTGGCTATTACTAATAGTTCATTCATATGTATGCAATAATTGTGAAGCCTCACTATGCACTGATAAATCACTTTGAATGGATAATAGGAATGAAAATTGTCCTTTCAAGATTTAAAAACACCTTTTGATGTCAACACTATTACTCAAAGTGACATACTAGAATAAATCAAGTCATATACATGTGGATGCTTCTAACTATGCAATACGTTTCATGGACACAAAAGAAACTCCATTGAATCCTAGATTTCATGTGACTTTCTATATTTCATGATTGATTTAGAATTTCAAGAAACTAATGCTATCATCACGTCCAAAACATGTCAAAACCCTAAGATCGATTGTCTACATGCTTGATTCTAATATGCGTAGGTCATATATGGGTTTGCTTAGATCATTGATGATGTCATCAATTTGTAACTAATCTTGAACACCTATATAAGGAGGGCTTGGCCACATATATCCTCATTCTTGCCAATGCTAGTCTTGGGAGCTCAAGGAGTCGTGATCTCCAAGTAAGTATTTTCCCAATTCAAGCTCTAGTCTTATCTTGCTTCTTATTCTAGTCTTGTCTAGTTTAGTATTCTAGACATCTTGTATTGTCCTCTTGTAATCTTGTAGTACAATATTCTTTCCAATTATCTCTTGTTTCATCTTCCTCAATGGAGTTCTTGTAATTCAGATATCTTGCTTCATACCTACAATCCTAAGTTGTGGGGTCTCTTGTATTCTATCGAGTCCAATTATCCATACCTATCAATCCTAGATTATGGGACTTGTTATAAAAATTCAAGATATTATTTCGAGGATTTAGCTATCGAGAAGACTACATGATTAATCAGTTCCAAACTAGTCTCAAACATGAATTGAAATATCTCTTGCTATCCATGCATCAAGAAGATACCTTAGATGATGTATTAATCAAGAAGACCAATGTGAGGATCAATTATTCAAAGAAAGACAAGTCCAAGATCGAGAGGTGTTGAATTATCAAAACATTGTTCCTCAATAATTTGAATCAACAATCCCATCAAATAATCACAAATGATATGGAGCATACATATTACAAAGATAATGAGAAAATGAAGGACAAAAATAAGTTCATTTTCAAGAAGGTGATGAATTGACTCAAGTTTCTCCATCAAAGATCTTGGAATCACCACAACCTATGATGAAAAACTTGAAGGATTTATATTATGAAGAACCTAATGAAGATCAAGCTAGAAAATAAAACTGCTCCTTATGGAACTCGTTGCTTGAGGGGGTAGTGATGTCATGGAAACTCAAGAAATGATCTCAAAGTCATCTTAGATTTATGAGAGTTTTCCATATATCAACATTGGTGATAAATTTGAAGAATTTCAACTAGAACCTGTTGGAGCAAGACAATCAACAATTGATGATTTTATGAAGCTTAGGAGTGAAGACTTGAATAAAAGATTGAAGCCTAAGAGCATGAAGTAAAGAAGAGGTTCATAAAGAGATGGTCTATATACACATGTATATTAGCTTTGTAAATATTTCACAAATAATTGAAGTAATGACGAATCCACACTCATATGTATATATACACATGTATATAGTCATGATATATATGAGAGATGAAGAATAGATGAGATAGAGAGGTGTAGATCATAAGTTGAATGAGTATCATTCATCAGATGTAAGATGAGTTGAATAGAAGAAGTTTTTTCTAAGAATTGTGCATCGATTTTTCCTCTATTTCTCCTTCTGTGTTTGATTATTTCAGAAATCCTTTTGTAGATGTCTAAGTCCATAGTTAATGCATCTATGGTCAAGATTTGAGAGTCTAATTGTAATCAAGTTGAGAGAATTGTGAGTAGGAACATTTGTATGTGAAGAAGTGATAAGTGTCTTCTGAAACATGCACAATTTTGATGATCAAAGAATTGATCAGATCGCAGTGCATAGTGTAAAGTTTTACACAAATGAGGAGTCAAAATCTAAGTTGGAAGGTGATCCATTTATGTCTAAAAACATTTTATCAAACGGGTTATATTTTGTGAGAACCAACTGTTTAAAGTTGCATATTTAAAAGTCGCCTATAGAAAGTGCTTGTTTGAGACACAAGTTTACTTATTGAAGTAAATCTAAAGTTTTGTGAGTTATTTTGGAGAACTTTAACTTGGACTAGTTGCGTAAACACTAGAAGAGTGTTGTAACAAATTTTCATAAAAAAATTTAATCATTTAATCAGTCAATGAGTGAATTTTTTGAGATAGACTTTTTTGAGTGAAGCTAGTTTTCATAGAGAAGCTGAGTGTTATATTTTGGTAAAAGATTTTAAAATTGGTAAAGATCTTGAGCTATACTTGACATAGAGGTGTTCTAAAATCAAGTGTAGCCTATCTTTTGGAGATTAATCATCTCCATCAGTGGTATCAGAGCAGGAATAATCAGATTTGAAGAAAAGGAAGACCTCGACTACTACAGACATACAAAATTCAACATTTGAAGATTCAAAAGGACAAAGTGTAAAGGAAAAGCTAAAGGGAGACACATGAGAGCAATCAAAAGGATCAGAAGGAGTAAATTTTGAAGTAAAGGTACATTCATTACTCATAAGGTTGAAGATTTGATAGTACAACTGAAGAAAGGATGGGAGATAGTCTCCAAATTGAGAAGTTGGATAGAGAGAGCTATCAAGCTTGGTCTATGAGGATGGAAGCTCACCTTATGAGCAAAGGTATGATGGGATACATCACAAAAGAAGAAGAAAAGCTAGAGTTTAAAGATCCTAGTGTTGCTACTAGGGAGGAGCTTGCAGAATTAAAGATTTGGATGAAGAAGGATGCTCAGGCAAGGAGCATTATCTTCACGGCAGCAAATGATTACTTGATTCCTCATATTAGAGGACTTCAAATTGCAAGTGATATATGGAGTGCTTTGGAGGAGCATTTTCAGAATACAACTAAGTCAAGGAAAGCATCACTATGGGCAAAATTTACCACATTCAAGAAGAAGGCTTCACAATCATATCTAATTATGTGACAAAAATGAAAGACATTGCTGATTCCTTAGGTGTAGTTGATGAGGACATTGAAGAAGATAAATTGGTAAGACAAATTCTCATAGGTCTAAGAGGAGATGAGAAGCGGAAGCCTTTCATCTTCTCAACTGAACTTTCATTAGATCATTTCACTCATGATTTGAATCAATTGTTAGGACATATGCTAACTTTTGAGAATGATATCAAAGGAGATATTGATAAGAGTGCATGTCATGCAATGTTTTCTAAAGACAAGAAGAAAACTATCAAAGGAAAGAAAGAATCAGTTGAAGATGAAGGTACTCCAAGCCAAACAAACTTCCTAAGAGGAAGAGGAAGTGGGAGAAGTAGAGGAAGAAGCGGAAATAAGAAAGATAATGTCAAAGCTTGCTAGATATGTGGTAAGACCAATCACCTATCTCATGAATGTTGGCATAATAATCAAAGCAATGGTAACTTTAATTAGAATTTTAACCAAAGAGGAAGAGGTGGAAGAAATCAAAGAGGAAATTACAGAGGTAGAGGTGATAGGAGTTTCTTTGGAAGAAATGGAGGAAGAAACTTCCAAAACCAATCCTATAATAACACCTACTACAATTATGCATCAAATCAGAAAGAAGATTCAACTCTTATTATGAATGCAACATGTGAAGCTTCAAATGAATACTTAATGGTATTTTATATTGACTCAGGGTGTAGCAATCACCTGAGTGGAAATATTGCTTTGATGGCTGATTTGGATCATAAGGCAATCAATCATATAGTTTAAACAAGTGACAATACAAAGCACAAAGTGAAGTCAATTGGATCAATTAAAGCCAAAGATGGAAGTACTCTCTTGAGTAAGGTTTTGTATGTTCCTACAATTCCAAAGAATTTGATTAGTGTAGGACAAATTGTGGAAAAAGTATATGAGGTGAGGTTCACTAATGATGGAGTTTATGTTGAAGAC
Source organism: Ceratopteris richardii (assembly GCA_020310875.1). Taxonomy (NCBI): domain Eukaryota; kingdom Viridiplantae; phylum Streptophyta; class Polypodiopsida; order Polypodiales; family Pteridaceae; genus Ceratopteris; species Ceratopteris richardii. The sequence continues at coordinate 167,484,455 of CM035422.1, forward strand.
CCTAGCCAAGTGTCACTCTAGCACAATGGTGAGTACCAACATGAGAAGATCCACCTCATAATTGTCAATCCGTGGAGACGTGAGGACTAGTATGAAGACTATGTGCAAGTGAAGGCACAAGTGCGTGAGTGAGAAGCACACAAACATGCACACACATACACACACACGCGCACACAAGGCAAGAACAAGGAGAGGAACAATGGAGTTCTTTGCATTAGTCAAAAAGTCTCTTACATAAGCTCAATTCACAAACAATCTAACCCAAAAATGAGCTTTCTAGCTCTTTTTATAGTTTTCTCACTAGCTTTGGCCTTGTCCAGACCTAGTGTCCGGCCTAGTTAAAAATTAGGTTCTAGAGCCTATTTGAGGGCTCAAACGAAGTCTAAAAATTATGAAAATTGGTATGTAGCTAATTCTAATACTCCTCAAGCTTGAGGACTCCTCGGCTTGAACAAAATGGAGTCTATTCTACCAAAAACGGAATTTACAATGTTTGTGTAGTGATTAAAATCACTTGAGTTGTGAATGGTCCATGGAAAAAATGATTAGGCCTTGTTGCCGTATTGTGCATGACCGCTCTGTTGTGCTGGTATGCTCTTCATCTGACTTGTATGCCAACACTCCCCCCTTCCTAGTGTCTGTCGCCCCTGATAGACCTCTGCTCTATAGGGTGGTCGATATAGTATTGGATGACATTGGTGGCTAATTCATGTTCTCCTATCCTTAAGCCTCTTGCTAGGTCTACTTCCAATGCATCCCAGTTTATTGCACCGGGGACCTCTGGTTGCGGTGTGGTGTAGTACTCGGAGTACATGGCTTGTTCACAAGCAAAGAGATGGAGCAGGTGTGTTGGCTTCAGTGCGAAGACCTCCGAGTGATACTCCCAGAAACCTGATCTGAACATTTCTTCGAATGTCTGTTTGTAACATGCAGGGAGGTATTTGATGCGTGCATGCCAGGCATAAGCCACACGAATAAGGTGGTGCTCATGTCATACACCAAATCGTAATTTCCATTCGTAAACCCCGGTAGACGTACCTGTGGTGCTGCTGCATTTCTAAAGGTTTTCAGTACTACCTGCATCATATCTAAAATCTTAAGCATCATTTGAGCTGCCACATCTGGCATGGGCTTCAATCGAGGCATCCAATGTCGAATTGTGGCCATCATGTACGCTATCGATGGTGGTCCCTGCGGTGGCGCTATGTATGGGTAGTTTAGCCATTCCTTGCATTGTGCATTGTTTTGAACTTTAATGTTGAATGCTTTCCAAGACCTGCGCCGTGGAACTGGACCGTAGCATGGATTGTATAGGAGATGTAAAGGCGCATTGTTCCATGTCCGTAGCATTTCAGGATATGTCTCAAGAAGTTTCTGCCGCCATGTTGGTTGACGAATTTTGCCTTTTTGTACTTTGGGAGGAAGGTCTTCGGGTTGAAAGTGAGTAGCGAAGGTAGGAATCTTACCCGTGACTCTCTATATCTCTACCTTGTAGTCGGCTAAAATGACATAGTAAGGTCTATATTGAAGTTCTGATGAGAGGATAAGGCGTCTAGATGACATGTGCTTGAAGTAATTGGATTGTAATACAATGTCTTCTATGACCTTCATGGCCTGATTTTGCACGACTGTTCGCTCTTCATGTGAATTCCCAATTTCCTCCACTTGTTGTAGCCAAGGGGGTCGTGGTGCTTCGAACGTATCCTGACCTTCTTCTGTTTGTTGACCTCCTGGGAATGGTTGTGGGTCATATTCTTCTTCAAATGTTTGTTCCACCGGAATTTGTACTGTTTCCTCATCGGTGGGCGCCTCAGGTGGGGAAGGTGGTCTCTCATATTGTAGTAGACGTGCTTGCAATTCGGTGACCTGTTTCTGGAGATCTTTTAAGGCCTCTGAGTCTGTGAGAAGTGAAGCTGCGGAGGAGGTGGTTTGAGAGGCAGCTGTTGTTTCTTTTTGGTGTTTCTGCTTCAGTTGACCCAATTCCTCTGACAACTGGTCATGGGCTTCAAGTAGGGTGGCATAGTCTTCCAAGATTATCTTCATATTATCGGGGGTCACAACTTGAAATTTTGAGGGACTGATGGGTGCCCCAGGTGTGCTTTTGATAGCTGCTTCTAGGTTTTCCTGATTTTGTAATTGCAGGTGTCGATTCTCTTCATGAGCGGCAGCAAGATGTCACTTGAGTAGGGCCATATTTCGCTGAAGCTTTGAATTGCGTTCCAGCTGTGTCCGTAGATGACCTTCTACCACTTGTATTTCTTCCTGATCTGTGTTCTATAATTGTACCTCCAATATGCTATGAGCCTCTTGTAGAGTGTGGAATTGTGTATGGGGGCGAGCATTTTCCTCTTCAAGTGCAGCAAGGCGGTGTAGTATCTCCGAGTGCTCTTGTAGGCGTTCATTCTGTTGCTAGAGCTGATTGTACTCGGTCCTTAATTTTGATATACAAGCTAGCATGGTGTCCAATGCATTGCCTATAGATGAGGGGGTGGTGTGTACAATGGAAGATGCATGGGAAGGGAATTGGGGAAGGGGAAGAGTGAATGATGTGTCTATTGAAGACGTGTGTGTGGGTGAAATTGGTGGAGGGGGAATGGGAGGAGGTGGAAGCGTGGGGGGAGGGGGAGGTGCCGTGGGTGGTGAAATGCCCATGCTTTCAGGAGTGGATGCGAGTGTGGTATCTACCATATACATTGGAATGGTAGGTGGTGTGTGTGTGAAAGTGGTGAATAAGTGAGAAGAGGGTGGGGGAACTGAAAATAGAGGAAATGAGTGAGAACGGGGTTGAAATCTTTTTGAAAGAAAGGCATGGAGGGGTTGGAGAATTGGAGGGATGGGCTTTAGGAGGTGAGATTTTGAAGGCAGGGGGGCCATAAAAGGTGGTGTGGTAGCAGGGAATCCCAAGAATATGGATCTAGAATCGGGATGGCCTATGGCTGAGGGCATGGGGGATGGATGTCCTAAGGCAGGTTCTATGAGCGATTCGGTGGATTGTGTAGTGATGGTGGTAGCTTCATAGATTGGGTTTTCACAGGTGGAGAATCGGGTTGAACTAGAGGTGGGAGTACGGAAGATGAAGGTTTGTTCGGTGGGTTGAGTGGTCGAGGTGATCTCCACAGCTTCTGTTCTAGGAGGCGATGGTGGGGGTGTGGGTGGTAGTGGCTCGGTTGATTCATCATGGGTGAATGAGTGCTCTTGGCCAGAAGTTACAGCTGCTTGGGAGGTTGTCTTAATGGATTCTGATGTAATAATAGGCCCTTCTGCTCTCACAACGGGAATCTGGATGTTTTTGCATGACCGCGGTCATGTTTGGAATCTTCGTGGATCATATTGAACTGGAGACCTCCGAATCGCGGTTCGAACTGCTTCTACTACCCCATAGGTTTCTGCCATCAATAAGAGACCTTCACTGTATTCTGAGTCAACTCTTGCTTCTTCCAAAAGCTGAGTCATGAGTACCCTACTGCTTTGTTCGGTGAGCAATTGTTGCGATCGCACTCGTTTCATGATTTGGTACAGCCTTCGGAGTTCTGCTGTATAAGCGGGGGCTTCAATGGTCTCCTCTTCGTCTGCTCCTTCTTCTTCTAGGTGTCCTTGTTGTTGACCTTGCTGATCGTCACCCCAATGTACATGGCGACCTTCTGTGGATTTTCTCCTTCTTTGTGAAGATGTGCCCTGTTCTTCTGTATCTGAATAAAACTCTACATCAGAGAGTTGTGTACTTTGTAAGAATGCTTCGAAGTCAAGGGGACCCATCCCTTCAGTATCTCTAGTCATAGCAAATTCAAATTCGGATGGAACAGGAGGAGCCGAAGGGGCAGCTTGTGTTGTAGTTTCAGATCCAGACCTGGGTATTCTAATGGTAAAGGGAGGTACAGTGGCCTCCCCTCGTGGCGAGACTTCTGGAGTAGTCAGAATTTCACGTGTCTGGACACAAGGGATCGAACCCCTCATGCGCTTGGATTGATGTGTGGCGGCCTTGAGTCTCTTGAACATTTGTAGTTGTGCCCACATTAAAGCACGTTCAACAGGTACATCATATGCTAAGCACTTGTAGATGATGCGCGTGATTGCACAACACCCATTCACCACTAGCTTCCTATGTGCTCTTTTATTTGCTTCATACAACTGCTCTATAATCCATACAGGAAGCTTAATTGGTAACGCACCTGTCTCCGCTAAGTAAAGAGCGAACCAAATTCTTTTGTGCAGTTGTGTGAAGCGGTCTTGACCGGGGAAAGCAAAATGTTGCATGCACATACGGAGAGGGATGGACACGTTTGGTGTGAGTGCTACCATATCTTTAAGCTTCAGTAGTTTCCTATCCTTCATGTTAGTAGGAACGAGAGCATCCTTCTCAGAAGGTACATGTGTACCGTGCATATTCAAAGTAGCGCTCACCAATTCGAGTGTAAGTTCAAACCTTTTCAACTCGTTGTTGCCTAGCAAAGAAGGAAGTACGAATGTTCCTGGTTTGTCCTTTTCTTCGTTAGCTTGTAATGTGGAGACCAAATAATAGCATCGGAGGAGATCCGGTTTAGGTAGTGGTGCTTCAAAGTATTCGGCTAGCCTTGCACGTTGCCATATGGTCTGGAGATCTTCTGTGTTCTGTAGAGTCTCAAACTCCTTGGAGAAAAATTGGAATCGGACCCATGATCTTTCATACTCGCACTTAGACTCCCATATATACTTGGCCTCTCCTAATGGACCTGGCATGCCATTGAACCAATGAGAATTGGCATGGACTTTCTCTGTGATCCCTGTGGGTGGATCCGGTACCGGGATCTGCTGAAGGTGTTGAAGCTCCACAGGTCGTTCAGTTGGTGGCACATCAATATGTAGACTATCCACATCAATTCTTGCAGTACTTATTCCTGCCTGTGAGCTCGGACGTGTTGCTTCTGCCATGAGAGTGCTTGTAGTTGCTGATGCTTATCTGCTAGAAGAAGAGAGAGGCACATTAGCATTGCATTGGAAACAGGATGTTATGGTGTTCCCTCCACAATACCAACATGACATTCCGAGTGGTTAGAGATTAGTGGGTGAAGTGTTCGTGATGTGTGTACATGTGGGTTAGTAGGTTAGGGTTCACTCTAGATGCATACTTTGGTTGTGCAATGTTCTCAGAATGCACCTACATCAGAGGGAAAGGATTTACAGAGGTGGGTCAGGGGGTTTGATATGGGGTTTAGGTCTCCAAACTTTGATGCTGGAATCGTTGCTTTTATTGGCGATGATGTGTGAAGGTTTGCGGACTGGAGTGTGTTGGGTTTGGGGCCTTTTGGGTACCCATTTCCAAACATTCCGAGACGTGACCGAGAATGTGGTGGTGTGGAGTGTAGATGTTTGCTTTTGGATGGGAGCCAATAGGACTCGTGAGTGTTGGTTTGATCTTGTGATTGGAGGTGAAGTTATTTGAGCTAGTAAGCAGGTCTTGGGCACCCATATTTGTCTAGCTTTTGGGATCGCCTTCATTGACTGCTTTGGAACCCAAATAGAAATGGTTTGTCTAGATTGATGCCTAGGGTACTCTTTCGCTGTAGTCCTTGACATTGTAGCTTGCTTGATGCTTCTTTGGAATCCTGTCTCCAAAGCCGAGGGTTGTTCACCTTTGCGTATCCAGATCCGCCTCATGCCATGGGGTATTCTGTATTGTACCGGTTGGTGTTCATTCTTTTTGGTCCTCGGGCTCCTCTGTATCTTGTATTTCCCAGCTTGCTTTCCTCGAATTCTCTTTGGAAAAGAAGGGAACTCCTTGTTGACTTCTGTACCTTTGTCATGAGTGGCAATCTTTTGCACCATAGAACTTTGGTCAAGAGTAGCATGGTTCATTTCAGGTGGACTCCTGGAAGGACCAGGATTTGGTGCCTCTTCTAGTGGCCTATGTGCTTGATTTTCTAGTTCAATCGTTATGTGGTTTTGGCCTACCCGTGCCTGAAGAAGTCCACTTCTTAGGTTGAGGCTGACTGCATGATCATAGATCCAGTCTTGGCCCAGGACAAGAGGTTCGATGAGATCCTCGTCTTCACACACTAGCACTTTGACTGCCATTAGCACCTCTTGAATGTAGAGGGGAAGTTCCACCTCGCCAATGCAAGGGGTTTCCACACCTCCCAGTCCTATGAGATATGCCTCTATAGGATTGATTTGTAATTGAAGCTCTTGGCAGTAAGAAAGTCGAACTGCACTAGTGGCGGCCCCTGAGTCAATTAAAGCTCTCACTGTCCTTACACTCTCTCCTTGTCCTACTTCTAGGGTTACGAAAGGCCGTTGGTCGATTATTCTATGGGAATGTCCACCTGAAGCCTCGCACATGGCCATGGGATAGCCTAGAGGTTCTTGAGTGTCAGGCATAGGCTGGTCTCTACCTTGTCTCCTCAATTTCATTCGTTGGATGCGTTCTAAAGCTTCTGCCTGTGCTTCTTCTCGAATTCGTTTCTCTTCTTCTTTACGTTTCTTGGCAGTGTTGAGTCGATTTAGCATCTCTTCAGTCAGGGGTTCTTGATATAACTTGACTCTGCATCCACTTATGTAACTTGGTAGAATATCACCCTCTAGAGTGGCTAGTTGAACTGCTCCACTTGTGGAGATCCTATTGATAATCATTGGCCCATAACCTCTCTTCTCTAACTTCCGTGCATGTTGCTTCAAGGTGTAGACTAGGACTAGGTCTCCTGTTTCAAGCCCTTATCCTTCACGTGTGCATCGAAATATGCCTTTTGCCTCTTCTTGGCTGCATAAATGCCTGCTGCAGCCCTCAATCGTGTTTCACCTAATCGTTCAAGATCGAAGATTCTAGAGGACAACTCATGGCCTGTCCAATCATGCTCTCGTGCTACTTTCAAGGTTGGTATCAAAAAATCCAATGGTAGCACTACATTCTAGCCGAAAACCATATGAAAGGGCGTAGCTTGGAGTACCGTTTTATAGGCAACTCTATATGCCCAAACAACATGGTGTAGCTGTTTGTCCCAATCGGAGCGTTTGTTATTCACTAATTTGGTTAGCACATTGCATAGAATCTTATTTGTGCTTTCGGCTTGTCCATTAGCTTGTGGGTGATAGGGGGCAGACTTCTTGTGTATCACCAAGAACTCTTGAAGAAGATTTTCAATGACTTCATTCAAGAAGTGAGTCCCTCTATCACTTACTAGCTCTATGGGTAGCCTGTATCGAGTGAACACATTCTCAAATAAGAATTTAGCGGTCGTTTGGGCATCATTCTTCGATGTGGCTTTCACTTCTACCCACTTGGTTAGATAATCCATGGCCACAATGATATACTCAGCATGTGAACCCTTACCTGGGGGATTAATAGGACCAACAAAGTCTATTCCCCACTTAGAGAATGCACGTCCACCCATCATAGGTTTCAATGGCATCTCATCTTTACGTATAGGATACTGAGTTTGTTGACACACATCACACCTCTTCACATAGGTATGTGCATCCATGTGAAGGGTTGGCCACCACAAGCCTGCAAATAGGATCGCTTTGATTACCCGATCTAGTCCAAAGTGTCCTTCTGCTACACCTTGGTGAGCAGTCTCTAATATCTTCAGATACTCGCTCTCGTGGACACATAGTCTCAGGTAACCATCTTTACCATGCTTGTATAGATTATCACCAATGAGTGAGTAATCCAGGGCTTCTTGTTCTAGACTTCTTTGTCTGGCCAATGTCATATCTTGAGGGAATGTTCTCGTCCGTGGTTCACTCCAATCTGGCACTATGGATACCTGATAAAGAGTGGCATGTTCCACAGGTGGTTTAGTGCAGCAGATCGGGCATTCCTTGCACAACTTATGGACATAAGCTTCCATAGTTGGCCAATGTACTCCAAGTCTCCTTAATGTCTGTATGGTTCGTTGCCGTGAGTAATGTTGCTCTAATGCACCTACATGTGCCAATTGCAACCATTTCGCGCACTCATCTTCTTCCACACAACAAGCTAGGATGCCTAGATCGATATGCTTGTACATACTCCCTGCCATGATGTGGTACTTTTGAGCCTTTAATACCTCCCTATCTTTAGTGCTTATGACAGGGTGATTAGGCCCGTATGTCAATACTGGCACTAGTGGCTTAGCCCACTGAGGTACCACTTCCATTTCAGGAAGGTCATCTGATACTCCTTGTGGGGCTTCTCCAGATGTGAGCCTAGAGAGATGGTCTGCTCTCAAGTGAGTCTTCCCTTTCCTCACCACAACTTCGAAGTCATACTCCATTAGCAAGAGGAACCATCTTACCAATCTACCTGTATTGCATGGCTTGTTTATCAAGTACAACAGTGCTTGATGGTCAGTAAAAAATTTAAACTTATTTGCAAGCAAATAGTGTCTAAACTTTTTAACTGCATATACCATGCCTAATCCCTCTCTTTGAGTAGTAGTATAGTTCCGTTCAACAGCATTTAGCTATCTACTAGCATAGGCAATGGGAAGATCCATATTACCTTCACCAGTAGGCTGTGCGAGTACACATCCAATAGCATAATTGGATGCATCCATGTGAACATGAAAGGGTTTATTCCAATCTGGTGTGGTCAAGATTGGTGCTGAACACAATCTTCTTTTGAGTTCATTGAAGGAGTCCTCACACTCATTAGTCCACTCGAAGTTAGTCAAAAGTCCGTACAGAGGCTTTGCAATGATGGCATACATGTGTATGAAACGCCGGTAATAACCGCAATGCCCCATGAAAGCTTGTACTTCCTTGACATTCTTTGGCCTAGGTAACTCTGCTATGGCTCTTACTTTCTCTTCATCAGTGGATATGCCATTCTTTGACACTATATGTCCTAGAATCTTGCCTTGCCTGACCATGAAAACACACTTTTCTGGGTTCAAGCAGACTTGATACTCTCTACATTTGTCAAAGATTTGCCTGAGTTCTGGTATATGTGTCTGTCTAATGTTGGAATGAGCACAGAGATCATCAACATAGACCTCTAAATTCTTCCTCAGGAATTCTTTAAACACGTGACACATCAATCTTTGGAAGGTTGCAGGGGCATTGGTCAGCCTGAATGGCATTACCCGAAAGGCAAATATGCCCCACTCTGTGGCAAAATCTGTCTTATGCTGATCCTCTGGAGCAATGGCTACTTGATTGTAGCCCGAAAACCCATCTAGGAAGCTGTACACTTCCTTGCCTGCTACCCTTTCTAATAGATGCTCAGTGATAGGAAGCGGATAACTATCTCTGATAGTGGCTGCGTTAGCCTTCTTCAAGTTAATGCAGACGCGTAATTTACCATTCTTTTTGGGTACCACTACAATGGGGGACACCCATTCAGTGTGCTCGATTTCATAGATAAATCCAGCTTCAACCAAGCGGTCTATCTCTTCTTTGATCTTGGCAGCATAGTTGTCATTGTATGTGTATGGCTTTTGTTTAGAAGGTCTGGCCTCTGAGGTCATGGGAATCGTATGGGCGCATATGTCAGGGTCTACACCTTTCAAATCTTTGTAGCTCCAAGCAAATACATCTCTGTACTCTCTTAGCAAAGCTATCAGCTCATGCTCCTCTTCCTCAGTGAGGTCATGTCCTATGTAAGTGCACCTCTCTTCTCCTTCTTCTATGGCTACCACTACCTTCTTGGTGGTTTCTTTGTTATCATAGGCCTCTCCTGCTTGTGCATCGCGTTTTGGCATTCTTACCATGACTCTCCTATCTTCTATTGCATACTTCTTGAAATTTTCAGGGACCTCAAACATGGATTCTTCCTCCTCTGGTGCGGCCTCTCTCTTCTTCCTTTTCTTTCCTTCACTCTTAGTGGTCACTCATGTGGTTAATCTCACATCATTAGTGAGCTCTTCATGTCTCTGAGGGTAAACTTCTACTTCATAGAAATATTCTTCGTCTGATGCAAAGGGTGGGTCCATGATGATTGACTCAAGATCGGAGTCACTTGCATCTTCAAATGCATCAGGGCTAGGTTCGAATTCTTCTAAAACTACATCTCCCATGATTGGCTCTATGGAGAAGACAGAAATGTCATAGCCATCCTCATCACAGTGGGGTGTCCATTGCTCTTCATTGATGGCTACATCCATAGTTGCTAGAATTTCTGCCTAGCCGTGAGGTTCAAATTCTTCGTCAGGAAATACTACCGGTGCATAGGCTGGGTCTTGAATCGATCTATAGGTATCTTTTGCACCTACCTCTCTAGCTTTTTCCCTCTTCTCTTCTTCTACTGCCACTTTACACATCCACAAATGAGTGTCTTCATGCATCCATGAGGATCTTGATCCTATGGAGTGCACAGACTCAGTATCATCTTTAGCTCTATGGACAGGGTTCCATTGAATAGGGGGCACATCTCTATGAGAGAAATCTTTGAGATTCACTTTGGTAGTGACTCCCAAGTGTTGCAAATACAAAGAATTGGTCCCCCAATCTTGTACCACTTGCAACTGCCTCAAGAAGGGTCTTCCCAAAATCATCTCATAGGCTTGATTTTTGCTAAAGTCACAGATAGCAAATGTGTGCTCAAACTCTACACCACAAGTAGTGAGAGTTATCCCCTCTAGTAGTCCTAAGGGTCTTTCTATGTGACCGTCAGCCATCTGCAATTTCATTCTCGTCGGCCTGAGTGCTGGCTTGCCCCAACGTTTCCATAAGGAAGTGGTAGCAATTGCAACTCCTGCACTTGAGTCCAAAATGGCCTTGGTTGTGTAGCCCTGATGAGTGATGGGGAGATAGGTGTTTCCTTCTTCTCCCTCGCTCATGTCTCCTATCTTGTCCAAGGGTATTTCTGGCACTGTTCTTTGAGATCCTACCTGGGAACGCGGTTTTGCTACTTCGGGCACTTGATTGGCTACATGTTTCCACACTTCTGGTCTAACCTTAAGCAGCTCTTCCAAAGTGAGATTGCACTGCACTTTGGTGTTCTTCACTACCTCCGTGTTCCTAGGTATGACTGAATCTTCGTTTCTTACCATGATGGTCGGTGCTCTCATACAAGTAGACTTAGCTTCCCATGGACCTGTGAAATGGGGTAGCTCCTGTAAGGAATTGGACTCGAAGTCGAATCTCTCTTGAGATTGGGCACTCTCCTGCTCTCCATAAATGGAGGGAAGGTCTTGTGGGAATTGATCGTGTGTGTCATCCACAAGTTCAATGGGGGGATGAACTTCACTTTCTTTAGCCCATTTGTCTTCTTGAATCTCCCGTAGGAATTCTGGTGTGAACCTATTTATAGAAGAAGAGGTGTCTGGTTCAGTGGAGTTAGGCACATAAGCTTCCTTGGGAGGAATGCTTATTCTATCACTTGCCTTCTCCTTAGCCTGGGAGTTGGCTCCTTTTCCAGACTTTGCAATTAACATCTCCAATCTGTCTAACAGACCATCAAAATGCAATGGTGTTCTAGTGGGGCTAGAGCAAGTGAAAAGGCGAATGGTCTCAAACATGGCTTGAGCCAATTCCACCATCTTGGCACACAACTTAGTTCGTTCAAGCTCTAGGTCAGCTCTAGGGTAACATCTTTCATGATCCGTTACATTTGGCCCTTCGTGGATCCTAGCCTGATATGCTTTAAGCATCATGTCTATATCTTCGAGAGTGGGATCTGCTAAGATTGATCCTACCCGAGGTGGTGGTTGGGTTACATTTGGTGAATTAGAAGGTTGAGGGATGGAAGGTGGTGGGGATGGTATTGGGAGTGATGTGTGAGAGTGTGTTTGAGAGGTGATTTCTATGATCTTGGCTTTGGTCTCTCGCAGACTTTCCTCTAGTTCGCTCATCTTTCTTGCCCATTGCCTCTTCATGCGTTCACGACTATCTCTCCAAGCTCTTGTTCTCTTCTTATTCTGGCTCTCAGTCTCACTAGCCTTCGCATTCTTCTCCTGGCCTAAGTCTTGGAATTGCTTAAGTGCCTGAGCTCTCCTGATGACTTGTACTGGAGCCATGGAAGTCACACTTCCCGTGGAGTCCACCACTAGCCCGATGACATTGATAGGAGCAATTTTTGGCATATTGGCAGGATTCTTGGGACACTCTCGTAACAAATGCTCCTTTCCACAATCCGGACAAAAGCCTTGAATTGTCACGGATTGGGTTTGTGTAGGTGCAGGTAGAGGGCAATCACGAATGAGGTGATCTCCTTGACAGCGATAGCATGGCCCTCTAGGAAATGGAGGTCTCATCGGCCTAGGTTGGGATCTCGCGTTGGGGTTTGCGTACATGACATTTGCATATTCTGGCTCCCAACTAGATTCACTCGGTTCTTCATAATAATATGACTCACTATGCTCCAGTGATTGCATGTAGTAGGCCTTGGGGCTCTCAACATGGGTGGAGTCAAAACTATGATCACTTGGATCACTTTCTGAAAGCGAGGATGTCACTGGCACTAAAGCTCTATTTAGATTTTCTTCTGCCGCTGCATACTTCACTGGAATCACGTTGGTGGGGGCAGGGGGTTGCTGCGCTAGGACTGGTTGCGGTCTTTGTTGCCCTTGGTAGGGTGGTTGATACGTTTGCTGAGGTCTAGCATACTGTTGTTGTGGGTACTGATTAGAGTACTTTCTTGGTTGTGGATATGGCTGAGGATAATTTTGTCTAACAGCTTGTTTGTTGTATGGGCAGTCTTGTGCAGTGTGATTGGTGTATCGCCTTTCTATGGTGCAGTATTGGCTATTAGGGTTCACCTGGGGTTGGGCCATGATAGGACACACATTAGCCATATGGTCTCCTCCACAGGTATAGCATCGTTTTTCGGGGGCAAATCTAGGAATCTGCTTGCTAGAGACACCTAATTTCAGAGCTACCTTTTCTGCTAGATCCTCAATTGATGTGGATTGTGAGGAAATGAGGCTACTAGAACTATCTGAATCTTTATAGATTTTTGAGAGCTCTAATTCCTCCCCTAGATTATCCTCAATGTCTATGCACATGCGTACACATTCTTCTATGGATCTAGGGTCCTTCAAGTACACATATGATCTCAGTTTGGTGCTTAACAATCCATCTAAAAATAAGGCCACTTGCTTGGTTGGAGTGGGTAACTCTAGAGCTGGGCATCTCTCTAGGTATTGCCTAAACCTTCTTCCTGCGAGCCTTATTGTCTCTTGAGGTGTTTGCTTGAAGCTGTATATCAGGGAGGATGTGTTATGCCTAATACCACTTTTGGAAAATTCAGTGATGAATGCTTCAAGAAGTTGGTCTATATTTCTGTACTGATCCTGGTGAAGTGGTTGAAACCACGTCAACGCAGTGTTCTTGAGTGTTAGGCCAAAAGCATTGTATTGAGTGAACAAATCTTCCACTTGTTCAGCTCTCAAAACTTGCCTAAACTCCGCTACATGGTCATACGGGTCTCTTGTGCCATCGAAGCAGTTCTTCATGGACTTTACTAATTGTGTGGGTCTTAAGGTTCTAGTGTGTTCTCTAGGCCTGGGGAGAGGGAATTGGTCTGCATTTCTTAGATTCCTAGGTTCCCTATATCTCTCCCTGTCCATTCTATCCGTTTCAGTCCTTGTTCTTTCTCTCCCAAGTGGGTTAGCAAAGCTCACCTCAGGTCTATCCCTACTCCGTTCTCTTTGAGTCCCATGAGCTTGAGATGTTCCAGCTCCTTGGTGACTATAAGACACAGTGGATCCTCTCCGAAGCATCATCTAAGTAGGTCAATTTTCCTGGGCTATCCGGATCTTTGAATTCATAGATGGTAAGGGCTCCCGCTTCATTAGGCTTCTCAGGCTTGTACCTCCAAAAAGCCTCATCTATCTCTCGATTCACGAGCAATTCTATGCTCTTATTGTCCTGGAGAACTAACCCTGGAGTGATTATTCTCGTTAGAACCGACTTGCCTCGAGGGGTTTTTGGCTCCCTTCCCAAGTTCCCTTGCTCTATGTCACCTATTTCGGGTTCAGAGATTATGTTGCCAAACTCATCTGTCCATTCAGGTTGGCTGGTGACCACATACATTGTTCCTTCTTTATCTATGTATGCACCATTTTCGAACTTGACTACAGGGTGTTCTAGTCCAATGGGTTGATCCGGGTTTTTAATTAGGACAACAGATCTTCTCAGTCCATCCTCATAGATGCGTGCACCTAGGCGGTTGGTCTGGATGTATTCCAATTGAGTTTTGTAGGGACCCTCAGGTCTTTCTAGGTATGCCACTCCTGAGCTACCTACATGTCCTTCCATGTTATAAGACATCTCAGAGTCACTACTTCCTGAGTCTAGAGCGTAGGGGTAATCACTCAATTGTTGAGCCCAAGATCTGGCTGTATGGTTGACGCTAGCTTCGGATGATCTAACGCTTTGACGGTCTCTCCCTAGGTGTCTTCCCGATCTCAGGTTCATATGCCCTTTGTACGTTGCTGATTCTTTGGTACCAATCACTTGTTCCTTTTGAGTTCCTTTGTATGTGTTTTCTTGTTTTTAATTAAGCGTCATCAGGAGCACTTAAGTGTGTCGTATTTGATGTTCCTCGCCCACTTAGTTTAATTTCTTTTCCTTTAAGTTATCCCTAGACTGCAATTTAGCCTATCCTTGCACTTGAGAAATTAAAGGCTCTTCAAACTTGAGTGTTCCTATTGTACCCCTAGTCAATCAGGACAACTACTCGCACTTAGCCTATGCTAAGAATGGACTGAGGGGGTTAAGAGATGTTCCAACCTCAAGTCGCTCCTCCTAGCGATGCTTGTCTACCCAGGAAGCACGTTCCCAAGCTTGTTCGCCCTGGCACTTACTTTGCTTTCTCCAAAAGCTCTCGATGATCCTGTAAGAATCCCAAGTTTAGCTTCAATTTGATCCTTCAATTGACAGACAATTTATTTCAGAAACTTTTTAATGATCCCTTTTCCCCCTTTGCTATTGCTAAAAATTTTTTCTCTAGAGCTCCCTTGGTGTAACTACCCCTCAGTAGGTCAACTTCAAAATACCCTATCTGAAAATTAATGCATTATTCTTATAAAAAACAATTGAGGGCGTGTAGCATATGCCATGAGCTTTCTAACAAGCCCTAGAGCTCAAAAAACGGATTTCAAATGAAAAAGTTATGACTGTTCAGGGTTTAGGGGGTTAAAACAGACAAACAAGACCTTTCAGGGTTCTAGGGCTTTTTTTTTTCAAGGCCTATTAAGTGTATGAGTATTTGAGTATGCAAATATGCCCAAAATTTAGCCTAAATTTCCAAAAAAATTACCCCTTAATTTTTTGCCGAAAATGTATGTCTATCGCGATAGACGGTGTCTGTCGCGATAGACACAAGCTGTCGTGGGGCTGTCTATCGCGATAGAGTGGTCTGTCGCGATAGAGTGGTCTGTCGCGATAGACGGTGTCTGTCGCGATAGACGGTGTCTGTCGCGATAGAGTGGTCTGTCGCGATAGACGGTGTCTATCGCGATAGAGTGGTCTATCGGGATAGATGGTGTCTGTCGCTATAGAGTGGTCTGTCGCGATAGACGGTGTCTGTCGCGATAGCCGGTGTCTATTATCTGTCGTGGTTTTGGTCTGTCGCGATAGACGGTGTCTGTCGCGATAGACTGAGTCTGTCGTGGAAGTTGGTATATCGCGATAGACAGGTGTCTGTCGCGATAGACGGGGTCTATCGTGGGTCTCTGTCTGTCGCGATAGACGGGTGTCTGTCGCGATAGACGGGGTCTATCGTCTGTCGTGGTTTTCTGTCTGTCGCGATAGACGGTGTCTGTCGTGATAGACTGGGTCTGTCGTGGAATTTGGTCTGTCGCGATAGACAGGTGTCTGTCGCGATAGACGGTCTCTATCGTGGGCTGCGGTCTATCGCGATGGACGGTGTCTGTCGTGATAGACTGAAAAAACGCAAATTTTTGAGAAAATTCTAGTGATTTGGAGTGCTCTAATGGTGTAGGTTACCGTGCACCAAACACGCATTCAAAAAATATCAAGTTTTCCTATCTGTCGCGACAGACAGAGGTCATCGTCCTGGGACCTGTGTAGAGTCTGTCGTACCTGCGCAAGCTGCTGGAGATGGTGGTACAGCTAGTTCCTGCAACAAAAGCTCAAAAAACACACAAAAATAGATCGCATGCAAGCTCTCTCTCACTCTCTCTCACAATGAAATGAGGGAAATGAGATGGGGAGTGGAATATGACCAAAAAACTGAAATTTTTGTGGAGACGGAGATGGAGGTGGGAGATGATGGGGATGATGATGGTGATGCAAAAATAAGAAAAAATGAAGAAAAATAAGGAAAAGAAAGGATATTACCTATAACTCCAATGTCTCAACTCGACGTCTTACCATCACACGCTCGTCCTCGAAGCTCTCTCCCCGGCAACGGCGCCAAATTTGGTGTCACTCTAGCACAATGGTGAGTACCAACATGAGAAGATCCACCTCATAATTGTCAATCCGTGGAGACGTGAGGACTAGTATGAAGACTATGAGCAAGTGAAGGCACAAGTGTGTGAGTGAGAAGCACACAAACATGCACACACATACACACACACGCGCACACAAGGCAAGAACAAGGAGAGGAACAATGGAGTTCTTTGCATTAGTCAAAAAGTCTCTTACATAAGCTCAATTCACAACAATCTAACCCAAAAATGAGCTTTCTAGCTCTTTTTATAGTTTTCTCACTAGCTTTGGCCTTGTCCAGACCTAGTGTCCGGCCTAGTTAAAAATTAGGTTCTAGAGCCTATTTGAGGGCTCAAACGGAGTCTAAAAATTATGAAAATTGGTATGTAGCTAATTCTAATACTCCTCAAGCTCGAGGACTCCTTGGCTTGAACAAAATGGAGTCTATTCTACCAAAAACGGAATTTCAATGTGTAGTGATTAAAATCACTTGAGTTGTGAATGGTCCATGGAAAAAATGATTAGGCCTTGTTGCCGTATTGTGCATGACCGCTCTGTTGTGCTGGTATGCTCTTCATCTGACTTGTATGCCAACACCAAGGGTATAAGCAAATTGTTACAGGAAAGAAAGAAGGAAGGCTCTTCACATTGAGGGTACAAGGCAATGTTGGACATGCCATGTTTGCATATGGAGAGCAAAAGGTGTCTGAGTTGGATCTTTGGCATAAGAGGCTTGGACACTTCAATGAAAGAAGTATCAAAGAGATGATTAACAATGGTTTAGTGCTTGGATTACCTAATGTTGTAGGTCAACACATGACATATAGATGTGTGGCATGTCAATTGGGTAAGGCTCATAAGCAATCATATAGGTTTCATGTATTCAGAAAGACTTGAATTGGTACATACAGATGTGTGGGGTCCTTCAAAGGAATTTATCATAATGGTTCAAGATATTATGTCATATATGTTGATGATGCTACCAGGTGGATCATTATTTATGGGATCAAAGACAAGTCAGAAGTGTTTAGTACATTTAAACACTATCATGCATATGCAGAAAGAATTACAGGACAAAAATGTAGAGGTTAAGATCAAATGGAGGAGGAGATTATTTCTCTAATGAGTTCAACGATTACTTATGGAATGCAGGTATAAAGAGAGAATTTACTTGCAGACACTCTCCTCAACAAAATGGTGTAGCAGAAAGGAGAAATAGAACTCTTGTTGAGTTTGCAAGATCAATGATGAAAGAAAAGAATTGCCCTAATTATTTGTGGGCTGAGGCTGTAAATACAACCACACACTTGGTTAATAGGCTACCATGTAAAGCTTTGCAGGGTATGACACCATATGAAGCTTGGTGGGGTAAGAGACCTACATTAGATCATTGCAAAGTATTTGGTTGCTTAGCTTATGCTTATGTTCCCTCTCAATTAAGACATAAGTTGGAACCAAAAGATGAAAAATATGTGTTCATTGGTTATGATGATAAGCAAATGGGATACAGGTTGTGGAGTCAATCTACAAAGCAATTTCTTGTATCAAAAGGATGTCACATTCGATGAGCAAAGTACTTGGTACTCAGGTACAAATAATACTTATGTAGGTCTTGAAGAAACATTGAATCAGAGGAAAGGTAAATCAAAGGTTCAAATCTTTGAAGAATAAGAGAACAATGAAGCACTAGTTGAAGTTGAAGAAATGCCAAGGTTTGACCTAGAATGTGATGAACCAGAAAGTTCAAGAAGTGGAGAACTCAGAAGGTCATCAAGGCACAAATGGCAACCCACAAGGTATAGCTATGATACTTCATTCTTGACTACTAAAGATTATGCTTATATGGTAAAAGCAAATGAAGACCCATCCATATGATGAAGCCAAAGGAAAGGAAAATTGGGAAAAAGCTATGAAGGAAGAGTATGATGCACTCATTGAGAACGAGACTTGGGAATTGGTACATAAACCAATTAATCAGAAGGTAAATGGATGTAAGTGGGTTTACAAAACAAAAAGATTTGTAGATGGAAGTGTGTCTAGGTACAAAGCTAGACTTGTTGTAAAAGGATATGCACAGACATATGGTGTGGACTATGATGAAACTTATAGTCTTGTTGCAAAGATGAGAACCATAAGGACTCTCATCGCTATTACTGCTTGCAAAGGTTGGAAATTATCTCAATTAGATGTGAAGAATGCATTTTTAAATGGTTACATTTCAGATGAAGTTTACATGGAACAACCAAATGGTTTGAAAGATCAATTTTATCTAGATCATGTGTGTAATCTCAAGAGAGCTTTGTATGGCTTGAAGCAAGCCCCAAGGGCATGGAATTACAGGCTTGTTAAGTTCTTGAAGGAACTTGATTTCCAAGCATCAAAGGCAGATAGTAGCTTGCTAATCAAAGCAAGAGAAGATGGGTTTATCTATTTTTGTATTTATGTTGATGACATAATACTTACAAGAACATATGACAAAGGCATACAAATGCTTAAGATGTAGATGAAGAAAGAATTCAAAATCAGTGACTAGGGAAATTTGTCATATTTCTTGGGAATGGAGATTTCTTATACACAACATGGAGTATATATAACTCAAGAAAGGTATTTGAAGAATTTGCTAATCAAATTTAAAATGGAAGATTGCAGGATAGCACCAACTCCAATGGAGGTGAATCACAAATTGAGCACATATGGAATTCAAAGACATGAAGCTTTATCAGAGTTTGGTGGGTAGCTTGATTTATGCTACATTAACAAGGCCTGATTTGTCATATGCAGTTGGAGTTTTATCTCAATTCATGCATTGTCCTAGAAAGGAACATTGGATTGCAGGTCAAAGGGTGCTTATGTATATCAAGGGCACACTTAAAGAAGGTTTGTATTATGGGTTTGCTTCAGATACAAGGATCAATATATATAGTGATGCAGATTGGGCAGGTAACTCTGATGATAGAAGATCAACACATTGGTTATGTGGGAGATAAGTTAATTTCATGGTGTTCTAAGAAGCAACATACAATTGCTTTATCATCTGCAGAAGCAGAGTATAAAGGTATGGTAGAAGCTACAAAGGAAGTCATATGGCTAAAAACTCTTATGAAGAGTTTTGATATCATTCAGAGTACTCCTATCATTTGTGGAGACAACATGAGTTCCTTGTATTTTGCAGCTAACCCTGTGTTTCATGCCAGGAACAAACATATTGAGATCCAATATCATTTTCTGAGAGAGAAGGTTGTTGATAAAGAAATAGAAATCATTTATAATCTTACAAAGGATCAACTTGCAGATATGTTGACAAAGAGTTTGCATGGACCCAAGTTGCAGAGATTTAAAGATATGGCACGGATAAAGAAGATACATGTAACCACAATTGATGATTGAGGGGGAGCTGTTGGAGCAAGAAAATTAACAATTGATGATTTTATGAAGCTTAGGAGTGAAGACTTGAAGAAAAGATTGAAGCCTAAGAGCATGAAGTAAAGAAGAGGTTCAGAAAGAGATGGTCTATATACACATGTATATTAGCTATTTAAATACTTCACAAATACTTGAAGTAATGATGAACCCACACTCATATGTATATATACACATGTATATAGTCGTGATATACATGAGAGATGAAGAATAGATGAGATAGAGAGGTGTAGATCATAAGTTGAATGAGTATCATTCATCAGATGTAAGATGAGTTGAATACAATAAGTTTTTTTTTGAGAATTGCACGTCGATTTTTCCTCTATTTCTCCTTCTATGTTTGATCATTTCAGAAATCCTTTTGTAGATGTCTAAGTCCATAGTTAATGCATCTATGGTCAAGATTTGAGAGTCTAATTGTAATCAGGCTGAGAGAATTGTGAGTAGGAACATTTGTATGTGAAGAAGTGATAAGTGTCTTCTGAAACAGGCACAATTTTGATGATCAAAGAATTGATTAGATCTTAGTGCATAGTGTAAAGTTTTACACAAATGAGGAGTCAAAATCTAAGTTGGAAGGTAATCCATCTAATTCTAAAAGCATTTTATCGAACAGGTTATATTTTGAGAGAACTAACTGTTTAAAGTTGCATATGTAAAAGTCGCTTGTAGAAAGTGCTAGTTTCAAACATAGGTTTACTTATTGAAGTAAATCTAAAGTTTTGTGAGTTCTTTTGGATAACTTTAACTTGGAATATTTGTGCAAAGACTAGAAGAGTGTTATATCAAATTTTCATAAAAAAATTTAATCATTTCATTAGTCAATGAGTGAATTTTGTGAGACAGACTTTTCTGAGTGAAGCTACTTTTCATAGAGAAGTTGTGTTCATATTTTGGTAAAAGATTTCAAAATTGGTAAAGATCTTGAGCTATACTTGACATAGAGGTGTTTCTAAACTCAATTGTAGCTTGTCTTTTGGAGATTAATCATCTCCATCAGAACCCATGCAACTGGATAACATCAAGGTTAGGCGACTTACAACAAAGGAAGCAAAACATCAGAAAGACAATGGATTGTGCTATTATTGTGGAGATCATAATCATATGGTATTCAAATTTCCTAAGAATAAGAAACAAGTTGGATTCATGAGTTCCACAATCACCATCCTAGATAAAAAGAATAATCATCAAAGTCATAAGATGAATACATCCTATCATGAGAAAAATGTAGTTGATGTTGAACCTAGATATACATCAAAACCTTTCAAATTTCATCATGGATATCCTTTGGCATCGTGTTCTAGGACCACATACTAGGAACTCTACAAAGACCAAGAGTTGTGAAGATTCAAGTGTAAGAATATCTTAAGATCACATGGATGCTCCTCATGGAACTCATCACTATAGAGGGAGGTGATGTCATGGGCACAAAAATCACTCTCTTGAACCCTAGATTTCATGTGGGAGAAACTAATGCTACCATTGTATCTAGAATGTGCAATATTCTAAAATTCACTATCTACTTGCTTGGTTTTGACATGTGGAGATCTTCTTTTAGATTGCTAACATCATCAATGAGATCATCAATTTGTAGCCACCCTTGGACATATATCATAAGGAGGTTTTGAGTACATATATCCTCAATCTTGCCAATGCCAATCTTGGGAGCTCAAGGAGCTGCAATCTTCAACTAAGTACTTTTCAAGTTCCAGTTGTCTTGCTCCTTGTTCTAGTCTTGTCTAGTTTAGTATTTTGGATGTCCCACCTTATCCTCTTGTAATCTCAAAGTACAAGATCTTATCCAATTATTTTGTATACTTAGTTCATATCCCTCAAGGGAGTTCTGTGTAATTCAGATAACTTGCTTTATACCTATGATCCTAGATTTTGGGATCTTTTGTATCCCATTGAGTCCAATTATCCATACCTATCAGTTTTGGGTTATGGGACTTCTTGTAATAGCTCTATATTCTTGTATTATCTCCTCTGTGTGGGCGATCTTGTAATCAAAAGTGTATTTTTGAAATCTTGCTCAAGTCTAGTAAGAGAGCACAATCTAGTGTCCCTATGATAATAGGATGTACCAATCGATGATGATAAGATGACCTTCCCCATCGCATATGCTATTCACTAGATAAAAAGTGTTGAGAGTAGTTCTACCACAACTGAACGAGAAGGCCTAGCTATGCTCTATACAGTGAAAAAGTCAGGACACGATCTCATGTCTTAAAAATTCAAGTCTTTTAGAGATCACCAAGCCCTCTTGTATTTGATGAATAAACCATCTGCAACATAATGCCTAGTTAGATGGTTCTTGAGGTGTTAGTAAAAAACAACAAGACATGCATTTGACCTAACCATCAATTTAGATTGACTAATGGAGAAGCTAAGAGTGCAATCAATGATGATATCCTAGATGAATATCTCTTTGATATGGAAGTGGTAATGAAGTGGGCTGAGCCACTTGTGTTTTCAACAAGCATGTCAATTGCAGATCAATGTAGGATGTATCTAGCATAGATACCACATAAACATATTACACTGCTATGTGAAAGAAGTAGAGAAATAATTGTTCATTGAGAGAGTTGACAAGAGAATTATGGGATCTCATTACCCTAGTTCTCGCAGTTTCCAAAACTTAGAAAGACATGGTGTACAATGAGAGAGTATGGAGAAGTATGTATCAAGTATTATACGAGACTACAAAGAGTATAAACTCAATTTACCTATATAAATGTATCAAACACATCAATGCTCTTTCAGAGAAAAAACAAAGAAATATACATTGACAAGAAATCAATTATATAAACATGGGAAAGATAATTTCCTTTGCATATGTGTCCATGAATCCAATTAGAATTTGACAGCTTAGGTGTGGTAGGAGAACACTTTTCTCTCAAAAGGACCATCCAAATGATGATGTTTGCTAGTCTATGGGGACGAACCATGCACATGGATGTCAAAATATTTTTTAAGATATGCGATGCTTCTAAGACTAATGATGGGAGGCATAACTTTTTCTAAGTGGGGTACTGACTTTATTGGAACTACATATACAATGAAAAAAGGATCACATTCTAAAAACATCATTGTAACTACCAATTATTTAATGAAATGGGTTGAAGGGGTTGAAGCCAAAGCTATGATCAAGAATGATGCTCAAACAACAACCAAATTCTTATTTGAGCACATCTTCATGCTTTGGACTTCCTATAGAGATTGTGAGTGATAGGGGAACTCACATCATCAATGAAGTTATTGATAATATTTTGAATAGGTTTCTTATTACACATAATAAAATTGTATCTCATTACCCACAAACAAACAAATAAGCTAGAAGTTCTAACAAAATCCTACAGATTATTATGACCAGACTCGTAAATAATGGAAAATTGGATGGAGATAAGCAATTGCATCATGCAATTTGGGCTTATTGTCTAGCCTATAAGGCATCATTTGATGCAAGCCCATTCGACCTAGTCTATAGTCAACATGGCATTTTATCAATAGATTTCCTTTTACTTACTCTATGAGTGGCATGAGGATATGATTGAATTGGTCATGAGCTTTTTGATCTAGTAGAGAGCCTAGAGAAGCTCCAAGAAACCCAATTAAAAGCCATGGTAGGAATTTATACAGCTAAGAAATACTAGAAGGCTTACTGTGATGCACATATCAAAGAAAAAAAGTTGCAAGAAGATGATTTGATATTAGTCTATACACTCAAGCAACATGCAAAGAAATTGTAGGAGTGGTTATGGCCCCTTGGTGATTCATAAAATCTCATAAAGTGGTGCAATTCAACTTTCTTCTTTGGAAGGATAATTTATCCCTAATTATATTAGTGTATGTAGAGTCAAGATCTACCATGAGCCTCTCACTAAAAAGATGCTTCAACAATTACGAAAATCCAAGGAACATAAGATAGAAGAGCCGTGTATATGCCAAGAAGCTTAACAAGAGGAATTAAAAACATAAAAAAGCGTAAGTTGATGCAACAATGAGCATGCCAATATGTTGATAGGCACCAACACATACCTATGGAATATGTGAGATTGAGGATTCTTTCAAAAGGATTTTCAACTAAAAACCATACACATGGGTTGCCTTAGGATATAGTCCTAATGAAATCTTAAGAATCCTCATAGAACAAGTGCTGTCATTAACATAATATGTCCATCAATAGTGTACAAACTACGAGTTTCTTCAAACTAGTGCAAGCCACCTTGATAGGAATGGGAAATACACATATCCATGTTGTGATAAAACCATGATACCTATCCACATTACAAGACACATAGCTAGAGCCAAGATCCTAGTATGTAATGATGTTTCTCTTACAAAGAATTTAGTATTAGTGCAAGAGTGGCTTCTAAATAATTTGATAGGATTGAACCTAGCGACTAACCATCTCATAAACAAAATAGAGGAGGGATGCATGACAAGGATTTTGAAGGACTTCAATTTTTTGTTCATGCATACTATCCTGAATAGTCATTTACAGTCTTCTTAGTTATCTTGCTCACCCTTTGGCATATCAACAAGGACTTGATTGTTCTATTCTTTTGCTTGTGATGCTTGACATACTTTTGCCACCAAGATAGATTCAAGGAAGTCATATTCAATAGGTTCTTCTAGTTGTGGCATCTCTGATATTGAGTGTTGTGCTGAGAGTGAGGCATGTAACATGTCTATAGTGGCCTTTTGCTCTTCCATTTGTGCCTTGAGTGTTTTGTTTTCTTCACCAAATTTAGCATCTATATCTCTTGTGGTATCCCCTCATGTAAGCATTAATATGGTGTCATCAACCATTAGCACCTATCATAAATAATCTCTATCTTTTGACATTTTTCTAAGGTCCTCTTGTATCTTCAAAATTTCAAATGTCAAGGGTTGACTTTTTTTATCTTTGTTTGATAACTATCAAACTACAACATCAATATCCTGATCAAGATTGGCTATGAACTATTGGTCGGCAGTCATGTAACTCAAATTTGTTCACTGTGCTTCAAAGCGATTGTACTTTGGAACATAATCCTTGGATTTGTGCATGCATCTCTTCCTTTATCTTTTGATATACCTATAATTGAGCATCCATTTTCTTGAGATTCTTTTTAGCATATATTAAACTATCAAAATAAGATTGAAACCATGATTTTAATTCGTTTTCTTGCACATCCTTTGGTGAATGATTGTTTGATGAGTGACATGAACTATCACTACCTCTACTTGGTCTTGTTTTGGCTTCAAAGCAATCACTTCTTTTGTTTGCACTTTGGTATGGATGACTCAAAATGGAGTGAAAATTTCTTTGGTGTGATCATATGTGTCTTCATTGATCTGCAACTTTTATGAATGTTAAAGTATGTGGAGATGATGGATGCGGATGAAATTGAGATGCAACTTGAATATGATCTAATGAGAGTAGAAGAAATAAAACGCTTGATAATGGTGATGATTCATGGAATGCATGTTGATGCTGTCTAGAGAAAGGAGATAATGAAAAGATACCCCATATACTCACATACACAAAGACAGGAGCACACATAGATTGAGGCAAGAAAAAAAAAACAAAGAAATATACATTGACAGGAATTATATAATGATGGGAAAGATAATTTCCTTTTCATATGTGTCCATGAATCCAAATATTTCTCATTATTAGAATTTGACCACTTAGGTGTGATAGGACAACACTTTTCTCTCAAAAGGACCATCCAAATGTTGATGTTTGCTAGTCTATGGGGACCAACCATGCACATGGATGTCGAAAGATTTTTCAAGATATGCGATGCTTCTAAGACCAATGATGGGAGGCATAACTTTTTCTAAGTGGCATATTGAATTTATTGGAACTACATATACAATGAAAAAAGGCTCACATTCTAAATACATCATTGTAACTACCAATTATTTAATGAAATGGGTTGAAGGGGTTGAAGCCAAAGCTATGATCAAGAGTGATGCTCAAACAACAACCAAATTCTTATTTGAGCACATCTTCATGCTTTGGACTTCCTATAGAGATTGCGAGTGATAGGGGAACTCACTTCATCAATGAAGTTATCGATAATATTTTGAATAGGTTTCTTATTACACATAATAAAATTGTATCTCATTACCCACAAGCAAACAAGTAAGCTAAAAGTTCTAACAAAATCCTACAGATTATTATGACCAAACTCGTAAATAATGGAAGATTGGATGGAGATAAGCAATTGCATCATGCAATTTGGGCTTATTGTCTGACCTATAAGACATCATTTGATGCAAGCCCATTCGACCTAGTCTATTTTCAGCATGGCATTTTATCAATAGATTTCCTTTTACTTACTCTATGAGTGGCATGAGGATATGATTGAATTGGTCATGAGCTTTTTGATCTAGTAGAGAGCCTAGAGAAGCTCCAAGAAACCCAATTAAGAGCCATGGTAGGAATTTATACAGCTAAGAAATACTAGAAGGCTTACTTTGATGCACATATCAAAGAAAAAAAGTTGTAAGAAGATGATTTGATATTAGTCTATACACTCAAGCAACATGCAAAAAAATTGTAGAAGAGTGGTTATGGCCCCTTGGTGATTCATAAAATCTCATCAAGTGGTGCAATTCAACTTTCTTTTTTGGAAGAATAATTTATCCCTAATTATATTAGTGTATGTAGAGTCAAGATCTACCATGAGCCTCTCACTAAAAAGATGTTTCAACAATTACAGAAAGCCAAGGAACATAAGGTAGAAGAGCCGTGTATATGCCAAGAAGCTAAACAAGAGGAATTAAAAACATAAAAAAGCATAAGTGGATGCAACAATGAGCATGCAAGTATGTTGATAGGCACCAACACATATCTATGGAATATGTGAGATTGAGGATTCTTTCAAAATGATTTTCAACTAAAAACCATACACATGGGTTGCCTTAGGATATAGTCCTAATGAAACCTTAAGAATCCTCATAGAACAAGTGCTGTCATTAAAATAATACGTCCATCAATAGTGTACAAACTACGAGTTTCTTCAAACTACTACAAGCCATCTTGATAGGAATGGGCAATGCACATATCCATGTTGTGATAAAACCATGATACCTATCCACATTACGGGACAGATAGCTAGAGCCAAGATCCTAGTATGTAATGATGCTTTTCTTACAAACAATGTAGTCTTAGTGCAAGAGTGGATTTTAAATAATTTGATAGGATTGAACCTAGTGACTAACCATCTCATAACCAAAATATAGGAGGAATGGATCGCAAGGATTTTGAAGGACTTCAATTTTTTGTTCATGCATACTATCCTAAATAGTCATTTACAGTCTTCTTAATTATCTTGCTCACCCTTTGGCATATCAACAAGGACTTGATTGTTCTATTCTTTTGCTTGTGATGCTTGACAAACTTTTACCACCAAGATAGATTCAAGGAAGTCATATTCAATAGGTCCTTCTAGTTGTGGCATCTCTGACATTGAGTGTTGTGCTGAGATGGAGGCATGTAGCATGTTCATAGTGGCCTTTTGCTCTTCCATTTGTGCCTTGAGTGTTTTGGTTTCTTCACCAATTTGGCATCTATGTCTCTTGTTGTATCCCGTCATGTAAGCATTAATATGGTGTCATCAACCATTAGCACCTATCATAAATAATCTCTATCTTTTGACACTTTTCTAAGGTCCTCTTGTATCTTCAACATTTCAAATGTCAAGAGTTGACATTTTTTTATCTTTTTTTGATAACGATCAAACTACAACATCAATATCCTGATCAAGATTGGCTATGAACTATTGGTCGACAGTCATGTAACTCAAATTTGCTCAGTGTGCTTCAGAGGGATTGTACTTTGGTACATAATCCTCAGATTTGTGCATGCATCTCTTCCTTTATCTTTTGATATACATATAATTTGTTGGTGCAGAGCAATCAACAATTGAAGTTTTGGAAGTGAAAGAATGAAGACAAGATCAAGTTATGAAGCATGGAAGAAGTTTACATTCAGGAGTTGAAAGATATGTACACATATGTACATTAGTTCAGATATAGGTCACTTATACTTTTGAATAGTCATAAGCTTGTAAATTTTTGTCTATATATATACTTGGAAAATGTTGGGACAAGTATAAGAGAATGAAGAGCATGAGAATTGAGAAGAATTAGAAGTCATTAGACACTTATGAAGAGATTAGAAAAGCTCTCTCATCCAGATGTAATTTCTGTCAGAATTGAAGAGAAGTTGCACCTGATATTTCTGTGCATTCTCCATGTGTGCTTGATCATTTCAAGAATCCTTTTGTAGATGTCTAAGTTCATAGTTAATGAGTATATGGTTAAAGTTTGAGAGCCTAATTGTAAACAGGCTGTGAGAATTATGAGTAGGAACATTCATATGTAAAAGAGTGTTCATAGTTTTCTAAAATAGGCACATTTTCGGTGGTCAACGATTTGATCATTTCTCACTGCACAGATTAAAGTTTTGCATGAGTGAGGACTCAAAATCTAAGTTGAGAGGTAAGCCATCTATGGCTAAAGGAATTTGCTTAAACGGGTTCTAGTTTTGGAGAAGCATGTCTTAGAAGTTGCAGGTGTCAAAGTCGACTATACAAAGAGACAGTTTCAGACATAGGTAGATTGTTTGAATCATTTCTCATAATCTACTCAAGCTTTTGAAGTGTTTTAACTTGTAGGAGGTGCGCAATCACTAGGCAAAACATTCTACAAAGTTCTATAAAAAACTTTACACGAATGATTAGTCAATGAGTGATTAAGGTGCAGCAGACTTTTCTGAGAAATGACTTTCTTCACAGTTAGTTAATTTCTTGATAATTTGGTGCTTGTCTTCCAAAATTTGTTGGAGTTTAAAGTTATCTTGATATAGAGGTGGTCTAACATCAAGGATAGCTTGTTCTTTTGGAGATTAACACTCTCCATCAGTGGTATCAGAGCAAGAAGTATCAAAATTGAGGAAAGGAAGACTCCGACTGCTGCAGACATACAAAATTCAACATCTGAAGGTACAAAAGGTGAAAGCTTGAGAGCAAAGCTTGAGAAGGAGGTCATACGACACCAAGGAAGACAAAAGGAGTGTCATTCGAAGTAAAGGTAACCTTATACTTTATAAAGATTGAAGAATTCAATATACAGGTGAAGAAAAGATGGGAGATTCTCTTCAGATAGAGAAATTGGATAGAGAGAACTATCCAGCATGGTCAATGAGGATGGAAGCTCATCTAATGAGCAAAGACTTGATAGGTTATATTACAGGAGAAGAAGAAAAGCCTCAATTCAGAGATCCTAGTGTTCCAACTAGGGAGGAATTATCAGATTTGAAGAATTGGATGAAGAGAGATGCTCAAGCTAGGAGCATTATCTATATGGCAGTCAATGATTACTTGCTACCTCACATTAGAGGTCTTGAAAGTGCAAGTGATATATGGAATGCTTTGGAGGAGCATTTCCAAAATACCACAAAGTCTAGAAAGGCATCCTTGTGGGCAAAATTTACTACATTCAAGAAGAAGGCCTCTCAATCCATATCAGATTATGTAACAAGAATGAAGGACATTGCATATGCATTAGGAGCTGTTGATGAAGACATTGAGGAGGATAAATTGGTAAGGCAGATCCTCACAGGTTTGAGAGGTGATGACAAATGGAAGCCATTCATTCTATCTACTGAATTATCACTTGATCATTTTACTCCTCACTTGAATCAATTGCTAGGACATATGTTAACCTTTGAGCAGGATGTCAAAGGTGAAGGTGACAAGAGTGCAGGTCATGCAATGTACTCAAAGGATAAGAAGAAAAATAGCAAAGGAAAACAACAAGCAAATGAAGATGAAGGCACAACTAGTCAAGTCAACTTCCTAAGAGGAAGAGGAGGTGGCAAAGGTAGAGGAAGAGGCAGGAATAATAAAGATGGGGTCAAAGCTTGCTGGATTTGTGGTAAGACAAATCACTTAGCTAATGATTTTTGGCATAATACTCAGAGTAATGGTGGATATAATCATAACTTTAATTCAAGAGGAAGAGGTGGCAGAAATCAAAGAGGTAACTTCAGAGGAAGAGGTAGTAGGGGTTACTTTGGAAGAAATGCAGGTAGAGGATTCCAAAGTCAAAAATACAATAATACCTACTACAATTATGCTTCAGATCAGATAGAGGATTCAACATTGATAATGAATGCAACTTGTGAAAGGCAAAGTGAAGACCAAAGAGTCTTCTACATTGACTCAGGGTGTAGCAATCACCTGAGTGGTAACATAGCATTGATGACTGATTTGGAAAATAAGGTATCTAATCATGTTGTTCAAACAGGTGACAATACAAAGCACAATGTGAAGTCAATTGGATCAGTGAAGGCCAAGGATGGAAGTACTCTTTTGAGTAAGGTCTTGTATGTTCCTACAATTCCTAAGAATCTGATAAGTGTAGGACAAATTGTTGAAAAAGGTTATGAAGTTAGATTCACTAATGGAGTGTTTGTGGAAGACCCTAGCAATGGGTATATACAAATTGTTTCAGGGAAGAAAGAAGGAAGGTTGTTCACATTGAAGATTCAAGGTAATGTTGGTCATGCCTTGTTCACTTATGGAGGACATAAGATCTCTGAATTAGATCTTTGGCACAAGAGGCTTGGACACTTCAATGAAAGAGGTATCAAAGATATGATTAACAATGGTTCAGTGCTTGGATTGCCTAATGTTGCAGGTCAACATATGACATACAAATGTGAGGCATGTCAATTAGGTAAGGCTCATAAGCAATCTTACTCCAAGCATGGTTTCATGTATTCAGAGAAGCTTGAGTTGGTACACACAGATGTGTGGGGACCATCAAAGGATTTCAGTATCAATGGTTCAAGGTACTATGTGATTTATGTTGATGATGCTACCAGATGGATCACTATCTATGTGATCAAAGATAAGTCGGAAATGTTTAATACATTTAAACACTATCATGCATATGCAGAAAGAATTACAGGTCATAAATTGAAGAGACTAAGGTCAGATGGAGGGGGAGAGTATTTCTCTAATCAGTTCAGTGATTACTTGTGGAATGCAGGTATAAAAAGGGAAATTACTTGCAAGTACTCTCCTCAACAAAATGGTGTAGCAGAGAGAAGAAATAGAACTCTTGTTGAGTTTGCAAGGTCAATGATGAAGGAGAAAAATTGCCCAAATTATTTGTGGGCTGAGGCTGTAAATACAACTACTTATTTGGTTAATAGGCTACCATGTAAAGTCTTGTAGGGTATGACACCATATGAGGCATGGTGGGGTAAGAGACCTACCTTGGATCATTGCAAAGTATTTGGATGTTTGGCATATGCATATGTGCCATCACAATTAAGACACAAGTTAGAACCTAAAGCTGAAAAGTATGTATTCATTGGTTATGATGACAAGCAGATGGGTTATAGATTGTGGAGTCCATCCACAAAGCAATTCATTGTGTCTAAGGATGTTACATTTGATGAGCAAGGTACTTGGTATGCAGGTATAATCAATATTAATACAGGTGATGAAGAAGTTGTGAGTCAAAAGAAGGGTAAATCAAAGGTTCAGATATTTGATGAAGAGGAGAATAATGAAGTGCAGGTTGAAGTTGAAGAAATGCCAAGATTTGATCCTGAGTGTGAAGAACTAGAAACCTCAAGGAGTGGAGAACTTAGAAGGTCATCAAGACACAAGTGGCAACCTACAAGGTATAGCTATAATACTTCTTTTTTGGCTACTAAAGATTATGCTTACATGATAAAGGTAGATGAAGATCCTTCCACATATGAAGAGGCAAAAGGTAAGGAAAATTGGGAGAAAGCTATGCAGGAAGAATATGATGCATTAATGGAGAATCAAACATGGGATTTGGTTCCTAAACCAAATAGTCACAAGATCATTGGATGCAAATGGGTCTACAAGACTAAGAGGTTTGCAGATGGAAGTGTGTCTAGGTATAAAGCTAGACTTGTTGTGAAAGGGTTTGCTCAAACATATGGTATTGATTATGATGAGACTTATAGTCTTGTGGCAAAAATGACAACCATCAGGACACTCATAGCTATTGCTGCATGTAAAGGTTGGAAATTATGTCAATTAGATGTGAAGAATGCTTTTTTAAATGGTTACATTTCAGGTGATGTTTTCATGGAGCAACCTCAAGGATTCAGAGATAGAAGGTATCCAGATCATGTATGTAAGCTCAAGAGAGCTTTGTATGGGTTGAAGCAGGCCCCAAGGGCATGGAATTATAGACTTGTGAAGTTCTTGAAAGAACTTGGATTTCAAGTATCTAAAGCAGATAGTAGCTTGCTTGTTAAAGCAAGTGATGATGGGTTCATTTATATGTGCATATATGTTGATGATATAATTCTTACAAGTACAGATGAGAAAGGCATTCAAAGCCTAAAGAAGCAAATGGAGAAGGAGTTCAAAATAAGTGACTTGGGAAACTTGTCATATTTCTTGGGCATGGAGATTTCATACACTCAACATGGAGTGTATGTGACTCAAGAAAGGTATTTGAGAAACTTGTTAATCAAGTTTAAAATGAATGATTGCAGGGTAGCACCTACTCCAATGGAGGTAAATCACAAATTGAGCAGATATGGTGGAGAAGAATTCAAGGATATGAAGCTATATCAGAGTTTGGTTGGTAGTCTTATGTATGCTACATTAACTAGGCCTGATTTATCATATGCAGTTGGAGTTTTGTCCCAATTCATGCATTGTCCTAGGAAAGAACATTGGATTGCAGGTCAAAGAGTGTTGAGGTACATTAAGGGTACACTCAAAGAGGGTTTGTATTATGGTTTTACATCAGATACAAACATCAAAATATATAGTGATGCAGATTGGGCAGGTAATCGTGATGATAGGAGATCAACATATGGATACTTGTGTTATGTGGGAGATAAGTTAATCTCTTGGTGTTCAAAGAAGCAACACATAGTTGCTTTATCATCTACAGAAGCTGAGTACAAAGGTATAGTTGAAGGTGCAAAGGAAGTTATATGGCTTAAGACTCTCATGAAGAGTTTTGACACCATACAGAGTACACCTATCATTTATGGAGATAACATGAGTTCATTGTATTTAGCTGCTAATCCTGTGTTTCATGCAAGGACTAAACACATTGAGATTCAGTATCACTTTCTGAGAGAGAAGGTGATGGATAAAGAGATTGAAGTCATACATACTTCAACAAAAGATCAGATAGCTATGCTTACCAAAAGCTTGGATG
The DNA here is from genome assembly GCA_020310875.1 of Ceratopteris richardii. Taxonomy (NCBI): domain Eukaryota; kingdom Viridiplantae; phylum Streptophyta; class Polypodiopsida; order Polypodiales; family Pteridaceae; genus Ceratopteris; species Ceratopteris richardii. The sequence continues at coordinate 167,517,401 of CM035422.1, forward strand.
GACCAAAGCTATAGAGATTCAAAGACATGGTAGGCATAAAGAAGATAGAGAAAACCTCAATTGATGATTGAGGGGGAGCTGTTGGTGCAGAGCAATCAACAATTGAAGTTTTGGAAGTCAAAGAATGAAGACAAGATCAAGTTATGAAGCATGGAAGAAGTTTACATTCAGGAGTTGAAAGATATGTACACATATGTACATTAGTTTAGATATAGGTCACTTATACTTTTGAATAGTCATAAGCTTGTAAATTTTTGTCTATATATATACTTGGAAAATGTTGGGACAAGTATGAGAGAATGTAGAGCATGAGAATTGAGAAGAATTAGAAGTCATTAGACACTTATGAAGAGATTAGAAAAGCTCTCTCATCCAGATGTAATTTCTGTCAGAATTGAAGAGAAGTTGCGCCTGATATTTCTGTGCATTCTCCATCTGTGCTTGATCATTTCAAGAATCCTTTTGTAGATGTCTAAGTTCATAGTTAATGAGTCTATGGTTAAAGTTTGAGAGCCTAATTGTAAACAGGCTGTGAGAATTATGAGTAGGAACATTCATATGTAAAAGAGTGTTCACAGTTTTCTGAAACAGGCACATTTTTGGTGGTCAATGATTTGATCATTTCTCACTGCACATATTAAAGTTTTGCATGAGTGAGGACTCAAAATCTAAGTTGAGAGGTAAGCCATCTGTGGCTAAAGTAATTTGCTTAAACGGGTTCTAGTTTTGGAGAACCATGTCTTAGAAGTTGCAGGTGTCAAAGTCGACTATATAGAGAGACAGTTTCAGACATAGGTAGATTGTTTGAATCATTTCTCATAATCTACTCAAGCTTTTGAAGTGTTTTAACTTGGAGGAGGTGCGCAATCACTAGGCAAAACATTCTACAAAGTTTTATAAAAAACTTTACACGAGTGATTAGTCAATGAGTGATTAAGTTGCAGCAGACTTTTCTGAGAAATGACTTTCTTCACAGTTAGTTATTTTTTTTCTTGCACGTCCTTTGGTGAATGATTGTTTGATGAGTGATATGAACTATCACTACCTCTACTTGGGCTTGTTTGGGCTTCAAAGCAATCACTTCTTTTGTTTCCACTTTGCTATGGATGACTCAAAATGGAGTGAAAACTTCTTTGGTGTGATCATATGTGTCTTCATTGATCTGCAACTTTTATGAATGTGATACCATTAAAGTGTGTGGAGATGATGGATGCGGATGAAATTGAGATGAAACTTGAATATGATCTAATGAGAGTAGAAGAAATAAAATGTTTGATAATGGTGATGATCCATGGAATGCATGTTGATGATGTCTAGAGAAAGGAGATAATGAAAAGATCCCTCACACACTCTCATACACAAAGACAGGAGCACACATAGATTGAGGCAACAAAAAAAAATATTATTCTTCTTTTATTAAATAAAAGAATGTACAAGAATGACCTAATACAACAATAAAGTGAGTACAATATTTTAAGGGAAGTACGTAAAGAAAACCCTAATGATGGCAAATAAGTGAGCCGACAAGAAAAATATGTTCCATCACTCTCAATAGATAATTTGGATGAAGCTCATTGAAAATATCCCTAACATATATCAATATACACACTATAAATTTCAAAGAAAAGAAAAGTGGTACATGCCATTCTTGGTCATCACATGTTGAGCTTGATATCTCAAAACTTTGCCTCAAGCTCAATATCATTTCTTATAATTCTAGAGTCTTTGAAAACTTCTTCATCTTCTCTGCTTCAAGTGCTTAAGTCAAAATATCAGCAACCTACTTAGCTGTCCTCACATAAATAACATGAATATCAACTATCAATACCTTCTTGAAGATGAAGTGATAATGTACCTCAATACAATTTTTTTTCTAGCATGAAAAAATGGATTTCATGATTATCATATGCTAGTAATATTATCACAATAAATTTTAATAAGGTTCTACACTTCTACACCCAAATCTACTAGCAACATATCTATCCATGATGCATCACATGTCGCCATTGCAACACCTCTATAATCAACTTCTATATTCAAAAAAGAAATAGCGGATTGCTTCTTGTTGCATGTAATAGCAACACTCCCAAATGATAATATAAAATCACTAGTAGATCTTCTATTTGGAACACTGCCAAACCAATCTACATTGGTGTATTTATGAATCTTCCATTCTACAATGACCTCATAAAATAATGCATAATCTGTAGTAACATTCACATAACATAGAGTATGTCTCGAAGCATCTAAATGTGGTTGTCACTCATAGAACATTAATGAGCATTGACGTCAATGAAGATCCACCTTGTTATAGTCAATTTGTGGAGACATGAGGGTGATATGAAGATTGTGAGCAAGTGATGTGCCTAGATGTGAAGGTGAGAAACACACTAGATTCACACACACACACACACACACACAAAAGGTGGAGCCAATAGAGAGGAACAATGGATATGTCTATTGCTTCACAATAATACAATGTCTTTCTATCTCATACAAAGTCTCCTCTCCAAACGTCTAACCAAAAGTCCAACTTCTCAAATGAGCCCTCTCTCTCTTTTTATAGTTTTTAGGTGAGTTTTGGCTAGTTTTGAACCTAGTATCAGACATAGTTAAAAATTAGGTCTTAATGCTAATTTGAAGCCTCAAAATATCCAAAAATTATGAAATTTGAAATGTAGATTCTAATTGACCTCCTCAAGCTTGAGGACTCCTAGAATTGCACAAAATGGAGCATGTATTTAGAAAAATGGGATTTTTATACAATGGATTAGTGATAAACAAACACTTTTTTATAAAGAGCTAAATGTTTATATCAGATTTGAACTATGGGACTTTTCTTATGTGATTTCTCTTCTCCTATGATTGCTCTAACATTCACTTATCACTCTTCCAACTTGGCCTTGATCACCAAGGCTCCCCTCCCTCTTATGTCTATTGTGACAAACCTATGTTGTTGAGAGTGATCAATGTAGTTTTGTAAAATTTCTATGGCTAAAGAATTCTCTACTATGTGCAATCCTTGTGCTAGATCTGCGTCTAATCATTGTCATTCAATTTCTCTTGGTGTTTTGGGTTGTCGAGTTTGATAGTGCTCTAAGTACTATAGTGTCTCGTAAGCAAATACATATAGTAAGTTTGTAGGTTTGGAATTAAAAACCTATGAATGATATTCACAGAAGTCAATGGTGAATATCACTACCTCAAATAATATTCAATTAGTAAAAAAACCATTTAACTAATCACCTTGTATTGCAAGGCTTGTTGAACAAATACAATAAAGATTGATGATCTGTAAATAATTTAAACTCATTTGCCCAGAGGTAGTGTTGGAATTTATTCATGGTATAGACCATGCCTAACCCTTTGTGCTCAATCATAGTGTAATTTCTTTCAATTGTGTTCAATTGACTACTGGTGTAGGACATGGGTAAGTCTATGTTTCCTTTGCATGTGGGCTGTGCCTACACACATCCAATAGTGAAGTTGGAGCCATCAACATGGACATGGAATGGCTTGTTCCAATCACGAGTCATTAAAATTGGGGCTAAGCATAATCATTGTTTAAGTTCAAGGAATGACTTTTCACACTCCTCATTCCACTTAAAGTTGGTTAGAAGGTTGTACAACCATTTTACTATTACAACATACATGTGTATGAACCCATGAAGGCTTATACTTCTTCACCATCTTAGGTTGGGGTAAGTCCACAATGGCTCTCACTTTATCCTTGTTTGTTGATATACTATTTTTTGAAACTATATGGCCCAAAAATTTGCCTTGTCGCACCATGAACACACATTTTTTGGGATTTAAGCACACTTGATTTTCTCTATAGTTGTCAAATTTCTATCTCAATTGTGGAATGTGCACACAAATCATCCACAAACTTCTAGGTTCTTTCAAAAAAATTCCTAAAAAATATGACACATTAGCCGTGGAAGGTAACATGGGTGTTAGTGAGCTCAAATGACATCATTTAGAAATAATAGAATCCCCATTTGATGGCAAAGGCCATCTTGTGTTGATCCTCCAAGGCAATTGCCACGGTTATAGCCTCAAAATCGATCTAGAAAACTATACATTTGCTTACTTGCTACATGTTCCAATAAATGCTCTATGATAAAAAACGGATAACTATCCTTGATTGTGGATGTATTAAATTTCTTTGAGTTAATACACACACATAACTTGCCATTCTTTTTGGGCATGACCACAATGGGGGCACCCATTTGATGTGCTCAATTTCATAGATGATGAATCCTACATCTTTTTATCTATCAATTTCATTCTTAATTTAGCTACATATGTGTCATTGCACGTGTATGGTTTCTCCTTTATGGGCTTGGACTCTAATTTCATAGGGATCCTATGTGAGAAAATATATAGATCCACACCTTTCATATCTTTTTATGTCCAAATGGATACATATTTATATTCATGCAAAAGAGCATTAATTCAACTTCCTCTACACTAATGTCATCTCTTATGTATGTGCTTCATTCTTCCTAATCTTCAATTGTTACTATGATTTTCTTTTTCATTATTTGTTGTCATACACTTCTCCCATGAGAGCTTATCTTTTTGGCATCCTCACTAATATTTTTCTATCTTTGATCTCATACTTTTTGAAGTTCTCAGGTACCTTGAACAATGATTCTTGCTCTTCCTTCACTTGTGGGGTTTTGTTTTGTTTCTTTTTCTTTTCTTCATCCTCATATTTGATTGGTTAGTAATATTTCCTTTTTAAACTCATCTACCTTGTTGAGTTTTGCATCAACCAGATATAGGTAATCCTCCTCAAAATTGCAAAAGGGATTCATAATGATGGATTCTAGGTCTTTATCCTCATCCTCATCTAAGGTTTCACACATGAATAAGGATATATCATAACCATTCTCATCACAATGGGGAGTCCATTGTTCTTTATTCACCACAATGTCCATTGTTGCTAATATCTCTACCTGACCATGTGGCTCGAATTCCTCATCTAGAAACATCATAGGTGCATAGGTTGGATCTTATATTGATCTAGCGTTTTGGGACACTCCTATTTCTATAGCTTCTAATCTCTTCTCCTCCTCTTTAGGTATTGTACAAATCCATAAGTTCATGTCTTCATGCATCCACGATGGATTAGAAGAATGCACTGAGCATATTGACATAGAATCCTCTTGAGTCTTATGAATAGAATTCCCCTGTAGGGATGGTATTGAGGTTGATACCTATAAGGCTGTTGATAGCTCTAAGTAACCACATGCTTGTTGTATGGACACTCGTGTGCTACATGGTTGTTATACTGCCTCTCTATAGTGAAATAATATAAGCCTAAAGATAGTGTGTTTTAGAATTGCATGGGACATGCATTGGCCATGTGATCACCTCCATAAGTGTTGCAATGTTTGAATGTGATCACCTTTTGATTTTGCCTATTATGAAGCTTTCCTCCTATATTTTGAGAGACTAACTCAGCTAGTTTGTTTAGAAGTGGTACAAATAGAGTACTATGAACACTTCTAGAGTTTTGAGAGTGCCAATTCTTCTCCTAGGTTATCATCAATGTCGATGCACATTCTAACACATTGATTTAGGACATTTGGCTCTTTCAAGTACATGTACGATGTATGTTTTCCACTCAAAAGGCCATCCAAATAAAAGAAACTTGCTTAGCTTGAGTTGGTAGCTCTAGGATCAGACATCTCTCTATGTACTACTTAAGCCTATGTCTTTCTTCTTTATGAGCTCTATGTCCTCTGATTTTCTCTCTCTATGAACTACTTGGTCCTTGTTCTGATCTACCCCTTTGTAGTTTATATAAAAAAATTTACCTCTCGGGCTTCCCTTGAATCCTGTTTCGGGCACCTAAAGTGCTAATTGGACTTCTACTTGTCTATTTGTGGGATGATAAAAGTATGTGTAAGGAAATTACCTTTTGACCTTGCGAAAGATGTGTTTGTTTGCTATAATTAGCGACTATATAATTCCTCTGTGAGTCATGGCCTAGATAAGTTGCTTCTCCTTGGTTGTTTGGGCCCTTAAAATCATACACTAGAAACTCATTCTCGATGTGAGGTTTGGTTGACCTAAATTTACAAAAAGCTTCTTTTGTATCCTAATTCACATATAGTTTGATGGTAGCATTGTCTTGAAGGATCTTGGCTGTAGCTATGATCCTTGTTAGAATGGGTTTTATTCTAGGCATATTTGGAACCTCATCTGAATCATCTTTCTTAGAGTCTCACACCTCTGACTCAAGAAGAATCATCCCAAAGTCATCAGACCTATTAGGGAAACTAGTAACTACATACATACTTCCTTGCTTATCTATGTATGATCCATTCTCAAAATTGACCATTGGATGATCTGTTCTTTAAGGATGCTCAAGTTTTCTCATTTGGAAAATCGATCTCCTCAATCCGTCCTTATGATGCAAGCTACTTATTGATTGGTATGGATGTATATGGTCCTTTTTGGACTTCTAAGTAGGCTACCCTCATACTAACTATGGGTCTATCCATTTGATATGATATATGTGACCCACTGGTTTGTGAACTCAGGTTCAAGTGATGGCTACCAAATTGTTTTGACCAAGACTTGGTAGTATGATTGAAACTAGCTTCTAAAGACTTTAATATCTGTTGATCTACTTTACCAAGATACTTACTTGATCTCAAGTACATTAATTTATCTACCCCTTTCCTTTAGATTGACTCTTTGTCTTGAATGGTTCTTTGATTCTCAATCACTTATTCCTTGTTTACCTGATATTTTTTTGGTTCTTGTACTTATACAATGTCATCAGGAATAACTTGCATGTCTAAAATTTATCATTTCTTTGTTTGTTCACGCTCTTTGCTTTAGGTTTTCCACTGCCACAATTATATTTATCAATCTTGAGATTGATATCCCTTTAATGTATCTTGAACTTTTAAGTTCCTATTGCAACCCTAAAATTCTAACCCTAGGGATACATGCTTAATCTATGCTAAAATTGATAAAGGGGGCTTACTATTTTTTGACCTTAAGTCACATGCTCTACTAATTGCTTCCACACCCAGAATGTTGTCCCAAGCTTTCTTTAGCACTCTTTCATAGCAAAACAGTGCCCTAGAGACACTTGATGGCCTTGAATATGAGCTAAACCTTGAAAAACCATGAAAAAGCATTAATTTTGACTAAAAATCAACTTTTCATTCTATTGTTTTTTTTTCTGTGTGTATCTACCACGATAGAGGGAGTCTATTGTGATAAAGGGGACCTATCATGATAGAGTGCTCTGTCACAATAAATATGGTCTATCGTGATAAGAGGGGGATGATCTTTCATAAACATAAGTGTAAGAGTGATCATATGAGTGTACCTTAGATGTAGAAGCCTTTGGTCTAGTGATTGTGATTGGCGCTTGAGGTTGAATCTACACATCAAAGTCTGCACACTCCTCTTGGTCCTCTTCATCCAACTTTGCCTTGCCCTTGTCTCCATACCATGACCTTGACTCATCAAACATAACATCTCTTGACACATATATATTCTTTGAGAGAGGTTTGTAGCATTTGTAACATTTTTGCTCATCTGAGTAGCCAATGGACACACATTTCTCACTCTTGGACTCTAATGTTGTTCTCAATTCACTAGGAACATGAACAAAGCATACACATCCAAATACCTTAAGGTGCTCCATGGTTGGTTTCTTGCCATAATAGACTTTGTGTGGAGTCAAGTTGTGCACACCACCAGTTGGAACCCTATTTATCAAGTAACAAGCTATATTCACAACCTCAACCCAATAAAAGAATGGTCATATATGAGACATCTAGCTATCTCAACCAAATGCCTATTCTTCCTCTCTGCAACACCATTTTCTTGAGGGGTGTATATGCATGTAAAGTTCCTCTTTATGCCATTTTCTTGCAAGTACTTTGTGAATTCCTTGGAGAAATACTATCCCCCTCCATATAACCTCAGTGTCTTGATGTGTGTATCATGTTCTTTCTTAACAAAGGACCTAAACTTTTGAAAGCATGAAAACACTTTTGATTTTTCCTTGATAACATATAGCCATACCTTTCTGGAGTGGTCATCAATGAAAGTGACAAAGTACCTAGCTCCTCCCAATGAAGCCTCTCTACTAGGGCCCCATACATCTGAGTGTATAAGCTCCAAGAGCTTAGAGGATCTGTACTCACTCTTTGGAAATGGCTTCCTTGCTTGCTTACCTAGCTGACAAGTATCACAGAACTCATGTAGACCTTGGCCTTCAAGATTTGGTAGTCCGTGCACTAAACCTAATTTTCATATGCTTTTCAACTTGGGAATATTGATATGTTCTATCCTCTTGTGCGGAAGATCAATCCCTACAATCCTTTTGTTACCAATCATCACATAACATACCTTGTTGTGTATGGGAGCAACATCTAGTGTGAACAATAAGCCTTCTTTCCTTCCCTTGGCAATGACCTTGCCTCCTTGCTTCACCATGCACCCTTTTGCATCAAATATAACCTGCATACCTCTCTCTACCATCTGTCCTACATAGATAAGGTTCTTGGAAACAGATGGAACATGGAACACATCTTTGATAGTCTTGACATATTTACTGTGACTTAGCTTCACATCTCCCACATGTGTAATTGGATGCTCAGTGTTATCTCCTATCTCCACACAACCTTTTGAGCTTGGGACCTACATATGAACAAAAGATTAGTCGATACATGACATGTGATTAGAGCATCTAGAGTTTATGTACCACTTTGTGTCCTTGGGATCACTAGTGTAGCCATGGCTCATGGCTAGGAGGGTGTTGCAGAAGAAAGAGGCGAAGAAAAACAGGCCCCAAAAATGTTCAAATATAGGAAATAATTTTCTTCTTCCAATTTTCAAGTTACTCTATCAAGAGCCATGTAAATGCTCTAGAGGAGTCCTCTAGATGCATAAATTCCAAACAATGTAACATTATCCTTGTACAATAGTAGGAATTTAGTGTTTTCCAATAAAAGTGCCGGTCTCTTATGTGAAAGGACCATTTTTAGGGCACATGTATATAAGTCACTTGATGACTCTTTGTAAGGAATTTTTGCCATTTTGAATGAGAAAGGTGAAATTTTTGAATTTGCTCCTTCTCTATTGAGTATCTTTTCCTCTAAGAGCTTGTATGTGTGTTTAATGCTTGAAATGTGTGTTTAATGCTTGAAATGTGTGTTTAAGAGTATTTTCTACCCCATACCATCTTGTTTAGCCATTGTAATGCATGTTTGAAGCTTGGTGAGTTGTGGAGCTGAAGTAGTGTTTCTTGCCATTCACTATCTTGCTCATAACTTGAAATACGTTTGTGAGATTAGGCTAAAAATAGCATACTTAGATGCATTTCATTGAGAGCTTCAAAAGAAATCCACTATTGACCATATTCGGATCTCTGAGCTGAGAGAAAAGCCCTAATTTGTGCTTATTGCCATTCTAAGTATCGTGGCATGCAATTCTAGTGAGAGAAGTGACTGCTGAGGTAGATGAACCTATGTTACATGTATTGTTAGCACTTTCACTTCATTTGCCATCATGTGTGCACATGTCTTCATACACTATATGTCTAATTCCACGGATTGATAATTAAATGTGTATTAATCCACCACTATATGCACGTGTGGGAATTGAGGTATAGTCTCAATTAGCACAAGTCCCTAAGACTCTACGACTTAGGTACACACATTTTTGCTTATGTTGCTGGCGAAATAGTCCAATCAAGGTGCCTGCATGATGGTAATAGATTAGGAGTGCATGTATTGTGTGAGGAGGCAATTTCAGTAAGTGGCAAGTCTCTAAAAACTTTTGCACTTATTACCTCACACTCTAGTGGTGTGTGTAATGAGTTTTTAGGGTTAGGAGCGAGGGGGCGAGGGAGAGTAGGGACTATAAATAGAAGGATGAGGTAGGTATCGTGTTGGAAAATCATCACATGAAAACCCAAAAAAGTGAATTAATTTCATTTTTGGCCTTGGTCACCCCAAGGACCTAAAATACCAAAACGTTGCAGTGTCTTAGTTGTGAAGAGATGGATTGTATTTGGTGAAGATGAAATGATGCTGCTGAAACTTTGCACTACACCAGCCAAATTGACTCTAAGGATATGTAGTGGGCCCTTTTAGCTTGCAAATTGATGTATTAGATACCCTATGTACCTTAAAAGATCACTAAAAAATAGATGATTCAAAACTGCTAGGTTTGACCAATGGTCAACTTGAGAAAACTTTGTATTTTGGAAAGATAAACTCTAGTGTTTTACTCAGTGCTCCCTCTCTAGTTAAAATTGACCAAAGATCTTGTACAGGAAGCTAATTACGAATCAAAGCAACCTATTAGAAGTTATTTCAATGAAAATGAGTGACTATATTGAGAGAAATGAATTTAATAAATCACCTATGTGATCTTGACTTTTTAGGAAGTAGAAGAAGTAAATACACAGTGAGATTCTGATGAATGTTTCTCACTACTCAAGGATGCAAATGCAATGAAACTTTGTGATCTAAAGATAGAATTAGAGGGCTACAACTAACAAAATAAATCATTGAAAAAGATGAACATGCTCAGAGAAATCATTTCTGCAATCTAACTAAAATATTGAGACCACCAAGAGTGAACAATACACTCACATAGACTTGACGTTATGGCAACAATGATGTATGAATTCGAATGTATATTACATGGAAAGTACAATAGACTTATTGGTACATGTAAGAGCTCTGAGATCACACTCAAACCAAACAAGAAGCTGTGCTAAGGAGTGTGTTTTTTACAACTAGATAGGTCACACATATATCGTGTGTCTTGGAGCCAAAGTTTGAATTTGAATTCATGATCACCTAAAACACTTTTCCTAAATTCTAGTAATAGATTTTATTATGAAATTGTGGAGTTCTTTGCCTAACATCAAGTGGCTTCAACCACTTTTGATTCTTTTACTTTTACAATAGGTGAATACTCAAGAAACTACAAGAGTGAGTTCACATGAGAACTCTTCATCACTTCAAGTATTTTCTTCAAGACTACATGATCTTGTGGTACTCAAGTTATCACATAGGCTTGCCAAGAACTTGATCCAATAGCTTCCCCTCAAGCCTAGTGTGCTTGAGTTCTTCAATCTTCCAAGGTTACCTATAAACCAATCATTGATTTGAATCTATTGAGTTGAGTACCATCCAATGCTTTTGTCAACATGTCTGCAACTTTGTTGATGTGTGGATACATATGATAGTTGAATTTCTTTGCTCAAAACCTTCTCCCTTACATAATGATAGTGTATTTCAATATGCTTAATCCAGGCATGAAAAACTTGATTGGCAGCCAAAAGTAGGGAGCTCATATTAACACAAAATATATATGGAGTTCCAAACTCCAAACCAAGATCTGTGAATGGAGTCTTCATTCACATTTCTTCTTGAGTAGCTATGGTGAGACCTCTATATTCAACTTTTGTGGAAGAGAGAGCAATTGTGGGTTTCTTCTTAGATCACCATGAAATAATTTTGGACCCTGCAAAGGTAAGACAAACTGAAGTGCTTCTCCTATCCTCGAAGCCAACCCAATCTGCATCAGAGAACAATTTTACTCCTAGATAAGATACATATGGATAGTATAATCCTTCATTCATGGTCCCTTTGAGGTATTTAAGTATCCTTTTGGTAGCATCCATATGAGGTTTCCAAGGTGTGTGCATAAATTGACTAGCACACTCACACCACAACATATATCTACCCTAGTTAAGGTGGCATAATTGAAACTTCCCACAAGGCTCTAATAACCTGTAATATACTCTATGAGTTCTCCTTCATGTGAGATCAATTTATGATTAACTTCCATTGGAGTACCTGCAACCTTAACATCTTGCATCTTGAATTTAGCCAACATCTTTAATATATTTTCTTAGAGTAAGGAATAAACCATGATCTATATATACTACTTCCAAACCTAGGAAGTATGTGAGTGACCCAAGGTCACTTATCTTGAACTCCTATTTTATATGGTCCTTGATCTTCTTAATTCCATCTGCATCATTTCTTATGACAATATACACACATAAATAAATAACTTCATAATCACTCTTTTTGATAAAGAGTGAGGGATCTACCTTGTTAGGTTGAAATCCTTTATCCTGCAAGAAGGTAACAAGTCTGTGATTCCAAGCTCTTGGAGCTTGTTTGAGTCCACATAAAGCTTTGTTGAGTTTGCACACAAAATCAGGATGTGCTTTTTCTTCAAAACCACGTGGTTGTGCCATATACACCTCCTTTGTTATCCAACCATTAAGGAACACATTTTTTACATCCAATTGAAGAATCTTCCAATTCTTAGAAGAAGCAACACTTAGAAGTACTCTGATTGTTGGCATCTTTGCCACAGGAGAGAAGGTCTCCTCATAGTCAGTTCCTTGAGTTTATGCAAAGCCCTTTGCCACTAGCCTTGCCTTGTACCTATTAATAGTACATCCTTGCATTTCATGAAATATAGAACAGTCCATATACTGCAATAATCAATGAAAGAGACATAGGACCTTGATCCAAAGATTGACACATCCTTGCTAGGTCCCCATACATATGTATGAACCAATTCCAAGAGGTCTCCATGCATATACCCTATCTTCATGAATGGTAACCTGTGATACTTTTGAAATTGGCATGCACTAGACTTATAAATCACATGCTGCTTTGACAAATTAGGAAGTCCAAGTACACTTTGGTCTCTACATATCTGTTTAGTGATCTTTCTCCAATATGTGCTAACCTCTTGTGCCAAACTTCCAATTGTGTGAGTGTCTGTTTACCATATTTAAAGAGAGCAATGTTCCTTGTATCTTTTAATTCAAATATGAATAATCTACCTGTCTTTTCACCCTTTGCAATCTTCTTGAATCCTTGACTTGGATCTTCACACTTCCTCAGAGGTTTTACAACTTCTAATGTGAGGAAACAGAAAATCAAAGATAGAGTTGAGGAGATAACACGTTGCAAGTGCATCCTTGGAACACCATGTGTTCAATCTTTCTTGTTCTTCTTGTTGGTGTAAATTGCAAGCCTATACATTTGGCTCAAAGGATGCATTAAAGTCTACACATACATGAAGAAGCATAGGAACATATGCTAGTGGTTAATTACCACTTTACCTCATTGTAAAAGTCAAATTGACTTAGAATCTTTTGTAATCACCTACGCAAGTGAGTCGTGGAAAAGTAGCTCATTTGATTGAAGGAATATCTCCAAGCATTTAGGAGCTTGATCATAGGGAGCCAAAATTTGAATTTGAATTCAAATCCCCACTCACTTCATATAAAAGTGAACATGAAAAGTCACAGGTAAGAGAGATCATTCCCGAGCCTCATTCTACTGAGTTTGAGTGTGTGTGAGGTCTATACTATAGCCTACACCTCTCTACACCATTAGGCAATGTTGTACATGCCAATGGGATTGTATACAAGTGTTCATTAATAGATACATTTACATCATTCATCTCTGAGTTCTCTGTTAGTCTACTCAAAAGTCTGTCAACTTGTCAAGGGCATATCTCCGTCAATTCTTCACCAAATCAAGTGATTCAAAGCTTGTTGGATTCAGCTCAAAGTCATCTACAGGTATCAAAGTTGGAAGTGATTCTATTCAGCCATTCTAGAGAAATCTGGGTCGAGGTGAACTCTGGTCATTTTCTGCTACAGTCCTAAAAAGTCGGGGGTATAGCTAAACTTGCTAAATTGATTTCTCTTAGCATAGTTTATCTTTTTACATCATTCCACTTGCAAATGGTAGCTTACTAAGCTAATTAAATACCCCTAGAAGGAATGTTATCAATTTCTACTGTGCCGGTCACACTGAGTAAAACATCCAGCAAGTGTCAAGACAAAAATAGAAAGTTTTCTTGAGTTTGTGAACTTCAAAGTTATCTGTTTTGGTTCAACCATTACACACATCACTTCCAAAGTACATAGGCTATTTTTTGGTGTTATTGGAAAGCTAAGAAGGTCTACTTATCAACTCTGAAGCAAAAGAGGGCTGGTACAAAGCAGGTTTAGCAGTACCTACTCAGTCTCTTGGAGCATCCATCCATCTTTCCCACCAGTGGTATCAGAGCAATAGAGGTAAAATGGGAGATGGTTTTCCTTCATTTATTGATAAATTGGACAGGAACAACTATCAAGCTTGGTCTCTAAGGATGAAGACCTACTTACAAGGAAGCAGTCTCTATGGATACATCTTAGGAGATGAGGAATTGCCCTCATCCAAAACAAGAGGATTGCCAACCAAGGAAGAACAAGAAAAACTCAACACATGGTGTGCTAAGGATGCATTGACAAGGTCATATTTACTCAACTCTATCTCTGACTTTCTTTTGCCACATATCAAAAATTGTAAGACATCCCAAGAAACTTGGGAAACCTTGTCATCATACTTTTCCTCCAACACAAGGGCTAGGAAAAATCAGTTGTGGATTGAATTCACAACACTAAGGAAGCAACCTAAGCAAGCTGTTTCAGAATTTGTGACCAAGGTCAAAGATGTTGTAGATCAGTTAGCAAGCATAGGGGAAGAGATTGAAGAAGAACAAATTGTAAGGAAAGTGATCAATGGAATCAAGGCTGATGACAAATGGGAAAGCTTCACCACTGCAATGGATCTCTACATGGACATGCACACTCCAGATCTTACAACTCTCATGGGACAACTATTTACACATGAAGCAAAGCTCACAAAGAATGGAGATACATCGAAAGGTAATAAATCTTCTGCCCTATACACTGATAAGAAGTCTAAGGATAAAGGCAAGAGCAAGAAGATGGAAGATGAAGGCTCTACCTCCCAAGCCAACTATGCAGGGAGAGGTAGATCTTCAAGAGGAAGGGGCAGAGGAGGTAAGCAAGGTAGGGGGAGACCCTATAACTCATCACCATGCAACATTTGTGGTTTATCAAATCGTACTATAGATGAGTGTTTCAGGAATTACAAAAATTAGAGAGGAAGAGGCTACCAAAGAGGTGGATACTCACAGTCAAGAGGAAGGTTCAACCATCACCAAGGCCACAACAACAATTACAACAACAATTACAACAACAATTACAATGGCAACTACCAAGGAGGATTCAAAACCAGAAAGGACTACAACAACTACATAGAGGAGCAGGATGACTCTCTTCTGATCATGAACATGACTTCAAAGTCAGGTACAAATGATGACCACCTATTTTACATTGACTCAGGGTGCTCAAATCATGTGGCTGGCAATGTGGCACTACTCTCTAATCTTGAGGAACCAAAAGGTAAACATCAAGTCCAAACAGGTGATGATACAAAGCATTCAGTAGTTAAAGTTGGAAATGTTAAGACTTGTGATGGTAATCAGAATTTGTTGAGCAGGGTACTCTATGTACCAACCATTACCAAAAATTTGATGAGTGTTGGTGAAATTGTGGAGAAAGGTTTGCAGGTCAGATTCAATCAATATGGAGCATATGTGGAGGACCCAAGACATGGGTTCAAGAGGATTGCTAAAGGAGAAAAATCAGGTAGACTTTTCACTTTTGAGTTGGAAGATAAAAAGAATATTGCACTATATAGTTATAAAGATCAAACACTTTCAGAGCTTGAGATTTGGCACAAAAGGTTAGGGCACATAGGAGAAATAACCTTGAAACAAATGTGCAGGGACCAATGTGTGCTTGGGATACCTAATGTATCCAAGCAACATATGATTTACAAGTGTGGTGCTTGTCAATTTGGTAAGTCTCACAGGTTACCCTTCTCCAAGAAAGGATATATGCATAAAGACTACCTAGAGCTTGTACACACAGATGTATGGGGACCTAGCAAAGACCCCTCAGTCTCAGGATCAAGGTACTATGTGTCTTTCATTGATGATTATAGCAGATGGATTGTATTATACTTCATGAAGCACAAGGATGAGGTATTTAATTGTTTTAAGAAATATCTTGCATTAGTTGAAAACCAGACAGGAAGGAATTTGAAGAGGCTAAGGTCAGATGGAGGAGGTGAGTACTTCTCCAATGAATTTGAAGACTTCTTGCAGGACAGAGGCATCAAAAGAGAGATAACCACAAGGTATTCTCCTCAACAGAATGGGGTACCTGAGAGAAGAAATAGGTTAATTGTTGAAACAACTAGATCTATGCTTAATGAGAAGAAGTTACCTAACTATCTATGGGTAGAGAGTGTTTCTACTGCCACTTACCTCATAAACATGTTACCATCTAAGTCACTTGATGGTATGACACCCTATGAAGCATGGCATGGTAAGAGACCATCATTAGATCACTGCAAAATATTTGGGTGTGTAGCATATGTGCACATTCCTTCTCAGATAAGAGGTAAGCTAGACCCAAAGGCTGAAAAATGCATTTTTATTGGGTATGATTTAAATAAAAAAGGTTACAGGTTTTATAATCCTACCAATAAGGGATTTATGGTAAGCAAAGATGCGATCTTTGATGAAAATGATTCTTGGTATGAGAATGAATGCAGGAAGGTTAAACTACCCTATGATTTGGAAGAGGAATTTCCAAAACTTGCAAAGGAGGAACCTACTCAGAATGAAGACTCAAGTTCAGATGATGAAGACACTATCAACCTTGAAGAATTCAAGGCATAGAAGTCCAAGGGCAAAATGAAGATGAAGAAGCTTGAAGACATACCTGAATCATCAACTCAATCAATCAGAAGATCTCAAAGAGAAATCAAGAAACCTATCAGATATGGGTATGATACATCTCTTGTTACTAAACATTCAGTTTATCTTGCCAAAGATTTGTCAAATGAAGAACCAGGTTCATATGAAGAAGCAATAACCAAATCAGAATGGAAAGAAGCTATGGATGAGGAGATTGAAGCACTCAAGGAGAGTGACACATGGGAGTTAGTACCCAAAAAGGACTCTATGAAGGTAATAGGATCCAGATGGATCTATAAGTTGAAAAGAAATTCTGATGGAACAATTAATAGGTACAAAGCCAGATTGGTAGCCAAGGGTTTTGCACAAACCCAAGGCATTGACTATGAAGAGACATTTTCTCCTGTGGCCAAGATGCCAACAATCAGAGTGTTGGTAAGTGTGGCTGCATCAAAGAATTGGAACATGTACCAATTGGATGTCAAGAATGCTTTCTTGAATGGATGGATTTCAGAAGAAGTTTATATGTCACAACCTCCTGGCTATGAGGACCCTAAGAAGGTAACTTATGTTTGCAAATTAAAAAGCTTTATATGGATTGAAGCAGGCACCTAGGGCATGGAATTACAGGTTAACTACATTTCTCCAAGACCAAGGTTTTGTCATGAGCAAGGCTGACACTTCTCTGTTCATTAAGAGAAGTAATTCAGAGGTAATATATCTCTGTGTTTATGTTGATGACATCATCATTACAGGTAATGATGTCAATGGAATCAGGTATATCAAAAGCCAGATGATGAAGGAGTTCAAGATCAATGATCTTGGTTTATTGAAGTATTTTCTAGGGCTTGAATTACTTTACACTAATTCAGGGATATACATTACTCAGAAAAAGTATGTACAAGATATGTTGAAGAAATTTCACTTGCAGGATGCTAAAGTAGCAAGCACTCCAATGGAGGTAAACCTAAAGCTAAGTGCCCATGAAGGTGATGAAGTCAAAGACATTACAGGTTATCAAAGTATGGTGGGTAGCTTGAACTATGCTACTCTTACAAGAATTGATATTGCATATGGAGTAGGTGTGCTAAGTCAATTTATGCACAAGCCAAGGATACCTCACTTAGAGGCTGCCAAAAGAATCTTGAAGTATCTCAAGGGTACACAGAACCATGGTTTGTATTTCCCTTACACTTCAGATATTGATAAAAAAACCTATTCAGATGCAGATTGGGCAGGATGCAAGGATGATAGGAGGAGCACTTCTGGATATATTTCTTTTGCAGGTGACAAACCAATTTCATGGTCTTCAAAGAAGCAACCTACTATTGCTTTGTCTTCCACAGAGGTAGAGTATAGAGGACTGGCTAATGCCACACAAGAAGCAATTTGGATTAAACTTTTGTATATAGAATTGGGATTGTATACTAGGTCACCAATTATCTTTGGGGATAATACAAGTTCTCTTCACCTTGCAGCTAATCCTATCTATCATGCTAGGACTAAACACATAGAGGTTCATTACCATTATGTGAGAGAGAAATTGATAAGCAAGGACATTCAACTTACCTATGTATCAACCAACATGCAATGTGCAGATTTGTTGACTAAAGCTTTGGATGGAACAAAACTTTGCAGGTTCAAATCCATGATTGGATTGCAGGATATACTTGAAGATTGAAGATGAAGACTTAAGCCAAAATGTTTGGCTTGAGGAGGAGCTGTTGGTGTAAATTGCAAGCCTACACATTTGGCTCAAAGGATGCATTAAAGTCTACACATACATGAAGAAGCATAGGAACATATGCTAGTGGTTAATTACCACTTTACCTCATTGTAAAAGTCAAATTGACTTAGAATCTTTTGTAATCACCTACCAAAGTGAGTCGTGGAAAATTAGCTCATTTGATTGAAGGAATATCTCCAAGCATTTAGGAGCTTGATCATAGGGAGCCAAAATTTGAATTTGAATTCAAATCCCCACTCACTTCATATAAAAGTGAACATGAAAAGTCGCGGGTAAGAGAGATCATTCCTGAGCCTCATTCTACTGAGTTTGAGTGTGTGTGAGGTCTATACTATTGCCTACACCTCTCTACACAATTAGGCAATGTTGTACATGCCAATGGGATTGTATACAAATGTTCATTAATAGATACATTTACATCATTCATCTCTGAGTTCTCTGTTAGTCTACTCAAAAGTCTGTCAACTTGTCAAGGGCATATCTCCGTCAATTATTCACCAAATCAAGTGATTCAAAGCTTTTTGGATTCATCTCAAAGTCATCTACATACTCTCAAAGTTGGAAGTGATTCTATTCAGCCATTACAGAGAAATCTGCGTCGAGGTGAACTCTGGTCATTTTCTGCTACAGTCCTAAAAAGTCGAGGATATAGCTAAACTTGCTAAATTGATTTCTCTTAGCATAGTTTATCTTTTTACATCATTCCACTTGCAAATGGTAGCTTACTAAGATAATTAAATACCCCTAGAAGAAATGTTATCAATTTCTATTGTGCTGGTCACACTGAGTAAAACATCCAACAGGTGTCAAGACAAAAATAGAAAGTTTTCTTGAGTTTGTGAACTTCTAAGTTATCTGTTTTGGTTCAGCCATTACACACATCACTTCCAAAGTACATAGGCTATTTTTTGGTGTTATTGGAAAGCTAAGAAGGTCTAATTATCAACTCTGAAGCAAAAGAGGGCTGGTACAAAGCAGGTTTAGTAGTACCTACTCAGTCTCTTGGAGCATCCATCCATCTTTCCCAACACTTCTTGTGTAGGTTGACTTTTGTTTTTGAACTTTGGCATAACTTCATCTCCAACTACATAACAATATAAACTCTTGCATTGAAGGTAAGCTCCATCTCTAATGACCAAGCACAGTAATTACCTCTATCCAATTTGTGAATTGATGAAGGGAATCCATCTGCCATGTTGTTCAACCTTGCTCTGATACCACTATGAAGAGATGGATTGTATTTGGTGAAGATGAAATGGTGCTGCTAAACCTTTACACTACACCAGCCAAGTTGAGTCCAAGGATATGTAGTGGGCCCTTTTAGCTTGCAAATTGATGTATTAGATACCCTATGTACCATGGAAGATCACTCACAAATAGATGATTTAAGACTGATAGGTTTGACCAATGGTCAAATAGAGAAAACTTTTTATTTTGGAAAGATAAGCTCTAGTATTTTACTCAGTGCTCCTTCTCTTGTTACAATTGAACAAAGAGCATTTACAGGAAGCTAATTAGGAAGCAAACCAATCTATTAGAAGTTATTCCAATGAAAACGAGTGACTATATTGAGAGAAATCAATTTAACAAATCACCTATGTGATCCTGACTTTTTAGGAAGCAATAGAAGTAAATACATAGTTAGATTTTGATGAATGTTTCTCAACATTGAAGAATCTAAATGCAATGAAACTTTGTGATCTAAAATTAGACTTATAGAGCTACAATTATCAAGTTAAATCATAAAAAATTATGAATTATGCTTAGAGAAATCACTTATGCAATTTGACTAAAAAACTGAGATTACTCATAGTGAAGAGTACACTCACATAGACTTGAAGTTATGGCAACAAATATGTATGAACTCAAATGTATATTACATGGAAACTATAGTAGACTTACTAATGCATGTAAGAGCTTTGAGATCACACTCAAACATGACAAGAAGCTGTGCTATGGAGTGTGTTTTTTGCGACTAGATAGGTCACACATATATAGTGGGTCTTGGAGCCATATTTTGAATTTGAATTCATGCTCACTCACCTAAAACTCTTTTCCTAAATTCTAGTAATAGATTTTATTTCCAACTCATGGAGTTCTTTGCCTAACATCAAGCAACTTCAACCACTTTTGATTCTTTTACTTTTACAATAGGTGAGTATCAAGAAACTACAAGAGTGAGTTCACATGAGAACTTTGGCATAACTTCATCTCCAGCTACATAACCATATAAACTCCCACCTTGAAGGTAAGCCTCCATCCTTAGTGACCAAGCAGAGTAATTACCTATGTCCAATTTGTCAATTGATGAAGGGAATCCATCTCGCTTGTTGTTCAACCTTGCTGTGATACCACTGTGAAGAGATGGATTGTATTTGGTGAAGATGAAATGGTGCTACTAAAACTTTGCACTACACAAAACAAATTGACTCTAGGGATATGTAGTAGGCCCTTTTAGCTTGTAAATTGATGTATTAGATACCCTATGTACCTTGGAAGATCAATCACAAATAGATGATTCAAGACCGGTAGGTTTGACCAATGGTGAACTTGAGAAAACTTTCTATTTTAGAAACATAAGCTCTAGTATTATACTGAGTGCTCCTTCTCTGATTAAAGTTGACCAAACAGCTTTTAGAGGAAGCTAACTAGGGAGCAAAGCAACCTATTCGAAGTTATTTCAATGAAAGAGTGACTATATTGAGAGAAATCAATTTAACAAATCACCTATGTGATCCCGGCATTTTAGGAAGCAGTAGAAGTAAATACACAATCAGATTCTGATGAATGTTTCTCACCACTGAAGGATGCAAATGCAATGAAACTTTGTGATTTGAAAGTAGACTTAGAGAGATACCAAGTTAAATCATTGAAAAAGATGAACCATGCTTAGAGAAATCATTTTTGCAATTTGACTAAAAAACTAAGATCACTGATAGTGAATAGTAAACTCACATAGACTTGAAGTTATGGCAACAAATATGTATGAACTCAAATGTATATTACATGGAAAGTATAATAGACTTACTGATACATGTAAGAGCTCTAATCACACTCAAATCTAACAAGAAGCTCTGCTAAGGAGTGTGTTTTTCATGACTAGATAGGTCACAGATATATAGTGTGTCTTGGAGCCATATTTTGAATTTAAATTCATGTTCACCTAAAACACTTTTCCTAAATTCTAGTAATAGATTCTATTACAAACTCGTGGAGTTCTTTGCCTAACATCAAGTGGCTTCAACCACTTTTGATTCTTTTACTTTTACAATAGGTGAATACTCAAGAAACTACAAGAGTGAGTTCACATGAGAACTCTTCATCACTTCAAGTATTTTGTTCAAGACTACACGATCTTATGGTACTCAAGCCATCACATAGTCTTGCCAAGTTCTTGCTCCAACACTAGTCACTTGTACTAGTATTGCTGAGCAAATATCATGGAAAACTGAGCACACAAAGGGGGTGAGCCATAGAGGAGTGGGCTAAGCCTACCACTAAAGTAAGTCTTGCACCTTCCTTGTTGGAGTTAGACGTCTGCGGAAGCACGTGAACAACACAAGGAAGAAGAAGAAGCTTGGAGCACAACACACAATACTGAATGTATTATTAGAGAATGTACAAAGATAAGTAGCCCATTAGGGCAATAGGTGTATAGACAAGACGGGGGAAAAAAACCTCCTAAAGAGGGGAAAAAGTGCCCCGACGGTCCTAGTGTGTTCACACACATCACTACCTAGATATATCAACAAATCCCCCTGGGAGTGATGCGGTGAACAAGGAGCTGGCACTCATGTATAAGGAAGTACCAAGCTATGTGGAATCAATCCACAAAAGGAAGTAAGCCCTAAGGTTTGTGGAAAGCTTCAAACTTCTCCCTAGGCAGAGCTTTCTTGAAAAGGTCTACAATGTTCTCCTGCGTGGGCACATATGCCAAGCTGATCTCCCCAACAGAGAACCTCTCCCTGACATAATGATAATGCACCTTAATGTGCTTAGTGCAAGCATGGAAAACAGGGTTCCTCGCAACTGCCAATGCGCTCTGAATGTCATTGAAGATGGTGGTGATAGAAAACTCACCAACACCCAAATCAGCCATAAGGCGTTTGAGCCACACACACTGAATAGTAGCTGTGAAAGCTTCCCTAGACTCAGCCTCACAACTAGAAGTGGCCATAGTAGGTTGCTTCTTGCTCAACTAAGATATACATGAGCTACTGAGCATGAAGCAAAAGCCACTAGTGGACACATGAGTGTCATAGCAACCAGCCCACTCAGAGTAAAAAAAAGCATGCAAATCTAGAGGTAGTGATCCCCCCTTGGGATAAAGCAACCCAAGTAGCCGAGTACCACTCAAGTAGCGAAAGATGCGCTTAACTGCCTGCCAATGCTTGACTCCTTGGCAAAGCATAAACCTGGTCATCTGTGAGACAACAAACTAAATATTTGGCTGAGTAATGCATAAGAAATCAAGCATCCAACAACCTACTGATAGAGAACAACATCAAATGCATCTCCAACATCATGAAGACTCAGTCGTCAACCTGTTTCCATAGGAGTGGCAATAGGTTTACAGTCTTCAAGGCCAAAATGCTTCAATAATGTGTCAATATATTTTGTTTGACACAAAGCCATTCCACCATCAATGTGCATAAACTTAATGCCCAAATAATGATGCAAAGGCCCCAAATCAGACATCTCAAATGAGGCATGTAAATCAGCCTTGAAATCAACAATATGCTTCTCAGGAGGACCAGAGAGCAGCATGTCATCAACATACACCACAATGATCAGAAGTACATCATTAGCACGCTTGACATATAAGGTGCTTTCAGTTGGACTGTTCTCAAAACCATGTGCAATCAGATAGGCATGTATCTTCTCATACCAAGCACATGGTGCTTGCTTTAAACCATATAATGCCTTCTTTAACCTGCACACGTGGTTTTCATGCCCTTTCTGCAAAAAGCCACGGGGTTGAAAAACATACACTTCTTCATGCAAGTCACCATTTAGAAAAGTAGTTGAGTGTCCAAGTGATGTACATTCCAACCATGATGAGCTGCAAATGCACAGATGCTCCGAACAGTAGTCATACGGCATGTAGGTGCAAAGGTTTCATCAAAATCAATGCCTCTTTCATGCACATAACCCTTTGCAACAAGCCTAGCCTTATACATGTCAACTGTACCATCAAGTTTACACTTCAACTTGTATACCCACTTAGTGCCAATGGCCTTCTTGCCAGGAGGCAAGTAACATAAAGGCCAAGTACCATTCTTCATTATAGCATCATATTCAGATTGCATAGTAGCCATCCAATTTTTTGAATTTTATGCTTCATCAAACAAAATAGGATCAATCTCATCACAGAGACTAGATGCAGCCATAGCATAGCAATTTGATGCAAAAGAGGCACTATAAGAGCCTGATTGAGTGCGATATGACAGAGGTGCATCTAATTTGCTGTCATGCAAAGTCTGCACCAGCCATTTTGGCATAGTTTTTGCCTCCTCAATATCAACTCTCTCATCAACAAGTGCATCATGTAAATGTGCATCAGAAATGGGATGATCTGCATCATCACATGAAACTTGCAAAGGCTGAGAAGTTGCCTCATTAGGACCAACACTAGACTGTCCACCTGTAAAAAGAGGAAGCAAAGTATCATACATGTTTTTGGAGCTAATAGATGTCTTCTTAGTACATGAAAGCAATGGCTGAATAGCATCTTCCACAAAAACAACATCACGGCTAACCAGAATGTGTTTATTATGTGCATGATACAGACAATAGCCTTTACTTTCAGAATTGTACCCAACAAAAATACATTTTACTGCTTTATCATCCAATTTTCTGCGATGTTGTTTGGGCACTAATGCATGTGCCAAACAACCAAAAACACGCAGATGAGCAACAGATGGCTTGCGGTCATGCCAAGCCTCATATGGAGTGATAGACTGCAATGCTTTAGTGGGAAACCTGTTAAGTACATATGCTGCACACATGATAGCCTCAAGCCAGAAACTATGTGGTAAAGCCTGACTCTTGACCATACATGTCACCATCTCCATGAGTGACTTGTTCTTTGGTTCAACAAATCCATTTTGTTGAGGTGTATATGGCACTATACACTGGTGTTTTATCCCACATTCACCCAGAAATGCATTAAAATCAGAAGACATATATTCCCCCCCTTGATCAAAATAGAGGGTGCCCATTTTACATGCTGACAGATTTTCAGCTAGAACCAAAAACTGTTTAAAGTCACATGAACACTTTGGATTTTTCCTTAGATGGATATACCCATGCATGCCTGGAAAAATCATCGATGAAAGTCACGAAGTAAAGATAATTTCCAAAAGAAGGTGTTTGCATAGGACCACAAACATCACTATGTACAAGCTGCAATTTCTAAGTAGCCCAAACTGAACCATCTTTTGGAAAGAATGATGCTGCATTTTGCCCAAAATACAGCCTTCACAAACATGTTTTCCAAGTGCCTCAAGTTTGGGCAAAGAGGACACCATTTCAGATTTTTGCAGGCGTAGCAAACTAGCATCAGATGACCAAAGCATGCATGCCAAAGCTTTGCATTTGACATAGCCTGAGAATCATGTACTGCACATGCCAAATCATTTACAGATCTTTCATAGTCTATGAGCTTATATAGCCCATGACATAAAATGCCAAAAGCAATAATCATGTCGCCATTTGATAGATCATGAACTGTACACCTGTCATCAACAAATTTCACAACCAAGCCAATCTTGGCTAATGCAGAAACTGATAACAGATTTTTCTTGATCCCTCGCACAAACAAAGCATTTGATAAAGTGAAAGAACTACCATCAACAGTAGTCAAAATGATCTTACTAACTCCCATAACATGATAAGAGGAGTTGTTGGTGCATATAACAGTATTCCCTGTAGGGGCAAGCTTGAGTGAAGAGAAGAAACTATGCTGCGAGGTAATATGTTTGGTCGCCCCACTATCAAAGTACCAAACATCTGAGTCTACTGTAGACTTGCACTGCTCATGAGAAGATGGGTCAAAACTGCAAACAATAGTAAACGCCCATTCTTCTCCCTACACAAGATTAGCAGACTCTGTTTTTGGAATAGAGGCCTCAGCAACAACCATTCTTGCCTCTTTTTTCTTTGCCTCTTTTGCAGCCACTTTAGGATAGCTCTTTATGATATGATCATTTCCTTTACAGTACTTGCAAAACAATTCTCCTTTTTTGATTTCTTTTCATCTTTGTCTTCCCTCTTTGATTGTGCGAAATTAGCAGATTTCTGCTTACTACTTGAAGAGCTCCATTTTCCTTTGCCCTTCTGACTAGCGAGGAAAGCTTGATCTGCCACTCGCATAATGGACCTGTTCTGCCTGGACTAATCTTCTTGCAATAGAACAGAGACTAACTCCTCAAATGACAAGGCATTTGGATTGCCTTTCATCATCAACCGAAGAGTAGAAGCAAAACTCTGATATGAATCAAGAAGACCATTCAGAACGATCTGCACAAGTGAGCTATCTGGTATAACCTCATCAACAGAAATCAACTCTTCCTTCAAGTCTTTGATCTTTGTTAGGAAACTGTCCATAGAATTCATTCATGTGCTCACTCTCCAACTGTTTTCGGAGATAAGCAACACGAGCCTCATTCCTAGCTTGGTACAATGTGGTAATGTATCCCAAGCATCCTTAACTGTTATGCAAGAGTGAATGTGAGGAATAATGGCACGTCTGATAGACAAAGCTATCAATGCATGTGCCTGAACATATCTGCCATCCCAACGAATTTGCTCTACAATAGGTGCAGAAGAAACTGTAGCATGAATAGGAATATGTAGAATATCATCATCTTCGACACCTTTTGCATCACCTTCACTACCTGCAGTTGTAACATTTGTAGGTGTGTTAGGACATTTTTCAACACCCCGCACAATGTTCCAGAGTCCTTTTGCAACCAACACATGTTGCATCATATAAGCCCACAACGGGTAGTTGGTACCATCGAACTTATCGTCAACAACCAACATACGAAATACATCACTGCTTTCACTCATGGCCAGTGACTAAAATACCTTGATGCAAAAAATTGACGGTATCTCAAAAAGCTGAATAGAGCCCATACAAATTTTGCTAGACTTGTAGCAGACTTTGAGATGCTTATATTGGCGAACCAAAACTAGTATATACCTTTGGCACAAGAAGACAAAATAGCCTGCACAAGCACTATGATAGTGCGGTCGGAGGCAAAAACGAGCTCAGATCGCGATTTCGGCACCGCAAAGCTAAGATGTTTTGATATCGAAAACATGGTGAGTATGCTCACCAAAATTCGTATGATTCTGAGACTGCAACGACAGAGGTGTCAACGATGCCCTAGATGAAGCGGCGACCTGCAATGATACCAATTGTTGGAGTTAGGCGACTGCGGAAGCACGCGAACAACAGAAGGAAGAAGAAGAAGCTTGGAGCACAACACACAATATTGAATGTATTATTAAAGAATGTACAATGATAAGTAGCCCATTAGGGCAATAGGCATATATACAAGCCGGGGGAAAAAACCTCCTAAAGAGGGAAAAAAGTGCCCCAGTGGTCCTAGTGTGTTCACACACATCACTTCCTAAATATATTAACATCCCTAACCTTTTTAATTCTTTAAAATAGTTCAACATGTGACATGAAACAGTTGAAGTATTGCAGGGTTTGTAGGAAAGGAACGAAATAAAATCTTGCACTCACATGCACTTGAGGGAGAATAGGAACAACTGAAGAGCATTACACACAAGAATTTTTTTAATTTGGACTTCATTAAGACCAAGTATTAGGGTCAGTTGAGTTCAGGTATCATGATACCTGAATTCTCTTGTATCGTGATACTTGTAGAGTATCGTGTATCACCTCCCCCCTGTATCGTGATACCTCACAAGTATTGTGTATTGTGGGGTTTGAGTATCGCGAGGCTCATGTATCGTGTATCATGTATCACATTCCCTTGTATCATGATACCTCAGAAGTATCGTGTATCGTGGGGTTGCATATCGTGTATCATCTAAATTTGAGTATCATAAATAATGACTTTTTCAACTACCATGTATCGTCTCAATTGTGTATCACCAAAAGGAAGTATCGTGTATCGTGGTTTTCGAGTATTGTGTATCACATCTCCTATCTATCATGATACCTCACAAGTATCATGTATTGCTAGGTTGAGTATTGTGTGTTGTGTATCACCAAGATGAAGAATCATGTATCGTGTCTTTTTCAAGTATCATGTATTGTGTGTCATGATAGTTGTGTATCGTGTATTGCCAAGTGTAGGTATCATGTATCACCAAGTGCAAGCATCACGTACCATCGGTATGCAAGTATCATAACATGGACATCCAATATCTTGTCATCTAAATTTCAGTATCGTGTATCGTGAGTTATTCAAGTATCCTTTATTGTGATAGATCAAGTATCGTGTTGTGGTGGCTAAGTATCATGTATCACCCAAGAGCCAATATCGTGTACCGTGTCGATTCCTCGAGGTGTATCATTAGACCATATGTATCATGTATCATGGCCTCTGAATATCATGTATCGTGGAAAAATCAAAGAGCCTGAAAGAAGAAAAGAAAAGGAAACTAACTGCTTAAACTTGCAAGGATAACCAATAGGACCATAAACAACCCAAGAACTAAGTAGTGAATGAACCTAAGATATGGATGAGTATTAGGTAGTCAAAGAAGTGTCGTATCCTCTGCAAGAAGTGTAGGCCAATCAAGTAACCACTCTATTTACTCAGATACATCTTGTGATTCAGAGGAGGAAAGACTAATGGCCTCAGAAGACATGCAAATTTTTGTGCCTAGGTCAAGCTTCATGTTTGTAGTAGAAGGGGAATATCGGACATCCCTACAATACATATCTATGAACGTGCATGGACTGTTGAGATATCAAGCTCAACATGTGATGATCCAGGATGACACGTACTGGTTTTTTGTTTCTCTAACATGTATAGTGGTCACACCGATATATGTCAGGGATGCTTCTTTGAGCTTTATTATATTTATCTACCGAGAGTGATGGCACATTTGTTCCTTGCCAGCTCACTCATTCACGGACATTAGGTTTTTCCTTATGTATGGATCTCTATATATTGCACTTGTTGTTTTCTTGTTTTTAGGTAATTCTTGTACATTCCTATTTATTTAATAGAAGGAGAAGAAGAGGATCATTCTTCCTTGCCTCAATCGGTGTGTGTGCTCCTGCTTGAGAGTGAGAGTGTGTGTGTGAGCTCTCTTCCTGATCTCCTTCCTCGTGACATAGTATCAGAGCTAGCGTGGTTGTAGAGAGCTCATGGAGAAGGCGACGGTGAAGAGTATGTAGCAAGGTGGGGCCCACAGAAAAACCAGGTTAGTTTCAGAAACTGTAACTTGTGTTGTGTTCGGCAACACTCATTTGCTCCAAATCCAAAATTTCAAGCGATTCTGTGTACTGTTGACACATGAAAACTGTGTTTTTCTCAGATTGAACTGTCACGTCATAGTGCGATAGTGTTCAAGTAGAAGTGCTTCTTGTAGTGTTTTGGAGTGTTGTGAATTGCTGTAGAAATGGCAAACGCAGATGGAATGAGTCAGCTTATGAGCGATAAACTAGACAAGAACAACTTCCATGCTTGGATATTGAGAATGATGATTTTCCTGATGGGAAAAGGCTACTGGAAGTACATCAAAGGAGAGAATGAAAATGCTCTGCAGTTAACAGAAAGGAATCGGACTGCAGATCAGGTAAGAGCATATGAGGAATGGAATCAAGGAGCACAAAAGATAATGTACTGGCTATCTGTTAGCATACATGATAGCATGATTGGACACATACATGATGCCAAGACTCCAAAAGAGGCTTGGAACAGTTTGGTCACATTTTATGAGACCAATACAAAGGCACAGAAATTGCAACTCAAGAACGAGCTGCATACATTGGAGAAGAAGAGCATGTTGGTAAGTGACTACACCTTGAAAATCAAAAGCATATGTGAGTCACTTGCATCTATTGGCATGAATGTAGATGATGATGATAAGGTGGAAGTGTGTCTTCATGGTTTAGGAGCTGCATATAAGCAGTTCATAACTTCTATACAAACCAAGGAAAATATTTCGAATTTTGCTCATCTGCTATCTATGCTAATTATTGAAGAAAAGAATCTTTGTAAGGATTCAAACTCCCAGGGAAAATCTAGTTCTGAGCAGGCATTCTACTCTGGTAGAAGAAGAGGAAGAGGTCTTGGAAATGGAAGAGGAAATAGTAACCAAGACCAAATTCAAAAACAGAATCATGCAGGAGGAAGAGGACAGTTTTGAGGCAGGGGGAGCCAAAGAGGCCATAGAAATTTCCAAAGAAATGATTCAGGTAATAACATCAAAGGATGTTGGAATTGTGGTAAACCTGGACACTTTAAACGTGACTGCAAGTTGAAGAACCAAAATTACAGGAGGGAGTAGAATAACTATGCATCCACAAGTGTAGATGATTATGTGGATACTCCCTTGAGCAAAAGGGATATAAATGTTACAACCCACTCACACGATAGGTAAAGGTGAGTAGAGATGTGGTATTTGATGAAATGTCAAGCTTCTATGCAGATGCCAAAGAAGGGTTGAATCTGACATAGCGTGAGAATCATGTATTGCTCATGCCAAATCATTTAGAGATCTTTCATAGTCTATGAGCTTATACAACCCATGACATAAAATGCTAGAAGCAATAATCATGTTGCCATTTGATAGATCATGAACTGTACACCTGTCATCAACAAATTTCACAACCAAGCCAATCTTGACTAATGCAAAAACTGATAACATATTTTTCTTGATCCCTAGCACAAACAAAGCATCTAACAAAGTGAAACAACTACTGTCAACAGTAGTCAAAATGATCTTACCAACTCCCATAACATGATAAGAGGAGTTGTTGGTGCATGCAACAGTATTCCCTATAGGGGCAGGCTCGAGTGAAGAGAAGAAACTATGCTGCAAGGTAATATGTTTGGTCGCCCCAATATCAAAGTACCAAACATCTGAGTCTATTGTAGACATGCACTGCTCATGAGAAGATGGATCAAAATTTCAAACAGTAGTAAACACCCATTCTTCTCCGTACAAAAGATTAGCAGACTCTGTTTTTGGAATAGAGGCCTCTGCAACAACCATTCCTGCCTCTTTTTTCTTTGCCTCTTTTGCAGCCAGTTTAGGATAGCTCTTTATGATATGATCATTTCCTTTACAGTACTTGCAAAAAAATTTCTCCTTTTCTGATTTCTTTTCATCTTTGTCTTCCCTCTTTGATTGTGCAAAATTAGCAGATTTCTGCTTACTAGTTGAAGAGCTCCATTTTCCTTTGCCCTTTTGACTAGCCAGAAAAGCTTGATCTACCACTCGCATAATGGACCTATTCTGCCTGGATTGGTCTTCCTGCAATAGAACAGAGACTAACTCCTCAAATGACAAGGCATTTGGATTGCCTTTCATCATCAATAGAAGAGTAAAAGCAAAACTCTGATATGAATCAGGAAGACCATTCAGAACGGTCTGCAAAAGTGAGCTATCTCGTATAACCTCATCAACAAAAATCAACTGTTCCTTCAAGTCTTTGATCTTTGTTAGGAAACTGTCCATAGAATTCATTCATGTGCTCACTCTCCAACTGTTTTCGGAGGTAAGCAACACGAGCCTCATTCCTAGCTTGGTACAATGTGGTAAGTGTATCCCAAGCATCCTTAGCTGTTCTGCAAGAGTGAATGTGAGGAATAATGGCACGTTTGAGAGACAAAGCTATCAATGCATGTGCCTAACCATCTCTGCCATCCCAACAAATCTGCTCTATAGTAAGTGCAGAAGAAATCGTAGCACGAACAGGAATATGTAGAATATCATCATCTTCGACACCTTCTGCATCACCTTCAGTACCTGTAGTTGTATCATTTGTAGGTGTGATAGGATGTTTTTCAATACCCTGCACAATGTTCCACAGTCCTTTTGCAACCAACTCATGTGGCATCATATAAGCCCATAACGGGTAGTTGGTACCATCGAACTTATCCTCAACAGCCAACATATGAAATACATCAGTGCTTTCAGTCATGGCCAGTGACTAAAATACCTTGATGCAAAAGATTGACTATATCTCAAAAAGCTGAACAAAACTGCCCAGACGAATTCTGCTAGACTTGTAGCAGACTTTGAGAAGCTTATACTGGTGAACCAAAACTGGTATATACCTTTGGCACAAAAAGATGAAATAGCCTGCACAAGCACTATGATAGTGCGTTCAAAGATAGAAAGGAGCTCAGATCGCGATTTCGGCACCGCAAAGCTAAGCTGTTTTGATCTCAGAAACACATTGAGTATGCTCACCAAAATTCGTACGATTCTGAGACTGCAACCGAAAAGGTGTTGATGACGCCCTAGATGAATCGGTGACCTGCTCTGATACCAATTGTTGGAGTTAGATGTCTGCGGAAGCACGCCAACAACACAAGGAAGAAGAAGAAGCTTGGAGCAAAACACACAATACTGAATGTATTACGAGAGAATGTACAAAGATAAGTAGCCCATTAGGGCAATAGGCATATATACAAGTCAGGGGAAAAAAACCTCCTAAAGAGGGAGAAAAGTGCCTCGGTGGTCCTAGAGTGTTCACACACATCACTTCCTAAATATATCAACATTCCTAACCTTTTTAATTTTTTAAAATTGTTCAGCATGTGACATGAAACAGTTGAAGTATTGCAGGGTTTGTAGGAAAGGAATGAAATAAAATCTTGCACTCACATGCACTTGAGGGAGAATCGGAACAACTAAAGAGCATTACACACAAGGATTTTTTTAATTTGGACTTCATTAAGACCAAGTATAGGGGTCAGCTGAGTTCAAGTATCATGATACCTGAATTCTCTTGTATCCCGATACTTGTAGAGTATCATGTATCACCTCCCCCTTGTATCGTGATACCTCACAAGTATTGTGTATTGTGGGGTTTGAGTATCACGAGGCTCATGTATCGTGTATCGTGTATCACATACCCTTACCATGATACCTCAGAAGTATCGTGTATCGTGGGGTTGCATATCGTGTATCCTCTAAATTTGAGTATCATGTATCATGACTTTTTCAAGTACCATGTATCGTCTCAATTATGTATCGCCAAAAGGAAGTATCGTGTATCGTGGTTTTTGAGTATTGTGTATCACCTCCCTTGTGTATCATGATACCTCACAAGTATCATCTATTGCTGGGTTGAGTATTGTGCGTCGTGTATCACCAAGATGAAGTATCATGTATCATGTCTTTTTCAAGTATCATGTATTGTGTGTCATGATAGTTGTGTATCGTGTATTGCCAAGTGTGTTAAAAGTCAAGCTTCAAGCTACAAATTCGTGGGGAATCTTTTATGGACATGTGGAGCAATCAAAGGAAGCCAAAAGCCACGAGATTCCATCAAGAAAATTCACTCAACCACTCCCCAAGTCATCTCAACTAATTCCTCCAAGTTAGGAGGCTGATTTGGAAAGGTAGTTCCTAGATTTTAGGGGCACACTTCTCACTATAAAAGGAGCATGTATCCCGACTTCTTTTGGGCCATATTCTTGGAGTTTTATCTCATGTAAAGTGAGCACTAAGTGCTGGAGTTGTGATAAGCAAGCCCCTTGCTTAAGCTAGCCCCTTGCTTGCTTGTTTGTTTTCTTTTAGTAGGCATATCTATGTGTGTGCGCAGGCAGTGTTGCAACTCTCTACCCCTGAGTTGTTAGCATTGGTTCTCCCTCATATTGTATCCATTTGATTTAATTCTTGTCTCATTGGATAGATATTAGAGTCTATTTTATGCTCACAAAGTCTCTGAATCATTCTCTGAGTAATCTGGGAGCAACATTCATTTTAGTGAAGTTGTGTGATTGATATCTCTCTTGGTGTGTAGGCTCTGTTGGAAATATTTTGCTCTCTGTTGTAAGGGCTGGTTCTCCTTCTCTATGTATCCATTTGCTATGATTTTGGTGTCATTGGGTAGCTATTAGAGTCCGCTAAAGTTGACTCAAGTTGGAGATTCATTCTCTGTATAATCTGTGAGAAAAGCTTGCTGGAGTGAAGTGAGGTATCTGCTTGACTGGCAGTTGTGAGCATTCAACTAGCTCATGTTGTAGACATTGTTTCTCCTTGTGTAAGCATCCATTTGAAGTGAAATTTGTTTTGTTGGAAAGATCTTGGTGTCTATCTACTACAGGTCTACAAAAGCTCACTGGAGTTCTCTGCATAAGCTCTGAGTAAGAGCATTTTTGGTGTGCAGAGGTCAAAGAAGGATACCTGTGGAGGTCATTCACGCTTCGTCGTTGCTTAGGGGTTGAGATACTTCCCCCATCAGTGGTATCAGAGCATTTGGGCATCTTGGAGGCATCACATACAAGCAAGAAGACCTCTTGGAGTTGGTGGTTGAAGATTTGCATCAACAAAAGCTTCTTGGAGGTAGCTCACATCAAGGGGAAGCTATTCTACTCAAAGTTTCAAGAGCACAAGGTGTCCATTTAAGGAAAGCTTTGGATTGAGGTAACCTCAAAGCCTCATTTTCATTTTACACACATTGAAGCATTAGCCAAGGGCTAGGTCAATTATCAAAGAGTAGATATGGGAGACTTCAACACTCAAATTGAAAAGCTAGACAAAGGGAACTATCAACCATGGAGATTTAGGGTCTCCAACTATCTTATGGGCAAGGGCCTTTGGGGGTTGATTAGTGGAAGTGAACCAAGACCTAGGTTGGATGAGAATCCAACCAATGACCAGAGAAGGGCCTTTAGGGAATGGAATGAAAGAGACAAGAGGGTTATCTTTATCCTTTCCCAACACATTAGCAATAGCATGATCGGCCATATCCAAGACTTGGATTCAAGCATGAAGGTATGGGAGACACTTGAAAGGCTTTATTCAACAAGCACCAAAGCAAGGAAGATCCAACTCAAGAATGAGCTCAACAACCTTAGGAAGAGCTCAGGGAGTAGCATAAATGACTACATACTTAAGGTCAAGGAGTTATCAGATGCATTGGGATCCATTGGAAGCCACGTAGACGATCACGATCTTGTGGCTTATACTCTCAATGGTTTGAGAGATGATGAGAAGTGGAAACCCTTTACCACTTCAGTATATGTAAGGGATAATCTTCCCGATTTTGAGCAATTGGTTGCTCTCATGGTCACCGAAGAAATGAACATAGGTGGAAGTTCAACTAAAAGCAAGGATGCACAAGTTTTCTATGCAGGTAATCAAAGGGGCAAAGGAAGACAAGGACAAGGAAGGGGCAAAGGAAGGTTTGGAGGAAGGCAAGGCCACTCAAGCAATCAAGGACATGACCAAGGCACCTCATCACAAAGAGGGAGAGGAAGAACAAGAGGAAGAGGAGGACGACATCAACAAAATAGGAATCAAGATGGTGAAGGATGTTACATATGTGGCAAGTTTGGCCACTATGCTAGAGATTGCTACCAAGGAGGAAACCAAAGGAGCTATAATCAAGGTTCTTCATACAAAGGCCAAGGTAATTATGCTTCTACAAGTTCAAAAAATGACAATCTCTTGATGATGCACATGAATGGGAATTCAAGCAAAGTAGATAACACTTGGTATATTGATAGTGGATGTAGCAACCATATGAGTTGCAATGCTTCTTGGTTTACTAATCTACATGTTCCCAAAGGTAAAGGACATGTAGAAACAGGTGATGATACAGCCCATGAGATCTCCCATGTTGGAGATGTAGCTTTGGATGACAAGAAGGAAGGAAGATGTCTCAAGGATGTCTTGCATGTACCTACCATCACAAAGAACTTGGTGTCCGTTGGGCAAATGGTTGAAAGAGGCTATCAAGTAAGGTTCAACAAAGGTGGATGCTTTGTGGAGAACCCTAAGCAAGGTTACAAGGTCATAGCAAGAGGAAAGAAGCAAGGGAGACTCTTCACTTTGGAGGTAAATTCTCATTCCACTCAACATGTCTACTTCACATATGGAAACAAGAGGATTTCGGAGTTGGACTTGTGGCACAAGAGGATAGGTCACATCAACATACAAAGAATGAAGGAAATGCAATTCAAGAGGCTGGTTGAAGGTCTTCCCAACTTCCAAGGACAAGGTATGAAGCATTTATGTGAATCTTGTCAACTAGGGAAGCAAGCGAGACTTCCATTCAAGAAGAGTGGCTACATAAGCCAACATCCATTGGAGTTGATACATACAGATGTGTGGGGGCCAACCAAAGAGCAATCCATTGGAGGTAACAAGTACTTTGTCACTTTTATAGATGATTGCACAAGGATGGTTTGGGTTTATTTCATCAAGAACAAATCAGATGTGTTTACATGTTTCAAAGCATTCAAGGCAATGGTAGAAAAGGAAACAGGTACATATATCAAGAAGCTAAGGTCCGATGGAGGGGGAGAATATTTCTCAAATGAGTTTTCTGATTTTTTAATGGATCAAGGCATCAAGAGGCAAGTAACATGCAGGTACACACCCCAACAAAATGGAGTAGCAGAGAGAAAGAATAGATACATTGCCGAGATCGCTAGAGCAATGCTTAATGAGATGAATGTACCTAACATGTTTTGGAGTGATGCAGCAAATACCGCCGTGTATCTTATGAATAGGGCTCCTACCTCAGGGATCCATGGCTTGACACCATATCAAGTCTATTATGGTAAGAAACCTGATCTTTCCCACTTGAAGATATTTGGATGTACTTGTTATGTACATGTGCCAAGTGAATTGAGGCACAAGCTACAACCAAAGGCAGAAAAGTGTGTGTTTCTAGGATATTCAAATGATCATAAAGGTTACAGGTGCTTCAACCCAAACACAATATAGGATTTCAAGACTACAAAAGAGGCTTGGAACAGTTTGG
This sequence comes from Ceratopteris richardii, assembly GCA_020310875.1. NCBI lineage: Eukaryota > Viridiplantae > Streptophyta > Polypodiopsida > Polypodiales > Pteridaceae > Ceratopteris > Ceratopteris richardii. The sequence continues at coordinate 167,553,751 of CM035422.1, forward strand.
TCACATAGTATGAGACCAATACAAAGGCACAGAAATCGCAACTCAAGAACGAGCTGCATACATTGGAGAAGAAGAGCATGTTAGTAAGTGACTACACCTTGAAAATCAAAAGCATATGTGAGTCACTTGCATCTATTGGCATGAATGTAGATGATGATGATAAGGTGGAAGTATGTCTTCGTGGTTTAGGAGCTGCATATAAGCACTTCAGAACTTGTATACAGACGAGGGAAAATATTTCGAATTTTGCTGATCTGCTAGCTATGCTGATTATTGAAGAAAAGAATCTTGGTGAGGATTCGAACTCCCAAGGAAAATCTAGTTCTGAGCAAGTATTCTACTCTGGTAGAGGAAGACGTAGAGGAAGAGGTTTTAGAAGTGGAAGAGGTTTTGGAAGTGGAAGAGAAAATAGTAACCAAGACCAAAGTCAACAACAAAATCATGCAAGAGGAAGAGGACAGTTTTGAGGCAGGGGGAGCCAAAGAGGCCGCAAAAATTTCCAAAGAAATGATAAAGGTAATAACAGTAAAGGATGTTGCAATTGTGGTAAACTTGGACACTTTAAACGTGATTGCAAGTTGAAGAATCAAAATAACAGGAGGCAGTAGAACAACTATGCATCCACAAGTGCAGATGATTCTGAGAAGCTGTTCATGGTTCAACATCCCATAATGAATACGATGTGTGCTAGTATTTCAAAATCAAATGATAATGTCTGGTATGTTGATTCAGGTGCTTCAAATCACATGACCATTCATGCGGAATGGTTTAGTACTTTGCAACAATTGCCAGTTCTTGGATATGTAGAAATAGGTGATGACACATCAAATCCTATTGAGCATATAGGAAACATAGCACTATCGATGGAGGATGGAAAGGTAAAACATCTTGCTGATGTGCTACATGTTCCAAATACAACAAAGAATCTGGTTTCTGTTGGACAAATGGTTGACCAGGGATTACAAGTCAGGTTTAGTGCTGATGGATTATATGTAGAAGAGTACAAGCAAGATGGACAATTGGTTGCCAAAGGCAAAAAGGTGGGTAGGATGTTCACCTTAAATGTGAAGATTCGTGAAATAAATGCACCCATGTTTGCAAAAGGTGCAGGAGTTATTGCAGATATAGAGATGTGGCACAAACGGATTGGACATGCAAACTTGCAAAGGCTGAAATTGATGGAGTCAAAGGAGATTGTCCATGGACTACCAAATTTCAAAGTTGCAAAAATGCAAAAGGTATGTGCAACATGTCAATTTGGTAAACAATCAAGAGCATCATTTCCACATGACAAGCATGTTAGTGAGAATGTACTAGAAGTAGTACATACAGATGTTTGGGCTCCAGCAAAGACCACATCTATGGGCAATTGGAGGTTTTATGTTACTTTCATTGGACCATGCACGCAAAGTATGGGTATATTTCATGAAAGAGAAGAGCAAGGTGTTCAGTCACTTCCAAAATTTTAAAGCTATGGTGGAAAAACAGATAGGGAATTACATTCAGACATTAAGATCTGATGGAGGAGGTGAATACATGTCAAATGAGTTCAACAATTTTCTAAAAAATCATGGAATTCAACGTCAATTTTCATGCAGGTACACACCACAATAGAATGGTGTTGCTGAACATAAAAATAGACATATTGCAAAAATAGCAAGAGCCTTGATGGTTGAGAAGAATATGCCTCATTGTTATTTGGCAGAAGCTTTGCATACTGCTGTATACATCATGAACAGAACTCTGAATGCTGCTGTACATCAAGTTACACCTGAAGAGAAGTTTACAGGTAAAAAGCCAAACTTATCACATGTGAAAGTTTTTGGCTGTATTGCATATGTACATGTCCTAGATGAATTGAGGACAAAGCCTGATCCAAAAGCAAAAAAGTGTGTCTTCATTGGATACTCCCTTGCGCAAAATGGATATAAATGTTATAACCCACTCACACGATAGGTAAAGGTGAGTAGAGATGTGGTATTTGATGAAATGTCAAGCTTCTATGTAGATGCCAAAGAAGGACTGAATCTGACATAGGCTGAGAATCATGTACTACACATACTAAATCATTTATAGATCTTTCATAGTCTATGAGCTTATATAGCCCATGACATAAAATGGCAAAAGCAATAATCATGTTGCCATTTGATAGATCATGAACTGTACACCTGTCATCAACAAATTTCACAACCAAGCCAATCTTGGCTAATGCAAAGACTGATAACATATTTTTCTTGATCCCTGGCACAAACAAAGAATCTCACAAAGTGAAAGAACTATCATCAATAGTTGTCAAAATGGTCTTACCAACTTTCGTAACATGATAAGAGGAGTTGTTGGTGCATGTAACAGTATTCCTTGTAGAGGTAGGCTCGAGTGAAGAGAAGAAACTATGCTGCGAGGTAATATATTTGGTCGCCCTACTATCAAAGTACCAAACATCTGAGTCTACTGTAGACATGCACTGCTCATGAGAAGATAGGTCAAAACTGCAAACAGTAGTAAACGCCCATTCTTCTCCCTCCACAAGATTAGCAGACTTTGTTTTTGGAGTAGAGGCCTCTGCAACAACCATTCCTACCTCTTTTTTCTTTGCCTCTTTTGTAGCCACTTTAGGATAGCTCTTTATGATATGATCATTTCCTTTAGAGTACTTGCAAAACAATTTCTGCTTTTTTGATTTCTTTTCAGCTTTGTCTTCCCTCTTTGATTGTGCAGAATTAGTAGATTTTTGCTTAGTAGTTGAAGAGGGTCCATTTTCATTTGCCCTTCTCACTAGCCAAGAAAGATTGATCTACCACTCACATAATGGACTTGTTCTGCCTGGGCTGATCTTCCTGCAATAGAACATAGACTAAATCCTCAAATGACAAGGCATTTGGATTTCCTTTCATCATCAACCGAAGAGTAGAAGCAAAACTTTGATATGAATCAGGAAGACCATTCAGAACGGTCTGCACAAGTGAGCTATCTGGTATAACCTCATCAACAGAAAATAAACTGTCCATAGAATTCATTCATGTGCTCACTCTCCAACTGTTTTCGGAGGTAAGCAACACGAGCCTCATTCCTAGCTTGGTACAATGTGGTAAGTGTATCCCAAGCATCCTTAGCTATTCTGCAAGAGTGAATGTGAGGAATAATGGCACGTTGATAAACAAAGCTATCAATGCATGTGCCTGAGCATCTCTGCCATCCCAACGAATATGCTCTGTAGTAGGTACGGAAGAAATTGTAGCACGAACACGAATATGCAGAATATCATCATCTTCGACACCTTCTGCATCACCTTCAGTACCTGTAGTTGTAACATTTGCAGGTGTGATAGGATGTTTTTCAACACCTTGCACAATGTTCCACAGTTCTTTTGCAACCAACACATGTCGCATCATATAAGCCCACAACGGGTAGTTGATACCATCGAACTTATGCTGAACAGCTAACATATGAAATACATCACTACTTTCAGTCATGGCCGGTGACTAAAATACCTTGATGCAAAAAATTGACTGTGTCTCAAAAAGCTGAACAGAGTTGCCGAGACGAATTTTGCTAGACCTGTAGTAGACTTTGAGATGCTTATACTGGCGAACCAAAACTGGTATATACCTTTGGCACAAAAAGATGAAATAGCCTGCACAAGCACTGTGATAGTGTGTTCGGAGGCAGATTCGAGCTCAGATTGCAATTTCAACACTGCAAAGCTAAGTTGTTTTGATCTCGAAAACACGCTGAGTATACTCACCAAAATTCATATGATTATGAGATTGCAATTGGAGAGGTGTCGACGATGCCCTAGATGAAGCGGCGATCTGCTCTCATACCAATTGTTGGAGTTAGATGTCTGCGGAAGCACACCAACAACACAAGGAAGAAGAAGAAGCTTGGAGCACAACACACAGTACTGAATGTATTACTAGAGAATGTACAAAGATAAGTAGCCCATTAGGGCAATATGCGTATATACAAGCTGGGGGAAAAAAACCTCCTAAAGAGGGAAAAAAGTGCCTCGACGGTCCTAGTGTGTTCAGACATCACTTCCTAAATATATCAACATTCCTAACCTTTTTAATTCTTTAAAATAGTTCAACATGTGACATGAAAGAATTGAAGTATTGTAGGGTTTGTAGGAAATGAATGAAATAAAATCTTGCACTCACATGCACTTGAGGAAGAATAGAAACAACTGAAGAGCATTACACACAAGAATTTTTTTAATTTCGACTTCATTAAGACCAAGTATCAGGGTTAGTTGAGTTAAGGTATCATGATACCTGAATTCTCCTGTATCGCGATACTTGTAGAGTATCGTGTATCACCTCCCCCTTGTATCGTGATACCTCACAAGTATTGTGTAATGTGGGGTTTGAGTATCGTGAGGCTCATGTATCGTGTATCGTGTATCACATCCCCTTGTATCATGATACCTCAGAAGTATCGTGTATCATGGGGTTGCATATCGTGTATCGTCTAAATTTGAGTATCATGTATCATGACTTTTTCAAGTACCATGTATCGTATCAATTGTGTATCGCCAAAAGGAAGTATCGTGTATCGTGGTTTTCGAGTATTGTGTATCACCTCCCTTGTGTATCATGATACCTCACAAGTATCATGTATTGCTAGGTTGAGTATTGTGTGTCGTGTATCACCAAGATGAAGTATCATGTATCGTGTCTTTTTCAAGTATCATGTATTGTGTGTCATGATAGTTGTGTATCGTGTATTGCCAAGTGTAGGTATCATGTATCACCAAGTGCAAGTATCATGTATCATCGGTATGCAAGTATCATAACATGGACATCCAATATCTTGTATCATCTAAATTTCAGTATCGTGTATCGTGAGTTATTCAAGTATCGTGTATTGTGATAGATCAAGTATCGTGTTGTGGTGGCTAAGTATCATGTATCACCCAAGAGACAGTATCGTGTATCGTGTCGATTCCTCGAGGTGTATCATTAGACCATAGGAATCATGTATCATGGCCTCTGAATATCGTGTATTGTGGAAAAATCAAAGAGCCTGAAAGAAGAAAAGTGGAGGAAACTAAGTGCTTAAACTTGCAAGGATAACCAATAGGACCATAAACAATCCAAGAAGTAAGCAGTGAATGGACCTAAGATATTGACGAGTATTAGGTAGTTAAAGAAGTGTCGTATCCTCTCCAAGAAGTGTCGTATCCTCTGCAAGAAGTGTAGGCCAATCAAGTAACCACTCTACTTACTCAGATACATCTTGTGATTCAGAGGAGGAAAGACTAATGGCCTCAGAAGACATGCAAAAGTCTGTGCCTAGGTCAAGCTTCATGTTTGTAGTAGAAGGGGAATATCGGATATCCCTACAATACATATCTATGAACATGCATGGACTGTTGAGATATCAAGCTCAATATGTGATGATCTAGGATGAAACGTACTAGTTTTTCGTTTCTCCGACATCTATAGTGGTCACACCGATATATGTATGGGATACTTCATTGAGCTTTATTAGATTTATCTACCGAGAGTGATGGCACATTTGTTCCTTGCCAACTCACTCATTCACGGACATTAGGTTTTTCCTTATGTATGGATCTCTATATATTGCACTTGTTGTATTCTTGTTTTTTGGTCATTCTGTACATTCCTTTTTACGTAATAGAAGGAGAAGAAGAAGAAGATCATTCTTCCTTGCCCCAATCTATGTGTGTGCTTCTGCTTGAGAGTGAGAGTGTGTGTGCGAGCTCTCTTCCTGATCTCCTTCCTCGTGACATGGTATCAGAGACAACGTGGCTGTAGAGAGCTCGTGGAGAAGGTGACGGTGAAGAGTGCAGCAAGGCGTGGAGAAAACGCGATTCACAAATGACCTTCGTTCACAAATATCAACCTTTATTTTGAGCCCACAAGGTGGGGCCTACAGAAAACCAGGTCACTCTCAGAAACTATAACTTGTGTTGTGTTTGGGAGCACTCATATGTTCTAGATCCAAAATTTCAAGTGATTCCGTGTACTGATGATACATGAAAACTGTGTTTTTCTGAGATTGACCTGTCACGTCATAGTGCGATAGTGTTCAAGTAGAAGTGCTGCTTATAGTGTTTTGCAGTGTTGTGAATTGCTCCAAAAATGGCAAATGCAGATGGAATGAGTCAGCTTATGAGCGCTAAGCTGGACAAGAACAACTTCCATGCTTGCAGATTGAGAATGACAATTTTCTTGATGGGAAAAGGGTATTGGAAGTACATCAAAGGAGAGAATGAAAATGCTCCGCAGTTACTAGAAAGGAATCGAACTAGAGATCAGGTAAGAGCATATGAGGAATGGAATCAAGGAGCACAAAAGGTAATGTACTGGCTACTGTTAGCATACGTGATAGCATGGTTGGACACATACATGATGCCAAGACTCCAAAAGAGGCTTGGAACAGTTTGGTCACATTGTATGAGACCAATACAAAGGCACAGAAATTGCAACTCAAGAACGAGCTGCATACATTGGAGAAGAAGAGCATGTCGATAAGTGGCTACACCTTGAAAATCAAAAGCATATGTGAGTCACTTGCATCTATTGGCGTGAATGTAGATGATGATGATAAGGTGGAAGTGTGTCTTCGTAGTTTAGGAGCTGCATATAAGCACTTCAGAACTTCTATACAGACTAGGGAATATTTCGAATTTTGTTGATCTACTATCTATGCTAATTATTGAAGAAAAGAATCTTGGTGAGGATTAAACTCCGAAGGAAAATCTAGTTCTGAGTAGGTATTCTACTGTGGTAGAGGAAGAGGTTTTGGAAGTGGAAGAGGAAATAGTAACCAAGACCAAAGTCAACAACAAAATCATGTAGGAGGAAGAGGATAGTTTTGAGGCAAGGGGAGCCAAAGAGGCCGTAGAAATTTCCAAAGAAATGATTCAGGTAATAAGAATAAAGGATGTTGGAATTGTGGTTAACCTGGACAATTTAAACATGATTGCAAGTTGAAGAATCAAAATAATAGGAGGCAGTAGAATAACTATGCATCCACAAGTGTTGATGATTCTGAGAAGCTCTTCATGGTTCAACATCACATAATGAATACGATGTCTGCTGGTATTCCAAAATCAAATGATAATGTTTGGTATGTTGATTCAGGTGCTTCAAATCACATGACCAGTCATGCGGAATGGTTTAGTACTTTGCAAAAATTGACAGTTCCTGGATATGTTGAAACAGGTGATGACACATCAAATCCTATTGAGCATATAGGAAACATAGCAATATCGATGGAGGATGGAAAGGTAAAACATCTTGCTGATGTGCTGCATGTTCCAAATATAACAAAGAATCTGGTTTCTGTTGGACAAATGGTTGGCCAGGGATTACAAGTCAGGTTCAATGCTGATGGATTATCGTAGAAGAGTACAAGCAAGATGGACGATTGGTTGCGAAAGGAAATAAAGTGGGTAGGATGTTCACCTTAAATGTGAAGATTCCTAAAATGAATGCAGCCATGTTTGCAAAAGGTGCATCAGTTATTGAAGATATAGAGATGTGGCACAAATAGATTGGACTTGCAAAGGCTGAAATTGATGGAGTCAAAGGAGATTGTCCATGGACTACCAAATTTCAAAGTTGCAGAAATGCAAAAGGTATGTGCAGCATGTCAATTTGGTAAACAATCAAGAGCATCATTTCCACATGACAAGCATGTTAGTGAGAATGTACTAGAAGTAGTACATACAAATGTTTAATACATGTCAAATGAGTTCAACAATTTTCTAAAAAATCATGGAATTCGGCATCAGTTTTCATGCAGGTATACACCACAATAGAATGGTGTTGCTGAATGCGAAAATAGACATATTGCAAAAATAGCAAGAGCCTTGATGACTGAGAAGAATATGCCTCATTGTTATTGGGCAGAAGCTGTGCATACTACTGTATACATCATGAACAGAACTCTGACTGCTACTGTACATCAAGTTACACCTGAAGAGAAGTTTACAGGTAAAAAGCCAAACTTATCACATATGAAAGTTTTTGGCTGTATTGCATATGTACATGTCCCAGATGAATTGAGGATGAAGCTTGGTCCAAAAGTGTGTCTTCATTGGATACTGCCTTGAGAAAAAGGGATATAAATGTTATAACCCACTCATACAATAGGTAAAGGTGAGTAGAGATGTGGTATTTGATGAAATGTCAAGCTTCTATGCATATGCCAAAGAAGGACTAAATCTTGAACTCAAATCCATGGAGTGGAAGATTGCATGGAAATTTTATTCCAACAAGTTCGTCAAATACATCCAAGAAAGGTGAGGAAAAGATTTCCACAAGTCATAAAGCATGTGCAGGTTTTGAAGATGTTGATGGAGATTCAAGCGGTTCAGAAAAGAGTCTTGATGAGGAACTTGGACTGCCCTCTGTGACGACTCGAGGAGTAAGAAGGGCACATGTAGATGATACAAGGAGAAGTGAACCAAGAACAAGAAGATCTGGGAGGATGCGGAATTCAGTGCAAGGATTGACGTATGACAGTTATATGGCTCGTCATTGTTCCTACATGAAAAAGGTAATACAAGATGCTGAACCTTCTTGCTTTTAAGATGCAATTGGAATCACAGATTGGGAAAAAGATATGGATGAGCAGATGGCTGCACTTTATGGAAATGATACATGGAAGCTGGTTTCATTGCCTCAAGGAAAGAAATCCATAAGTTGCAAATGGGTTTACCAGGTAAAGCATAATGCTGATGGTAGCATAAGCAGGTATAAAGCATGATTGGTAGCTAAAGGATATGCACAAACATATGGCATTGATTATGAGGAAACATTCAGCCCCTTGTAGCTAAAATGTCTACTGTCAGAACACTTGTTGCATTAGCTACAACAAAAGGATGGACTTTGCATCAAATGGATATGAAGAATGCTTTTCGACATGGTGAGTTATAGGAAGAAGTATATATGGACCAGCCACAAGGATATGAAGATTCAAAGCATCCAAAATATGTTTGTAGGTTGCAAAAGGCTTTGTATGGGCTGAAGCAAGCCCCTCGTGCATGGCATGCAAGGATTGCTAATTACTTAACCAGCATTGGGTTTTCTATGTGTGATGCAGATCACTCACTATATGCAAGGAAGGATGATGATGGCATCCCTATTGTGGTTATTTATGTTGATGACCTGATTGTAGGTGGTGATAATGAAGGAAGCATCAAAGAGGTAAAGCAACTTCTTATGCAAGAATTTGGCATGAAAGATCTTGGTGTGCTGCACTATCTCTTGGGCATTGAGTTTATATATACAGAAATAGGTATATGGATGTCGCAAAGGCAATATGCCTTGAATATGCTGCAAAAGTATGGTATGGCTGATTGTAAGCCAATTTCTATGCCATTAGATTAGAATTTGAAGTTGGATACTACATCAGGTGAAGCATTGGAAAATGCTACTATGTATAGGAAAATTGTGGGAAGTCTTATATACCTCACAATTACAAGGCCTGATCTACTCTACGTTATGTGAGTGCTACTTTGGATTATGCATTGTTTTATGGGGCTGGTGTAGATTTGTAGGTTTATGGATACACCGATGCAGATTGGGTTGGTAGCATTCCAGATAGAAGAGCTACTAGTGGTTTTCTATTCTCACTTGGGAGTGCAACTATTACATGGAGCAGCAAGAAGCAACCCACTGTTGCTTTGTCGAGTACAGAGGCTGAGTATAGAGGTACAGCAATGGCAGCATGTGAGGCATCATGGCTAGAAATGGTACTTGCAATTTAGGTGTGGAAGTGGGAAAGCCTATCACTATTTATTGCGATAATCTTAGCAGCATACAGTTAGCACGTAATCCTGTTTTCCATGCTAGAACAAAGCATATCGAGGTGCATTATCTTCATCAGAGAGAAGGTATGGGCAGGTAATATTGATCTTGTTTATGTGAGAATAGATGAGCAGGTTGCTGATATTTTCACCAAAGCACTTGGAGCTGAGAAGTTAAAGAAGTTTTCAGAGATTCTTGGATTATAGGATATTGTGTTGAGCTTGAGGGTGAGTGTTGAGATATCAAGCTCAACATGTGATGATCCAGGATGACACATACCCATTTTTTGTTTCTCTGACATGTATAGTGGTCATGCCAGTATATCTCAGGTGTAATAAAGTAAGTCTATGATCCAAGGGTCCGGCTGGTTAAGAAAGATCTGAAATCGGACACTGTTTGGTCATCCGTGTGTATGACCAAAGATCTCGAGTCCAGACTTACTAGAAGGCCATTTACTCTTTTGAACAAGTGATCCACTTAGCCTAGTGGTTAAGACTCAAGGATGTGAAGGAGGAGGTCTTGGGTTCAATCCCCATAGGATACATGGGGAGAGTGTTTTGCCCAAAGATCTCTAGAGCCTTTTAGAAGCATCTACTTGAGTTAACTCTGGTTAACTGGGACACTTGGCGCACATGTAGTTACATGGCTGACACAAATATCCACCTGCCCAAGAAGGCAGTCCCTTGGAGAGAGCTATATATAGAGGCATTTGGTTGGGAGGAGAGTCATCTCTCTAGCATGTGGTGGTCATAATTTCTAGTTCTCTTGCATTGGTATCAAAGCCTAGACAAGCTCCCATGGTGACCTTCATAGGCTCATCATCATCATCTTCATATTCTTTCTTGTGCGAGTTTCTTTGAGTAGATATATCCCAAGTTGATTCATCATTATTATACAATCTTTTGCATGGTTTTAGGTCTGCAAAAAATGATCTCCTAAATCTATCCGGCTGCCTATCATAGGATTCGGACAGGAGACCTTGGTGAGCGCACGCCGCTGCTCTAACCAACAGATCAGTCGACTTCCCTATGAATCATGTTTCGTTATTATGACCTAATGATTGTGTACTCTTCTGATCGAGACCCTAGCAAAAGTGCACTCTTCTCTGATCGAGACTGTAGCAAAACTATGTCTACATAGACTACTGTCATCGAGTATTGAACCCGTAACTATCAGGTTATGGAATTCATGCTTTAGCACCTGAGTTAGACGCGCTTTCATGATATTTGCACCACGAAAAAAATAAATCCTAGCAGATTCGGGTGACGATCAATGGATTTGAGCCCATGCCCAAAGATCAAACCCATGATGTCATCCACATGAGGATCATGTTGCATGCAACAAGTTGTATGCTATTTTCGTACAAAACTAAGTAAAATAGTTGTATGAATGGTTAGATGCTTGCATCTGGGGAACAAACACGTGATGTCTTCCAGGAATCACTGCCCTTCTATCCAACATAGCGACACATTTTCGTGTATGCATGAGGATTGAACATGCAACAATCATCGTGCTTGCTGTGCGTGCAAGAGGATTGAACTTGCGACCTGCACGGGAGAAGATCATGTTCTATCCAAGAGAACAGTGCGCTTTTGATTTGTGATTTGATTGATTCATTTTAAAGATTTATAGCATGAAAGGAGGCATAGCAGGTGAAATCGAGCCCGAGATCTACGATCCGCAATCATCTGCTTTAATCCCCCAAGCAAGGCCGTTTTTCACCCTCGATGAGCAGTGAATCTTAAATAGAATTGACATTATGCACTGTGAAAGCCTCTCTGTAAGCAAAACCCGACCTCCATATGAAGCTGCTATTCTAAACCACTCAGTGAGTTCTTGTTCGACATATGAGTATATACTCAGGTTTTACAGATACCTTTCTTTGTAGAAACCTAGATTAACAAAGGCAAAAGAAGGTTGGCATGGTGTGATACGGGATCAAACCCAGAACCATCAAATTCTGTGTGAAGCGCTTTAGCTGCTTGTTAGACGGCCGCCGAACAAAGGACAATTGTACTTAGACAGAGGTTTTTAATGTAGAAAGAACCCTTCTGAAAGTACGCGGTAAAGAAAGATTCGCGTAAAGCCTTGTAACAAAACTCTATTTAAAGCAATGAAAAGGGACGAGAGGAGAGAGAGTCCCCGTTTTTTCTGGAATTACGACTTCTACTGTGTGCAAACGAGTAGAGTATCTTGGTTCTGTCCTGTTCTGTGCGCCTTCTCTGTGTAATCGTTTGACTGCGTATGTGTGATACACTGTGGTGTTACAAGTCGGTGCTACGATTGTGAGATTCTGTTCGATAACGAGTTGAGGTGTCTTGATTATGCGTAAGGTGTTAGAGTGTTGTCTATTTGCTATTTCTGCGGTGGAATAGGTAAGTGTGAAGAGTGGACATGAGTTGTTATGATTCTCTGTAAGTGACTGAGTTGGTATCATAGTCTGTGTTCAAGGTAACGCCGGTAATATCTAAGTACGCGTAGAATGATAACACGGTTGCGATGCGTCTTACGACCCGTAGATATTACGGATTGAAAGGTAGACACACGGTAAGTCTGTGTACTGGTAAGAAGAATTGTGTGTTAAGTTACTAAAAGTGTTGGACTGTAATCTCGGACTACTGCTCAACTACTATGGTAGAACAGTCTGAAAGCTTTGAGTCTAGTACGATTGGTCTAATTGAAGATGTTCAGGAGCAAAACTGAGCTAAGACGAAAAAGCCACAACTACGGTTGAGTGAGCAACTGGGAAAATAGTACAGGGCCTCTGTCTAACAGACCCCTACCACTCCCAAGGACCCACTTGGCTCGAGTCAGTTTATTTTTGTGGTAAGATTGAGTCCCGAGAAAGAGAGAGACTCGGAAATATCTGGTACGCAGGTGTGGAACCAGATTCTGGAGTCTCCAAAGGGTTGTTGTGTTGAATTAGTAATTAACGTCTGCGGTAGGCAATTAACAGTTACGTTAATAGTAAACGACGAATATAACCTTTAACATTTGGCGCCGTCTGTGGGAAAGTGGCATCCGCTTGCCAGCTCTTTGGCCCAGGTGCCTGCGAGAAAGTGGCAACTGATTACCAGTCTCTACGGTAAAGTAGCATTTGATTACGAGTCACTTGTGAGACAGTGGCATTAGAGTGCTAACGGTTTGTAAGAAGCAAACATCCAGCAACATTTTGCTTCACTGACAGTAGCAACCGATCCAGATTGTTGCGAACTGCTCAGACAGTATCACTGGGCAATGATACATGCCGGTCACTCGATCGGGCGAAACATATCCTAAGAATCGTCAGACTGAAGCACGAAAATCACAAAAGATAGCCTCGGAAGAAATAGGTATAACTAGATCTGACCAAGTGGTCAAGAAAAGTAGAAACGTTACAACTGGTTCCAGTCATATTCCGGTAGAACGGTCAACGCCTTCGATACATTCTGATGCTACTTCGACCCAGTCTATCGAAGATATAGCAAGTCCAGACTCTATCAAAATGCCGTTGGAACCTAGTTTAACAATATCAGATAAAGATTTAGAGTTATCCACGGTTAGAAATACGTTAGGAAAACTCGGCAAAAGTAGTAAAATAGGGCATTCTGGCCCAACTTCGGTTCATTCCGGTGAAATTCCGGTAATAGAATCACCGATCGCTGGCAAAGGTTTAGCCTTTTTTGCGGAATCGTCAACTCGACCTTCGTGTTTGGAAGAAAGATTTCGAATATTAGACATCCAGAAGGAAGGAAAGCTGTTCGAAACAGAGATCCGAAGCATCTTAAGTCGACACAGTACACCGAAAAACGCACCATCCGGCGATACAAGTCCCGATAGTTCACCCGATCAATCCCGAGATAGAGAAGGAAACCCTGAACCCTTCACAATGAGCGGGCAACACCAACAACAACACCATCAACAACAACAGCTAGGACCGCCAAGGCCACCTCCAACAGGAGTAACCTACACGAAATACGGTGGATTCCCAGGAGACGACCCAGACGCCCACGTACGAACGTTCGAGATAAGTTATGCAGTTCTTAACCACCCACCAGATCAGGCGTATAAGGCCATTGTTTTTCAATCGACACTGATCAATGAAGCGGCGAGATGGCTCACGGAATATGATATCAATCATTTCGGTACTTACGATGCAGTACGAGACGCCTTTTTACACCGATTCAGACTGAAGAAGAATCCCGCTGAAATCTTTGAGTATCTACAGAACAACAGACAGAAGGTAAATCAGACCGTCCAGGAGTACGCTACCCTCTTTAGAACACATTTACGGCAGATACCACAGGCTCACGCTAATCTACCTGATGATGTTATCTCTCAATGGTTTATCAATGGATTAACTCCACAACTGAAGCAGATCATGATCATAAGATGTGTCGGAGCTATGACCTTGGATGCCGTCATTGCAATGGCTCTACAACTAGAATCCAAGGTTGGTGGATTTTCGGAAGACTTGGAATGGTTAAAAACAAACAAAAATATGGCTGAAGATATCACCAGGCAAGTATATTGCACCACATGCAAAAATTCGGGGCATACAAGTGCCAACTGTGCACTGAACCAAGTGTTTTGCGCTATCTGCAACACTACCGGACACACCACCGGAAACTGTATCTACAACGCTAGAATACAAGGGACAGCAACCGTCAATGCAGTCATCCAAGAACATGGCCAACCAGTAAATCGCTATGTGCCTCCGCAACAGAGAAACAATCAACAACAAGGATATCGGAACTATCGAGGACAGAGAAACAACACTTATAATGCCAACCGATGGCAGAATGGACCACCACCGGAAAAACCTGAGTTACCACCTCCACGATGTCATTTTTGTGGCGAATTCGGCCACATTAGAAGGTTTTGTAAAGACGCAATAGAGTATGATCAAAGAAGGAAGGAACGCCAGAATCCAATGGCCAACATGGTAACAATTACACCGATTGAGACACAGACTGCTACAGTCCAGACCCGTTCCGGTAAACAACTTCAGTCGGCAGCAGAAATCTTTGAACCAGGGATACAAGAACAACGAAGGATGTATAACAAAGCTAGTCACTGGACCACAATAGAACCACCAGTGTTCCCCAAACCTATTCCGGTGACTCAGGCTTCTTCATCAAAGGACGAAACAACACAAAAGGATGCATCAGTAGGGCCATCATCATCAGCAGAAACAACAGCAGACACTTCTGCGTCAGTAGAAACTGCAAGTCCAAAAGAACAAGACAATCAAGCTCAACAGGCCTGGGAAATTTTGTCCAAAGCATCCATCACGCTGCCTCTAGGCCAACTTCTGGCCTTAGTGCCTGGGATCCGACAACAGTTTCAGCAACAACTCAGTCCAGTACCTTCTTGCATTCCTACGACAGCCGCAGTTCAACCGGAACCTGATGCTGCGATTGACCACGCAGTACCCTTGATCACAGTATGGTATAAGAACCAGAAGATCACGCAAGTATTGATTGATGGAGGCTCAGGAGTAAACATTGCAACCGCAGCATTATGCAAAAAGCTAGGCTGGACCGAAATTGAACCAGTGCAATTCTTTGTTCGAATGGCGGATCAATCGAGAGTCCATCCTGTAGGACTTGTGCGGAATGTACCTATCACTCTACAAGGTACAACTTTCAAGATGACTTTTGTCATACTAGATCTACCCGAATCCACTTTGGATTACAATCTTCTTTTCGGCCGACCTTGGCTGAAGCATGCGAAGGTGATACAGGACTGGTCTGCACAAGAGCTTACATTCAAGGATGTCCATCGTAAATATGTGGTGAAACTAGATGCTATGCAATCTTGCGAACCTCACGCCCGACCTTACTTTGCTGAACCAGTTCATATGTTAGATGGACTGTCAGATGATGAAGAAGAGCAATTTCTGAAGAGTAATGCCGATTTAATGTCTCTAGGAACTGTTGACCTACAATCCGTCATAGATAACTGGAACACGTCAGTATGTACAGTAGTAGCTATCACCGGAAATTCGGTCCAGGAAGATACTTCCTCAACCCATGACGACGAATTACAACCACTGTTCAAGCCAACAGATGATACAGAGAAACCTCAACAATTTTATGTTCCAGAAGACCAGCTGATCACGTACAATCTAGGAGATAGAGACCATCCACGACCTGTGAAGATGAGGCAGAACTTACCGGAAACATTTAAGGAGGATTTGATTAAACTTCTTCGCGAATTTGCAGACGTCTTTGCATGGGATTACAAAGACATGAAAGGATTAGATCCACGCATCTACCAACACAGGGTCATGTTAAAACCGGAAGTGAAACCGAAAAGACAACCCAGCTACAGAATGAACCCCCATTATGCATCACAAGTAAAAGCCGAACTTGATAGACTACTAAAAGTCGGATTCATTGTACCAGTAGAACACGCTGAATGGATCTCGCCCATCGTGATCGTGCCAAAGAAAAACAAGCAGTTACGAATCTGTGTGGATTACCGGAAATTAAACGCAGCAACAGTACCAGATCCTTTCCCGATCCCCTTTTTGGATACCATGCTCGATAGAGTCGCACGTCATGAAATGTATTCATTTTTAGATGGATACAGCGGGTACAACCAGGTTAGAATGGCTGAAGAAGATATACCAAAAACTGCCTTCATTACCAATTGGGGTGTTTTTGCCTGCACAGTAATGTGGTTCGGATTGAGAAATGCGCCAAGCACATTTCAAAGATGTATGCAGGAGATATTTTCTCCTTATCTCACTTCATTCATGCAAGTCTACCTCGACGACTTCTCAATCTTTGGGAAGATGATAGTCCATTTGTTTCATTTACGATGCTGTTTTCAGAAGTGTAGAGAATATAGACTCTGCCTTAATCCCAACAAATCCGTGTTTTCCGTTTCGTGTGGCAAACTACTTGGGCATATTGTATCTGCTCAAGGTATTCGAGTGGACCCAGATAAGATTTCAGCGATTTTAGAAGCCCCGATACCCACAACTCCAAAGGAAGTAATGCGTTTTATGGGTCAAATACGGTGGCATGGCAGACACTTACGGTGGCTTGCTCACCTAGCAGTACCACTGAACAGACTAATCGCAAAGACTCCCAGACAGTTTGAATGGACTAAAGAAGGTCAAACTACATTTGATCGACTCAAATATCTCCTGACGCACGCTCCAATCTTACAACCACCGGACTGGGACAATCCGTTCCATGTTTTTGTCGACGCTTCAGATATTGCAATCGGCAGTATCCTGATGCAGCAAACAGATAAGTGGTTTCGCCCTGTTTATTACGCCAGTAGAAGACTTGCGCCTGCAGAAAAGAACTACTCCACCACGGAAAGAGAATGTCTAGGACTGATTTACTCAATCAAAAAGTTCAGACATTACCTACTAGGCCGGAAATTTACCTTTCATGTGGATCATGCTGCCCTTGTTTATCTAGTAAGACAACAGCACTTAGGAGGGCGATTAGCACGATGGGTGCTACTTCTACAAGAATTCGATTATGATGTCATTCACCGACCCGGAAATGCACATGCCTTAGCAGATTTCTTATCACGCCTAGATTCCGGTGAAGATCCGGTAGGGATAGATGACACGACTCCTGCGATTTATAATGCTGAACCACTACCTGATGAGTCGCCCAACTTACAAACACCACCTACATACTATGATCAGATTCTAACCTTTCTCACCGAAGGACGCTTTCCAGCCGAGACTGCCAAGGCAGTTCGAAGAAAAATCGCAGTTTTTAGCCGTCGATTTCGGTTAGTTGCTGGAGAACTGTATTATACAGATCATACCGGAATCCTACTTCGCTGTATTCCACCACATGAAGTTAACTCAGTTATCACTTTGGCTCACTCAATTCCTTCCGGTGGCCATTTTGCAGCAGACTTAACCCACCGGAAAATTCTGCAAGGAGGACTCTGGTGGCCAACTATGTACAGAGATATCTCACAGTTTGTTAAACAATGCGATGCTTGCCAAAGAACTGGTCAGCCTTTTCAACGGCATTTTTTTCCCCTGCAACCCATCTTGCCATTAGAACCTTTTCAGAAATGGGGTTTAGATTTTATCGGGCCAATTACACCTCCAGCAGTATCCAGTAACAATCGATACATACTGACTTGCACAGATTACGCAACTCGATGGGCAGAAGCTTGGGCTTTGCGGTCTGCTACAGTAGTTACGGTAGCAAAATGTCTACTCTCGGATGTCTTTCCTCGATTTGGTTTACCACTGGAAATCGTTTCAGATCAAGGCACTCATTTTGTAAACAATTTAATGAAGGCTCTCACACAGTCCTTCCAAGTCACACATAAATTTAGCTCTCCTTATTATCCACGTGCCAATGGATTGGCTGAAAGTACAAACAAAGCACTATTAAACATCCTCCAGAAATTGGTCATGGAAGCACCGGAAAGATGGGATCAACTACTACCTGCGGTATTATGGGCATACCGAACCACATATAAAGTAACAACAGGCTTCACACCTTTCAAGCTAGCTTATGGCTTAGAAGCAATCGCTCCCATGGAAGTAGTCATCCCAAGTTTGCGGGTAGCAATCACTCAGAAGATGCTACCGGAATCTTCACTGACAGCACGAATGGACGCACTCAGAGAGCTCGATGAGCACCGATGGCTCAGTTTTTTAACTATGCGCGAAGTTCAACTAAGGCAGGCTAAGACACACGATCGATATTTGAAGACGCCAATCTTTTCGGTAGGACAACTTGTACTCTTCTATAACGCAAAATCGGACAGAGCAGCAGGAAAATTCAAACTACGATGGTTCGGCCCTTTCAAGATCTCAGCACAAGTAGGTCCGGCAACTTTTCGGTTGACTACGTTGACCGAAATTCCACTTCCAAAAGTAATTAATGGATCGAAGTTGCGGCCGTATTATCCCACTACCAGTACGCCTTAATTATTCGGCGACGAGCCACGTTTTTGTATAAATTTTTATGTTTTGCTTTTAGCCGTCTTTTGTACAGATCTTTATGATACCAGCCGCCTCTCCCTACCGGTCACTCAGTACGCACGCCAGCATGCAAACCGTATCATTCCCGCACCACACAATGATCCTCACCTCCACACCGTGTTCTCCATATTTAAACCCCTGAGTTGTGCCAAAAACCGCTATTGTGTTTTCGTGATTGAGTATTCTGTGTTTTCTGTAAGTGTGCACTGTGAACGCCATGGAAGCTCTAGCCAACTACGCTTCTTTCCGCGAAGGCATCCCTACAGACGTAGGCGAATACCTGAGATGCAGAGGGTTGGCCAACTTCGCTGAGTTGCCTTGGCACTCAGTGGAAACCCATCCCTTCTCCGCACAGATCATTCAAGCCATTGCCCAAAGCTCCGCCACCGAACGACAGTGGGCCTTCCTTTCCCTCCCACACAGAACCGTCATCACCTTCCAAGCCTTCGCCGACGCCTACCGCCTCACCCCGCACGGTCGCGAAAATGGCCCTACCATCACTGTAGCCCGTATGACCGAACTCTTTCCCCGTTCCTCATCAAACGAATACGCCATTCTATGCCGCCCCGAACCCGAGCGATCCGCCCTCCAGTTCCTTGTAGCCATCCTTAACCTGCAGAAACGAACATATGGCATCTCTCGCCCCTTCTACTCCGCCTTAGACTTAGCTTCCCGCGAACCTGTAAATTTTGCCTCCTATTTTTTCCTTAGAATCCACAAAGAATGTGTAGCTATCGTAAAACAGCTCCAAAAGGGTTCTACCCCCCGCTCTCGCCTTCCACACATCATCTCCTTCCTCTTCCCAACCATCCTCGCCGCACAACCCCCACCCGCAGGCCCCGCACTTCGACACGAAGAGTCCGCACAACCAATCGAGGACAGTGACGAAGAAGACGAAGAAATTAATCAGCTCTTCCGTACCAAGCGAATTCGGATCAGCTCCTCGGAAAGTCAAGTCCAAGGATCCGCCGGAAAAGATCAGGAGACCAAGCCAGACGACCAAGAGGAAACGTACCACGACACCACCACACACATCGAAACATCGACGGAGCAACCAGACCAGCAGGATCAAGCAGAGACGGAACTAGTATCCACAGAAAAAGAATCGGAGCAGCACCAGGATGAACAGGAATCGGCCACCAAAGCCCTGGATCAACTCATCGACGCCATCAACCAGACAGAAACACTCGCCAAGGTAAACCCCTCAGACACCGTCCTCCCTACACCACTTCCTGCCAAACCCCTACCCCCACCGGAACCACCCCTCCCACCCACCGATGAACCCGCAGCATCTTCCTCTTCCTCCCCTAACTACTCTCCACCAAACTCCCAGCAACTACTCACCGACACATCCTCTCAACCTCGTCGTCCTCCACCACCACCGCCACATAACGCATTCTCGGAACTTGCCACCATGGGGCAGTACCTCCTCCAGTTATCACACCAGCTACCCGCCCAATTTTCGACAGCCACGCACCACCTGAAACTCGAATACCAGCACAAGGTAGACACCCTGGAAGCCGACATCGCCCCCCTCCAGGAAGAAATTGATGCCGTAAAGACCGAGAATCATCAACTCCGGACACAGCTAGCAGAACTCGAAGCACGAATTTCGACAGAACAGACGCTAGTACAACAACGAGATGCAGCCCTGGACCAGCTAGCTGCTAAAGACAAACTCATACACGATGCACATGAGGAAATTCGGACACTAAAGGCCGCCCTTCAAGAACAAGAAAATATCAACGTCTCTCTCGAAGAACTGATCGCAGACACGAAACGTCAATTACAAGAAACCACCCAGACGATGCAGGAGCAACAGAAAGAAGCTGCCGAAGTTCAAGAACGATTACGGCGAGCCGAAGAATGTGCCGACGCGGTCAACAGCATTCTCAAAAAACAATTAATAAAGGAAGGCCAATACCAAAAGGATATTGAAAGGACGCGCAGAGAACGAGATTCACTGCAGAAAAGTCTGGCATTCCAAAACCAACAGTGTGAACGCAACGACAACCAGATACGCAACCAGAAGGAGTGCATCAGAGAAATGCAGACCAAACTGGTGGAAATAACGACAGCCCGAGATGCGGCACTAGCCAACGATTTTTATCTCCATGAGGCTTTTCTTCAAACCCAAGCCGAAATTTTGTTAAATCAAGCCATAGCCCTCAGTGCAGCCAGAACCGACGCCCAATTATTAGAACCTACCACCTTAGTACAAATGTTAGAAACCCTCAAAAAGAAGATTACCCGAACATTTAGGCTTGCCAGAAGTATGTACTTAGAAGGTATAGTATCCGAACCGTAGGTACTTGCGGGTACGAGTCCCGAGGACCCGATAATACTAAGTCCGAAAGTTAGTATTAAAAGTCATGATTTTTTGTGCATAATACTTTCACACATGTAAAAGACATTCCAAGTCCAGCACCAATCTCTAGAATGATGATTCTTGATTCTAGAATCTCGGTAAGCAGCCTGAATTGTCATATCAGAATGGAATACCATCATTCTAGCGACTGGCAGCTCAAGGTCTAGCACTTATAAATACGAATACCCGGGAGCGCACACTTACACCGAACCGTGTTGTGACTACAACCGATACTACATTACAGTGGCTTCGATCGAGCTGGCGAGCCACTAGGCTTGCGCTGTGTGACTTAGTGTGGAACAGGACTGAAAGACAACGCTCTTCATGGTGGCCGGGAAGGGTGATGAAGCAAGGTAGCGTCAAGGATGGTGCCGATGCAGACAAAAGCAAGACGGGGAGCGACGAAGTGCGAATACGATTTCGGGGAAGAATTGATCATTTCCAGCGACTCGGGAGAAGTGATCATTTCTAGCGATTCGGAAGACGAAAGGCGAAACGAACAGGATAGTGACGAGGATTTGGTGGAGAATGTCAAAGCAGAGAATGTGAGTGAGGATATCGCTGATGAAGATAACGCAAGCACTTCAACAAACATCACCAGAGGACCGGACTCCTACAGTTTGCTAAGTTACCCTGGAGACAGTGGACTTGTTCCGCCACTAGAACAAGTGCGATCAGAAAGGATTGGGGAGTTAATCCCTGGCAGGGACCGACAGACACTGTAAACGGATATCTCAGCCAGGTGGTGATAGGATACTGTATGGTTACATGACTTCTGCAGAAGACATGGATTCAACAGCACAGAGGGTACTTTGATTCCATAGACGAAGCGCTTAAAGCACAAAATCAAGAAGGTGGGCCCAGGTAACAATGAAATCAAGAGTAGATTCTTATTATATGTATAAATCGACATGTTTTTCAGAAGGGCTTAGACGTTCAAAAAGCTATTTAAAGGAAGAGCTGCAGCTGAAGAATACGAGTATGTAAAGTATGAGTCTTTGAGGCAACTAGACCAGCTATACGAGTTTGAGGAAATTCTGGAGAAAGAGACCACCTATCACATACAGCGACACATTCGGGATTGAAAGATATTTACTGAATCACCAACAGGATATGGACATTATGAGCGATTAGCCTGCGTCTTTCTGATGCATAGCCCCAGGCAAAAGGATATCACCTACAGTACTGCACTTGCGGGTTCGAGTCCACCGTGCGTGCCAGTGCTAGACGGCCGCCGAACAAAGGACAATTGTACTTAGACAGAGGTTTTTAATGTAGAAAGAACCCTTCTGAAAGTACGCGGTAAAGAAAGATTCGCGTAAAGCCTTGTAACAAAACTCTATTTAAAGCAATGAAAAGGGACGAGAGGAGAGAGAGAGAGAGTCCCCGTTTTTTCTGGAATTACGACTTCTACTGTGTGCAAACGAGTAGAGTATCTTGGTTCTGTCTTGTTCTGTGCGCCTTCTCTGTGTAATCGTTTGACTGCGTATGTGTGATACACTGTGGTGTTACAAGTCGGTGCTACGATTGTGAGATTCTGTTCGATAACGAGTTGAGGTGTCTTGATTATGCGTAAGGTGTTAGAGTGTTGTCTATTTGCTATTTCTGCGGTGGAATAGGTAAGTGTGAAGAGTGGACATGAGTTGTTATGATTCTCTGTAAGTGACTGAGTTGGTATCATAGTCTGTGTTCAAGGTAACGCCGGTAATATCTAAGTACGCGTAGAATGATAACACGGTTGCGATGCGTCTTACGACCCGTAGATATTACGGATTGAAAGGTAGACACACGGTAAGTCTGTGTACTGGTAAGAAGAATTGTGTGTTAAGTTACTAAAAGTGTTGGACTGTAATCTCGGACTACTGCTCAACTACTATGGTAGAACAGTCTGAAAGCTTTGAGTCTAGTACGATTGGTCTAATTGAAGATGTTCAGGAGCAAAACTGAGCTAAGACGAAAAAGCCACAACTACGGTTGAGTGAGCAACTGGGAAAATAGTACAGGGCCTCTGTCTAACAGACCCCTACCACTCCCAAGGACCCACTTGGCTCGAGTCAGTTTATTTTTGTGGTAAGATTGAGTCCCGAGAAAGAGAGAGACTCGGAAATATCTGGTACGCAGGTGTGGAACCAGATTCTGGAGTCTCCGAAGGGTTGTTGTGTTGAATTAGTAATTAACGTCTGCGGTAGGCAATTAACAGTTACGTTAATAGTAAACGACGAATATAACCTTTAACATGCTACAAACTTTTGTTTTTGTGTATCCTTTTGAGTTGGCTGCCATCCCCAATCGAACCTGAGTGGAGAGATCGATCTTGAATTTTGTAATTTCAAGCTTGATCATTCACATGTCATCTAAAGTCAAAGGACGAATTAAAACAAGCATGAAGGCTTCATTTCTTCAAAGAAGAAGACAAGAGGAGCAATGGTCTTCAAGGAGGATGAGAGTGGAGAATAGTTCTTCCCAAGGATCAATGGAAGGACGTAGCTCTATTTGGAGATAAATATTTTCCAAAGTTAATGATCAATTTCAATATTTGTTTTGATCTCTTCTTTCATGTAGGATGCATTTTTATCATTGAAGTATGGTAGTAAACTTCATTCTTGATAACTTTGATGCAAATTATTGAAACCTACATGAAAGAGCAGACATTGAAACACTCATTAAACACAAGCATAAGCATGCATCTACGAAAGATTGTTGGTGCATCTCTCCTTTCAAAAGAATGTTTGCAGGCACCATACACATTTTGTTCTTGCTTGCAAAAGGAATAGGATGCAATCAAGTATGTGCACACGTATATTTATAACCTTTTGTAAGGTAGAGGATAGATTGTTTGTGCATGGATGATTGGATGCACTCATGTCAAGCTCAAGAATTTCTTGATTTAGGTTTGATGCATGAAAGGAGAATGCCAACATGTGCATGCACTCACATGCATTTGCATGCAAGAAGAGACATTTTTATATGCATGATTGTTGGTTACGTAGTTGAATACTTATATTAAGCAGTTTTTTGAGGATGAGAAAAGTATGCATGGTTTTGTTTAAGCTAATTAGAGCTTAAAGAAGAAACCCAAGTAATCTTTAGGAATCAAGATATTTTCCTAAAAGATATATTAAAGTAAAATTTAGGAATTAAGCTACTTCCTAAAGATAAGCCAACAAAGAAAATAGAGGTACATGAAAGTTTCCATGATGAATCTAAGTTTAGGAAAACTTAGAAAATCCTAACAACAAGCCTAGATGTAGTCGTTAGCTTGGATTTAAGAAATCTTAAATCCAAGTAGGATGATAAGAGTTTTGTTAGTTACTTGAGCACTTCTTAATGAACACACTTATTTGATCTTTTATCCCAAGATGTGATAAAAAATCAAATAAAGCTAAATGGAACTTACACTAGATGAACTTCTAAAGTTCACAAGATAGTTGTTCTATTCCATAAGTAGTATCCCAAGTAAGGATGCAAGGTGCCAAGAAAAACTACGAAGCTTTTATAAGTTTTCATTTGATTTCATCCCAAGGAGTGATGGAAATCAAAGGTTGAACCTCAACATCAATTCAACTTTGACGTCAATAAGAGGATGTTAGGTTCTATAGTTTCATCTCTGGTAAATGATGCAACTAGCTAAGCAATCATGGAAACATGGAAGAACTCTTTTAGAGAGTTAAACTTTTGGTTTCATTTAAGCTAATTGAAGCTTCAAGAGGAAATCAAAATAAGCAATCTTTAGGAAATAAGATAAGTTCCTAAGGACTTGAAGCAAGTGTGAACTTTTCATTTAGGAATAGAAAGTTCCAAGAAATGGATCTCCAATCCATGAACTTTTCCTAAACAAGCTATAAAGTTCAAAGTTATGAGTTCATAGTAGCATTACTATTTGATCAATCATCAATAGATGCTTGGACTTTAAACATAATTTTGATTGGTGAAATATGTTTAAAAGGACTCTTTAACATCTAAAAATTGACCAATAATAATGAATCTTGTATAAAACTCAAGAATAGGAGTCAATATCAACATAAATGAAAGTTCAACTTAAACGTTCATAGTGGAATGGGAAACCATATCCAAAAGGTGATATTTAGTCTCTAGTTTGATACTCAAGAAGTGAACAAAATGGAATCGGTAAAGTTTTTGGATATTGTTTGAAAGAATTTCTTTCAAAAAATCCTTCCAGCATTGCAAAGGATTTGCTCAAGATATTTGATTCCCTAGAAGGAATCTCAAATCTTTGAAGAATAACATTCTTCCAAGTATTGAGAATGAAATTCTTAAACTCTTTGACAGCAAGTAGTTTCCCAGACATCCCAAACCACCAGAAGTAGTACTTAAAGTCCAAATAGTGATATAAGCTCAAGGTATATCAAAGATTCTTAGCTTTGGAATCTGAAAGGCATTAGTGTATGCTTGGACTGAAGTTCAAGGAAGGATCTCTAAAAATCTTGCAGGTAATCAAAGAAGCTTTAGATAGTTTAGGAGATCTTAAAGATAAAGGCTAAGTCTTTATTTTAGTCGCAAGGTCAACGAGACTTGATCAAGCTTGGCCATGATTGTCTAAGAATGTGCGATTGGAACTACTCTGTGGATTGCCCAAGTATTGACAATAAAATTCCTTTTGGGAATTATTCACTCAAGTTCCATTTATCCAATGGAAAATTGTGAAAAGAGTAAATTGTTCCAAGTCTGAACAGAGTGAAGGAATTCCAAGAATGTAGTCTGCAACCGTGAAGATGGTACTTAAGTCCGTGGAAGGTAGACCATAAATGTTTACCTATCCTTAAAGGGATCTTCGTACAAATCCAGAAAACATGAGTGGATGCTTAAGACTTAAGCAGTAGAGAGATTCCTATGTAAAGTCCTTGGGGTAGGTACCTAAAGCATCAGTAAAGAAAGGAATCTAAAGACAAGAAGTCAAAAGCTCTTGTCACTATAAAATTGTTCAAGGATAAACCAATTGAACTTGAATTTGAGAAAATTCTAAGTACTTGGAATTCTAATTGGTTTTTATTTGAAAACCGTAGCAAACAAGGATGGATATTCCATCAAAAGGTTTTCAAGTTCTCAAAGGAAAGCACAAGGTCATGAAACCATCATGTGACGGGATCAAAACCTATAAAATCTAGTTAGAGGTAATGCCTGAAACATCAAAATTCTTGTCAAGAAGGTTCTCTATTAAGAGATGTTTAGACTTTAGGATTGAAGCAAGAAGGTTCTCTATTAAGAGATGTTTAGACTTTAGGATAAAATTCACTCACACATCAAGGTAAGAGAATTGAAGCAAGAAGGTTCTCTATTAAGAGATGTTTAGACTTTAGAATAAAATTCACTCACACATCAATGTGAGTATAAAATAATGTGGTATGGGACACCAGATTTCATATTCAGATTGATATAGGAAAGATGGTATGGGACATCGGACAGTGGGAGGATAATTATCTTTTAGTCCTAGATTGGATCTTGAAGTTAGGTTTCATCCCCGAAGGAATTAAGACTTCAAAGAAGGAGTTTAATTCAAGAAGGATAAAAGTAGTATCTCAAGATACTTCAAAATAACTTCAAGATCAAGGAAACTGAAGATATGAAGTAAGTAACTTCCAAGATCTTCTTAGAACACTTCAAGCTTAAGTGTTAGCAATCAGAAATATTTGATAAATTTCTGAAAAAAGTTGGACTTTGATTTTGATTTAATCTTTTCTACCAAGGATTTGATTGACTAAGTCAAGCACCAAGTTCCTAGTGTAACTTGGTAAGTTCACTCTTTTGACTCAAAGAAATGCACAAGAATCACATTCCTAGTAAGGAGTCAGAAAGGCTGAATGTGACCTGAGCTTCTTCTCAAGTGAAGCATTATTTGAATACAAAACTCATCAATAGAACTTTAGTGGGTCGACACACTGATGTTAGAGACCACACTAGTATCTTGTGGTTGGATGATGTTTTCGATTTTCTTTGAATCTATCTAGACTTTGACTCATAGCAAGTTTGCGTATCTTCGAAGTTTGAATTGGTTGAATAGAGTTTTACTTCTTTCTTTCTGCTTTCCGAATCTTTTGGATTTGACTCAGATATAGTATTTGATTCTTCTCATAAAAGTCAAGGGTTAGCCGAATAGAACCAGGTAACTAAATTAAAACATCCTACATAGATGTTTTATACAAGAACCTTTTCAAGCATCGAAAGATGATAAGTTCAAGATTAACTTATTCATTTGAGTTTGCTTCAAGTTATAGATGATTTCTTAGAGTCCAGTATACTCTAGAATGGAGAAGTTAGGAATTGCTCAGAAGATCGACAATTCCCAAGAACTTTAGCTCAAGTCTTTGAGAAAAGTGTCCTAAGTTGGACAATTTTCATTTCGAATTTGAATTGGTCAAGTTATAGTATGGTTGACTCAAAGAAAATGGTAAACTTTCTCCTACAGTTTACATGGGATTTTTAAACTCATTAGCACAAAGCAGTTCTCTAGTTGGGTGAAAAAATCAAGTAACTGTTGGATAAGAGTAAACCATCGCACAAACATCCAAGTTAGATGTTTAGAACAACCAAACTTTAAGTTTTACGAACCAAATTCAAAGTGAATCAAGAGTTCTCAAAGTTTTGTAAGGGATAAGAATCCCACCTTAGTTACTAAGTCCATGCACTAGTCATGCCCAGAAATGGACTAGTAATTTGAATCCATCTAGTTCATATGTTTGCCTAGATCGCACATCGAGAAACTATGAACTCACTAGGGATATTTTTAGATCCACCCTTACTATTCATTCACTACTTTGTACTTTGACCAGTTTATCAAAGTTCAAAACAAGATATTGCTTTTTGAATTATTTGGGCAGGGATACCACCACAGAGATGAGACATGTTCTTCCTGTTCTAGAACATGACCATGTTCTTCTAGTTTTAGAACATGAGGCTCGGGGGTTGCCTATAGTAGATATATAGCTCTATTTTCAAGGACGAAAATATTTTCTAAGGGGGGAAGAATGTAATAAAGTAAGTCTATGATCCAAGGGTCTAGCCACTTCACACAGATCTGAAATCGGACACTGTTTGGTCATCCATGTGTATGATCAAATATCTCAAGTCTAGACTTACTAGAAGGTCATCTACTCTTGTGAACAAGTGATCCACTTAGCCTAGTGGTTAAGACTCAAGGATGTGAAGGAGGAGGTCTTGGGTTCAATCCCCATGGGATACATGGGGAGAGTGGGAGAGAGCTATATATAGAGGCATTTGGTTGGGAGGAGAGTCATCTCTCTTTAGCATGTGGTGGTTGTAATTTCTAGTTCTCTTGCTATATGTTAGGGATACTTCATTGAGCTTTATTAGATTTTTCTACCGAGAGTGATGGCACATTTTTTCCTTGCCAGCTCACTCATTCATGGACATTAGGTTTTTCCTTATGTACTGATCTCTATATATTGCACTTGTTGTATTCTTGTTTTTAGGTCATTCTTGTACATTCCTTTTTATGTAATAGAAGGAGAAGAAGAAGATTATTCTTCCTTGCCTCAATCTGTGTGTGTGCTTCTCCTTGAGAGTGAGTGTGTGTGAGCTCTCTTCCTTATCTCCTTCCTCACGACATGGACAACACATCTATCTTGATGACCTTAATAGGTCTGTGGCAAGATTCAAAATTGCGATTGACTCAAAAATAGTCCCAAGACTAGTTGTCAAATAAGAAGGAGGTGTCTACATGGATAAAATAGAGCAAATATTTTTTGTGACCAAAAACACTGACGAGATAAATGAAAGAGGAGAAATAGAAGAGCTAGAAATCCATAGTAGAACCAAAAATGGAGACATTGTGACTACCCCTAGGGGAAATTCTGTGATCACTCAAGCGCTAAGAGGAGATATGATGCCTCAGGATGAATATCTAATTGACGTGTACTTGGTAAGTGGGTCTAACCTACTATTTAAAGCTGCTTCAACTATACAAGGAGAAGGCATAAACCTAGCCACTATCTATGAATTGAGGGACAATAAATATTCATCTAAATTTAGATACCTAGACTAAAAGTAGAGAAGATATTGGTCGATAGATGATATGGATAGGTCGAGATTGAGGTACATGGGTTTTCCTGTATTCCTTGCTCAAGAACAGACAACTACTTCACAAAACCCATCAACATCTAGACAAACCAGCCAACAAAGTGTCCCTGTCAGACCTCACGTGCAATTTTCCATGCCATGACCCAACCTCAGTAACCAAACTAATCTAGGAAGAGGAGGCATGAATATACCACCTTTCCCAATAAGACCACTTCAAGGTGTAGGACTAGGAGTACACCCCTTACGACCTACTGGATTCGACCCCTAGATCCAGGTAGAAGGTTAAGACCAATCCAAGTGGCTAAGTATATGAGGAACCATTATGGCGGTTTAGGTTAACCTTATGACCACATTGCAGAATTCAAACAATTCTTACATGTAGAGCAAGCAGATGGTTTCTTTGTTCAATATGAATCTTTTGGGCTAACCTTTATGGGAACAACTTTGACTTGGTTCCAACCTTTGGACCCCAATCGTTTTGCTAATATTGAGCAATTCTTCCAAGAATTTATCAAAGAATTCACCAAGAGGGTAATCAAACATAATTCCTCTTCATTGATCCATAGTTTTAAATAGACCCCTCATGAGACTATAAAGACTACAGCATGACAGTTCAATCAATATGTGGATAGATGCCCTGTGATGGAGAGACCCTCCCAGTAGAAAATGATATCTTTGTTTTTAGATGGTCTAACTAACGGGACATTAAGAACTTTGGTATATATGAAGAGATTATAGATAGTGAGTGAATGTCTGCAAGAATGCATAGATTTGGAAGATAACCTAGTAGACGACCTAAAAACCCCATAGAATTATACTAAATTAGAGGACACAATGAGTAACACTACCTCAAGTATGAGCAATGTAGAGGAACTGGCAAATTTAGTGGCTAAGAAGCTAGGAGTGAGGGGATAGAGAAATTACCAGAATGCCCCTATGAGAGTGCCAATGTTAAGAAGATGCATGCAATGCGATAGGGATCACCCATCCCATGTTTGTGTGGGAGGAGGCTTAGCACCACCACAACCCTATCCATACAACATGCAAACTACCCAAGAACCTAATATGTACTGTCACATTGAACAGAAGTACACCAACCATAATACCAAAAATTGTCCCTTTAATAGACAACCAAGACCTTTCTGCACCCCCTCAGTATAGACCCTACGGATATCCTCCTAGGGATCAAGGCAAAGAGGCCCCCATATATAATCCATACTCAAGATTGCCAGTAGCACCAAGAACATATGAACATGGCAGATATGGTCAACTGCAACCAATGTTAGGGCAATAACCACCACACCCACAAAATGTAGTGTCAATGAAGTATACTCAACTAGAAGAAAATCCAAAAAGAGCCATAGTGCCTACCATACCTTTGTGCAATACGAAAAGCTCAAGCCAAGGATTTGATTAGACACATGTGGAATATTACCACTATGAATCAAGTGTTATGGAATACGAACAGACCCAACTCATGTGGGAAGGCTACTGTAATGAATGCAGCAAGGAACATTTGTTTACAGACTACCCTTAGAACCCCAATAAGGTCTCCACTACTATGCAAATCACTGTGGTAGAAGTGATTGAATCATCAGGAAATGATAAAGAATATACAATGCCATTGAAGGCTATTACCCGAGCCAAAGCCAAGGAGAATTTGGAAAAAGAAGCAGTGTAACACCCTAAGGTGGAGGAGGAGCAAGAACCAGAAACTCAAGTGGTCGATGACTCAGAGGAACTAGAGGATCCTTCTAAAAGTAAAAAGGCTCAGAGATGGAAGTCGAGGTGCAAAAAAATTAAAAACAAGTGGATCAAAAGAAAGATTGAAGAGGAGGAGAAAACTTTAAAACAAACAAAGATATGTGAAAATCAAAAGACACACAAGAAAACTGACATGGTGACCAAAGAATCAGAGAAATCATAGGCATGATCAATTCTAGTGGATCCCATGCCCAAAACATGTGGTTGAAAGCCTATCAATCCAAAATAGAGACAGGTCCTAGCATAGAACAACACAAAAGAATTTATTGTTGAAAATCAAATCTCAATCATGCAAAAGGACTCAACCACAAGTTTTGCAAGTGGAGCAATCAAAATAGAGCACCCAAAGTCAAGTTAAAAGCTCTACCAAACTCAATCAAATTCAAATCTCATGAATCAGCCACCAAAAAGTGCACCTACATTGATTGGTGGGTGATTAGCTAGATTATAGGAAAAGTAAAACTTTATATAAACACCATCCACCTTAGTTTCTTGATTTGTATGAACTCAATGATTTTTCAACTTAGTTAAGTGAAGTAATAAAGTCCAGCAAGTAGCCCCCTTGCTTGCTTACCTCATTTTCTCATGATTTTGCTCCTCTCTATCTAGGGTTTAGTTAGATTTTTCCAAATCTGATTGGACCAGATTGTAGAGAATTGTTTGCTCTCTCATTTTACTCATTTTCATTAATTTCAAGCTTCATTTGGTCTCTCATATAGTGCCCTAAACTTTGCCAAAGTTTCAAGTTCTTTGACTAAGTGAGTTGTGAGAAATGGCCGATTTTGTGAAGGTATATCTCTGCACATAGGCAGAGAGTGTTGCAAACAGGTAGCATGTTTTGGAGAGGGTGGTTCTCCCAGCTGCAATATGATTTAAAGCTTGTTGGGTAGCTCGTAGCTTCTACAGTCTATTGTAAGTGTGCAAAATTTCATTTTAAGTCTTTGTATTGGTGTAGAGAAAAGCTCAGAACAATGAGCATATATCCCAACCAAAGCTATGGATCAAGAGGAAGAGGAAGGAGTAGAGGAAGAGGAAGATCACATGGAAGAGAAGCATCCAATGGAGAATGATACAATTGTGGAAAACCAGGCCATTATGCAAGAGATTGTTGGTCAAAATGAGGAGGCAATCAAGGATACAAAAGGAACCAAGGTAATTATGCTAGTACGTCAGCAAATTTAGAAAATGACAACTTGCTTATGATGTATGTATCAAGTGAAAGAGTCAATTTAGATTTTACATGGTACATTGATAGTGGTTGTAACAACCATATAGTTGCAATAAAGATGTTTTCTTTAATTTACACTCACCCATCACTCAAAGACATGTAGAGACAATGGATGACACTTAGCACAAGATTAAACATGTGGGAGATGTTGCATTGAATGGATCTCAAAGCTCCAAGGTGTTGAAGGATGTGTTGTATGTGCCAACCATCACAAAGAACTTTGTTTTGATAGGTCAAATGGTTGAAAGAGGTTATGAAGTGAGGTTCAATGATAAAGGATGTTTTGTTGAAGATGGAGGACTACAAGCTCATAGCGAAAGGAAAGAAGCAAGGAAGACTCTTCACCATGGAGGTAAAGACATCAACCACTCACACTATCT
Source organism: Ceratopteris richardii (assembly GCA_020310875.1). NCBI lineage: Eukaryota > Viridiplantae > Streptophyta > Polypodiopsida > Polypodiales > Pteridaceae > Ceratopteris > Ceratopteris richardii. Next base: position 167,586,296 of record CM035422.1, read on the forward strand.
ACTTGTCGATTGGAAATAAATAGATTGCAGAAATTGACTTATGGCATAAAAGAATTGGGCACATAAACTTACAAAGGATGAAGGACATGCAAAGGAAGGTCTTGGTGAGTGGTCTACCAGATCTTACATATCGGAATATGCAACATTTGTGCCATGCTTCTCAATTAGGAAAACAAAGTAGTTTGCCATTTAAGAAAGGAGCATATGTGAGCAATGAAGTGTTGAATCTCATACACAAAAATGTATGGGGACCTACAAGGGAGCCATCCATTGGAGGTAAGAGATATTTTGTCACATTTATAGATGATCATTCAAGGTTTGTTTGTATGTATTTCATGAAGTCAAATTCAGAGGTGATTTACCACTTCAAGAGGTTCAAAAACCTTGTGGAGGATGAAATGGGGAAGTATATAAAGACTCTCAGATCAGATCTCAACAAAATGGGGTGGCACAGAGGAAGAATAGATACATAACAGAAGTGGCTAGAGCTTTGTTAAATGAAATGAATGTTCCTAACTCTTATTGGGTGGATGCAACAAATACAGCCATATACATTATGAATAGGTTTCCAACCTCAGGAGTACATGGAGTTACAACTTATGAAGCTTGGTATGGTAAGAAACCCAAACTTTCACATCTCAAAGTATTTGATTGTGTTGTGTGTGTTATGTTCACATACCTCAAGAATTGAGACACAAGTTAGACCCAAAGGTAGATAAGTGTATATGTCTTGGATATTCTCTAGAGCAAAAGGGCTTTAAATGCTATAAACCTTGCACCAAAGAGATTAAGGTATCTAGAGATGTAATATTTGATGAGTTGCTACCTTGGTATGGTAGCAAAAATGTGTTACAGATTGACGATGCATATCAAGTCGTGAAGAAGTTCAAAGAGCAACAACAAAGCATGGAGATAAGTGGTCCAACCACTTCAAGCACACCATCAAAGGAGAGTACTACATCAGATTGGCATGGAAGGACAAGGAATGAAGCTCATTCAAGTGAAGGAAGTAGCAAAAGAAAGGAAAAGACAAATGAAGAAGACCATTGATGGGTAGATATGGAATCTACAAGTGATGAGGATATTGAAAAATTAGAAACCCCAAGATTTAAAGCATCCAAAACAAGGAGGAGGAGATTCATACCACCTAATGGTGAGGTAAGGTCATCCAATAGGGTTAAATACCCTATTCAAAGGTTAACTTATGATTCATTCATTGCAAGACACCATGCCTACATGAGTCAAGTTATAACTTGTGAAGAACAATAACTTTTTTGAAGAAGCAAATAAGCATAGGGAATGGATTGAATCCATGGTGGAGGAAGTCAAGGAGCTTGAAGAAAATGATACTTGGTCATTGGTTCCAAGAACAAAGGACATGAAAGTCATTGGCAACAAATGGGTGTACAAGGTAAAGAGACATGCAACTAGGACCATCTCTAGGTATAAAACAAGGCTGGTTGTCAAAGGTTTTGCTCAAACCTATGGGATAGACTTTGAGGAAACATTCAATCCAATAGCTATGATGTACACCATAAGAAGTTTAATTGCAATTTCAGCCTCAAACGGTTGAAAGATGTACCAATTGGATGTGAAGAATGCTTTCCTAAATGGAGAGCTTGAAGAGATAGTCTTCATGGAGCAGCCCCAAGGCTTTAAAGATGAGAGGTTTCCACATCATGTATGTAGGCTTAAGAAGGCTCTTTATGGACTCAAGCAAGCCCCAAAGGCTTTGAACCAAAGACTTGTGGACTACTTGGTAAAATGTGGATACAGTTAGAGTCATGCAGACCCATCACTCTTTGTGAAGAAGGAAGGTAGCAAAATTGTTTTCATTTGTATATATGTTGATGATTTGATCATTATAGGGGACGATAAAGCCAACATCAAGGACATAAAGAGGAAGCTTTGATGTGAGTCTAAAATCTCTGATTTAGGGATTTTAAGGTACTTCCTTGGTATTGAAGTACTATATAAAGAGGAAGGTATGTACTTGATACAAAGGAGATACATTCTAGATCTCTTGAAGAAGTTCGGCGTGTGTGATTGCAAGCCCATTTCAAATCTATTAGAAGTAAATGTTAAACTAAGTGCTCATGAAGGTCAATAATTGGCTCTCTCTTGTATGTTACTATGACAAGACCAGATATTGCACATGTAGTTGGAGTGTTATCTCAATTTTTGCAAGCACCAAGAGTACCTCATCTTGTTGCAGCCAAAAGGGTACTTAGGTACTTCAAAGGATTAGTGAATGAAGGTCTATATTATCCATTTGATGATGGATTAAATGTAGAAGCTTATTGTGATGCTGATTGGGAAAGTTCCAAAGATGAAAGGATGAGCATTAGTGTATATGCTATCATGCTAGGGAAGAAGACCATCTCATGGATGTCAAAAAAACAACCAACAGTGGCTCTCTCATCGATCAAAGCTGAGTATAGAGGCTTAGCACAAGTCTCATATGAGATTATGTGGATCAAGAAGTTGTTTGTTGATCTTGATTTGCAGGTTGAGCAAGTGCCTATGTTTTGTGACAACATAAGTAGCATATGCTTGGCTCAAAATCTAGTGTTCCATGCAAGGTTGAAGCATATAAAAGTGCATTACCACTTTATTAGAGAGAATCTCATGTAAAAGGATGTCAAGGTGGAGCATGTCAATACAAAGGACCAATATGAAGATATGTTTACCAAAGATTTGGATGGATTAAAGCTACAACACTTCAAGACATGCATTGAAATGAATAACCTAGGCATTAAGACTTGAATGGGAGTATTGAAAATCAAGTATCAATCATGAAAAAGGACTCAACCATGAGTTTTTCAAGTGGAACAATAAAAAAGGAGGACCCAAAGCCATGGAATCGATTTAGACGCTCCACCAAACTCAATCAAATTCAAATCTCATCAATCAACCACCAAAAAGTGCACCTACACTGATTGGTGGATGGTTAGCTAGATTGTAGGAAAAGTAAAACTCTATATAAATACCATCTTGCCTTTGTTTCTTGAGTTTTGTGCATTCCACGAGTTTCACACTTAGTATAGTGAGGTCATAAACTCCAGCAAGCAGCCCCCCTTGCTTGCTTACCTCATTTTCTTATGATTTTGCTTCTCTATATCTAGAGGTGTAGTTAGACTTTTCCAAATCTGATTGTAATAGATTGCATAGTATTTTTTCCTCGCTCATTGTACTCATTTTCATTGATTTCAAGGTGCATTTGGTCTTTGATGTAGTGCCCTAAACTTTGCCAAAGTTTCAAGTTCTTTGATTGAGTGAGTTGTGAGAAATGGCCAACTTTGTGAAGGTATATCTCTGCACATAGGCAGAGAGTGTTGCAAACAGGTAGCCTGTTTTGCAGACTATGATTCTCCCAACTGGAATATCCATTTGGGATGATTTAAACGTTGTTGGGTAGCTCTTATATTCTACTTTAATTTTGCAAAATTTCATTTTAAGTCTTTCTATTAGTGCAGAGAAAAATTCAGAATAGTGAGCATATATCACTACTTGTGGACCTAGTGGGGGGCAGGCATCTTCCATTATTGCATTGCGGTGTTAGAATCATCCCCCATTAGTTATCCTAGAGGAGATTTGAAGAAGAAGAGATTGAAAAATATGCAAAAAATTAATTGAAATCACTCAAACCACACTCAGAAACTCTATACCAACCCTTCCCAAAACTAAGATACTAGAAAACAAATTCCAAGAATGTTTAGAATTTATCAATCAAGAACACAGAAAAGATAGCAAAATGTAGAGAGAAAGGAAAATATCAAAATTAAAGGGGAAGAACAAGGTTCTTCAATCCCAAAAATAGAGGCAACCTGGCCATACGACCTTTGGGCCAGAGTTCAAGAAGATTGATGGAAGAAAAATGGGAATACACCACCCCCTTTCGAAGAACTAGACACCATTGGGAGTCAGCCTACATTGGAAACAAATGAGATATATGAAGAAATCAATTTTGGATCAGAACAGAGAGGAAGTAAATAGTATATCAACCAGAGGAAGTCGGAATCATTTCATGCCTACCATCAAAGGTAGAGAAGGGAGATCACAAGATGAAACCTCTCACACATTATCAAAACTCAAAAGAACAAAAGTTCAATGTTCTTTAACTCTAGAGGAGTTACTAAGAGTTAAACCTTAGCTGTGGAAACACTTGGCTGAACAATTAAAGATAGAAGAGGGAGAACAACCTAAGGAGAAGAAGGAGGTGGAGGAACCACCCACAATTCAAATACCAAGAGACATTCTAGGAGAGTTCAGTGAAGGACACGAAGGAAACACGTGCCTTCCCAAATTTAACGGATACATGACCAAAGCATTTTTAGACATAGGAGTGGGAGTAGGAATAGCCACTAAAGAGATATGGGAGAAATGGGGAAAGCCAACCCTATGACCCACACGAATGGAACGCCAATTGGCAGATGGCCATGTTGAGAGACCTTTAGGAATCTTAGAAAAGATAATGCTGACTACATGTGGAGTGGAATTTGAGCATACCCTAGCTATTTGTCAGTTTGGAAGGGCAAGTAATCATGAAATGATTTTAGAGCGACCTTTCATGAGACAACTAAGAGCAATACAAGATTGGGGAAGAGATGTTTTGTACCTCCAACATCAGGGTGCCACCACAAAAATAAATCTACATACCTTTGCATATAGAGATGTACCTCCATTGCACTAGAACCCTGTCCATAGAGAGGAAGATGATGTTTCCATTCATAGTGCCAGATTGAGTGATCAGTCGAAGGAAGATTTCCAACTATGGATGTGCAAGGAAGCTAAATGAGAAGAAAAAAAGGCACAATTGTGGCTGATAGGGCATGAAAACTATAGAACTATAGAAGACCCAACATACATGCCACAAATATTTCCAAATGAAGTGCTCAAACCCCATGGATGGATGGAAATATTAGCCACTTTAGATGTTTTTGTGAATGAGGAAGTTCTAATGATGAATGAATGCATAGATGAAGAAGGATATGATGTAAGCTTATACATGGTATTCCTCCAAGAAGTATAAGCTGGAGAATTTTTAGAGAAAGAATGGAGAGAGGACTATAAAAGCATTGAAATTGAGCTTGAATTTGATTCAGAAGAGCAATATCTAAAAGAAACTCAAGAAGAAGACCATGAAAAACCTAGAGTACTAGTAATAGAGAGGTATCAAGAAAAATATAAGGAGGAGGAAGTTTGAGTTCAGGGAGATCAACATCTTGATAAATTTGAAGCTCCAGAACATTATAATAACCATGGAAGGAGAGGAAGAGAAATGTACATGCATAGGAAAGGATGTATCCACAGAAGAGGAGCAAGAATTAATAGAGTTGGTTTCAGGAATATAGAGATGTGTTTGCATGGAAGTACAAAGATCTTAAAGGAGTAGATCCCTCCATTTGTTCCCATAGAATTCCAATGATCCCAGAAGTGAAGCCCTCTAAACAAAAAGGCCTTACACCTATAATGATGTCTTTTCGACAAAAATCAAGGAAGAAATCGACAAACTATTAGTAGCTGGATTTATCTACGAGAGTGAACATACAGAATGGGTATCACCATTGGTGGTAGTGCCTAGGAAAAATGGGAAACTTAGGGTGTGTATTAATTTAAAGAAGGTTGATGATGCAATGATTTGAGACAGTTACCCATTTACCCATAACATAACACCTTCTAGAAAGAGTAGCATGCAAGGAAGTCTACACCTTTCTTGACGAATTCTCTGGTTACAAGCAAATAGCGATTGCTACAGGGTTCCAACACAAAACTGTGTTTGCTACTGAGTGGGGAGTATATGCCTTTAGAGTGATGCCTTTTGAACTTACAAATGCTCCTGCAACTTTCCAAAGATTGATGTACCATGTGTTCAAAGAATTTACGAGGAAAAGCATGAAAGTCTATGTAGACAATCTATGCACATACTCCTCTCAACGAATCGAACATATCCCCAAGTTAAGAAAGATATTCGACAAATGTAGACAATACAAAATGTGCTTAAATCCCGAAAAATGTGTTTTCATGGTAAGACAAAGCAAAATTTTGGGACATATTGTATCCAAGAATGGCATCTCAATAGATGAAGATAAAATCAAAGTAATCTTAGAATTACCTAGACATAAGAATGCAAAACAAGTACAAGAATTTATGGGACACTGTGGATATTATCGACGATTCATTCACATGTATGCCATAATTGCAAAACCCTTGTATGGGTTGTTGGCACAATTTCATGGACAGAAGAAGCTTTTAATGAGTTAAAGAAAAGGCTAAGTTCAACACCCATCTTGAAAGTGCCCAATTGGAATAAGCCATTCCATATTCATGGCGATGCATCCAACTTTGCAATTGGATGTATCTTAGCACAACCTACAGACGAAGGAAAATTAGATCACCTAATAGCATACATGAATAGACAATTGAACCAAGCTGAAAGAAATTATACCACCACTGAAAGGGAAGGCTTAGGAATGGTATATGTAGTAAAAAGAAAATTCATAGATTACCTCCTAGCCAACAAATTTAAGTTCTTTATTGATCACCAAACATTATTGTACTTGGTCAATAAACCCTGTAATACGGGAAGGCTAGTGAGATATTTTACACTACGGATGGAATTTGACTTCAAAGTAGTAGTAGTAAAAAGGGAACACTCATATAAGAGCATATCACTTGTCGAGAATGACACATGGAGAACCACCCACAAGAGTAGCAGATGACCTACCTGACACATACCTATTCAATTTGCAAGCATTTCCAAAATGGGCAAAAAAATTGATCCCAATACTCTGGCACGGACCACATCATAGGATCAATAAGGACCATAAGAAGGAATTCATGCAATCACAAAACTTGCATATTGTTGCGGGAAGTCTGTATTTTAAAGTGTCTAATGGGGTGTTGCTAAGGTGTGCAGGAGATGAAGAACATAAGAGCTTACTTGAACAAGCCCATGTGAACAAGTGGAGAAGGCACAAAGGTGTTCATGGAACAAATTTTTTTTTGAAAAGGTTAGGTGTGTATTGGCCAGATATGCAAAAGGACGTACATGAACACATCATTGATTGCCAAGAATGTAAGGAAGTTCCACTGGATAACTATTCATCCTTATGTTACTCCACCATTGCCCCTGAATGGAGCAAATTGTTAGTTTATTTTTTGAGATCACAAACTTACCCGGAAGGAGCAAGCCTAGCTAGAGCGAGAGCTCTAGAAGAACAGAGCAAGGACTAAACCATCATAGGAAGACAATTATTCAAAAGAGGAAAAGATAATCAATAACGATTATGTGAAAATTAAGGAGAATACTTATCAATCCTAGGAATGGCTCATGCAGGCACAATTGGAGGACATTTTTCAAGTGAAAAGACTGTCAAAATGATTCTCTCTGCTAGCTTATGGTGGCCAACCTTACATATGGATGCAAAAATTTACGTACAAATTTGTGAAGTATGTCAACGAACAAAGTATCCTATAAGACGAGATGAAATGCCTCTAAGACCAATGATTAGTGCCATAGCATTTTTGAAATGGGGCATTGAATTCATAGGGCCAATAAACCCCCCAGCAAAAGGGTTGCATGTTGAATACATCATTGTACCCATGGATTATCTGACAAAATGGGTAGAAGCCAAAGCGACCATAAAAAATGATGCCTAGACCATAGCCAAATTCTTGTTTGAAAATATATTCATGCATTTTGGGCTCCCAATCAAAATTGTTAGTGATAGAGGATCACACTTCCTCAATGAGGTTATTGAGTCTCTTATGAATGAGATTCTTGTAATTCGTAAGGAATCAGCTCCCTATCATCCTCAAGCCAATGGACAAGCTGAGAGTTCCAATAAGGTATTATGTACAATCTTAACTAAAATAGTTAACAATGGAAGGTCGGATTGGGATAAACAATTGCATCATGCAATATAAGAAGAGGAGCTCACTTCGTAGCTCTCTCATTCTACACTCATTGAGAAATGCCTTATTGCCAATGACTTTGTAATTTTATTTGATTTAGTCAATACATGTTCATTACTCCCTACTCTCATATCTCTGTCACACTCTATCAAAACAATGACTTTATCTGAGCTGGTTCTCACTATATACTGCATCATTTTGCATGATTCAAAGCATGACATCTTCAAAATATTGTCTAATTTGATCCTACAAAGTTTCATTGAATTTGGTTCTTGCAATCATTAGATATCTTTTGATTAATGCTCACTCGTCTGTGACTATCTAGGCCCGTAAAAGTCGGGAGTGTCACTTTACTTGCTAAACATAATTCTCTACATATATTTTGTCATTTTAGATGATTCCACTCATGAATAGTAGCTTGTTATTCTAATTAAAGATCCCCAAAAGGAATTGTACTAATTGTTTCTATACTCATGGCTTCTTCCCATTGCTTCTTACCTTTAGCTTCATCATAGTTCTGAGGTTCTTCATCATCTTTGACCATATATGCATAGTTCTTCTGAGTTATGTAAGAAGTATCATAAGAATACCTTTCTGGTTGTGTTCTAGTCCTGCTTGACCTTCTTGATTCACATTCTTCATAAGTGTCTTGATACACCTCTTCATCAAATATAGGAGCTTCTTCATTCCTTCTTGTTAATCCACTTCTGGATGTACTTGTAGTAAATCTCACTATCTAAAAATGAAAATTTGATGCCTAGCATCAACGTGCAACCAAAAGTCGATGCCAGGCATCGACTTTGAGCTTTTTTAGCCAGTTTTTCAGTGCCTGAAATGGCCGCTTAAACACAAGAACTGAGTAAAGCACTTTTATGCTAGAAGTCGATGCCAGACATCGATTTTATGCTGAAACTCGATGCCAAGCATCGACTTACTCCACAAACCTCATGTTTTCAAGAAGATTCAACAAGAGGTAACACTCAGAGAATGAAAACAATGACTTATCAGCACAAAATCAATGCCATGCATCGACTTGCTTGGAAAACTTGAACTTTTGAATTCATCACACAATAGGCAAGCATGGAGATGATGGAGAGAGTCTCATACAGAGAACTTTAACTATTTCTTCTCATAGCTATGAAAAAACTTAGAATTTTTACAGGTCCTTTCTCACTCAGAGAAGCCCGACTCTATTCAGTCATACAAAATGAACTCCTTCTCACATTCTATCACTCTCTTCCACTTCTTCTCTCATCGCGTCAGTTGATACAAACTAACTTATATATATTTTCTCATTCTCGTGATTTTAAAAAACTTCTAGAACTAAAGTGAACTAACTTTACAAATATAACTAACATATACTAACACCCCCCCTCAATATACTAAACCCCCCCCCCCTCAATGCTAACATTGATCAATGTACACATTGATCATATACTAACACCCCCCCTCAATGCTTACTGAATGATAAATCAAGTAGGTCTTGGTACTATGCCCATCTGTTGAAGATGCCTGCTGAGTTGCTCTCTTCCATGTGCTTTAGTGAATATGTCATCATAATTTGCCTATGTTGGGCAATATTCTAGCTCCACAATTTCATCTTCAATTAGTTCACGAACATAGTGGAACTGTACTTCTATATGCTTGGTGCGAGCATGAAATACTAAGTTCTTTGCAATGGCCATACAACTTTGATGATCATATTTGAATACAATCACCATATTTAATGGAAAGCCTAGATCTGCAAGAATTCTTCTTAACCAAACTACCTCACAAGAAGCAAAACAAGCTGCCTTGTACTCTGCTTCAGTGGAGGAGAGTGCAAGAGTTGGTTGCTTCCTACTTACCCAAGAAAATATTCTTAAACCAAGTGAGAAACAATATCCAGAAACTGATTTTCTAGAATCACAATAACCATCCCAATCTCAATCACAATATCCTTGAAGTGTATCACTTGTGGTATAAAGGATACCAAAATCCAAGGTTCCTGCAATGTACCTTAGAATTCACATTCCAACATTCTAGTGACTCCTTAGGTTTGTTGGAAAACCTGCTTAACACTCCAACAACATAGCAAATGTCTGGTCTAGTGTTCCACATAAAAATAAGACTTCCAACGAGCTTTTTATACTTCTTGGCATCTACATGAGGCACATTATCATCCATAGATAGCTTATGATTTACCTCCATAGTTGTCCTAGTTGGTTTGCAGTCCATAATTCCAAATGCCTTGAGAATTTCTTTGGCATATTTTTGTTGTGAGATGAAAATGCCATCCTTTCTTTGCCATACTTCAATTCCTAGAAAATCCTTTTTACTAGTCCTATGGCGAGAAGATCCACTATCTAAAATCCATGGTTCATCAACATGAGCTTGAGCAGATGAACATACCTCTTCAATAGCTACCCATAGTTCTAGCTCTGTGTTGTTTGCAGACTCTTTGTTCTTGCAAGATGATTTTATAGTCCCGTTTTGTTCATCAGCTTGCTTCTTTCTACAATCCTTGATGGCATGACCTTTCTTTTCATAATAGAAGCAACTTCCTGTGAACTTTTTCTTCTTTGGCTTCTTCTTTGATCCATCAAAAGAGTCTTTTCCTTTTGCATTGGCTGAGAATGCAGCATCACTTGTAGTTTGCTGATTCTTCAATCTCATCTCCTCTTCTAAAAGCATAACACAAAACTCTTCAAATGTAAGGGGAGCTGGTCTTAGCTAAGCGTTAAGGGTTGTTACTAATCCATCATACTTTGCTGGAAGAATAAACACACATCTTTGAGACAGCTCTTTTGGTGTTATAACAACACCAACTGCAACCAATTGATCTTGAAGATGTTTTATCCGTTTGATAAAATCTTCATCCTTTTAGAACCAGAATGCTTTTCATTTGCCAACTGATTTCTAAGTTCTGTATCCTAGTGTGGTTGTTGGTCTCATATGACGAGCCAATATGCCCCAAGCCTCATGTGCTTTAGTAGTATGCTGAACCAAAGTAAGCACATAATCACTTACACTAGTGAAGATTGCATATAATGCATCAACATTCCACCTCTTACGAGCTCATAGAACATCTAGATCTGGTTGAATCATCAATCTTGAATTTGCAGGATCTTCAACTAGTATAGGCTCCGGATCCATTCCCATCAGTCCCATGACAGTAAGCCGATTAGTTTAGCAGATTGGCTTCACATATCATTAACTCTTTGCATTGAGCCAATTTAATACCATCATTTGGTGCTTATCGATGATCTACGAAGAAGTTGAGCTCATATGCAACAAGTCGAGCATTTAAGTTTGAAGATATTTTCAAAAACATTTCAAAATCCATTTCAAAAAATCCTATAAAGAATGCTTCTTCGAACATCTGCATGTATTGAATTGGCAAAGACATGAGTCGAGAGTAAATAGCCATTATGGTAAGTCGACTAGGCATGACACAAAGATAAAAAAATCAGTGCATTGGTCCCCTAGTTAATATCGATGAAGTTCAAAAACCTTCAAAACTACAAAAAGCATGCTGAACACTTTATTTGTTATTTTAACTGCTAAATTGGGGACCGAAGCATATCTTGAAATCTAAAATTGGATTGTTCGCACCATGTAATCTTTGGTTGGTAAGTAATTATGGAGTGCGCTAGGCAATAATGGATAATTAAGCCATTGGTTATTTATTAAGCCTTGTTGCTGTGCCTCCCAAAATTGCATCCATGGCCTTCTTCATGGCATAGGCAGAAAGATGGATTTACCTGGAGTAAATATGGTGCATGTTCCCAATGCAGCCCCAATGTAGCATTCTTCTCAGAAAATTTGCACCTCCATATGGGATGTGCTTTGTCAAATTCTTCTTGTGTATGAAAAGGTATCCACTCTGAAATTTAGTTGTTGGTTTGACACTTTATTCATGGTATGCTTGATGTATTGGCATGTCTCTTCTTTGAGGATTCCATATGGTATAGTAAATGGTTTTATGATTTGATCTAAGTTTTTGCTTTTGATTTTGGCTTCCTTCATTACTTTCACCACTATGTCTTTGAATTGTTGTGTGAGTTGAGGCACCACTAGGGTCCATTCCCTTTGGCCTACTTCTACAATATTTTGTATAGTTTGATCAGCATGATGCATCTCCTCTTCAATCTGTATGGTCGAGTTATTGATGGGGGGAGAAAGAGGGCGTACTCGAGTCTCCACAGTAGCCATCTTAGAGCTTGGAACTACTAGTGTCCCCATATTTTCGTGCTTTTGTACCTGATCCTAAAGCCTTTTGATGAGTGCCTCTTTCTCTTGCTACACTTAACTCCTTGTCACTGTTTTGTTTATATTCACTAAGTGCAGCCATTTGATCTACATTTTTGTGATAGTGTTTAATGTACCTTGATTTTGCTGCTTTCCATTCATTCCTTAATTCATTAGTATCATACATATATTTTGATTCCCATTATTGTCGTAATTCTTGCTCCTGTTTGAGCCGATTAGCATACTTCTCCAGTTATGCTTGTAGTTTTGTCATTTCCTCATTGATGGTTTTGACCATAGTAATGGGTTGATTAAGTAAAAAGGAATTCATCAATTCCTTATTTCTGTTTTGTATCGCATCGATTTCCTCCATGTGTATTTTGATTTGAATTTCTAGAACTTTGCTTCTTTTTATGATTCATACCTTTTTAGCTTCACTGGTTTCATACTTTTGTGTGAGCTCTTTTAGATCATCTTTCAATTGCCTATTTTCTTGTGTGATCTTATTGCACTTCTTTGTCACCTATGTAAGGTCATCCTCTTTCTTGAGTAGATCCTATTGAGATTGTAATACCTCTGTGGATAGCTCTTCACTTAATATTTTGAAGTGATTTCTTTCAATTAGTGCTTTGTTGTAATCCTTATCAGACCATTAAATGTTGTTGGGTGTCCATGGTTGTCTTTATCATTTGCTTCACTACACGTTTAAGTTGGGCCACGTCCACATTTAGCCATGTTTGTAGTATGATTGGTTCTTCACCTATTTTTACATCTTTTCCCTTGTCGATGTGTAGTTTTTCATTAAATGGTTGTTGGATGTGAAGGTGAACCTATTTTTCCTCCTTGTTTGTTGTGTTTGGCTTTGGTGAGCTGCCTTGAAATGTCACATCCATCGTTGATGTATCTGCCACCACTTTGGTGGGTGCAATCGGTTCCTTTTCATGAAATTCTTCTTCTTGTGGCTCTTCCTTGGGATGCTTTATTTTTCCTTGATCTTCAATATTAATTTCTGTAAATTGCAGCTTTGTTGCTTCATTTATTTGAATAGTGTACACACTTCCATCTTTTTGACTATTCATTGGCTCTTTCTCAAAAATGCTTGATCTATCTTCATCTTGCTCTTTGCTTGCCACTTCATGTTGGTCTACCAATTGATTGAGTGCATCCCATCCACCCTCATTGTTCTTTTTTGTGCATACATCGAAATTCATCTCATTCTCCTCTTCAACTTTCGATGATGAAATTGAATTAATTAATCCCAATTCTCTATATCAATGGAATTTTTTTAATCTTTTTCCAGGTTGATTGTGATATGCTACACCTGTTTTATGGTAGTGATGACCTTGTACTAATAAATTGACTTGCCCTGTGTCACTCTAGCACAATGGTGAGTACCAACGTGGTGAGATCCACCTTATAATTGTCAATCCATGGAGATGTGAGGACTAGTATGAAGACTATGAGCAAGTGATGGCACAAGTGTGTGCGTGAGAAGCACACAAACATGCACACACATACACACACGCGCACACAAGGAAAGAACAAGGAGAGGAATAATGGAGTTCTTTGCATTAGTCAAAAAGTCTCTTACATAAGTTCAATTCACAAACAATCTAACCTCCAAAATGAGCTCTCTAGCTCTTTTTATAGTTTTCTGACTAGCTTTGGCCTTGTCTAGACCTAGTGTCTGGCCTAGTTAAAAATTAGGTTTTAGAGCCTATTTGAGGACTCAAACGGAGTCTAAAAATTATGAAAATTGGCATGTAGCTAATTCTAATACTCCTCAAGCTCGAGGACTCCTCGTCTTGAACAAAATCGAGTCTATTCTACCAAAAATGGGATTTACAATGTGTGTGTAGTGATCAAAATCACTTGGGTTGGAAATTGTTTATGAAAAAAAGGATTGGGCCTTGTTGCCGTACTGTGCATGACTGCTCCTTTGTGCCTATATGCTCTGCTTATGACTTGTATGCCAACATTCCCCCCTTCCTAGCGTCTGTCGCCCCTGGCAGACCTCTGTTCTATAGGGTGGTCGATATAGTATTGGATGACGTTGGTGGCTAATTCATTGAGGGGGGGTGTTAGTATATGACCAATGCATCCCAATTGATTGCACCGGGGACCTCGGCTTGCGGTGTAGTGTAGTATTCGGAGTACATAGCTTGTTTAGCAAAGAGATGGAAGCAGGTGTGTAGGCTTCGGTGCGAAGACCTCCGAGTGGTACTCCCAGAAACCTGATATGAACATGTCCTCGAATGTCTGTTTATAGCATGCAGGGAGGTATTTGATGCGTGCATGCCAAGCATAAGCTACCCGAATGCTGGGGGTGGTGCTCATGTTGTACACCAAATCATAATTGCCATTGGTAAACCTCGGTAGCCATACCTGTGGTGCTGCTGCATTTCTAAAGGTTTTGAGCACTACCTGCATCATATCCAAAATTTTAAGCATCATTTGGGCCGCCACATCTGGCATGGGCTTCGGTCGAGGCATCTAGTGTTGAATTGTGGCTATCATGTAGGCTACTGATGGTGTTCCTTGCGGTGGCGCTATGTATGGGTAGTTTAGCCATTCCTTGCATTGTGCATTGTTCTGCACTTTAATGTTGAATGCTTTCCAAGACCTGCTACGTGGGATTGGACCGTAGCACGGATTGTATAGCAGGTGTAAAGGCGCATTGTTCCATGTGCGCAACATTTCCGGATATGTCTCTAGAAGTTTCTGCTGCCATGTTGGTTGATGGATTTTTCCTTTTTGCACTGCTGGAGGAAGGTCTTCGGGTTGAAACTGGGTTGCGAATGAAGGAATCTTACCCGTGATTCTCTGTATTTCTGCATTATAATCGGCCAGAATAACATAGTAAGGCCTATATTGGAGTTACGATGAGAGGATAAGGCATCTGTATGACAGGTTCTTGAAGTAATCAGATTGTAACACAGTTTCTCCTATGACCCTCATGGCCTGATTTTGCACTACTGTGCGCTCTTCATGAGAACCCCCCATTTCTTCCACTTGTCGTAGCCATGGGGGTTGTGGTGCTTCGAAGGTATCCTGACCTTCTTCCGTTTGTTGTCCTCCTGGGAAGGGTTGTGGGTCATATTCTTCTTCAAACGTTTGTTCCGCTGGAATTTGTACTGTTTCTTCATCGGTGGGAGCCTCGGGTGTGGAAGGTGGTCTTTCGTATTGTAGTAGGCATGCTTGCAACTCTGTGACCTATTTTTGGAGATCTTGTAGTGCCTCCAAGTCAGTGACAAGGGAAGCGGTTGAGGTAGTGGCATGGGGACCTGCTAGCGTTTCTTTTTGTCTTGTGAGTTTCAATTGACCTAGTTCCTTGGATAACTGGTCATGTGCTTCGAGTAGAGTAGCATAGTCTTCCAAGATGATCTTGATATTGTCGGGGGTCACAACTTGAAACTTTGAGGGACTGATGGGTGCCCCAGGCATGCTTTTGATAGCTGCTTCTAGGTTTTCCTGATTCTGAAGTTGTTGTTGGGATTGTTGGCGAAAACTTCGGCACTAACGCCTACTGTTGCGGAAATACTTTCGCCCTGAAGGTGGGTTTCGCGACAAAGCTTGAACTTTATCAGGCCTGCGGAAATTGTCGCGCCACCGTAGTAGAATGCTAAACTAGAGTGATTCAGAACACCTCTGTAATCAACAGTAGCTTAGACTAATTACCGTCGTCTTAACTATGTTATTCTGTGACACAAGTTCCACCGGAACTTCACCACACTGTCGCTGGAACGTCGTCGAAATCTTACCGGAACTTCAGCGAAATGAACTTAGTTCTGCTCGTAATTGCTTCAGATGAAATTATGTGAAGTAAGGAAGTAGTGTGTGAGCTTCCTTCACCGAATGAACTTCCTTCTGGAAACTTTACAGTTCTGAAGTGCTATTTTCCGGTTAACTTTTGTACTGTGTGTACATCTTCATTTCACCGGAAACTTTGACCAGCTTAAAGTAGAGACGTCTAGCTACAAGATGAGCTGTCTCTCACACAAAGCTTCGAACTCTGCTACGAGTTATACTTCGTTGTTCTACCGAAAAATCCTGATTTCTGAGAAACTGTAACTGACCAGAAATTACTGAAACATGTTTACTGAGTAAACTGTTATTCACCGAAACATGTGTTTACAGAGAAGATACTGAAGTACGTTTATTAACGAGTCGTGACAGCAAACGATAAACTAAGCTTCCTACCGTAACACGAAATAGCTTCAGATTCTTCACAAGTAAAGATTGCGCGCAGACATTCACATGAACATGTGTTTTAGATTAGAGAAGATGTGTACAAGTAAGCTTGGCCTCTTCTTGCTCAAGTTACAGAAACTCTCCTACAGTGAGTAGTTTCTTATTACCATCCCTCTTCAGATGAAAAGACCCGACACTTCAGGCTTGTGTTATTCATCTGTACATACGCGATCTATGGCGTCTTCTGAGAACTTCTAACTCTCTCTTCACTCATACGCGATCTATGGCGTCTTCTCTCAGTCTCTCGTTCTTCTCTGTGTATCATCTACGATTCTCTCTTCGTGTATATCTCTCATCGTTCTTCAGATCTTGTTGTATATATATACAATTCCTTTGGCGCTCTTCTGCCCTGTCATTCTTCAATTCGCGTTATGCGTGCCTTACGCGCCCACCGCGGTTAATTGCTCTGTTATGCGCACACCGCGCACTAACTTCGCATACTGTACACCTGTGCATAGATTTCCCGGAAGATTCTGTTTCTCTCTTGTTTGTTGCGTCAAATTCGTGAGTGTTTCCTTAACAGCTCCCCCTCAATCACTAATTTGACCTCTTCCGGTCTTTCATATATCTTCCTTTCTTTTTATTCCTGCCATCTCTTTGAATCTGTTTGTCTTTGTTCCATCCAAGCTCTTTGTCAGAATATCTGCAATCTGATCTTTCGTAGGAGTGTAGACTATTTCTATCTCTTTTTCCATTACTTTTTCTCTTAGGAAATGATACTGAATCTCTATATGTTTTGTTCTTGCATGAAACACAGGATTCGCTGCAAGATACAGCGAGCTCATATTATCTCCATGTATGATCGGTATACTTTGATCTATACCCATGCTTTTAAGTAAAGTCTGCATCCATATTACTTCTTTTGCTGCTTCTACCAGTCCTTTGTATTCTGCTTTTGTTGATGATAAGGCTACTGTGTGTTGCTTCTTCGAACACCAGCTTACCAGCTTATCTCCTAGGTATATCATATACCCGTGCGTTGATCTTCGGTCATCTTGACTTCCTGCCCAATCTGAGTCACTATATGCTCTGAGCTTTATATCTGACGTAAAAGGATAATATAATCCTTCCTTTATAGTTCTTTTGATATATCTGAGAACTCTTTGTCCTGCAACCCAATGTTGCTCTGTCGGACAATGCATAAACTGTGAAAGGACTCCCACCGGAAAACTAAGATCCGGTCTTGTTAGCGTAGCATATATTAAGCTTCCTACTAACGATTGATACTTCTTCATATCTTTGAACTCTGTACCACCATATTTACTAAGTTTATGGTTTACTTCAAGCGGTGTTGAAGCTTCTCTGCAATTTTCCATATTAAACTTCTTTAGTAAGTTCAGGAGATACCTTTCTTGGGTGACATATACACCATGATCTGTATATGTGATTTCCATACCTAGAAAGTATGATAACTTTCCCAGGTCACTGATCTTGAATTCCTTTTCTAGCAGTTTCTTTACCTCTGTGATTCCTGCATTTGAGGTTCCTGTAATTATTATGTCATCTACATAGATACAGATGTAGATCATTCCTTCTTCTGTCCTTTTGATGAGTAGACTTGCATCTGCCTTCGAACTTTGGTATCCAAGTTCGTTCAGATACTTCACAAGTCTGTAGTTCCAAGCTCTTGGAGCTTGCTTCAGTCCATAAAGAGCTTTTCTTAACCTGCAAACAAAGGTTGGGTATCTGGAACTTATAAACCCTTCCGGTTGTTCCATATAGACTTCATCTGATATATATCCATTCAGGAATGCATTCTTTATATCTAGTTGACTTAGCTTCCATCCTTTTGATGCTGCTATAGCGATCACTGTTCTTATGGTTGACATCTTTGCCACCGGACTGAACGTCTCGTCATAGTCTATGCCTTGCGTCTGAGCATAGCCCTTGATAACCAGTCTTGCTTTATGTCTGGCTATCCTTCCATCTGCAAGTTTCTTTATTTTGAACACCCATTTATTTCCAATTACTTTCTTACCATTCGGTTTAGGAACAAGCTCCCATGTCTTGTTCTCTTCCAGTGCGGTGAATTCTTCTTTCATTGCTTCTTGCCATTGCTTCTTGCCTTTGGCTTCGTCATAGCTTTGAGGCTCTTCCTCTTCTTTAATCATATATGCATAATCTTGTTGAGTTATATACGATGCATCATACGAGTATCTTTCCGGTTGTCTTCTTACTCTGTTTGACCTTCTTAGCTCATATTCTTCGTGTGTGTCTGAGTACATGTCTTCATCTTCGTTCCTTATACCTGTTCCGGTCCTAGACGTACTTGCCTCGTCATCTTTGTTTACCTGAACAATTGTTTTACCTTTTTCTTTTCTTTTTATCTCTTCTTCAAATTCTTCAGCTGTATGACTCTGATCTGCATACCAGCTTTTCTGTTCATCAAATGTTACATCTCTGGAAACAGTAAAATGTTTGGTTAGAGGACTCCATAACCTGTAACCCATCTGTTTCTCATCATATCCGACGAATACATATTTCTCTGCTTTTGGTTCAAGCTTATGTCTGAGTTGAGACGGTACATAAGCATACGCTACTGATCCAAACACCTTGCAGTGATCAAGTGTTGGCTTCTTTCCCCACCAAGCTTCATAAGGGGTCATTCCTTCTAAGGCTGTACATGGTAATCTGTTTACCAAGTATGTAGCTGTATTTACGGCTTCAGCCCAAAGATAATCCGGGCAATTCTTTTCTTTTAGCATAGCTCGTGCAAACTCGACTAGAGTTCGGTTTCTCCTTTCTGCTACACCATTCTGTTGTGGTGTATACCTGCAGGTTATTTCTCTCTTAATACCTGCATTCCAAAGATAGTCATTGAATTCATGGGAGAAGTATTCTCCCCCTCCATCAGACCTCAGTCTTTTAAGTTTTCGTCCGGTGAGTCTTTCGGCATATGCATGAAAATGCCTGAAAGCTCCGAACACTTCTGATTTCTCTTTCAGAACATAAAGAGTTATCCACCTTGTTGCATCATCAATGAATAAAACATAGTACCTTGACCCGCTGATTGATCCTTCTTTCGTTGGTCCCCATACATCTGTATGTATGAGTTCTAGCACACCATCATGTTTGAATCCTTTTTTCTGGAAAGGTAACTTGTGGGCTTTTCCCATCTGACAGGCTTCACATTTGTGAATCATATGTTGGTTCTGTACGTTCGGTAATCCCAGTACAGACTGATTCGCTGTCATAGCTTTGATTCCCTTTTCGTGAAAATGACCTAATCTCTTGTGCCAGAGATCAAGTTCTGTAATTACCTTTTCATCATGCGTGAGCAGCGCTTGGCCAATGTTCCCTTGTACTCTTAAGGTAAAGAGTCTGCCTTCTTTCTTACCAGAAACGATCTGATAATATCCGTTCTTGGGATCTTCTACAAATACTCCTTTGTTTGTAAATCTGACCTGAAAACCTTTTTCGACTATCTGTCCCACACTGATCAGATTTTTCGGTATTGTTGGAACATACAAAACATTGGTTAGCAAATCTGCTCCACTCTTGCATTTCACTTTTCCGATTGATTGTACTTTGTGTCTTGTATTGTCACCTGTTTGAACAGTGTGACTAGAACTACCTTTCTCTAGTTCTGACATTAGTTCTATATTTCCTGACAAATGATTAGAGCATCCAGAATCAATGTAAAATACCTTTAGGTCTTCATTTTCTGATGTGCTGATTGAGTTCATCATCAATGATGTATGATTTTCATTCTGTGTGTCATTTGCGTAGTTGTTGTAGGTGGTGTTGTAGGATTGGCTCTGTCCCCAACCTCTTATTCTACCTCTACCGTAGCCTCCTCTTTGACTTTGTCTTCCTCTATGGAAGTTACTTTGATTTCTTCCGCTACTGCCTCTGCTATTATTGTTCTGGCTTTGATTTGATCCCTGTTGGTTGTGCCAACAGTCATGCGCCAGATGGTTACTTAGTCCACAAATCCAGCAAGCTTTCTTGGTGGTATTCTGGCGACTTCTTCCTCTTGCTCTTCCTCTGCCAGCGCCTTTCCCTCTTGCGTAATAGGCCTGAGAACTCGACTCTTCTTCATCCTTTGACTTACTTACCTTTATCTTCCTTCTTGTTCTTCATATACATTGCTGAGCTATGTCCTTTATCTGCGTCTCCTTTCAGGTCTTGCTCATATGTGAGCATCAAACCAAGCAACTGATTTAACTCTGGTACAAAATGATTTAGGGAGAGTTCAGTTGATAGTATGAAAGGTTTCCACCTTTCATCTCCTCTCAACCCTGTGAGCACTTGCGCTATCAATCTATGATCTTCGACTTCTTCATTTATGGATCCAAGACTATCTGCTAGATCCTTCATTTTAGTGACGTAGTCACTGATGCTTTGACTCGGCTTCTTTTTGAACGTTGTGAACTCGGACCATAGGCTGGCCTTCCTAGCTTTCGTAGTATTTTGGAAGTGATCTTCCAATGCGCTCCATATGTCCTCTGCTTTCTCCAGACCTCTAATGTGCGGTAGCAGATGATCTGACACAGTGTTGTAGATGTAGGCTCTTGCCGTTGCATCTTTCTTCTGCCATAGCTTTAGGGCGTCTAGTTCTTCTTTTTCCGGTTGACTATCATCTTCGAAAGTCGGCTTCTTTTCTTCTCCGGTCACGTACATCATTAACTCCTTACTCATAAGTAAGGCTTCCATGCGCATTACCCATGCGGGATAATTATCTCTGTCCAGTTTATCAATTTGGACGTGATCTGCCATGATAGAGAATACTCTAGGCTCTTATACCAATCCTTGGGAGATTAACCGGCTCTGATACCAATTGTTGGGATTGTTGGCGAAAACTTCGGCACTAACGCCTACTGTTGCGGAAATACTTTCGCCCTGAAGGTGGGTTTCGCGACAAAGCTTGAACTTTATCAGGCCTGCGGAAATTGTCGTGCCACCGTAGTAGAATGCTAAACTAGAGTGATTCAGAACACCTCTGTAATCAACAATAGCTTAGACTAATTACCGTCGTCTTAACTATGTTATTCTGTGACACAAGTTCCACTGGAACTTCACCACACTGTCGCTGGAACGTCGTCGAAATCTTACCGAAACTTCACCGAAATGAACTTAGTTCTGCTCGTAATTGCTTCAGATGAAATTATGTGAAGTAAGGAAGTAGTGTGTGAGCTTCCTTCACCGAATGAACTTCCTTCTGGAAACTTTACAGTTCTGAAGTGCTATTTTCCGGTTAACTTTTGTACTGTGTGTACATCTTCATTTCACCGGAAACTTTGACCAGCTTAAAGTAGAGACGTCTAGCTACAAGATGAGCTGTCTCTCACACAAAGCTTCGAACTCTGCTACGAGTTATACTTCGTTGTTCTACCGAAAAATCCTGATTTCTGAGAAACTGTAACTGACCAGAAATTACTGAAACATGTTTACTGAGTAAACTGTTATTCACCGAAACATGTGTTTACAGAGAAGATACTGAAGTACGTTTATTAACGAGTCGTGACAGCAAACGATAAACTAAGCTTCCTACCGTAACACGAAATAGCTTCAGATTCTTCACAAGTAAAGATTGCGCGCAGACATTCACATGAACATGTGTTTTAGATTAGAGAAGATGTGTACAAGTAAGCTTGGCCTCTTCTTGCTCAAGTTACAGAAACTCTCCTACAGTGAGTAGTTTCTTATTACCATCCCTCTTCAGATGAAAAGACCCGACACTTCAGGCTTGTGTTATTCATCTGTACATACGCGATCTATGGCGTCTTCTGAGAACTTCTAACTCTCTCTTCACTCATACGCGATCTATGGCGTCTTCTCTCAGTCTCTCGTTCTTCTCTGTGTATCATCTACGATTCTCTCTTCGTGTATATCTCTCATCGTTCTTCAGATCTTGCTGTATATATATACAATTCCTTTGGCGCTCTTCTGCCCTGTCATTCTTCAATTCGCGTTATGCGTGCCTTATGCGCCCACCGCGGTTAATTGCTCTGTTATGCGCACACCGCGCACTAACTTCGCATACTGTACACCTGTGCATAGATTTCCCGGAAGATTCTGTTTCTCTCTTGTTTGTTGCGTCAAATTCGTGAGTGTTTCCTTAACAGTTGTAGGTGTCGATTCTCTTCATGAGCTGCTGCAAGGTGTCGCTTGAGTAGGGACATATTTCACTGAAGCTTAGAGTTGCGTTCTAGCTCTGTCTGCAAATGGCCTTCTACCACTTGTATTGCTTCCTGGTCTGTGTTCTGTAAATGTACTTCCAATATGCTATGAGCCTCTTGTAAAGTTTGGAATTGTGTATGGAGGCAAGCATTCTCCTCTTCTAGTGCAGCAAGACGATGTTGTAGCACCTCCGAGTGCTCTTGCAGTCATATGTTATGTTGCTGGAGCTGATTGTACTCTGTCCGTAATTGTGATATACATGTGAGCATGGTGTCCAATGCATTGCCTATGGATGAGGGTGTGGTTTGTATAATGGAAGATGCACGGGGAGGGGATTGGAGAATGGGAAGAGTGAATGATGTGTCTATTGGAGATGTGTGAGTGGGTGAAATTGGTGGAGGGGGAATGGGAGAAGCTGGAAGTGTGGGGGGAGGGGAGGTGCTGTGGGTGGCGAAATGTCCATACTTTTAGGAGTGGATGCAAGTGTGGTGTCTACCATGTATATTGGAATGGCAGGTGGTGTGTGTGTGAGAGTAGTGAATAAATGTTGTGTGGATGGTGGGGATGGGATTGATGAGGAGGGTGGGGCGGTGGCTTGATACATTCTACAAAAGTAATCATGGGCGGGCTGAAGGAATGGTGGTATGGGACGTGGAAGATGAGAACTTGGAGGCGAGAAAGCCATAAAAGGGGATGTGGTGGCTGGGAATCCGAAGAAAATGGATCTAGAGTCAGGATGGCCTATGGCTGAGGGCATGGGGGATGGTTGTCCTAGGGCACGCGCTATGAAGGATTCAGTTATGATGGTGGTGGTGTTATATATGTGGTTTTCAAAGGAGGAAAACAAGGTAGAACTAGATGTTGGACTACGGAAGATGAAGGCTTGCTCTATGGGTTGGGTAGTCGAGGTGATATTTACAGCTTCCGTTCGAGGAGGCGATGGGGGAGGGGTCGGTGGTAGTGGTTCGGTTGACTCATCTTGGGTGACAGGGATCTCTTGGCTAGTGGTTCCTGCTGTTTGGGAGGTTGTCTCAATGGGCTCGGATGTATTAATAGGTCCTTCCCCTGTAGTAATGGGAATCTGGATGTTTTTACCAGACCGTGGTCTTGTCTGGAATCTTCGTGGATCATATTGAACCGGAGGCCTCTTAATCACTGTTCGAACTGCTTCTACTACCCCATATGTTTCCGCCATCAATAAGAGACCTTCACTGTATTCAGAGTCGACTCCGACTTCTTCCAATAGCTAAGCCATGAGCACCCGACTGCTCTGTTTGGTGAGCAACTGTTGCGACCGCAGTCGTTCCATTATTTGATATAGTCTCCAGAGTTCTGATGTATAAGCTGGGGCTTCAGTTGTTTCTTCTACTTCTGCTTCTTCTTCTGCCTCCGAGTGTTCTAGTTGTTGCGACAAAGTTCTCTGCTTCTCCTCTTCCCAATGTACATGGCGACCTTCTTTAGATTTCCTCCTTCTTTGGGAAGATGTGGCCTATTCTTCTGTATTTGAAAAGAACTCTACATCCGAGAGTTGTGTATTCTGCAAGAATGATTCAAAGTCGAAGGTACTCATCCCTTCAACGTCTCCAATCGCAAGAAATTCGAATTCAGGAGGGACAAGAGGAGCTGAGGGGGCAACTTGTGATGTGCCTTCAGATCCAGATCTTGGTATGTGAATGGTAAAGGGAGGCACAGTGGCATCCTCTCGTGGCGACACTTTTGGAGTCATCAAAACCTCACGTGTTTGGACACAAGGGATCGAATCCCTCATCCGCTTGGATTGATGTGTGGCAGTTTTGAGTCTCTTGAACATTTGTAGTTGTGCCCATGTCAAGGCATGCTCAATTGGTACATCGTATGCTAAGCACCTATAGATAATGCGTGTGATTGCACAACAACCATTTACCACTAGCTTTCTATGTGACCTTTTATTTGCTTCATACAACTGCTCTATAATCCACACAGGAAGCTTAATCGGCAATGCTCCTGTCTCCGCAAAGTAGAGAGCAAACCAGATCCGTTTGTGGGGCTGAGTGAATCGATCTTGACCCGAAAACGCAAAATGTTGCATGCACATACAAAGAGGAGTGGACACATTCGGTGTGAGTGTTGCCATATCTTTCAACTTTTGTAGCTTCCGGTTCTTCATGTTAGGGGGAATAAGAGCATCCTTCTCAGAGGGTACATACGTGTCGTGCATATTCAAAGCAGCACTCATCAATTCCAATGTGAGTTCGAACCTTTTCAATTCATTGTTGCCCAATAAAGAAGGAAGGACAAATGAGCCTGGTTTATCTTTTTCCTCATTTGCTTGTAATGTTGAAACCAAGTAGTAACATTGTAGGAGATCTGGTTTGGGTAAGGGTGCTGCGAAATACTCGGCCAACCCTACATGCTCCCATATGGTCTGCAGATCTTGTGTGTTTGGAGAGTCTCAAACTCCTTGGAAAAGAACTGGAATCTGACCCATTGCTTATCATGCTCACACTTGGACTCCCAAATATACTTGGCCTCTCCTAAGGATCCTGGCATGCCACTGAACCAATGAGAATTGGCATGGACTCTCTTTGTGATTCCTGTGGGAGGATCTGGTACAGGTATTTGCTGGAGGTGTTGCAGCTCTACAGGTCGTTCAGTTGGTGGCACATCAATAGGTAGGCTGTCCACATCAATCCTTGTAGTACTTACTCCTGCCTGTGAGCTCGGACCTGCTGCTTCTGCCATGAGACTGCTTGTATCTGTTCTTGCTTATCTGCTGGAAGAAGAGAGGCACATTAGCATTGCATAGGAAATATGATGTTATGGTGTTCCCTCCACAATACTAACATGACATTTCAAGTGGTTAGGGGTTAGTGGGTGGAGTGTTTGGTGATGTGTGAGAATGTTGGTTAGTGGTTAGTGTTCATCCTAGATGCATACTTTGGATATGCAATGTACTCAGAATGCACCTACATTAGAGGGGACTGATTTGGGTCAGGCGGTTTGATATGAGGTTTAAGTCTCCAAATTTTGATTGTGGGAGTGTAGCTTTTAGTGATGATGACATGTGAAGGTTTGTGGACAGGATTGTGTTGGATTTGGGACCTTTTGGGTACCCATTTCTTGACATTCTTGGGTGTGACCGAAGAGTTAGAGGTGTGGAGTGTAGATGTTTGCATTGGGATATGTGCCAGGGGTGCTTGTGCGTGTTGATTCAATTTTGTGAATGGAGGGGATGCTATTTGAGCTCGAAAGCAGGTCTTGGGCACCCATATCTGTCTAGCATGTGGGATTGCCTTCATTGACTGCTTTGGAACCCAAATAGAAATGGTTTGTCTAGATTGATTCCTCGGATACTCCTTCGTTGTGATCCTAGACGGTGTAGCGTGTTTGGTGCATCTTTGGGATCCTATCTCCAAAGTAGAGTGTTGTTCACCCTTGCGTACCCAGATCTGCTTCACGCCATGAGGTACTCTGGATTGTACAAGTGGGTGCTCACACCTCTTGATCATTGGCCTATCCTATGTCGTGTGTTGCCCGACTTGCTTTCCTCGAGTCCTATTTGGAAAAGAAGGGAACTCCTCTTTGGCTGCTGCACTTTTCTCAAGAGTGACAATCTTCTACACCATAGAACTTTGGACAAGAATAGCATAGTTATCTTCATGTGGGTTCCTAGAGGGACTAGGATTTGGTGCCTTTTCTAGTGGCCTGAGTGCTTGATTTTGTAGTTCAATCGTGATGCAATTTTGGCCTACCCAAACCTAAAGAAGTCCACTTCTTAGGTTGAGGTTGACTGCATGATCATAGATCCAGTCTTGGCCCAAGAAAAGAGGCTCGGTAAGATCCTCGTCTTCACATACTAGCACTTTTACTGCCATTAGGACCTCTTGAACGTAGAGGGGAAGTTCCACCTCGCCCGTGCAAGGGGTTTCCACACCTCCCAATCCTATGAGATATGCCTCTATAGGATTGACCTTCGATTGCAGTTCTTGGCAGTAAGAAAGTCGAACTGCACTAGTGGCTGCTCCTGAGTCAATTAGAGCTCTCACGGTCCTTGCACTCTCTCCGTGTCCTACTTTTAGGGTCACAAAAGTTCTTTGATTGATTATCCTATGGGAACGTTCACCTAAAGCCTCGTACATGGTCATGTGATAGCCTAGAGATCCTTGAGTGTCAGGCATAGGCTGATCTCTACCTTGTCTCCTCAATTTCATTCGTCGGATGCGTTCTAAAGCTTCTACCTGTGCTTCTTCTCGAATTCGTTTTTCCTCTTCTTTACGTTTCATTGCAGTATTGAGTCGATTTAGCATCTCTTCTGTTAGGGGTTCTTGATATAACTTGACTCTACAACCGCTTATGTAACTTGGTAGGATGTCACCTTCTAGAGTGGCTAGTTGTACTGCTCCACTTGTGGAGATCCTATTGATAATCATTGGTCCATAGCCTCTGTTCTCTAACTTCCATGCATGTTGCTTCAAGGTGTAGACTAGGACTAGGTCTCCTGCTTTCAAGCCCTTATCCTTCACATGTGCGTCAAAATAGGCTTTTTGCCTTTTCTTGGCTGCATAAATTCCTACTGCAGCTCTCAATCGTGTTTCACCTGAATTCTTGAATGCACTAAGAAACACTTCTATCTATTCAATATTTTGTGTGTCATATAGAGTCCAATGTCAAATACATGCTGTATCTTGTATGCATATTGGATCATGTCGTGGAGGTGCATTTATGGGGTTAAAACTTGTTCACAAAGAGCCCTAGTGCAAAGTTTTCATCAACTTATGGTAAATGATGCAACATCAAATGATCAAAATCATTTAAGCACACAAGTTACTCAATTAAAATAATGTTAATGAAGTTGAAATTAAGAAATTCACCTTGAATACTTGACCTTGAATACTTGAATCCAAAACTCAGAAATCAATGTTGGGAGTGCATGAATCATGTTGAAGAATTCACCAAGCTTGTTGAAGTTGATCTTCACACACCATATTTGACTTTCTCATCATCATGGATCCTCAACACTATCATTTGTGCTCAAATATGAAGGATATATTACTAATCAAGATGTGAAGAGATTGAAATTTTGATGAATCCTAAAGATCCATAATGGTTTCTCTCACAAATGGAAACTCAAAGGTTAACTCAAGGGTTCATACTCAAAGGTTCTCTAGTTACACTAAGCACTCAAGATCTTGTTAGATATGCTTAATTTTCCACCCTCAAATCTTCACAAATGATCCATGGTGCTCTAAGTTGTAAGACCCCCATTATGAGGAGAAGCCATTGTGAGAGGCCGAACATTTTTGGAACCCTAACTTCTAATTTAGATGAGGTCTATGTGTGATGGTTATATATGATCTTTGTGAGCCTGCCCATTAGACTAGGTAGGGCATAATCTTTCGGGCCATTGGGTTGCCATTCAAGGCAAAAATAAAGCCCTGTGGCATTGCACAATGTAGAGGGGGGCTTGCCCCCTTCTAGGGGGTGCAGGGGGCCTATCCTTCCAAACACCTAGGGCCAAGATGATAGGACTTTTGGTCATGGAGATATTATCGAATTGTATATTTTATTGACTATTGTGTACCTTCACACTATATTTATCTATATGGACTCCCCTTGTAAAAGCTATATAAGCATGGCCTAGGTTGAACTTTATAGGGCATTGCACACTAGTAAATCCTTCATCTAGATTCTATCTAGATCACCATCTGAGCTCCACACTAGGAGCACACAATTGGACAACACCATCATTGTAACTGCATTATGCTTGGCAATCTAAGAATTTGAGTTCTCTATCTCTCAGTCTATGTCTATCTTTGTTGGTGTTTTTCTCTCCACTCTATCTATTGGTCTATTCTTGCTCTGCTATTATTTTCTTGCATGGTATCACAACTCAGGAGACTCTAATTGGTGCAGAAGAAAAAACACAGAGGTTTCAATGACAAAAGAGAGAAGATGTCAAGCGGTATATATCATTTACAACTAACAATCAAGGTGGTTTATCAACAAGAGTAGGTGGAGCACAAACAGGAGCAATAATGATGCCGATCATCTCAATGTTGTGGATACGACCACCAACCTTCATGCAAGGTAAACTTGATGGTACAAACTACACCCTATGGAAGTCTAAAATCACTTTTGTCCTTGATTCATATGAGCTTCTTGAGACTATTCTTCTGATTGATCATGAGTCCCCAAGAAACACTTGATCCAAATAGTCTTGGTTGAATGATTCCTCATGATGCTGATCTTGTATGTGCTTGGAAATGTAGAAATGCACATGCACTCTGTGTTCCGGTTACAAGTACTACTGATAGTTTTGTGACTCATTCACCATATTACCAAGGCGTGTGAAGCATGGAACATATTGAAAAAGCAATATGAAGCTTGTAATCACACACTGATTTAGAACTTGGAGAATCAGCTAGCAATAGAGAGGTTTTCTCATGGGAAGACTACAGAGGTGTTCATCACTCACATAAAAAATCTACAAGTTCAAATGGTGGAAGCAGGTTGTAGCTCAAGCGTAATCACCACCTCCTTTACTTGTCAATCCGCGGAGACGTGAGGACCGATATGAAGATCGTGAGCAATTGTGGTGAGCAAATGTGAGTGACAAGCACATACATGCACGCACACACACACACACACAAAAGGCAAGATCAAAGAGAGGAACAATGGAAGGAGTTTGATTACAAAAGAAATCTATTACAAAACTGAAATCTACAAGAAGCTACCCTCAAAAATGAGCTCTCTAGCTCTTTTTATAGTTTTTGGACTAGTTTTGGCCCTGTCCAGACCTTGTGTCCAACCTAGTTAAAAATTAGGTTCCAGGGCTTATTTGAGGGCTCAAACAAAGTCTAAAAATTATGAAAATTGGTACGATGGTACTTCTAATACTCCTCAAGCTCGAGGACTCCTCGGCTTGAACGAAATAGAGTTATAAAAATAGAAAATGGTATTTACAATGGTTTTTAGTGAGGAAAATCACTGTTTTTGTAGGGGATTCTTTTGATAATTGGACATGTACTTCTTGGAGCTCCCTACTTGCTCCCTCTTCGTGTGTGTCTGTTTCTTTGATGTGCTTCTATGCTCTATCATTGGTCTTGAGCTTCAACACTCCCCCCCTCTCGAGTCTGTCGTCCCTGACAGACCCTTGTTGTAGTGGTTGTTCCATGTAGCACTTTGAGAGGTAGTGTCCATCCTATGTGAACAAGATCCTTCTATCTATTGTAGTAGGTTCGGTTGTCTGATTCTTCCTTTGTCATTGTGAGTTATTGTAAGGCTTAGTTCTTTGGTATGTGTTGCTTCCTTGGATTCTAGTGAGACAGTGTCCTTTTGAGCTCCCAAAAACCGGCTCGTTGCTCAAAAGAGGTTGTCAAGGTTGTGTTGGAGCAACTGCGGGCTTCGACTTGCTTCCTAGGTATTGATGTTGTCCCTATGATATCCTAAAGAACTTCCAAAGGTGATGTTCATTGTACTCATGTCAAGTACTTGTAACCCATATTGAATGATGGGTAAATGTATTGGTGCATGGGTTGAAGAAAATATGTGCCTTGTGCACGGCCTTGTAATATAGCCCTATGAATGCTTATTTGGGAAGTATGGTGCAAAAATTGGGGGTCTTGAGCTAAGTGCTCAAGGGTATGCCGACGGAGAGGTTTCCTAAGCTATCAAGGTTATGATGTTTCCCAAGTAAAGATACTTACCATGGAGAAGGTCGATCGATGTTCATCTCTTCGTGTTGTACACTCAGCCTTTGGGATGGAACATTGTTGATGAATGTCCATGTTGATGGTCCACGGATAAGATCTTTTGAGTGGTTGATCCTGTCTCCTCTTTTCAAAGCATCATTTGCCAAATACTGAGAATTGAATTTCTTTATATTTCAGTATACATACAAGGATTTGCATGGTACCAAAATTATCCCTTGCAGATATCTCCTTGGATACTCTTGTACATATGGTAGTTAAGCATCTCTCAAGTTGCAAACCTTCAAGCTCTTCACTCCTACCATGGTAAGAGGAAACCATAGTTGTGGATGCCATGTTCATGCCAAGTTCTTGACATCTACCAGATAAGAGAGCAATTATATCATCTGCTAGCTGAGACACACTTCTATCCAAACTGATAAATGCCTAGTAATCAACAGTTCCACCTTCAACTAAGCATGACTCATTCATGTTCCAAGAGCCAAGCCTAGGAACAAGTTTTTTTTTTCTCTTTTCTATCCCCCCCTTTTTTTTTTGAGAGGAACAATGTCACCAAACAAGAAGACATATGTTAGAATCAGAAAAAATAGTTGACGTATGTCAATGTGCTCTTATGCATGGGACTCTCCAATGTGTCTATGCACGGCCATGTAATGTGGCCCTATATTAATGCATACTTTGGAAATGCATGACCTGAATGGTGCAAAAGACTGGGTTGTGCGAGGAGCACATGGTTGTCGCTCGTCGAGGCTTGATGTCATTTGCAGATGTTGACTCCATCTTTGTTGGAGGTATCCATTGTATCTTGAGATGGCAGTTGATCATTCTTCCTTATAGGGATCCATTTGAGAATAGTCTTCGACTGTGTAGCGATCTCCTTTGGCTGCTTCATGTTTGGATGGTTTCTTGAGGGTCAGATCCTTCGGGGTTGGCCCTTTGGTTCTCTAGGGCCTACTGGTGCTTTTGGCTTCCATACCCATACCTCTGTGGCTGGTCGTTTGAGTTGTGTTGAAGAGGTTAGTTGGTCCACTTTTGTTCTTGGTGTTTGGTTCTCACCTTTGCCTCACCTTGGCTTCTTTGTTGAGACTTTTCGCGTATGGGAGAGCATAGGTTGTTGCGGACGTAAGAGCTCCCTGGGTACCCACATGTGTAATCGCCCTTGTTGAGCTACAACTAATTTCTTAGGCACCCAAATTTTTCAAAAATCTTGTGGTTGAGCTTGTTCGAGCTTCTTCCTTCGTTGTCTAGCCTGGTTGGATTGCCTGGATGGGGTTTGTGAGGGCAAGGCTGGAGGTTGCTCTCCTTTGCGTACCCAGATCTGCATCATGCCCAGAACTGCTTTCTTGTTGAAGGGTGTCTTTCTATTTGCTTTAGCAGTTGTCATGAACAGTTGTGTTTGTCTTTGTGGTGGAACTACTCTGGTCACCTGAGTCTTTGGAGAAGAAGAAAGATCCACCTATCTTCGAACCTGTTCTTCCACGATTGACTCCTTCTGCATCATAGAGCTTTTGACACATACAACATCTTCTTCCATATGATTAGTCTTAGAAGAACTAAGAGAGTGTGTGGTGCCATGATCTGTGAGCATGCAGTTCTCTAATTCTAATGTAATGCATTGTTCATGTACCCAAACTTGAAGCATTTGACTTCTTAGGTTTAAGTTAACTGCATGGTCATAGATCCAATCTTGACCCAAGACAAGTGGTTCTGTAAGGTTCTCATCTTGACACACTAGCACTTTCATTTTCATTGGAACATCTTGAAGGTAGATGGGAAGTTCCACCTCACCCAAACAAGGGGTTTCCACACATCCCAATCCTATGAGATAAGCTTCTATGGGATTGATGTTCAACTCCAAGTCTTGCCAGTAGGATAGTTTAACTACACTACTTGCTACGCCTGAGTCAATTAATGCTTTCACAGTCCTGGCACCCTTTCCTTGTCCTACTGCTATGGTCACAAAGGGACGTCGGTCAATGACTTGAGAAGTAGTTATGCCCGATTTTTGGCACATATCCATGTGATATTTTGGGGCTTTTGAGTTGACATCTAGGCCTCATCGCCTTAACTTATTTCGCCTAATACGCTCTCTGGCCTCTGCCTGTGCTTCTTCTCTCACTCTTAACTCTTCTTCTTTTTGCTTCTTAGCAGTGTTGAGTCTCATTAGCATATCCTCAGTAAGAGGTTCTTGATATAGCTTGACTCTACATCCACTAATATAGTTTGGCAAGATATCTCCTTCTAGAGTGGCCAACTGAACTGCACCACTAGTAGAAATTCTATTAATGATCATGGGTCCGTATCCTCTTTTTTCCAACTTATGGGCATGTTGTTTTAGTGTGTAAACCAACACTAGATCTCCCTCTTTCAATCCTTTATCTTTGATGTGTGCATCAAAGAATGCCTTTTGTCTTTTCTTTGCAGCATAGATGCCTGCCACCGCTCGTAGCCTCGTCTCACCTAAGCGTTCTAGATCAAAGATCCTAGAGGACAAGTCATGTCCATTCCACTCATGCTCTTGTGCTACCTTTAAAGCTGGGATTAGGAAATCCAATGGTAGCACAGCATTCTGTCCGAAGACCATCTGAAATGGGGTGGCATTGAGTACCGTTTTGTAGGCAACTCGATAAGCCCAAACAACATGATGAATTTGTTTGTCCCAATCAGAGCATTTATTATTTACCAGTTTTGTCAATACGTTACAGGGGATCTTATTGGTGCTCTCGGCTTGTCCATTAGCTTGTGGGTGATAGGGGGCAGACTTCTTATGTATCACCAAGAATTCTTGGAGAAGATTTTCAATGACTTCATTCAAGAAGTGTGTGCCTCTATCGCTCACCAACTCTATTGGTAGTCCATATCTCGTGAACACATTCTCGAATAAGAACTTAGCCGTAGTCTGAGCATCATTCTTTGTTGTGGCTTTCACTTCTACCCACTTGGTAAGGTAATCTGTGGCTACAATAATATACTCTACATGGGAGTTTCTAGCTACGGGGTTAATAGGACCTACAAAGTCTATACCCCATTTCGAGAATGCACGTCCTCCCATCATTGGCCTCAAAGGCATCTCATCTTTTCTAACGGATATTGTGCACGTTGGCATGTGTCACATTTCTTCACATAGGTATGAGCATCCATATGAAGAGTGGGCCACCAAAGTCCTGAGAATAGAATGGTCTTGATTACTCGATTAGGACCGAAGTGTCCACCTACGACACCGCTATGTGCAATTTCTAAGACTTTCAAATAGTCTGATTCATGAATGCACAGTCTTAAGTAACCATATTTGCCTCTTCGGTATAAGTTGTCTCCTACTAAGGCATAGCCTTGAGCCTCTTGCTCCATGCTTCGTCATCTTGCTAGACTAGCCTCTTTGGGTAATCTTCCCGATCTCATAAAATCTACCAATGGAGCACTCCAATCTGGAATTAATGATACTTGATAAAGGGTTGCATGCTCCACTGGTGGTCTCTCTCTGCACATTGGACAATTCTTGATCCACTCATGTATTTCTTTGTCCATGTGTTGCAGAGCTAAAGAGAACACAAAGCAGAGAAAAAGACGGGCCCCAAAATTTGTCCGAATTGGACACCCAATTTTTGTATTATAACCATTCTTGTAATATATTTTCCGATGTAAATGCACTAAGAGGAGTCCTCTAGATGCATCCCCACAGAAGATTAGAAGCTTACTGTTGAAGCTCAAGGTCAAGCACATGCATAAAAGCGCATCAAGGAAGTGGAGACACAAGAAGAAGGAGCAAGTAGGGAGCTCCAAGAAGCACCTGTCAAATTTTCAGAAGAAATCTCTATAAAAATAGTGATTTTTATCACTAAAAATCATTATAAATACCATTTTCTATTTTTACAACTCCATTTTGTTCAAGCCAAGGAGCCCTTGAGCTTGAGGAGTATTAGATGTATCATACTACCAATTTTCATAATTTTTAGATTCTGTTTGAGCCCCCAAATAAGCCCGAGAACCTAATTTTTAACTAGGCCGGACACTAGGTCTGGACAGGACCAAAACCACTCAAAAACTATAAAAAGGTCTGGAAAGCTCATTTGAGAGGTTAGCTTGTTGTAGATTTCAGCCTTGTAAGAGAGCTCTTTGGCAATCGAAGATCTTCCATTGTTCCACTCTTTGCTCTTACCTTGTGCGCGTGTGTGTGTATGTGTGTGCATGCATGTGTGCTTTCACTCACGCACTTGTGCCATCACTTGCTCATAGTCTTCATACTAGTCCTCACGTCTCCACGGATTGACATTTATGAGGTGTATCTCCTCACGTTGGTACTCACCATTGTGCTAGAGTGACACCAAATTTGGCGCCGTTGCCGAGGAGAGAGCTTGGAGGATGAGCGTGTGACGGTAAGATGTAGAGTAGCGACGTTGGAAGGTAAAAAAATCGTCATTTTCAGTTCAGTTTTTGAGTTTTCCTTCTTCTTCATCTTCATCATCATCACCATCTCCACCCACCTTCATCTTCTCAGTTTTTTCCATTTTTTAGAGTACATTCACCTTGCTTTTTGCTTGTGGTTGTGAACAAGAAGCTTAGAGGGGGGTGCGGAACTGAATCGCTGAAGAAAAACTCTTGAAACACTCTCTAAATACCAAGAATCCAAGCGGCCATTTTCGTGAAGTGATAAAACTTGCGCCAAGTATCGTGAGTGCAATATCACGGGTTTAAAGGAAAATTTGGCACCTACAGACACATAGGAGTGACAAGGAGGACACAAGGTACTCATATTTGAAAAGAGTTTTGAATTTGGACTCCAAAAAATCCAAGTATCGTGTTTCTCCCGCGGTTGAGGTATCGCGATATCTGACAAGTATCGTGATCTCCTGTGGTTGAGTATCGTGATACTTCACAAGTATCGAGTATCGTGAGATCCCTGATTGCGATACTTCACAAGTATCGAGTATCATGAGATCCCTGATCGCGATACTTCACAAGTATCGAGTATCGTGGTTGCCCAATCGCGATACTTCCCAAGTATCGTGTATCGAGTATCGCGTTTGCTCAAGTATCGTGTATCGTGAGTCTCTAATCGCGATACTTGTTGGATATCGTGTATCACGGATACTACTTTCCTGATACCTGACAAATATCGAGTATCGTCTTGAATTTCCTCGCGATACTTGTCGTGTATCGTGTATCGTGTGATCCTGGTCGCGATACCTACCAAGTATCGAGTATCGTGTTCTCTGAGTATCGAGTATCGTGAACATCAAGTATCGCGATATTTCCCAAATATCGTGTATCGTGACATCCCAAATATCGAGTATAGTGACAAGGTAAGTATCGTGTATCGTCTGCTTCCAAGTATCGCGATACTTGATAAGTATTGTGTATCGCTTGTTTTGAAGCATTTCTTGAGAGACCCTGTTCCACTGTTTTAACCCCCAGAACCCTGAACTGGCATAACTTTCTCATACGAAATCCGTTCAAAGTGATCTTGGGTTTGTTGGTAAAATTAATACCAAGATTATTAGATAGGGTATTTTTAAGTTGACCCTCAGGTTGGACTAGGAAGCAAGGGGTTCCACAAGATTTTGAGCAGTTCAAAGGACAATTGTGGACTTGGAGACAAGGCTTATGAACCTAAGATCAAGTTGATACTTAGGAAGAGATAGATAAAGTACCAAATCACTTGAAACTAAGTTCAACTACACAACCAAGTCAACTCAGGGGTTAACACCACGTGCTAAGTTCATAGACAAGTGAGTCAAAAATGTCACTTAACTGGGAGGGACTCTTGGCTTTTGAAGACATGCATAGTTCCATACCTAGGGAAGGCCTTATGTCCACAATGGAAGGGGAATATAGGATGTCTCTTCAATACATATCCACCAACTTACACGGAATACCCATCTACCTTGATGGTCTACAGAGGACAGTAGCAAGAATGATAAACACCACAGAATCCGAAATAATTCCAAGACCAGCTATCAAGTATGAAAGTGGAGTTTATAGGGACAAGATGGGCCAGATATATGTAGTAATTGAAAACCCTGATCAGATTAATGAAAGAGGAGAGTTAGCTCGAGATCAGGCAACTACCTCGCAAAACCCATTCGAAACCCAACAAAGAACAGAAAATGTGACGTTAGGACAAATGAGCCAAGGTAGTATACCCGATAGACCACATGAACAATTCAACATGCCTAGAATCAACCCCCACGGCCACTCTAGCCAGAGAATGGGAAATTTGAATAGACCTACCTTTAGGACATAACCGCCCCAAGGTGTCCCCATCATAATGCAATCCCTAGAGCCAGGTAAAAGAGTGAGAACAATCCAATTGGCCAAATGTATGAGAAATCATTACGATGGCACAGGAGAACCCTATGACCACATTCCAGAATTCAAGCAGGTGTTGCGAGCGGAGCAAGTGGATGACTTTTTCATGCAATATGAATCCTTTGGGCTAACCCTCACAGGAATAGCCTTGACCTGGTTTCAATCCTTGGATCCAAGCTGCTTTGAACATATTGAGCAATTCTTCCAAGAACTTATTTGGGAATTCACTAAGCGAGGGATCAAGCACAATTCGTCATCCTTAATACATAGTTTCAAACAAGCTCTTAATGAAACAGTAAAAAATGCAGCACGAAGATCTAAGCAATACGTAGCCCGATGCCCTCTAACAGAGATACCTTCTCAGCAAAAAACAATATCTTTATTTTTAGAAGGTCTAACCAACGGAACATTGAGAATGTTAGTACACATAAAACGGCTGCAAACTCTGAGTGAGTGTCTTCAGGAGTGCATGGATTTGGAAGACAACTTAGTAGAGGACCTCAAAATCACACAAGACCCTACCAAATCCGAGGATATGATAAGCAATGAAACTTCTAGTTCGAGTTATGTGGAGGAAGTGACAGAGTTAGTGGCCAAGAAATTAGGGGTACAAGGACAAATGAACTACCAGAACTCTTCCTTGAGAGTGCCAATGTTAGGAAGTTGCACACTTTGCGGTGGTGATCATCCATCTCATGTTTGCACCAGAGAAGCATTAGGGTTATCACAACCTTACCCTTACAGTAGACAACCAACTCAAGAGCCTAACATGTACTCTTATGGTGAGCAGAAGTACATCAACTATAACACTGAAAACTATCCAATGAATAGACAACCACAACCATTTGTACCACCCC
The DNA here is from genome assembly GCA_020310875.1 of Ceratopteris richardii. NCBI lineage: Eukaryota > Viridiplantae > Streptophyta > Polypodiopsida > Polypodiales > Pteridaceae > Ceratopteris > Ceratopteris richardii. Next base: position 167,623,668 of record CM035422.1, read on the forward strand.
AATGTAGACCATATGGGTACCCTCCGACAGAACAAGGCAGAGGAGTTCCTAGGTGTAACCCATGTCCAGGACCACCAAGTGTCCCTAGACTGTACGAACATGAAGGATATAGCCAACCTCAACCTATGCCAAGACAACAATCACCCCACCCAGTAGCTCCGACACAAGGGCAGAACATCACGATACAAGTTGTTTGTCTAGAGTGTGGTAAAGAACAACTCCTGAGAGATTGCCCCGGACATCCCGCCAGTGCACCAAAGGTTACACCCATTAATGTAGTAGGCCTAGCAAGGGATTCAAGTTCGAGTAGTGATAATGTGGCTCCTATACATGCAGTAACCAGGGAACAAGCCTTACAAAAAGATAAACTAGCTCATCAATCAGAGCCAAGTGAATCAGGAGAGCCTAGTAAGAGAAGAACAAGAACATGGAAGGATACTAGAGAGAAGGCCAATCGTAAGTGGACCAAAAAGTTATCCGAACTAGAAGAAAGCCTGAAAGATGCAAAAACAAAAATACAAGATATTGCCTCTCAAAGCCCCTCTGAGCTCAAAACTCCATCCACACCACCTCATCCCCACCCACCAACCAGTGTAAATAGACCACCACAATCAGGGTCTGTTCTTGCAGATCCAACCCCAGAAGACTTGGACATGATGTTCAAGGCATACCAGGCTCGACTTCAAGAAGGGCCAACACCTGCAAACTTAGACAAGAGCTACCCTAGAGCAGATTTAGAGATTGAACAGACAAAAATGTGCATAAAAATGGTGGAACTGGCTCAAGCTATGTTCGAGGACAATCAATCATTCAATCAGACGAATGCTATTACACCGGGTTTGCACTTCCAGGGCTTACTAGAAAGATTAGAGCAATTGGTAAATAAACCGCAAGTTTCCTTACCTCCACAGGCTCAACTAACTATTGAAAGAGAAAGCTCATCACCAAAGAAATTCTATGTTCCTGACTCCATAAATGATGGAGAACCTCTCTCAATTCAACAGCACACTCAAAAGTTCTTGCGGGAAATACAAGAAGCAAAATGGGCCAAGGAGAAGGATGTTCCCCCTCCTATTCTTGAGATTGATGATCTTCATGACTAGTTTCCCCAAGACATCCCGTCTATCTATGGAGACCAAACAGAGCAACAAGAAGATGAACGATTAGATTTTGAATCTAATTCCTTACAAGAGTTGCCATAGTTCACAGGCCCATGGGAATCTGAATCTCTCCAGATCAGAGCTCCCACGATAGTGATTAGAAACGAAGGCTCGATGGTTCCAATAAACACTGACGTAGTGAAGAACACTAAGGTTCAATGTCATCTCACGGTAGAGGAGCTGCTCAAAGCGAAACCTGAGCTATGGAATCACGTGAAGGATAAGGTTCCCGAACTTCATTCCAAAATGCCAAAAGCAAGCTCTAAAGAGAAAGTTCCAGAGATACCTCTTGATAAGATAGGGGATATGAGTGAAGGTGAAGAAGGTAATACTTATCTTCCAATCACCTACCAAGGTTACACAACCAAAGCGATCATAGATTCAGGTGCTGGGGCTGCTATTGCAACCACCTCCTTGTGGAAGCGATGGGGCAAGCCCACATTAAGACCAACTAGAATGAATCTTCAAATGGCCAACGGTCATTATGAAAGACCTCTAGGATTGCTCAAAGGGATAACTCTAACCACCTGTGGTGTAGAGTTTGAACACACATTTGCTATATGTAACTTTGAAAAAAATAATGTCTACGAGATGATTCTAGGAAGGCCCTTTCTACGGCAATTGCAAGTTGTACAGGATTGGGGAACCAACTCCTTATACTTGCAGCGCTTAGGGGTCACAACCAAGGTCAATTTGAAGGATTACACCTTCAGAGATGTACCACCCCTATAGTGGAATCCTATCCACAAGGAGCAAGAAGACTCAATCTCTGTGCATTCTAAGAGTTCAGCTGATACATCTTGGATGCATGAAGATACTCATTTGTGGATGTGCAAGGTGGCAAAGGAAGAGGAGAAACGCTTAAAGGCAAGAGAAAAAGGAACTTCTCAAGGAGATAGACCAGTTCGAGACCCAGCCTATACGCCGATGATATTTCCAGATGAGGAATTTGAGCCTCATGGTTGGGCAGAAATCTTAGCCACCATGGACATTGCTGTCAATGAAGAACAATGGACACCTCATTCTGATGAGGAGGGATATGATATTTCAGTGTTCATGTGTCAGCCCTTGCTAGAAGAATGTGACCCTCGTGAATTCATAAAAAAAAGAAGAGAACGATGATGATCTAGAGTCCATTTTGATGGATCGTTGCTTTATTTCAGAGGAGCACTATCTAGAAGATATAGGAGTATTTACAAAAAAAGAAGAAGAACCTCTCACAAGCATCAAAACTGTAAATTCAAAGGATGGGAGTGAAGGTAGTCAGAAGAAAAATAAAAGAAGAGTAATGAAACAGGACAAGGAGGAGCCATTGTTCGAAGTACCAGAGACCAAAGCAGTATGCATAATTTCAAAAAATATGAAGTTGAGGACCGAAAAATTTTGGTACGAATGCCTAAGAGAGAGGCCACAACAGGGGAAGCATATGATAACAAAGAAAAGACCAAAAAAATCGCAGTCGCCATTGAAGAGAACGAAGAGAGATGTACATACATAGGAGATGACCTAAGTAAAGAAGAGGAAGCAGAGTTGGTAGCCTTGTTAAGGGAATATAGGGACGTGTTTGCATGGCACTATAGAGACTTGAAGGGAGTAGATCCAAAAATTTACTCTCATACGATCCCCATGATAGCAGATGCCAAGCCCACCAAACATAAGCCCTACACATATAATGACACTTATGCAGCCAAAATAAAAGAAGAAATTGATAGATTGATTGAAGCTGGATTTATCTATGAGATTGAGCATATAGAATGGGTGTCCCCCATTGTAGTGGTGCCCAAGAAGAATGGAAAGTTACGTGTGTGTATTAACCTTAAAAAAGTTAATGCCGCCACGATAAGAGATAGTTATCCGCTTCCAATCACTGAACATTTATTGGAGCGTGTTGCAGGCAAGGAAGTTTATAGTTTCCTTGATGGATTTTCAGGTTACAATCAAGTAGCCATTGCCCCAGAAGATCAACATAAAACAACTTTTGCCACAAAGTGGGGGATCTTTGCATTTCGTGTGATGCCATTTGGGCTCACCAATGCACCTACAACATTCCAAAGACTCATGTGTCATGTCTTCAAAGAGTTCCTACGAAAGAGCTTAGACGTATATGTGGATGATTTATGTGCTCATTCCCAAGAGCGAAGATACCACATACCTGAGCTCAGACAGATCTTCAACAAGTGTAGAGAATATCGAGTGTGTCTGAACCCAGAGAAGTGTGTGTTCATGGTACGTCAAGGTAAAATCTTAGGTCACATTGTCTCTAAGAATGGAATTTCAACGGATGAGGACAAGGTAAAAGCCATAGCGGAGTTGCCGAGGCCAAGGAATGTTAAAGAGGTACAAGCCTTTATGGGCCATTGTGGATATTACCGTAGGTTTATTCACATGTATGCAATTATAGCTAAGCCTTTTTATGCCTTGTTGACAAATTTTGAGTGGAACGATGACTGCAAAAAGTCCTTCAATGAGCTGAAAAAACGCTTGTGCATAGCACCAATACTGACCACTCCTGATTGGAATAAGCCATTCCATGTACACGTGGATGCATCCAATTATGCAATAGGATGTGTGCTGTCACAACCAACTGGTGAAGGGAATTTAGATTTGCCTATAGCATATGCTAGTAGGCAATTGAATGCTGCTGAACGAAACTACACCACAATCGAAAGAGAAGGCTTAGGCATGGTATATGCAGTAAAGAAGTTTAGACACTATCTATTGGCCAACAAGTTCAAATTTTTCACTGATCATCAAGCTTTACTATACTTGGTCAATAACCCTTGCAACACAGGACGCTTAGTAAGATGGTTCCTCTTACTAATGGAATATGACTTTGAAGTGGTTGTCAGGAAAGGCAAGACCCACCTTAGGGCAGATCATCTTTCTCGCATCACCTCAGGTGAGGCACCGCAAGGAGTGTCTGATGAATTGCCCGACGCCTATCTGTTCAATCTAGAAGTCGTTCCTAAATGGGCAAATAAGTTGGTACCAGTCCTAACCTTCGGACCTGCAAATAAGAATGTAAAAACCAAAAAAGATGAAATTGTAAAATCACAAAAATATCAAATATTGGCAGGAAGCATGTATAAACAAGAAACGGAAGGTGTTCTAGCTTGTTGTGTCGAGGATGATGAGCATTGTAGTTGGTTGCAACAAGCCCATGAAGGGATTCTAGGGAATCACTATTCTAAACAATGAACACTGCAAAATCTAAAACGTTTAGGAGTGTATTGGCCTAGTATGGATAAAGAAATTCATGATTGGATTAAGAATTGTCCAATGTGCAAAAAGAGACCCCCGGTGGAGCATGCGACTCTTTATCACGTATCATTAATTCCAGATTGGAGTGCTCCATTGGTAGAATTTATGAGATCAGGCACATTACCTAAGGAGGCTAGTCTAGCAAGGGAACGAAGCATAGAGCAAGAAGCTCAAGACTATGCCCTCATAGGAGATAACCTATACAGGAGAGGAAAAGATGGTTACTTAAGATTGTGCGTTCACGGATCAGACTACTTGAAAGTCTTAGAAACTGCCCATAGCAGTGTTGCAGGCGGACATTTTGGTCCTGACCGAGTAATTAAGACTATTCTATTCTCAAGACTTTGGTGGCCCACTCTTCATATGGATGCACATACCTATGTGAAGAAATGTGACACATGTCAACGTGCCCAGTACCCAATTCGAAAAGATGAGATGCCTTTGAGGCCAATGATGGGAGGGCGTGCATTTTCAAAATGGGGTATAGACTTTGTAGGTCCTATCAACCCTCCAGCTAGAAACTCGCATGCCGAATACATTATTGTAGCCACAGATTACCTCACAAAGTGGGTAGAAGTCAAAGCCACAACAAAGAATGATGCTCAAACAACAGCAAAGTTCTTATTTGAGAATGTGTTCATGAGATATGGATTACCTATAGAGTTAGTTAGTGATAGAGGAACACACTTCTTGAATGAAGTCATTGAAAATCTCCTATCCTATGTAACATATTGACAAAACTCCTAAATAACAAACGCTCTGATTGGGACAAACAACTGCATCATGCTGTTTGGGCCTACCGAGTTGCCTATAAAATGGTACTCAATGCCACCCCATTTCAGATGGTCTTCGGACAGAATGCTGTGCTACCATTGGACTTCCCGATCCCAACTTTAAAAGTAGCACAAGAGCATGAGTGGAATGGACATGAATTATCCTCTAGGATCATTGATGTAGAACGATTAGGTGAGACAAGGTTACGTGTGGCTGCAGGCATCTATGCTGCAAAGAAAAGGCAAAAGGCATACTTTGATGCACATATCAAGGATAAAGGATTGAAAGAGGGAGACCTAGTGTTGGTTTATACACTAAAGCAACATGCCCGTAAATTGGAAAAAAGAGGATATGGACCCATGATCATTAATAGAATTTCCACTAGTGGTGCAGTTCAATTGGCCACACTAGAAGGCGATGTCTTATCAAACTATATCATTGGTTGTCGAGTCAAGCTATATCAAGAACTGTTGGTGCATTTTGCCCAAGCCTACATGCTTGATATGCTTGATATTATCCTCATTTGTAAGTCACATGAGTAGTCATGTGAACACCTCTTGTAAAAGAGTACATTTTATCTCTTGTAAATGGAAAAAGAAAAAAGTAAAAGGATGGCTTACCTCATCCATGATGTAAAAGCAAATTCGTGGCTCCAACTACCAAAATCACGAATTTTTGAGCTGAGGGAATCTCTCCTAACTTTGGGGATCACTTTTAGGTGGAGCCATTCGAATTCGAATTCAAAACTCCCTCCAAGAATAGCTATAAAAGGAGCAAGAAGGAAGAGGCGATTAGCAAGCCTTGTACGTGACCACTTCATGTCATTTTGTAGAGATTGAAGAGCTTACTCCATAGCTCTATCATTCTACTCCCATTGTGCAAATATTCATTGCCAATGTGGTTGTAATCATATGTGAATCTATACATTTATTATCATCTACCTCTCTGTTTTGTTCTCTGCTATACTCACTCAGAGCAGTAACTTCAGAAGGTCATATCTCGAGTTTTACTGAACATTTTTCAGTGTTTTAAAGTGCGTTGGATAGCTCTCACTGTCTAGTTTCTACCTAGAAATTTTCAAGGTCATTGGATTTATACTTTTGGAGATATCTGCATTTTACTGCTTACTGGTCTATCTCTGCAGAGCCCCGAGAATTGTGGGAATGTTCCAGAACTTGATGAAACTTGTTCTCAGTGCTCAGTCCATCATTTGAAGTGTTTTAACTTGGAATAGGAAGCTTGCTAAGTCTATTTGCTATGCCCAAAAGGAATTTTTCTAATTCCTTCCAGGTTGAGAGCACTGTTCATTTTTTCCAGCAGGTGTATGTCCAAAAATAGCAAGTTTTGGGAGCTAGTCATTTCGCAACTTGTCGGTCTTGACTTAAACTTTTGGGATACATGTTCCAAAGTACTTGGCTGATATTTTGGTGGATTTAGGAAGCTCAAAGGGTCTACTAATCAACTCTGAAGTCTCAGTTGGCTGGTGTGAAGCTGGTTGTAGCGGCACCTACTCATCTTTGGATTGCATCCACCATCTCTCTTCACAGTGGTATCAGAGCATAGTCAAGCAACATGGGAGATGGATTTCCATCAACAATTGACAAATTGGATCGAAACAACTACCCGGCATGGTCTCTAAGGATGGAGGCTTACCTTCAAGGAAGGAATCTATATGGATTCATATCCGGAGATGAAGCAATGCCAACCATGAGGAACAAAGGGCAACCATCACATGAAGAAGTGGAAGGACTTTCGAATTGGTGTTCGAAGGATGCACTTGCAAGGTCCTATATTCTAAACTCAATCTCTGATTTTCTTTTACCTCATGTCAAGGGATGCAAGACATCAAGAGAAACCTGGAATGCACTTGCTTCTTTCTTCTCTTCCAACACTCGAGCAAGGAAGAACCAATTGTGGATGGAGTTCACAACAATGAAGAAAAGCCCGAAGCAAAATGTGACTGATTATGTCACAAAGATGAAGGAGATTTCCGACCAACTTGGAAGCATTGGAGAGGTAATTGAAGAGGAGCAAATCATAAGACAAATCATGAATGGAATCAAAGCAGACGACAAGTGGGAGTCATTCACAACAGCCATGGATTTATACATGGATATGCATGTACCCGACCTCAACACACTCATGGGCCAACTCTTCACTCATGAAGCAAAGATTAGCAAAGGTGGTGAGTCCTCAAGAGGTAATCAAACTTCTGCCTTATATTCTGATAAAGCTAAGGTCAAGGACAAGTCAAAGAATAGGAAGAATGAAGATGAAGGAAGCTCTTTCCAAGCAAACTTTGCAGGTAGAGGAAGAGCTAGAGGAAGAGGCAGAGGTGGAAAGCAAGGCAGGGGGAGATTCCAATCATCTCAACCTTGCAACATATGTGGCTTATCTAACCATACTACTGAAGAATGTTTCAGGAATCCAAGGAACTCAAGAGGAAGAGGATTCAATAGAGGTGGCTATGGATCAAATAGAGGCAGGTACAATGGAGGCTACAACAACAACTACTACAACAACAATTACAACAACAACAACAACTATCAAAGTGGCCATAGAGGAAGAAGAGATTACAATAACTATGCAGAGGACCAAAGTCAAGAAGATTCATTATTGATTATGAATCTATCAACGAAGAAGGGTAAGGATGATGATCACATATTTTACATTGATTCGGGATGCTCGAACCATGTAGCAAGAAATGTGGCTTTACTTTCTGATTTGGAAGATCCTCATAACAAGCATGAAGTGCAGACAGGAGATGACACAAAGCACTCAGTGGAGAAGATAGGTAATGTGAAGACATCAGATGGGAATATGAACCTCTTAAGCAAAGTCTTGTATGTCCCTACAATTACCAAAAATTTAATAAGTGTTGGACAGATTGTTGAAAAAGGATTGCAGGTTAGATTCAATCGATTTGGAGCATATGTTGAAGACCCAAGGCAAGGCTTTCGAAGGATTGCCAAAGGAGAAAAGACAGGAAGGCTTTTCACTTTTGAAGTGGAAGATACAAAGAACATAGCTTTGTTTAGCTATGGATCTCAAACTCTAACAGAGTTGGAGATATGGCACAAAAGGCTTGCTCACATTGGTGAGAGGACACTCAAACAGATTTGCAGGGACCAAAGTGTACTTGGTTTGCCTAATATCACAAGGCAACACATGATTTATAAGTGTGAAGCTTGTCAACTCGGCAAGGCTCATAGACAACCTTTCAATAAGAAAGGATATATGTATCAAAATCCTTTGGATCTAGTGCACACGGATGTGTGGGGTCCAAGTAAGGAGCCATCTATATCAGGCTCAAGATATTATGTGTCTTTCATAGATGATTGTAGTAGGTGGACCATTCTGTTTTTCATGAAGCACAAGGATGAAGTGTTTAATTGCTTTAAGAAGTATATTGCTCTTGTTGAAAATCAAACAGGTAGGACTTTGAAAAGACTCAGATCAGATGGTGGAGGAGAATACTTCTCTTCTGAATTTGATGCCTTCTTGCATGAAAGAGGCATTAAAAGGGAAGTCACTACAAGGTATACACCTGAACTCAATGGTGTAGCAGAGAGGAGGAATAGAGCTATCGTCGAAGCTGCAAGGTCCATGCTCAACGAAAAGGGATTGCCGAACTACCTATGGGCAGAGGCTGTGTCGACAGCCACATATCTCATAAATAGACTTCCATCTAAGTCACTAGATGGAACCACTCCATATGAAGTGTGGAATGGAAGAAGACCTAGTCTAGAGCATTGTAAAATCTTTGGATGCTTAGCCTATGCTCGCATTCCTTCTCAAGTAAGAGGGAAATTGGATCCCAAGGCAGAGAAGTGTGTATTCATTGGTTATGATCAAAACCAAAAAGGATATAGATTGTACAATCCAACCAATAAAGGATTTTCTGTGAGTAGAGATGTAATTTTTGATGAAAACAAATCATGGTTTGATGATGACAGGAAAGTGAAGCTGCCGTATGACTTGGATGAAGACTTTCCCTCACTTCAACCGAAGGAGCCTAAGCAGATTGAAGAAAGTGATTCGGAGATTGACCTAGAAGACTTGGAAAGACTAAAGCTATGGAAGAACAAAGGTAAAGCAAAGATGCAGGATGCTACATATGGACCCGAGAGCTCACATCAACCACTTAGAAGGTCTTCGAGGGAGAAGAAGAAACCAGAGAGGTTTGGTTATGATACTTCTTTGGTCACCAAGCACTCAATCTACATTGCAAAGGATTCAACCAATGAAGAACCTACCACATTTGAAGAAGCACAAAGCAAGAAAGCTTGGAGAGATGCAATGGATGAAGAAATGGAAGCCTTGAAGGAGAATGACACTTGGGAGCTTGTACCTAACAAGCCATCTATGAAGATAATCGGATCTCGATGGATATACAAAATCAAGAAGAATCCAGATGGAAGTATAAATAGACACAAAGCAAGGTTAGTTGCTAAAGGGTTTGCTCAAACCCATGGTATTGATTATGAGGAGACTTTCTCTCCTGTTGCAAAAATGCCTACAATTAGGGTTCTCATAAGTCTTGCTGCATCTAGAAATTGGAATCTTTATCAACTTGATGTAAAGAATGCTTTCTTGAATGGATGGATTTCTGAGGAAGTGTATATGGCACAACCTCCTGGATATGAGGATGCACATCATCCTAACTATGTATGCAAACTAAAGAAAGCTTTGTATGGATTGAAGCAAGCTCCAAGAGCTTGGAATTTCAGATTGGTTACTTATTTGCAGGACCAAGGATTCAAAGCTAGCAAGGCGGATACCTCTTTGTTCATAAAGAGGAATGGATCTGAAGTGATCTATTTATGTGTGTATGTTGATGATATTATTATCACAGGCAATGATCTTGAAGGAATCAAACAGGTAAAGAGTCAAATGAAGGAGGAGTTCAAAATAAGTGACCTCGGACCACTCACTTATTTTCTTGGATTGGAGTTGATCTACACAGATTCAGGTATATACATCACACAAAGGAAGTATGTCCATGACATGCTCGTCAAGTTCAAGATGGAAAATACAAAGTGTGCAGGTACACCTATGGAGCAAAATCATAAGCTTAGTGCTTATGAAGGAGAGCCAATTGAAGACATCACAAGCTATCAAAGCTTGGTTGGAAGTTTGAACTATGCAACACTCACAAGGGTGGATATATGCTATAGTGTTAGCATATTGAGTCAGTTTATGCATAAGCCGAGAAGACCACATATGGAAGCGGCCAAGCGAGTCCTCAAGTATCTAAAGGGGACCATGAATGAAGGTTTGTTTTATTCATTTACTTCAGATATTGAGCTAAAGGTCTACTCAGATGCAGATTGGGCCGGATCTAAAGATGATAGAAGAAGCACATCAGGGTATATATCATTTGCAGGTTCAAAAATCATTTCTTGGTCATCGAAGAAGCAACCAACCGTGGCATTATCTTCTACTGAAGCTGAATATAGAGGTTTGGCTAATGCAACTCAAGAAATCATGTGGTTAAAATCTTTGTACACAGATCTTGGACTTCATTCTTCAACACCTCACATTTTTGGTGACAACACAAGCTCACTACATCTAGCAGCTAATCCGGTATACCATGCTAGAACCAAGCATATTGAAGTCCACTACCATTATGTAAGGGAGAAGCTAATGAGCAAGGATATTCAACTATCCTACGTCTCTACAGATATGCAATGTGCAGACATGTTGACGAAAGCTCTTGATGGTACGAAATTAAGTAGATTCAAGTTGATGATTGGTTTGCAGGAAATCAAGGACAATTGAAGACTTATTTGGAGGCCAAGCATGTTAGGCTTGAGGGGGAGCTGTTGGTGCATTTTGCCCAAGCCTACATGCTTGATATGCTTGATATTATCCTCATTTGTAAGTCACATGAGTAGTCATGTGAACACCTCTTGTAAAAGAGTACATTTTATCTCTTGTAAATGGAAAAAGAAAAAAGTAAAAGGATGGCTTACCTCATCCATGATGTAAAAGCAAATTCGTGGCTCCAACTACCAAAATCACGAATTTTTGAGCTGAGGGAATCTCTCCTAACTTTGGGGATCACTTTTAGGTGGAGCCATTCGAATTCGAATTCAAAACTCCCTCCAAGAATAGCTATAAAAGGAGCAAGAAGGAAGAGGCGATTAGCAAGCCTTGTACGTGACCACTTCATGTCATTTTGTAGAGATTGAAGAGCTTACTCCATAGCTCTATCATTCTACTCCCATTGTGCAAATATTCATTGCCAATGTGGTTGTAATCATATGTGAATCTATACATTTATTATCATCTACCTCTCTGTTTTGTTCTCTGCTATACTCACTCAGAGCAGTAACTTCAGAAGGTCATATCTCGAGTTTTACTGAACATTTTTCAGTGTTTTAAAGTGCGTTGGATAGCTCTCACTGTCTAGTTTCTACCTAGAAATTTTCAAGGTCATTGGATTTATACTTTTGGAGATATCTGCATTTTACTGCTTACTGGTCTATCTCTGCAGAGCCCCGAGAATTGTGGGAATGTTCCAGAACTTGATGAAACTTGTTCTCAGTGCTCAGTCCATCATTTGAAGTGTTTTAACTTGGAATAGGAAGCTTGCTAAGTCTATTTGCTATGCCCAAAAGGAATTTTTCTAATTCCTTCCAGGTTGAGAGCACTGTTCATTTTTTCCAGCAGGTGTATGTCCAAAAATAGCAAGTTTTGGGAGCTAGTCATTTCGCAACTTGTCGGTCTTGACTTAAACTTTTGGGATACATGTTCCAAAGTACTTGGCTGATATTTTGGTGGATTTAGGAAGCTCAAAGGGTCTACTAATCAACTCTGAAGTCTCAGTTGGCTGGTGTGAAGCTGGTTGTAGCGGCACCTACTCATCTTTGGATTGCATCCACCATCTCTCTTCACAAGAACCTCTTACAGAGGATATGCTAAAGAGACTCAACACTGCTAAGAAGCGAAAAGAAGAAGAATTAAGGGTTAGAGAAGAAGCACAGGCAGAGGCAAGAGAACGCATTAGGAGAAATAAGTTAAGACGCCAAGGCCTAGATATCAATCATGAGGCCCCAAGATACCACATGGCCATGTGTCAAACATCAAGTGCAATTGCTTCTCAGATAATTGATCGACGTCCCTTTGTGAACATCGCGGTAGGACAAGGGAAGAATGCAAGAACTGTGAGAGCATTGATTGACTCAGGTGCAGCAACTAGTGCAGTTAGACTTTCATACTGCCAAGACTTGCGATTGAACATAAAGCCTATAGAAGCCTATCTCATAGGTTTGGGAGGTGTGGAAACCCCTTGTTTGGGAGAGGTGGAACTTCCCATCTACCTTCACGATGTTCCACTAAAAGTCAAAATGCTAGTATGTCATGATGAAGACATTATAGAGCCACTTGTCTTGGGTCAAGATTGGATTTACGACCATGCAGTCAACATGGACCTAAGAAGTCAAATCCTTCAAGTTTGGGCACATGAACAATGTATCACATTAGAATTAGAGAATTGCATGCGCACAAAACCAGGCACACATTCTCTTAGTTCTTCTGAAACTAATCTTTGTAAAGAAAATGTCGTGTGTGTCACAAACCCTACGAAGCAAAAGGACTCAATCATGGAAGCACAAGCTCATAGGCCAGCAAACCTCTCTTCTCTCTCACATACTAATGCGAGTGTAACTCGACCAAAGAGGAGAGCAAAAAAGACATCTGCTACATCAACTAGACAAACAGAATTCAAGAAGAAAGAAGCTCAGGGCATGAAGCAGATTTGGGTACGAAAAGAAGAAGAACCACCAGCTTTGCCACAACCCTTCCCACTGAGGCAAGCCAACCAGGCTGAAAGAAGCATCAAGAAACGAGGACCAGCTCAATCCTACGGTCTTCGACAAATTTGGGTACCAAAGCAATCGAGGGAGGCTGACCATGATAACGTACGAATTTGGGTGCCAAAGAAGTTAGTTGCAGCTCAAAAAGGAGGATTACAAATGTGGGTACCCAAGACACTCTTACATGCACAAACACCACACATCTCCCTTCCAAGCAAAGCTTCCACAAAGACGCCAAGGAGAAGCAAGGGTCAACACCAGGCACAAAGAACCAATGCTGATCAACCCACCTCTTCGACAATCATAAAAAGGCAACCAAAAAGGGTATGGGTTTGGAAGCCAAAAGTATTAGCAGCTTCCACAAAATCAAAGAGCCAACCACGCTGGATACCAACTTTTAGACACCATTCCACGATGAAGGGGCCAAAAGTGATCTCCACACAGCCACGTACCATTCTCAAATGGATCCCTATAAGGAGGATTACATCATTGCAAGATTCAATCGACACCTCCAAACAAAGATTGCATCAAGTCTAGAATTAACATCAAGCAGCCTCGACCAACAACAACCATGTGCCTTTGGCATAACCTTGTCTTTTGCACCATTCAGGTCATGCATTTCCAAAGTATGCATTAATCTAGGGCCACATTACACGGCCATGCATAGACACAATTGAGAATCCCAAGCACATGCAACACATTGGACATATGAAAAATATTTTATTGAAACTAACACCTTTCTTCTTGTTTTGTAACCTTGTTATAAAAAAAAAAAAGGGAAAGAATGGGATTGTGTGTTTGACGAATCCCCAATGCGAACCATCACCAACGGAAGACAAGCTGATGGTCAATCATCATGATGGAGTACACCACGGAGAGATGAAGATCAACAAAACTTTCAACATGGTAAGATATGCATGCTTCAACAACACTATAACCATGATAGATTAGGAAACCTCTTCGTCAGCACACCCTTGAGCACTTCGCTCAAGACCCAATTTCTTGCACCATACTTCTTCCCATGCATTTTCCAAGTACGCATGCATAGGGCTATATTACAAGGCCATGCACTAGGCACATATCTCGTCCAACCCATGCACTAATGCACTGACCCATCATCCATTATGGGTTACAAGTACTTGGCATGAAAACTATGAAAGCCATCTTTGGCAGAATCAGAGGACATCAGGGTGACCACTGCAAGAGCAATGAAGCCATCCACCACCGAGAGTTGCTCATAATCAACATTGACCACCTCCTTTGAGCAACTAGAAGTTTTGGAAAGCTCACAAATCCACCATCAAGATGGAATACAAGGAAGAAGTACATACAAAGGGACTACAAACTGCAAGAGCTAGCAGACAAACGATCAGGCTACATTGGGAAGATGGATCGCTCCTGTTGAACGTAAAGAACACTACCTCTCAACGTACTACATGGAACAACCACTAGAACAAGGGTCTGTCAAGGACGACAGACTCAAGAGGGGGGGGAGTGTTGAAGCTCAAGGTCAAGCACAGGCATGAAAGCGCATCAAGGAAGTGGAGACACAAGAAGAAGGAGCAAGTAGGGAGCTCCAAGAATCACCTGTCAAATTTTCAGAAGAAATCCCTATAAAAATAGTGATTTTTATCACTAAAAATCATTGTAAATACCATTTTCTATTTTTACAACTCCATTTTGTTCAACCAAGGAGTCCTTGAGCTTGAGGAGTATTAGATGTATCATACTACCAATTTTCATAATTTTTAGATTCCGTTTGAGCCCCCAAATAAGCCCGAGAACCTAATTTTGAACTAGGCCGGACACTAGGTCTGAACAGGACCAAAACCACTCAAAAACTATAAAAAGGGCTGGAAAGGTCATTTGAGAGGTTAGCTTGTTGTAGATTTCAGCCTTGTAAGAGAGCTCTTTGGCAATCGAAGATCTTCCATTATTCCACTCTTTGCTCTTACCTTGTGCGCGTGTGTGTGTGTATGTGTGTGCATGCATGTGTGCTTTCACTCACGCACTTGTGCCATCACTTGCTCATAGTCTCCATACTAGTCCTCACGTCTCCACGGATTGACATTTATGAGGTGCATCTCCTCACGTTGGTACTCACCATTGTGCTAGAGTGACACTTACCCATGTAAAATAGTAGGAAATCAGTCTTTAGTGAATAAAGTGCCGGTCTCTTGTGTGAAAGGACCATTTTTAGGGCACAAGTATATAAGTCAATTTGTGACTCTTTGTAAAGACTTTTTTTGCCATTGTGAGAATCAAGAGCACATAAATTCGAATTTGTGTCTTCTCCTCTCTGTATCTTCTTCTTGGTGAGCTGGTGTGCATGTGTATTGCTAGAAAAGAGTGTTAGGAAGTGTTGTCTATCCATGAAAGTGTTTTTTTGCTGTTGTTAAGGTGTGTGCGAAGTGTAGGAAGTGCTGAAGTGTAAGAAGGTTTTCCCATGACTCAGTATTTTGCTCATAACTTGAAGTAGGAGTGTCAGAATTGAGTGAAACTACTGCCATTGGATGCATCTTCTCGAGAGCTTCGAAACTCATATGCTATTTTCTATATTTGGAGTTTGGGGCTGAGAGAAAAGCTCAATTTACTATTGGCTGCTGCACCAAGTATCGTGACACCATGACTATCAGTTGAAGCTTGTTTGGATTAGTCTTTGCCTTGTTTGCACTCTTTGAGTAGTTCATTTGCATTGATCATCATTTGAATGCATGTCCTCATACACTCGGCTAGGTTTGTATACTCATCGGATTGATAATTAAAACGTGAATCCCCACTATATGCACTTGAGGGGGATTGAGGTATAGTCTCTTTCTCCACAAGTCCCTAAGTTGGTACTTAGGTCAACACATTTTTTGGCGCCGTTGCCGGGGATTGTCGAATCAAACCGACGCATTCGTGTGATGGTAAGTAGCTTTTTGCATTGAAGCGAGAGGTGGAGTAATGATCTTCTCTTCTTTGGTAAGTCACTTTCAACCGCACTTACTACCTCTCATTCTTGGAGTGTGTGTAGTGAGTTATTAGTCTAGGAAGTGTGTGGAGTGAGTAGAATAGGAGCAGTAGGAAGTTAGGCTAGATTCCATTCTCTTTTCTCTATGTTCTTTCAGCCTTTTAACTAGGAAGAATTTTTCAAAAAAAGTATAAAAACCCAAAAACTTGTCTTTTGGACTTCACTTGTTTGCAAAGCGAGTATCGTGAGAATTGGAGAGCAAATATCGCGATCGTGAGCAGGGTTGTGAAGCAACACGGATTTAGAAAGGGTTGTTGAGGAGGGAAGAGTAGCTTCCAAGGTAAGCAAACTCACCTCTTACTCATAGATTCTCAAGAAATCAAGTTTTTCAGAACAAAACGATCTGCGTTAGGTATCATGGAAGACTTATAGGGGGTAAAAAGTGTGTTTTGAGTGATACAGGGAGTGAGGAAAGGGTAGCAGAGCATAGAAAACTAGTGTATTGAATCAAAATCTGAAAATCTATCAAAAAATTTGAAAAAAGGGTCAAGTATCGTGTTCTCCCGCGGTCGAGTATCGCGATACCTGACAAGTATCGTGATCTCCTGTGGTCGAGTATCGCGATATTTCCCTAAGATCGAGTATCGTGTTCTACCGATCGCGATACTTGCCAAAGATCGTGTATCGAGTATCGTGTCCTACCGATCGCGATACTTGCCAAAGATCGTGTATCGAGTATCGTGTCCTACCAATCGCGATACTTGCCAAAGATCCTGTATTGAGTATCATGTCCTACCGATTGCGATACTTGCTAAAGATTGTGTATCGAGTATCGTTTGGTGCCGATCGCGATACTCATTGAGTATCATGTATCAAGTATCGTTTTCACTCAGGTATCGAGTATCATAAGAGTCAAGTATCGAGTATCGTTTTCAACTAAGTATCGTGTATCCTGCATTTACCGATCGCGATACTTATCACAGATCGTATATCGTGGTTGTCCAAGTATCGTATTTAATGAAGTATCGAGTATCGTTTTCAACCAAGTATCGTGTATCGTGCATTTACCGATCGCGATGCTTATCACAGATCGTATATCATGGTTGTCCAAGTATCGTGTTTAACGAAGTATCGAGTATCGTTTCCCTGAAGTATCGTGTATCGTATGAGTGAAAGGTCATGTATCGTGAAATTTTGGATTCAAGTATCGTGACCTGAAAGTTTCTTTTTCAGTCATTTTTCCAGCCAAATTCATCTAGAATTCTGATCCATAGTAAAGAAATCTAGAAGGTAGAGGTTAGCAAGGGCTGATCAGAGTTGCTAAGTGGATGAACCTGAGATCTGGAAGAACCCTAGGAAGCCGAAGAAGTGTAATCTCTTCTGTAGGTAGTGTAGCCGAGCCAAGTAGCCGTTCACATTACTCAGAGACCTCCAGTGAGTCAGAGGAAGAAATTCCTATGGCTTTAGAGGATATGCAGAACACAGTACCAATGATTGGCATGATGTCAATTACTGAGGGAGAGTACCGGACCTCTTTAGAATATGTGACCACCAACCAACATGAGATACCCATATACTTGGATGGTCTAAACAGATCAGTGGCCAGAATAAAGAAGGCTTCAGAGGCTTACATAGTGCCTAGGCCAGCAGTCAAGTATGCAGGAGGATTTTACATGGACAAAAGAGATATCCAGTATATTGTCACGGAACACCCTGAAAACATTAATGAACTTGGGAAAGAAAACAATGCTTCAAACCTAAATGGAGAGGGGAATGAAGAGCAAGTAAATACTCCTAGAGGGAGATCTACTGTTGCTAGGGTCTGGAGAGGAGACCTGATCCCACAAGATGACTCCCTAATGGATGTATACCTGATCAATGGAATGGAGCCTCTCCTTAGAGCACATTCTTCAATATGGGAAGCTGCCCCTAATCCTGTCACCATCTATGAGTTACACAACCAGTACTAGGACAACAACCGCCCCATCCTCAGAACGTTATCCCAGTCAAGATGGCTCAACCTAAAGAAAACCTAGAGAGAGCGATAGTCCCAGCCACACCATTGGCTAGTAATGAACCATATGACTCATTTTACGATCATAGTCAAGGAGCATATCCCAATTATGAAAGCTCTATGATAGAATATGGACAACTGTACGAACCATATGCCTATGGCATGGAAGTACCAGATAGTTCCTACGGATATGAGTAGGACTATGTGTCATTAATGTACATAGGCCCTAGAGCAACCATACCACCCCGACCCATGAACAAACCGCCTGTGCCCAGAGGACCATGCTACAGATGTGGAGGTGATCATTATATCAGAGAATGTACATTTCCAAACCCACCACCACCACAACGAGTCTGGGAAGGCTACTGTAGTGATTGTGGTAAGGAACACCTTTTCAGAGATTGCCCCAAGAACCCCATGTTGGTTACATCCAACATGCAAATCAATGTGATAGAAGTAATCGAATCATCAGGGAGTGATAAGGAATACACTGTACCGTTGAAAGCAATAACTAGAGCCAAAGCTAGAGAGACCCTTGACAAAATTGAGGAAAACACTCAAAGCGATAAAGAAGTGAACACACCCACACCTCAGAGAGTTGAAGACTCGGAAGAGCCTGAAAAAGTGTTGTAAGTAAAAGAACACAAATATGGAAGAACCGTAGAGATAGGATAAAAGAAAAGAAGTTATTGCAGAAGAAGGAAAATGAGAAGAGTGAACAAAACCCAAAAGAGGAACAGAAATTTGAAGACGAAAATAAAAATGGAAAGCATAAAAAACAAGAGGTAGGATCAGTTTTAGCAGATCCCATGCCGGAAGAATTAGCCATGTGGATTCAGGCATACAAGGCACGAATAAGAGCGGGACCTACCATAGAACAACATGAAAGAGAATATCCTAGAGGTGACCTAGAGAAAGAGAGGTTGGAGATCTGCAAAAAATTAATAGAAGTTGCTCAAGAGACCTTAGAAAAACTTGAGTTGCCATTACCCAATACCCGAATTTCCGAAAGAGAATTCCAAGAGTGCGTCATCACTAATGATCACGAAAAACCCGAAGTATGGCAATTATTGTGAGGATAAAAGGGAAGGATCCATTGTTCCCGAAGTAGAAGGGGAATGGCCTAAAGATTTGTGGGCAAGAGTCCAAGAAGACAGATGGAAGAAAGTGGAAGGAATTGAACCACCCTTTGAAGAACTAGAAGCAGAAGATGGAATAGAGGATTCAATACCTGAGTTGAATTCAAATGAGATATTACCAATTGATCCGAGTAACAAGGAAAATGATAGTGTGAAGGTTTTGCCAAATTACACAAGAGAGTACGAACATAATTCAGAATTGTATTGCATTCCCTCAATACAGAAAAAAGAACCGAACCCATCAGTTCAAACATCGGATATCATACAACACCTTAGAAAGGTCAAAATCCCTTGTACCCTAACATTAGAAGAACTGTTGAAGGTTGAACCACATTTGAAGGAGAAATTAACCAGTCAATTGGAGATCAAGACGGAAGAAAAAGAGATATCTGATGAAGTAAACACAGTAAAGATCCCAGTGGATAAGGTAGGAGATTTTAGTGAGGGAGATGAGGGAAACACTTGCCTTCCAATTACTTATAGGGGTTATACCACCAAAGCTATCTTGGATTCCGGAGCTGGTGTAGGCATTGCTACTAGAGAAATCTGGGAGAAATGGGGAAAACCAGCCTTTAGACCAACACGCATGAAGATACAAATGGCAGACGGACACACAGAAAGACCCTTGGGATTATTGGAACGAGTAGTTTTTACCACATGCGGAGTTGAATTTGAACACACCTTAGCAATATGTCAATTTGAAAGGGCGAGCAATTATGAAATGATACTTGGGAGACCTTTCATGAGATAGCTAAAGGTTGTGCAAGATTGGGGAAAAGATGTTGTATACCTATAGCATGAAGGAACCACCACGAGAATAAATCTCCACACTTATACATATCAAGACGTTCCCCACTTACAATGGAATCAAATTCATAAGGAGGAAGACGATCAGTCAATTCACAACATAGGTTCTAGTGACCAATCTTGGATGAACGAGGACACTCATCTATGGATATGCCAAACTGCCAAAAAGGAAGAGGATAGGAGAAAGGGATGGCAGCAAAGGCAAGGAGTAGCTAGGTCTGTACAAGATCCAGCTTACATGCCTCAAGTCTTTTTGGATGAAGAGTTTGAACCTCACGGTTGGATGGAGATTTTAGCGACCCTCGATGTATGTGTGAACGAAGAAGTAATAACTATGAATGAATGTATTGATGAGGAAGGATATGACGTTAGTCTATATGTGGTAGTCCTTCAGGAGGTTGAAGAAGGAGAAGTGATAGAGAAAGAATGGAAGGAGGACTATGAGAGCATTGAGATGGAACAAGAACCAATGGAACCAGATGATGAAAATAAAAAAATAGGTGTCACAGCTAACGAAAACAACCAGGAACCTACACAGGAAGAAGAGCTGGAGTTAGATAAAGAGCCAGAAGGTGAAGAAAACAAGCCATAAGATCAGTTTGAAGTGCCAGCCCACTTCAAAAAATATGAAGTAGAAGAGAGAAAAATTGCTATTCAAATGCCTAAAAGAGAAGCACGGCCAGGAATAGCATATGACAATAAAGAACAAACCAAGAAGATAGTAGTAACCGTAGAGGAAGGAGAAGAACAATGTACTTTCATAGGACAGAATGTCTCAATGGAGGAAGAACAAGAGTTAATACGCCTCATAAGGGAATATTGGGATGTCTTTGCCTGGACCTATAAGGACTTGAAAGGAGTAGATCCATCTATATGTGCCCATAGAATCCCCATGACATCCGAAGCCAAACCTTCCAAACAAAGACCGTATACATACAATGATGTGTATTCAACAAAGATAAAGGAAGAGATAGATAAGTTGTTAGATGCTGGATTCATATAACAGATTGAGCACACGGAATGGGTGTCACCTTTGGTAGTTGTACCAAAAAAGAATGGGAAGTTAAGAGTGTGCATCAATTTGAAGAAAGTAAATGCCGCGACCATAAGGGATAGTTACCCATTACCCATTACGGATCATCTGTTGGAAAGAGTGGCACGGAAGGAAGTTTATAGTTTTTTGGACGGCTTTTCAGGGTATAATCAGGTAGACATTGCTCTTGAGGACCAACATAAAACCGCTTTCGCAGCTGAATGGGGAGTATACGCCTTTAGAGTCATGCCTTTTGGTCTAACGAATGCCCCAGCCACCTTCCAAAGATTGATGTGCCATGTATTCAAAGAGTTCCTAAGAAAGAGTATGGAGGTATACGTGGACGATCTATGTACTTATTCAGCTATACGATCAGAGCACATCCCTAAACTAGAAAAGATCTTTGCCAAATGCCGACAATATCGAGTATGCCTCAACCCAGAAAAATGTGTCTTCATGGTTCGACAAGGAAAAATATTAGGACATATTGTCTCTAAAAATGGAATTTCAACTGATGAAGACAAAATCAAAGTAATTCTAGATTTACCAAGACCAAAGACTGCTAAAGAAGTACAAGCATTTATGGGACACTGTGGATACTACCGAAGATTTATACATATGTATGCCATAATTGCTAGACCTCTCTATGCACTCTTGACTCAATTTAATTGGACCGAAGAATGTGAGAAAGACTTCAATGAGTTAAAGAATCGATTGAGTTCAGCACCAATCCTTCGAGTACCTGACTGGAATAAGCCATTTCACATTCATGTGGATGCTTCCAAGTTTGCCATTGGTTGCATCTTAGCTCAACCTGCAGATACAGGAAAGCTAGACCACCCTATAGCCTATGCGAGTAGACAATTAAATCAAGCAGAGCGCAATTATACCACAACTGAGAGAGAAGGCCTAGGGATGGTGTATGCAGTGAAAAAGTTCAGACATTACCGGTTGGCAAACAAATTCAAATTCTTCATTGACCATCAAGCCCTACTGTACTTAGTCAATAAACCTTGCAATACAGGAAGACTAGTACGATGGTTTTTATTGCTAATGGAATTTGATTTTGAGGTAGTAGTCAAGAAAGGAAATGCCCACATAAGAGCAGATCACTTATCAAGAATGACCCATGGAGAACCACCCACAGGAGTACTAGATGATCTTCCAGATACGTACCTTTTTAACCTGGAAGTATGTCCCCAATGGGTAGAAAAGTTTATCCCTATACTCACGCATGGACCTAAAGATGGAATCACACCAAACCGAATCCAAGACCTATGGAAGAATAAAAACCTTCATATCATTGCTGGAAGTTTGTATCACCAAGATTCAAATGGATTACTCATGAGATGCATAGAAGAAGAGGAACAAGAAATGTGGCTTCAGAAAGCACATGTGAATCAATGGAAAACTCATTTGAATGCAAACGGAACATGGCAAACCCTGAGCAGAGTAGGCACATATTGGCCAACCATGCAGAGGGATGTGCATAACTATGTATCAGCCTGCCAAACCTGTCAAGAACAAAATCCAGAAGAGAACTCCACTCTATGCTACTCCACAATAGCACCGAGATGGAGCATGCCTCTGGTAAAATTCTTAAAGACCCAAGAATACCCAGAAGGAGCCACTTCAACAAGGAAACGTGCACTTGTAGAACAGAGCAAGGATTATGCCATTATAGGAAAACAACTTTTCAAGCGAGGGAGAGATAATCAATTATGATTGTGCATTCATGAAGACGAATATCTTGCTGTTTTAGAGATGGCACATACAGGAGCTGCAGGAGGACACTTCTCTGCAGATAAAACAGCAAAAATGATCCTCTTTGCTAGAATGTGGTGGCCAACTCTACATCAAGATGCCTTAATGTATGTGCAACGATGTGATACTTGTCAACGAAAAAAATATCCAATTAGAAGAGATGAGATGCCTCTGAGACCCATGATGAGTGCCAAAGCTTTCACTAAATGGGGAATAGACTTCATAGGACCTATTAGCCCACCAGCGAAAGGATCCCATGACGAATATATAATTGTAGCCACAGACTATCTGACCAAATGGGTTGAAGCCAAAGCAACCAAGAAACTATGACCAAATTTCTCTTTGAGAACATTTTCACTAGATTTGGACTACCGATAGAAATTGTGAGTGATAGAGGTACACACTTTGTAAACGAAGTTATAGAAGCCTTACTGAATGAATTCCTGGTAATTCATAAGAAATCAGCTCCTTATCACCCACAAGCCAACGAACAAGCCGAAAGTTCGAATAAAATCTTGTGTACAGTTCTCACAAAAATTGTGGACAATGGTAGATCTGATTGGGATAAGAAATTACATCATGCTTTATGGGCATTTCGAGTAGCCTACAAAACTGCCATAGGCACTACTCCTTTTAACTTAGTGTATGGACAAAATGCTATTTTTCCAATTGATTTCTTAATTCCCACTCTCAGAGTAGCAACCACTTACGAGTGGACGGGACATGAACTATCAGCTCAATTGGATCAAATAGAAAAGCTTCACGAAACTAGGTTACAAGCAGTAGCAGGCATTTATGCTGCTAAACGGCGACAAAAAGCCTACTTTGATGCTCACATTAAAGACAAAAATTTGAAGGAAGGAGATTTACTTTTGGTATATACCTTGAAACAACACGCTAAGAAGTTGTAGAAGAGAGGATATGGCCCATTAATCATCAATCGTATATCGACAAGTGGAGCCATCAGCTTAGCAACCCTAGATGGGGAAGTATTACCAAACTATATCAGTGGATGTTGAGTGAAAAAATATCTAGAACCGTTGACTGAAGAAACAATGTCACGATTAATCAAGGGCAAGAATAGACGCATTGAAGAGGAAAGGATACGAGAAGAAGTGAGACAGGAAGCACTAGAACGAATTAAGAAACGAAAAGAGTGGATGAGAGAGAGAAATGAGAGATATCGACTAGGAGAAGAACTCATCCCAATGGCTAATTTTAGAGCCACTAAAAACCTACGGAGTACCACTTAGTGGATGCTCTCATTGACACAAGAGCCGCCATAAGCCGTATCAAACTTTCTTTGACTCAGAAACTCAAGGAGGAATTACGTCCATCGATGGCACAGTTGATAAGAATAGGAGGAACAATTACTCAATGTATAGGTGAAATCACCTTACCTCTGCATCTTGGAAACAACACTATGGAACAAAAGCTATTAGTGTGTCATGATCAGGATTTACTCGAAGATGTAGTGTTAGGTCAAGACTGGATATATGAATATGAGGTGACCATTCAATTGGCTTTAGGATACATCTCAGCCAAGATAGGACATCGTGAAGTATTCAGTTTGCTAGACGAACGACCAATCAAAGCTGCAAGCATAGAGCCAAAAATTCACTCTAATGAACACAGTCATGAATGTATGTTCACTAGCACTATAGAAACACCTTCATCAAGTACTTCATGTGAGGACACACTGAATCCTACTTGCATACCATCTTCTAATCTAGCAAGTGACGAGAGTGTCATTCTATCTGAAAACAGCCGTAGTGAAGAACCATGCACAAGAGAGATTAGTCCTCTGAGTAATCCAAAGTCTGTACCTATTAGAATATACCCTATTCCGTACACTAAACAAGCATGGATAAGAAAGGATCAAAGGGATACATATTTTCAACAACAGAAACATTGTCGACATCAGGACAACCAATCAAACAAGAAGGCAAATCATTTTGAGCACCAAAGTCAACGACAAAATGCTAGGATATGGATTCCAAAGAAAGTAGTAGCCGCCCAATTGGATCGAGTGCAAATATGGATTCCAAAATCATGTGCTCCAAAGACGCTAAACCGAAACGATGAACCACTGCACAAGGAGAACCAATATGGTCTACGGGCAAAACAACCAAAGAAGAATAGCTACAAGAAAGAAAAGAAGTCTACAATTGCAACACAAGCCAGTCCGAGATTCAAAAAGCGGATAGAGCAAAATTACAACATGAAAGGAACCACATTCATCAGGAATGTTCGGGATACAATACGTCCCAACAGAGTAAAGCAGATTTGGTTGCCGAAAGACAAGACAATCTGCATGTATCATTCAACTACTTCAAGTTGCACACATTTGGAGTTATCAGGACCCAAAGTATGCATGATAGGGCCACATTACAAGGCCAAGCATTCGGCAAATCTTTCTTCTATTTCAGGATAGTCGAGCACATTTCCCTCTTGGGAAATAGGAGAGCACTTGTACATACATTAAGAAAATCATTCAAAAAAATAATAATAACCGCTTCGGCTATGACCTAACTTTTCTGTTTTTCTTTTCAGATGAAAATATAAAAATATCTAAAATATGGAAAAAATCCAGGTATTACCTTTCTCACACCCACGGGGAAAGGACGACACCATTCACGCGGAGAGTTGCCAATCTAATAAAGGATAACTGAAGGATGATTTTAAATACTATTGGGTGACTCATTACTGCCATCAATTGAGTGCAGATGGCATCTCCCAATTCTGAAGCTACGCAAGACGAAGAGGTGCAGCTTCTTCCATTGGAATCAATAACGAAAGCAAGAGGCCATTGGTTTCTAGATGACCAACCAGTGTCAGACCTCATTTTCATGGCCACAATCAAGATTATGGATAGGGATCACTATTTCCCTATTATGTCGCAAGACTTCAAAACTATAATACAAGGATTACCGCATATAGAGGATGTATGGACACAGGCAGGCATAGAGGCATTTCTCAAATTGCCGATTTATCTACCAGATTTTCAAAGATGTACACAAGTAATGAATACACTGCAGCCTGCAGCGACGAAGATATCAGTTCCCGAAGCACGAGTATTGTACAAAGTAGGTACCTGGAAAACCATTCAATTCACACATGAAATAATCAACAAAGCCTTCGGATGGAATCAAGAAGGGATCACTAATGTCAAAGAGGAATTTCATGATCCTAAAAAGAGGTCCTTTTTGGATATCAACAGGACTGATATTGAAGATGCTGTCCGCCTAGTGCACTAACATTTTTGTTTCCCAAGTACGCATAGATATACCGCACCACAAAAGATTGTCGTACAACTACTCTCGCATGCAATGAGACAAATTGGCAATAAAGTGAATTTGATTGGTTATGTCCAAGAGAGATTATTTGAAGCCCAAAAGAAGTGGGGTCAGAAGAAGTTTCTAAATGGGAGTTCTGCTTTGACCTTATCTATGAGGCACTCGAAATGAAAAACTGTTTGCGTGAGATGCCAACCTCAGAAGGGCTAGCCAAATATGCCAAATCCGCCACAGTCCCCAAGAAAAAGAAAGCAGCTGCTGTTGTTGAAGAGGCAAGAACCAGTTCACAAAAACCCATGAGGGGTACAAAGCGTCTAAGAGAGGAGGAAGCCCAGGCTACACCCCAATCAAAGGGGACACACATTTTACCAAAGATTACGGTAGCCCAAATGCCTATTACCAAGAGAGATCTATCTGTTGCCCTAGAAGAGACACATCAGTACATGCAAGGGCAGGTAAATCTGAATGTCCAAGGTCATCATTATAGACAAGCAAGTCAAGAGAAACAACAACGGAGTAAAGAAAAGACCCCAAAACAACCTGGGAGATACAAAGAACTAGGCTTAGATGATTCTAGTTCCGATGCAGAATCTAGTCACGAAAAAGACACCCTGGACACTGACATAAGGACAGAAACTCACAAGGACGAATGGACTGAGATCAATCAAGTCGAAGTGACGCTAGACAACCATGAAGAAAAGGAAAAGAACATAGAAGATTCCAATAAACCTGAGCATGTCATTCAATTGAATGATACTACAAAATTCAGCATCAAAGAAGCTCCAACAACTATTACGTATGCAAAACCACCTATCAAAGAGGAAATACAAACTCCAGTGAACACGGATTCAGAGCTATTACAAAACAAAGAGTAGATTGTGATTGAGGTACCCCAAGGAAACATTGAACACATGGTGGCTGAGCCAAGGATCCAACTGCAGATTAGGCAGCCCCATGACACTACGTTACATGTGGCACAGGGCAAAGACGTCACAACAGGCGAAGACCCTAGCATACCAACCACATGGCTCAATGTGGATGTCACTCAGCTAAAGCCTGTAGTCAAGCAAATGATTCAAACGGCTATGGATACACAACAACAGATGATGGAAATAGATGCAGATTATGATAAGGCCATGAGGGAAAAGAGTCAATTCCAAATAATGAGCGAACAATTGTCATCACAATTAATCCAGGCCCAAAAAGAGATAGCAGCCAAAAGCACGGAGTTACTCGAGGTAAGAACGCAATATGATACATTAATGACTCAGCATCACCAACTCCAAGCACAGCTTGCTGATTTACAAAAATTACATGATGCAAGCAAGGCTGACAAAGAGAGAATAAGAGCTAGAAGCACTTTGCTCGAGAAACAGTTAAAGTTGTACATGGAAGAGAATGACACTTTACGAAGCAGGAATAAAGAATTGATGAAATCTTTGCTATATGATCAGCTGGTAGACAAGCAGGAGACATCAAAAACTGCACAGAAGGAATTAAGCGATCAAATTGCAACATATGCAGATTTGCTAAAGCTAGAGCAGGCCTGAACAGAAGAATGGGAAAGAAAATACACCAATGAAACAAATGAACTCAAAATGCAATTACAAAATGTGAATGCCAAACTGGTACGGAATTACAACGAAAACATGGACCATGTCGCTGAAATTGGTAATGAATTGCTTGCGGCAAAAGAAGCACTCAGAGCAGCCATACAGGAAAGTAAAGCGAAAACTGAACGTATAGAGCAATTAGAAATCCAAATCAACCAGAACGCAACGATCGGGACACCAGTAGTGCCAGCAAAGGAAAATCCTACTGACGAGGTAGAGGTACGTCCTCTATCTCCCCCGATTTATCATTCTCCAATACATGAGCAGATGGCAGATATACATGATGATCATCCAATGCCATACACTACAGAAATAAGTCAGAAGGAGCGGGCACTAGTGGTGTCCCGATTGATGGAAAATTTTGAAAATGAAGTAATCAAAGTAATGAAGGAAGCCAAGATCAACGGTAAAGACTTGGAAAAGATCATGAAGCCTTTCAACATTCCGTACGGATTATTGAAAGAGAAAACAAGACAATATATAAAGAAGATTACAAAGAAAAGTCCAGATGAGCAGCTAAATTTTAAACATGACACATTCGCCTACAGTCAAGAAGAATTCAAAGCTGCACAACCTGTTTGGAGAAGAAAGCTTTTGGAGAAACATCCCACACTACGGGTGCATTGGCAAGCAGCACCATATTTCTTACAGGTAAACCCTTCATTTTGTCCTATACCACGCCGAAGGGATACTAGAGAATTTTTGGACCTGCAAAGAAATGGCGCTATAAATAAATAGTGGCTGAATTACCCTCTGCTTCCAAGCCCGCCACATAATTACTTGCCAACGGAAGATTATATGGTCAAAACCATCGAATTTTGGCTGCAAAATTATGCGACAGTACCCGACTTAACTGTCAAAATGACAAATAAAATACTCAGTATGATACTTACAGTATTGAAGGTCTTCAAGCATGCGGCCTACACATTTTTGAATTTCATTGGTATTAATCAAGGCACAAAGATTCTCATTTTTGACCTATCTATTATGCCTAGCCGACCGACGATAATGGCTTATTATTCTAGATTGATGTTTTTGCCAAGCATATATATGCAAACGTTTGAAGAAGCGTTCTTTACAGGATTTTTTGAAATTGATTCAGAAGTCTTTTTGAAGATGTCCTCTAATTTGAATGCCAGATTAGTGGCATACGAACTCAGTTTCTTCGTAGACCACAGACAGCCACCCAATGATGGTGTGAAGGCAGAACAATGGAAACAATTAATGATACGTGAAGCCAATTTGCTAAATGAAACAAAGCAGAAAATATATAGAACATATGCCCGTCGCTCGTCAAAGCCTGTCGGGGACGACCGAGTCCAGGAGAGGGGCAGTGTTGAGGGAGAATCAAGTAAAAAGAAGAAAAGAAGAAGACAACGAAAGAAGCTTCACTAAAAAGGAATATCTGAAGACATATCTCTGCAAGAAGCCCCGCAGGGGCGCAACACCCATCTCTGCACAGAGCCCTGTAGGGGCACACACACCAAGGAAAAGCACGCAGCCACACAAGGGTGCTTCAACCTCTTGATCTTTGGAAGGTCCAGATCAAAGACTGAAGCACCACATCCTCATACCTTCCACTGGTGGCGTGCGTGGCAACCCGACTTATTAGGCAAGACAAATGTATCAGGCCCAGAGGATGTAAAACAAGAATTAAGAAGAGGCCGTCAAAACCGAACACCTGTTTAACAAACAGGCAAAACTGAGCAAGGGTTGTGTGCAGGGAAAAGAAAGTGAATAGGCTTAAATAATACAGCAGGGTCCGATGTGTGCAACCAGGACAAATCAGAGGACCACTAAAACGTAATGCAAGACTGATGAACAGGCAAACCTGACCAAAAGATGCATGCAGACAACAAATGAAAGACAAGAAGTAAAGCCTGTCAAG
Source organism: Ceratopteris richardii (assembly GCA_020310875.1). Classification (NCBI taxonomy): domain Eukaryota; kingdom Viridiplantae; phylum Streptophyta; class Polypodiopsida; order Polypodiales; family Pteridaceae; genus Ceratopteris; species Ceratopteris richardii. Next base: position 167,653,190 of record CM035422.1, read on the forward strand.
GGACGATAGAGACAAAGAGGAGGAGAGTGTTGCAGATCTAAAGAGAACACAAAGTAGAGAAAAAGACGGGCCCCAAAATTTTTCCGAATTGGACACCCAATTTTTGTATTATAACCATTCTTGTAATATATTTTCCGATGTAAATGCACTAAGAGGAGTCCTCTAGATGCATCCCCACAGAAGATTAGAAACTTAGCCATGTAAAATAGTAGGAAATCAATCTTTAGTGAATAAAGTGCCGGTCTCTTGTGTGAAAGGACCATTTTAAGGGCATAAGTATATAAGTCAATTTGTGACTCTTTGTAAAGACTTTTTTTGCCATTGTGAGAATCAAGAGCACAGAAATTCGAATTTGTGTCTTCTCCTCTCTGTATCTTCTTCTTGGTGAGCTGGTGTGCATGTGTATTGCTAGAAAAGAGTGTTAAGAAGTGTTGTCTATCCATGAAAGTGTTTGTTTGTTGTTGTTAAGGTGTGTGTGAAGTGTAAGAAGTGCTGAAGTGTAGGAAGGTTTTCCCGTGACTCAGTATTTTGCTCATAACTTGAAGTAGAAGTGTCAGAATTGAGTGAAACGACCACCATTGGATGCGTCTTCTCGAGAGCTTCAAAACACATATGCTATTTGCTATATTTGGAGTTTGGGGATCAGAGAAAAGCTCAATTTACTATTGGCTGTTGCACCAAGTATCGTGACACCATGACTGTCAGTTGAAGCTTGTTTGGATTAGTCTTTGCCTTGTTTGCACTCTTTGAGTAGTTCATTTGCATTGATCATCATTTGAATGCATGTCCTCATACACTCGGCTAGGTTTGTATACTCATCGGATTGATAATTAAAATGTGAATCCCCACTATATGCACTTGAGGGGGATTGAGGTATAGTCTCTTTCTCCACAAGTCCCTATGTTGGTACTTAGGTCAACACCATGCTAGGCCAATACACTCCTAAACGTTTCAAATTCTGCAATGTTTGTTGTTTAGAATAGTGATTTCCTAGCAATCCTTCATGAGCTTGCTGCAACCAACTACTATGCTCATCATCCTCGACACAACAAGCTAATACACCCTCAATATCTTGTTTGTACATGCTTCCTGCCAATATGTGATATTTTTGTGATTTTACAATTTCGTCTTGTGATGTTTCCACATTCTTATTTGCAGGGCCAAAGGTTAGGACTGGTACCAACTTATTTGCCCATTTGGGAACAACTTCCAAATTGAACAGATAAGCATCAGGTAGTTCATCAGACACTCCTTGCGGTGACTCTCCTGAAGTAATGCGAGAAAGGTGATCTGCCTGAAGGTGGGTTCTACCTTTCATGACAACAACTTCAAAGTCATATTCCATTAGTAAGAGGAACCATCTTACTAAGCGTCCAGTATTGCGAGGTTTATTGACCAAATATAACAAAGCTTGATGATCAGTGAAAAACTTGAACTTGTTGGCCAATAAATAGTGTCTAAACTTCTTCACAGCATATACCATGCCTAAGCCCTCTCGCTCAGTTGTGGTATAGTTTCGTTCAGCTGTGGTGAGCGGTCTACTAGCATATGCTATGGGCAAATCTAAGTTTCCTTCACCTGTGGGTTGTGCTAGCACACATCCTATGGCGTGATTGGATGCATCCACATGGACATGGAATTGTTTATTCCAATTAGGAGTGGTCAGTATTGGTGCCGTGCACAAACGTTTCTTCAGTTCATTGAAAGAATTCTCACATTTGTCGTTCCACGCAAAATTAGACAACAGGGCATAAAGGGGTTTAGCTATGATCGCGTACATGTGGATAAACCTACGGTAATATCCACAATGGCCCATAAAGGCTTGTACGCCTTTAACATTCCTTGGCCTTGGCAGCTCCGCTATGGCACGTACCTTATCTTCATCTGTTGAGATTCCATTCTTAGAAACAATATGACCTAAGATTTTACCTTGCCGCACCATGAACACACACTTTTCTGGGTTCAGACACACTCGATATTCTCTACACTTGTTGAATATTTGTCTGAGCTCAGGGATGTGAAATCTTCTTTCTTGGGAATGAGCACATAAATCATCCACATACACTTCTAAGCTCTTTCGCAAGAACTCTTTGAAGACATGACACATGAGCCTTTGGAACATTGCAGGTGCATTGGTGAGCCCAAATGGCATCACACGAAATGCAAAGATTCCCCACTCTGTGGCAAAATCCGTTTTGTGTTGATCTTCTGGGGCAATGGCTACTTGATTGTAACCTGAAAATCCATCAAGGAAGCTATAAAGTTCCTTGCCTGCAACACGCTCCAATAGGTGTTCCGTGATTGGAAGTGGATAACTATCTCTGATCGTAGCGGCATTAACTTTTTTAAGGTTAATACACACTCGCAACTTCCCGTTCTTCTTGGGCACCACTACAATGGGGGACACCCATTCAATATGCTCAATCTCATAGATGAATCCAGCTTCAATCAGCCTATCAATTTCTTCTTTTATTTTGGCTGCATATGTATCATTATATGTGTAGGGCTTCTGTTTGGTGGGCTTGGCATCAGCAGTCATGGGGATAGTATGAGAGCAAATTCTTGGATCTACCCCTTTCAAGTCTCTATAGTGCCATGCAAACACATCCCTATATTCCCTTAATAAAGCTACGAGCTCCATTTCTTCTCTTGCACTTAGGTCATCTCCTATGTATGTGCATTTCTCTTCGTTCTCTTCAATGGTCACTACAATTTTCTTGGTCTTTTCTTTATTATCATATGATTCCCCTATGATGGCATCTCACTTAGGCATTCGTACCAAAATTTTGCGGTCGTCAACTTCATATTTCTTGAAGTTTTCTGGTACTTCAAACAATGATTCCTTCTCTTCTTGTTTCACTGCTTTTCTTTTCTTATTCTTTTGACTGCTCTCACTTCCATCCTTTGAATTTATCTTTTTAATACTTGTGAGAGGTTCTTCTTCTTTCTGGGTGAACACTCCTATATCTTCTAGATAGTGCTGCTCTGAGTTAAAGCAATTATCCATCACAACGGACTCCAGATCATCGTCATTCTCTTCTTCTTCTATGACATCACTAGGGTCACATTCCTCTAGCAAGGGCTGACACATGAACACTGAGATATCATAACCCTCCTCATCACAATGAGGTGTCCATTGTTCTTCATTGACTGCAATGTCCATGGTGGCTAAGATTTCTGGCCAGCCATGAGGCTCAAATTCCTCATCTAGAAGATCATCGGTGTGTAGGCTGGGTCTCTAACTGGTCTATCTCCTGGTGAATTTCCTTCTTCTCTCGCTTTCAAGCGTTTTTCCTCTTCCTCTGTGACCTTGGACATCCACAAATGAGTATCTTCGTGCAGCCATGATGGATCAGGTGAACTTTTAGAATGCACAGAGATGGAATCTTCTTTCACTTTGTGGATAGGATTCCACTGTAGGGGTGGCACATCTCTGAAGGAGTAATCCTTCAAATTGACCTTGGTGGTGACCCCTAAGTGTTGTAAGTACAAGGAGTTGGTTCCCCAATCCTGTACTATTTGCAATTGTCGTAGGAAGGGTCTTCCTAGGATCATCTCATAGACGTTATTTTTCTCAAAGTCACATATAGCAAATGTATGTTCAAACTTCACACCACAAGTGGTTAGAGTTATCCCTTCGAGCAATCCTAGAGGTCTTTCAAAATGACCGTCAGCCATTTGAAGCTTCATTTTAGTTGGTGTTAATGTGGGTTTGCCCCATTGCTTCCACAAGGAGGTGGTCGCAATAGCAACACCATCACCTGAATCTATGATTGCTTTGGTTGTGTAACCTTGGTAGGTGATTGGAAGATAAGTATTACCTTCTTCACCCTCACACATGTCCCCTATTTTGTCTAGAGGTATCTCTGGTACTTTTTGTTTAGAGCCTGTTTTTGGCATATTGGAATCAAGTTCTGGAACCTGATCCTTCACATGATTCCATAGCTCAGGTTTTGCTTTGAGCAGCTCTTCTACAGTGAGGTGACATTGAACCTTAGTGTTCTTCACGACATCAGTGTTCCTTGGAACCACTGAGTCTTCATTTCTTACCAGTATTGTGGGATCTCTAATTTGGAGAGATTCAGATTCCCATGGACCTGGAAATTGAGGCAGTTCTTCTAGGGTATTAGATTCAAAATCTAATCTTTCATCTTCTTTTTGTTCTGCTTCATCTCCGTAAATAGATGGAATGTCTTAGGGAAATTGATCATGAAGATCATCAATCTCATGAATAGGAGGGGAGTTACCCTTCTCCTTGGCCCATTTCTCTTCTTGTATTTCCCGCAAGAACTCTTGAGAGTACTGTTGAACTGAAGGAGGTATTCCAACATCCGTGGAATTAGGAACATAAGCTCCCATTGGTGGTGAGCTTCTTCTTTCAATAACTAGTTGAGCCTGTGGAGGTAAAGAAACTTGTGGTTTGTTTACCAATTGCTCTAATCTTTCTAGTAAGCCTTGGAAATGCAAATCTGATTTGATAGAGTTTGTCTGATTGAACTTTTGACTAGTCTCAAGTATGGCTTGAGCTTGTTCTACCATTTTCATGCACATTTTCATCCGTTCAATCTCTAAATCCGCTCTAGGGTAACTCTTGTCTAGGTTTGCAGCTGTAGGCCCTTCTTGAAGTCGAGCCTGGTAGGCCTTGAACATCATGTCCAAGCCTTCTGGGGCTGGATCTGCAAGAACAGACCCTGGCTGCGGCCTATTTACAATGGGTGGTGGGGTGGGATGAGGTGGAGTGGATGGAGTGTCGGCATGTGAGGGGTTTTGAGATGCGATGTCTTCTATTTTTGTTTTTGCGTCTTTCAAGCTTTCTTCTAGTTCCGATAACTTTTTGTTCCACTTGCGATTAGCCTTCTCTCTGGTATCTTTCCATGTTCTTGTTTTCCTCCTACTAGGTTCTCCCGATTCACTCGACTTCGATTGCTCTGCTGGTTTATCCTCTTTTAAGTCTTGTGCTCTAGTGACAGCTTGTATAGGAGCCACATTACTGCTACTTGAACTAGAATCCGCCACTAAGCCTACCACATTAATGGTTGTAATCTTGGGTGCACTGGAGGGGTTTCTCGGACAATCTCTGGGAAGATGGTCTTTGCCACATTCAGGACGAAAAGCTTGTATTGTGATAGCCTGACCTTGACTCGGAGATGGTGGGTGGGGACAATCACGAAGGAAATGGTCACCCTGACATCTGAAACAAGGTCCTCTAGGGGCTTGTGGTCTCCCTTCTCTTTTCCCATCTTAGCCCCCTTTCTTCTCTCTTTTGCTTTTTTCCTTCCCATGATGCAATTTTTCTCCCTCTTGGTATTGCAAAAAAAATCCTTTGGAGCCCCCTTGTTTCCTGGTCCCACTTGAGGGTCAACTTCAAATTATCCTACCTGAAAATTAACGCATTATTCTTATAAAAAACAGTTGAGGCCATGTACGATTCGAAACGAGCTTTCCAATGAGCTATAGAGCTCAAAAAATGGACTTTGGATGAAAAAGTTATGTCAAATCAGGATCCTGGGGGTCAAAACAGACAAACAGGACCTTTTGGAAAAAATCGCGATTTTGTGAAATCAAGAGAATCGCGATTTTGTAAAATCAAGAGAATCGCGATTTTGTGAAGTCAGAGAATCGCGATTGTGTGAAATTAGAGAATCGCGATTGTGTGAAATCAGAGAATCCTGATGCTGTGAAGTTAGAGAATCGCGATGCTATGAAGTCAGAGAATCGCGATGCTGTGAAGTCAGAGAATCGCGATGCTGTGAAGTCAGAGAATCGCGATGCTGTGAAGTGAAAGAATCACGATTCTCAAAATTGTGTTTTTGGCTGAAAATCGTGTTTTTGGCTGAAAATCGTGATTTTTGAGTGTCGTGATTTTGAGTAGAGAATCGTGTTTTTGAGAATCGCGATTTTGAGCAGAGAATCGTGTTTTCACAGAATCGTGGTTCACTGAATCGTGTTTTCACAGAATCGTAGTTCACAGAATCGTGGTTCACAGAATCGTGTTTTCACAGAATCGTGTTTTAGAGAATCGCGATTTTGTCTCAGGGAATCGTGGTTTCCAAAAATTTAGAGAATCATGATTTTGAGCACAACCACAGAATCGTGTTTTCTCAGAATCGTGTTTTCTCAGAATCGTGTTTTTTTTGGCTGAAAATCGTGATTTGTGAGAATCACGATTTTGAGCACAACCACAGAATCGCGATTCTAAGAATGACCACAGAATCGTGTTCTTTTCAAAAGGCTTTTAGGTGGGAAACAGAGAATCACGATTTTCAAAAAAAAAAAAATTTTCACAGAATCGCAATTTTCATCACAGAATCGTGTTTTTTGGCGGGAACTTTGAATTTTTGAGCGCCGAGCAATGGCGAGCTCCGTATGTGCAGAAAATCATGAAAAAACATAGCGCTTGCTCTCTCTTGCACTTCATAACACCTTCACACACAATGATGCATGAAAAATGGTATGAAAATGGTGAAAATGCACTAAAAGACGAGAAATTTCTAGGAAGAAGAAGATGGAGATGGTGATGAAGATGAAGATGAAGATGAAGAAGAAAAATCAGAAAATGAACAAAAATGACAGTTTTTTTACCTTCCAACATCGCAAATCTACGATCCTACCATCACAACGCTCGTCCTCGAAGTCTCTCCCCGGAAACGGCACCAAAATTTGGTGTAGCTCAAGCGTAAGCACCACCTCCTTTACTTGTCAATCCGTGGAGACGTGAGGACCGATATGAAGATCGTGAGCAATTGTGGTGAGCAAATGTGAGTGACAAGCACATACATGCACGCACACACACACGCACAAAAGGCAAGATCAAAGAGAGGAACAATGGAAGGAGTTTGATTACAAAAGAAATCTATTACAAAACTGAAATCTACAAGAAGCTACCCTCAAAAATGAGCTCTCTAGCTCTTTTTATAGTTTTTGGACTAGTTTTGGCCCTGTCCAGACCTAGTGTCGGGCCTAGTTAAAAATTAGGTTCCAGGGCTTATTTGAGGGCTCAAACGAAGTCTAAAAATTATGAAAATTGGTACGATGGTACTTCTAATACTCCTCAAGCTCGAGGACTCCTCGGCTTGAGCAAAATGGAGTTATAAAAATAGAAAATGGTATTTACAATGGTTTTTAGTGATGAAAATCACTATTTTTGTAGGGGATTCTTCTGATAATTGGACATGTACTTCTTGGAGCTCCCTACTTGCTCCCTCTTCTTGTGTGTCCATTTCTTTGATGTGCTTCTATGCTCTATCATTGGTCTTGAGCTTCAACACAGGTGTACAAAAATCAAGTGATGAGCTAGCTCGGTGTTTTCTTTGAATCTGTTCACCTAAGTTTGATGGTTTGGTAAGTGCTCTTAATACTTAAACAAGACCTCAACCACTAACTTTTGAAAAATTTAGCACCTTATTCATGGAGGAGTAGCAACGGCACAAGGCAAGGAGTGGTCGTAGCAAAGGAGATGGGGCATTCACAAAAAATGCCAAAGGAGGCAAAGTGGAATCTTCAAAAGAGGAAGACAAAAAGAAGAACGACAAAGGACGAAAAAAAGAAGTTCAAGGGAGAGTGTTTCCACATCAAGAAGAAAGGACACAGAATCCAAGACTATCACATCAAGAAGGTAGAAGAGAAGAATAGCTCTTAAAAAGGTGGCAAGGGAAAGGAGTCTGCCAGCACAGTAGAAATAGAGCTTGAGTTATTTGTTACAATAGAGGAGGTATGCTCCTCGACTAAAAATTCAAAACAGATGACTCATGGGTGTTGGACAGTGGTGCATCTTGTAACATGATGAGCAAAAGAGGCCTTTATAGTTCCTTATAGCCTCTAAAGGAACCCATCAGTGTGAAGGTAGACAATAATGCAAGATGTCTTGTAGAGGACGAAGGTACATTTTCTTTCATTAACTCTAATGGTGATGGTAGAAAGCTTTGAAATGTGTTGTATGTTCTAAAACTAAAACGGAATCTACTTTCAGTAGCTTCTATAACTAATCAAGGTCATCAAGTATCTTTGAGTAAGATAGGAGCTAAGATTATGGACACTAGCAACAACATTATTGGGATGGGCATAAGGAGGAACAACCTGTATGATTTATGTGCTCTTATAGCCACTACAAGTGTGGGCTCAAGTAAGCTATGGCATGATAGATTTGGCCACAAATGAAAAGACTCGACAAGAAGCCTTCACTAGTAAAAATCCTTGTGTTTCCCATTTCAAAGTATTTGGAAGTGAATGTTATGTACATGTTCTAGATAGGGAAAGAAACAAGCTTCAACCAAAAAGCATCAAATGTATCTTCCTAGGGTACAACCAAGATAAGAAGGCTTATAAGCTTTATTACCCTGAAGCTAAGAAGACCATGGCAAATTGCAATGTGGTGTTTAAGGAGGAGTAGCCACATGCAGTGGAGGAGGAAAAGAGAGCTTCCACTCTATCATCAGGCGAAGTGGCAATCCACTATGAACCTGGCCCAAGAGCTATCCCTTCTAGACAAGAGAAGGAAGCATCAACTCCAGATGATGAGTCTAAGAGTCACCAACCTGTCATCACCCAAGTGGAAAAGCCATTGCCATGTTGGGTGAGTTAGCTCTATGGTTCTAGAAACCCCATCTTGAATTCACTAGAACAGGTTGCAGATGGACCGAGGCAATCATAGAGAATAGAGGAATGAAGATGGGCAAGCACCCATATTGTAAACACAACCCTGATGGCTGATCAAGAACAAGCAAACGAACCAACCAATGTGGAAGAGGGGCTCTGTGATCCGAATTGGAGGGCTACCATGCAAAGAGAATACAACAATATCATGAAGAATGGAACTTGGGAGCTAATGGATTGACCCCCTAAGCGTAAATTCATTGGCTCCAAGTGGGTCTAGAAGCTAAAGTATAAGGATGATGGTACTTTTGAAAGCGCAAAGTAAGAATTGTTGCACAAGGCTACTCACAAGTTCAAGGCATTGAACTTTGTGAATCATTTGCTTCGACTATAAGGATGACTACTATCCGAGTAGTACTAGCTATGAATGCACATAAGCATTTTCCAATCGATCACATGGACGTAAAATCAACATTCCTGAATGGAGACCTCAAGGAGGAGGTATATCTGTCTCAACCACCAGGGTTTGAGACTACCCATTTTGAGAGCAAGGTATGTAAGCTGAAGAAGACATTATAAAATCAGCATTCCTGAATGAAGACCTCAAGGAGGAGGTATATGTGCCTCAACCACCAGGGTTTGAAACAAGTTCCTAGAGAAAAGTACCATAGATAGATAAGTATCTCTTGGATCTAGGTTTCAAAAGATGTGCTTCTAATGCTAACTTTTATGTTCTAAAGAGAGGAGGGAAGACAGTTGTGTTTGTACTCTATGTAGATGACCTTTTGATTACAAGAAATGATGATGCTCTTCTTCAACAAATGAAAGATGCCATGAGTTCAAAATTTGAGATGAAAGAATTGGGCTTAATGTATTATTGCTTAGGCCTTGAAGTTTGGTAGGAATTAGGGAAGATTTTCATCTCTAAAGAAAAAGCAAGACAGATACTGAAGAAATTCGACATGGAGTATTGCAAGGAAATTTCTACACCTATGGAGGTCAACACAAAATTATCTATTGAAGATACTTCACCCCAATGGATATTGGAAGATACAAGAAATTAGTTGGAAGTATCATCTAATTGTGCAATAGAAGACTAGATATCTCTTATGTTGTTGGAGTAGTAAGCAGGTTCTCTAATAAGCCTTGCCAAACTCATTGGAAGGCAAGCATGCAGATACTCAGGTATGTGAAAGGAACCACTGATTATGGTATTCTTTATGAAGAAGGATCATCTTTTGTTGGATACTTTGACTTAGATTGGGCAAGAGATATTGACTCCATAAAATGAGTTTTTGGATATTGATTTTCTTTAGGATCAATAAGAAGCAACCAATTGTGGCATTATCTTCTACTGAAGCTGAGTACAAAGCTTCATGTGTTGCAACATGTGAAGAAATATGTTTGAGGAGGATCCTATGTCACATAGGAATACAAGGATAGAAGGCTACAGAGTTGAAGTGTGACAACCAAAGTTTCATGGCCATTGCCAAGAATCTTGTTTTCCATGGACGTACCAAGCACATAGAAAATCAGCATCACTATGTGCATGAGTTGATTGAGGATAGGGTCATGGAGATAAGCTATTGTCAAACTAAAGAAAATGGAGTAGTCATCTTCACCAAGGTTCTTGGGAGAGAGAAACTTCTTCCACACTTTGCAAAGCTTGGGATTGGACCAAGGAGGTAGTTCAATGCAGAATGGACATTGAGGGGGGGTGCTAGATATGCTCAATACTCCACCCTCAAACCACCACAAATGATCCATGGTGCTCTAAATTGTAAGGTCCCCATTATGAGGAGAAGCCATTGTGAGAGCTCACACATTTGTGGAACCCTAACTTCTAAGTTAGATGAGGTCTATGTGATCGTTGATGGTTATAGATGGCCTAGCCATTAGGTTACCTACGGCATAAACTTCTGGGCCATCAGGTTGCCATTCAAGGCAGAAATAAAGGCCCTATGATGTCATGCAATTTCCCCATAGAACCTTAATGGGGGGAGTGTAGAGGGGGGCTTGTCCTGTTTTACGGGGTCTGGGGGTCTATCCCCTCAACATGTAGGGCCGAGACGGTAGGACATGTGGTCGTGGAGATATTGTTAGATCGGATATTTTGTTGACTATTGTGTATCTCCCGACTATGTTTATCTATATGGAATCCCCTTGTAAAAGCTATATAAGTATGGACTAGGTTGATCTTTACAGAGTATTGTGCACTAAGAAGCCCTTCATCTAGATTTTGTCTAGATCGCCATCTAAGCTCCACACTGGGAGTGCACAGGTGGACACACCATCATTGTAAATACGTTACTCTTCACAATTTGAGAATTTGAGTTCTCTATCTCTCAGTTTGCATCTATCTTTGTCCATGTTTTTCTCTCAACTCTGTCTACTGGTCTATTCTGATGTGTTGTTATTTTCTTATAGTTCTCAATTCTTGGGAAATAAAAAAACAAATAAATGCACTTGTTCTTTTATAGGAAAAATTGACCCCTTTGATCCATGCTTGATTCAAATGGACCAGTCAAATTCATTTACTTTTCCTTTACAAACTACAAACAAACATGTGTGTTTTCTACATGATCTTTTACATAGGCATTGGAGGGTCAAAGGGTGTCCAAATTCAAAACCGTTTGTTGCTCCTTGATCTTCTTCTTCATCTCAATATTTGGTTATGGTTGAATCCTTGGAAAAGCCTTCATGAGCCTTCCTTTGCTTTGATAACTCCATTTCCTTCCTCCGTCTTTTATTTTCTTTACTTCATGTAGACCAATGGTTGAGGATCTTCATGGTCGAGAACTCCATAAAAAGCTTTGAATAGTTCATCTTCATGTGTTGATGAGGATGCATGGCCAAAATCACTATCACATGTTTCCCCCACCAAACCTGTGCTTTCTCTGGAAGTGCCAACAATGATAAAAATCTTATAGCATGGAAGATTAGAAGTGATGATCTTTCTTCATGAATTCAAGATCAAATTGTGCATGTATTAAAACAAATTATGTGCCTTCATGCAAGGCCATGGAATGTATCTCTATCACTTGCATTATTTTAAATGCATGAGAGAAATTATGAGGTACTCGGGTGATTCTCAAGTGGTTCTTTTACGATGAGGATGAACACTCATAATGTTTCCACAATTTATTTAGACCCTTAAGTTTTTTAGTGCAAATGGATTAGTGCATGTGTTTTCATTTCAAAAAACGTGTCTTTATGCAAGGCATTGTAGTCTTGCCCTAGGCATGCATACTTGAAGTGCAATTTTGTACACACATGGTGCAGAAGAAAGATACTTGGAAATTCAATGTTGCAAATTGATGGTGATGCATATTCTTGTCATTTCAATGCTTCAATATATGGAAATCATTCATACATAACCTCACATTCTCATGTGACGAAACCTTAGTTTCTATATGCAAGCCATTGATAGTGTATGACTCGATGTAATGGAACTTTAGATGCATGAGAAAACATACATGAGATAAGCTTGATTAATATCAAATAACATAAGACAATACTCTCAAAATTAGATAATGCACAATCATCATAGTCAATGACTGAAAAAAATTGAAGCATGTTTTCATCATCATTTTTAAAGGAAAGAAATAGAATGTTGAAGATCCCTCTTTCTTTATGGTTTCTCTTGAAATAAAACACATCTTTGAGCTTTTCTAATAAAGAATAAATATAAAAAAACTAATTTTGATAATTTTTTGTATTGTTTTATGAAAAAAATAAATTAAGAAATGTAATTTAAAAGAAACAATATTTTGATTTCAAGAATGAAAATCAATGAAAATTAAGGATTTTTCAAATTTTACAATGCTCTTCTTATTTTAGAATTTTTTATTTTGCAAAAAAAAGAGTTGAATTCTTATGTGAGGGATCCATGAAGGGAATTCTTTTCTAGGAAAACCAATCAATTGAGGAAAATCATTGTGCCACTGAAGTTTTCCAATATTAGCATACCTTACCATTCTTTGGAAGATCCATGAAAGCATTTCTTAGAGCACAAAGAGATTGGTTAGTCCATCTTTTTGTTTTGACTTCATGTTGAACATCAATGACTTTATGAATGAATAAGGATTTTCACATGGATTTATGAAATCATCAATGTTATTTAAATATTCCTCCACCTCGTCTTGTGAGATCATGTCTTGATTAAAAAGACATGAGTTTACTCATGTTTAAGACTTTTAGAGAACTTTAGGTCATTATTATAATCTTCATTCACATCATGAATTCTTTGACGATTGTCATCACATATCCTTTTAATGCATGAAAATATTTTGATATTTTCATTAAAACTATGCATGTACATGGATTGTTTTGACACCACAATCACACATTTTTTTAGTTTCCAATTATATTACTTATGCATGTCATAAAAATCAAACATAATTATTCAAAAATTCTCACAATCATACTTTTGAAAATTGAAAACAACTTAATTATGCAGAAAAGATTTTGATTAGAATAAAGAGATTTATGAATAAATTCACTCAAATTATCTTTACCGCTTTCCTCCTTCATGGTAGTGGAAAGATCCTCATTTTCCACCATCTTCTTCATGGATAACGGTAGAATCATACTCATCAAGAGGCTCAAATATGCTCAAGCCATAATCGTCTTCATCTTCATCTTCCTCTTTCCTAGTGTTCATAGAATCAAAGAAAAAACAATCATTTTCATTAGTTTTCATAAAATCTTTTTCGATGCAAAAAATCATTGAATTTTCATTAGATTGTCATTATGATGGTCACACTTGGACTCTTCAATCAATGTAATTACAATACTAATTTGTGTGAATCCCTTAACAAAGAAAGTCTCAACATTAGGTTCAATAGGTTCAAACAAAACACTTTTTGAAAGTCCATTTATGAAAGGATTTTTGAAATCATTTTTCCTCAATTTTTCACATCCATCCTCATATTCTACCCTACATGCAAAACTAGAAGAAGACTCACTACCTTCATTAATTTGGCTAGATAAATTATTCATGTACATATCACTTCTTTGTGGAGCCAATTTCTTTTTAAGTTCATGGGTTTCATTCATTATATTATCAAGTTCTGATTTAGGGATAGTGACATTTGTATTTTGCATTGTTGAATTACAAGGAGAAAAGTTATTTTTGGGGTGGTCAAATGAAAGTTCAAAATTAGAATTGATTTGAGATAATATCAATTCACATTTAATCAACTTATTAAAAACCACTTTTAGCTCATAATTTGTTGTAACATCTTCAAGCAAATCAAGTATTTCAATTTGTTGCTTGGAATTCACACATTGAGGGAATAAATCCACTCTTTTATCATTAAGAATATCTTTATCTAATAAGGATAATTGAATAAAATTCTCCTCAAATTCTCTTAGCAAGTATACTATTGTATATCCCTTATTCGATGTTTCTATCCATGGGATAAAAGAGGATCCATTATTTTTGTTTAATCGTTTGGGAAAAATTCATTTTTAATGATGGGACAAGATCATTCCAATTTTGATGTTCATATTGTTCGATGCTAATTCTCAAAGATTGTTTCACTACCCTTGAAATTTGGTCCAATCTTCTTTTGGAATATCATAGAATTGAGCTTTTTTTTTATAAAATTGAAGAAACTCAATTATGTTCTTACTTGAAAACTCACCTTTTTCTTTAACAATCGACTCAAGCATAAAAAGTATGAGGTTGTCCTTACTTTGGGAAGCCATTATTTGAGAAAAATATTCTTATAGTAAAATCTCCATTGCCTCCTTTGGATTGTCTTGAAATGCCTTTGTACAAGAGGTTTTCAAGATGGAAAAGAAATTAATGTTCAAAACCTTTTCAATACATAAGACAATTCTCTTTCTCTCTCTCTCTCTCTCTCTCTCTCTCTCTCTCTCTCTCTCTCTCTCTCTTCTCTCTAATTTTTTCTCTCTTTCTCATTCTTCTTTACATTCTTATTTTATCTCTTTCTCTCACTTCTCTTCTTCTTTACATTCTTATTCAAAGGCTCTTCTTTTCTCTCTTTCTCTCTCATCTCTTTCTTTCTTTCTCGTCTCTCTCTCTCTCTCACTTCTCTCTTATTTCTGTCTTCTTTCTCTCTTCTCTCACTTCCTTCTTCATTTCACACCTCTTTTCTCTTTGTCTCTCTCCTTATATGTTAAGCATGCGAATGATGTACTTCTGATCATTATTGTATATGTTGATGATATGCTATTCACTGGTCCAAATGAGAAGCATATTTCTGAATTTAAGGCTGATTTGCATGCCCCCCTTTGAAATGATAGATTTGGGGCATTTGCATCATTATTTGGGCATTCAGTTTATGCAAGTTGATGGGGAAATAATTTTTTGTCAAAAAAAAATATTTTGACACATTATCAAAATGTTTTGGCCTTGAAGATTGCAAAACTATTGCCACTCCTATGGAAATAGGTTTAGGATTGAGTCTTCATGATGTTGGAGATGCATTTGATTTTGTTCTCTATGAGCAGGATGTTGGATGCTTGAATTACTTATGAATAACTTAGCTTGATATTCAGTTTGTTGTCTCACAGATGAGTAGGCTTATGCATCGTGCAAGTGTCAAGCATTGTCAAGCGGTTAAGCACATCTTGCGTTACTTGAGTGGTACCCAACTACTTGGATTGTTTTATCCCAAGAGGGGATCACTACCTCCAGATTTACATGCTTTTGCTGACTTAGATGGTGTTGGTTGCTATGAAACCCATGTGTCCACTAGTGGTTTTTGCTTCATGCTTGTTAGCTCATGCATATCTTGGTTGAGCGACAAGCAGCCTACTATGGCCACTTCTAGTTGTGATTTCAATCTTTTGCCACCATCTTATTCATTGACACTCAGAGTGGATTGGGAGTTGCGAGGAACCCTGTGTTCCATGCTTGCATAAATCATATTGAGGTGCATTATCATTATGACAGGGAGATGTTCTCTACTGGAAAGATGAGTTTGGCATATGTGTCCATCTAGGATAACATTGTTGACCTTTTCACAAGGGCTCTACATAGGAAGAAGTTTGAAGCTTTGTGCAAAGCTTTTAGCTTACTTCCTTTTGTGGATTGATTTCTTTCCACATAGCTTGGCACTTCCTTATACATGAGTGCTAGGCTACCAGCTCCTTGTTCACTACATTACTCCTAGGGGGGATTTGTTGATATATTTTGATAGTGATGTCACTACAACATATGAGGGGCATACCGATGCTACCTATATGGACGGTCACTCCCGGCATCGGTATAAACATTGGAAAAGTCCACTTAAAGATATCGACGGTCAAGTGATCGTCGGTATGACCGTTTAAAATGGATCGTCGGGATGTCTCACGACTGTCGGTATGTGCATCGGTATAAGCGTCGATAATTTAATGGAACTTTCCGATGCTCATACCAACGATTATACGGAGGCCGCGTTTTAAACATTCCGGGAACCCGAGAGCAAAATTAAACATTTTGCGTGTGTTTGAGTACTGGTTGTCTTCTGTTGAACTTGCATGTGCGAACTAAATTGCAACATGCATTGTCTTGAGCACACACACACACACAAAGATCTCTCTCTCTACAAACACACACACTCTCTCTCTCTCTCTTTGTTTAGATCTCACATCTTGGTAAGTGGTGCGCGTACTCTTAGCCTTTGTCTTTCTCTATGCTTTAGGTCTTATAATTTCTCTTCTCTTTGATTTTGCAGAAGTTCTTTGGCATCAATTCTTTGGAATTCGACGATAGACGACATACATCATGCTTTGATGACAACAATCCAAAAGAGGGACATACTTGTAGGTGATTGTTTTATTCTCTATTGATAGAGAGAGGAAGAGAGAGAGAAAGAGAGAGAGAGATGAGAGAGAGATAGAGAGAGAGAAAAGAGAGAGAGAGAGAGAGAGAGAGAGAGATAAAGAGAGAGAGGGAGAGAGATAAAGAGAGATGAAAGAGAGGAAGATAGAGATAGGAAGATAGATCATACATACACACACACATCTACACATGCATACATACACACATACATGTACACACATGCATACATACACACATATACACACATGCATGCATACATACACACACATATACACACATGCATGCATACACACACATACAAATATACACACATGCATACATACACACACATGCATACACACATACATACACACATATATATACACATGCATACATACACATACACACACATGCATACACACATACATACACACACACATATACACACATACATACACATATGCATGTATACATACACACATGCATGCATACATACACACACATATACACACATGCATGCACATATACACACATGCATGCATACACACATATACACATATACACAAATACACACATGCATACATACACACACACATGCATACACACATACATATACACACACACATATACACATATGCATACACACACATACACACACAAATACACACATTCATACACACACATATATACACACATGCACACACACACACACATACATACACACATATACACACATGCATGCATACATACACACACATACACATATACACACATTCATACATACACACACACATGTACATACATGCATACATACACACACATATGTACACACATGCATACATACACACATATGCACACATGCATGCATACATACACACACATACACACACACACACATACACACATGCATGCACACACACACACACACATGAATGCACACACACATGCATACATACACACACATACACATATACTCACACATGCATACATAGACACACATACACATATACACACATGCATACATTCACACACACACATACATACACACATGCACACATATACACACACATAAGCTAGTGTTATAATTAAATATATGTAATTAAATATATAGAATTCTGATTTTAAAGTTTTTTTTTACATCAAATATATAAAATAGGATTAGGGTTTTCAGGCTATTTACACATACATACACATATACTTATACACACACACACACACACACACACACACATATATATATATATATATATATATATATATATATATATATATATATATATATATATATATATATATATATATATATATATATATATATATATATATATATATATATATATATACATATATATACACATACATACACATGCATACACATACACACATGTTTTAGGTCTAGGTCTTTCAGATTAGGGTTTTAGGGTTTTTACACATGCATAACATATATACACACATGCACATACACATATAATACATATATACATGTATATACACATGCATACAAAAATATACATATTTTAGGTCTAGATCTTTAAGATTAGGGTTTTAGGGTTTAGGCATACATATAATTCAATTACATTTATATTAAGAGAAAATATAGAAAAAAATATGAAAAAAATTTGAATATATAAATAAATATATATATGAAATAGGACAATTATATAAATAAATAAATATGAAAACAGCTAGTGTTTTAAATAAATAAATTAATTATATATAATAAAATATATAAAAATAGGTATAATTTTAAGGATTTTAATCAGAGTAAATATATATACACATACACATACACACATATACTTATACACATATCTATATACACACATACATATATATATATATATATATATATATATATATATATATATATATATATATATATATATATATATATATATATATATATATATATATATATATATATATATATATATATATATATATATATATATATATATACATACACATATATATACAAATGCATACACATATATACATGTTTTAGGTCTAGGTCTTTCTGATTAAGGTTTTAGGGTTTTAACACCTGCATAACATATATACACACATACACATACACATATAATACATATATACATGTATATACACACGCATACAGAAATATACATATTTTAGGTCTAGATCTTTAATATTAGGGTTTTAGGGTTTAGGCATACATATAACTCAATTAAATTTGTATAAAGAGAAAATATAGAAAAAAATTAAGAAAAAAATATGAATATATATATATATATATATATATATATATATATATATATATATATATATATATATATATATATATATATATATATATATATATATATATATATATATATATATATATATATATATATATATATATATATATATATATATATATATATATATATATATAATAGGATAAGTATATAGATAAATAAATATAAAAGGAACTAGTGTTTTAAAAAAATAAATTAAATATATATAATTAAATATATAAAAATAGGATTAATTATTGAATATATAAATAAATGAATATATAAAAAGGATAATTATAGATATAAATAAATATAAAAATAACTAGTGTTTTAAATAAATAAACTAAATATATATAATAAATATATAAAAATAGGATTAATTAAGAAAAAAATCTGAATATATAAATAAATATGTATATAAAATAGGATAATTATATAGATAAGTAAATATGATAAGAAATAGTGTTTTAAATAAATAAATAAATTATATATAATTAAATATATATAAATAGATTTAATTTTAAGGATTTTAATCAAAGTAAATATATATACACATACACATACACACATACACTTATATATATATCTATATACACATATATATACACATACACATATATATATATACACATGCATATACATATATACATGTTTTAGGTCTAGGTCTTTCTGATTAGGGTTTTAGGGTGTTAACACCTGCATAACATATATACACACATACACATATGTGTATAATACATATATACATGTATATACACATGCATATAGAAATATACATATTTTAGGTCTAGATCTTTAAGATAAGGGTTTTAGGGTTTAGGCATACATATAACTCAATTGAATGTATATAAAGAGAAAATATAGAAAACAATTAAGAAAAATTTATGAATATATATATATATATATATATATATATATATATATATATATATATATATATATATATATATATATATATATATATATATATATATATATATATAGGATAATTATATAGATAAATAAATATAAAAAGAACTAGTGTTTTAAATAAATAAATAAAATATCTAAAAATAGGATTAATTAAGAAAAAAATCTGAATAAATAAATAAATATATATATAAAATAGGATAATTATATAGATAAATAAATATGAAAAGAAATAGTTTCTTAAATAAATTAATTAATTATATACTATTAAATATATAAAAATAGGATTTTAGTTATATAAGCAATAGACATATATATAATACATGTATATAATACATATAACACATATACACATATATAGGTCTTTCGTATTAGGGTTTTAGGATTAGGGTTTTAGGTTTTTTTAGGTGTTTACCAAATCCAAGGCAGCTACGAAAGCAAATGGCACACGTGTTGTGATCTTTTTAACCACTCAGAACACTTCTTGTAAATCAATCCATATGTAATATGTATTATATGTGTATGTGTATGTGTGTATATATGTTATGTAGGTGTTAAAACCCTAAAAAGTCTTTAGGAGTATGATTTTTAGGTTTAATAAAAAAATAAAATGTTTTAAAATGTCCATATTGTATCAAATGGCTAGTTTGGATCGGGAGGAGAGAATGGCATGTCCTTGCACTCAGTGCAAGTATCAAATTTATAAAAAACGATGGATTTGTACTGCACATGTTAGAGAGTATGGGTCCTTTGATAAAAGTCGACTAGAAAACCCACGCTACCATTCGCATGGTCCCGGAGGTGAGCAGATGGACCCAAACGACATTGCACCGCTTTATTTACTAATATCGTTCTAATTGCTTATTGCAGGCTTCTTAAAGATCAATTTTTGCCAGAGGGGAATGACACGCCTCCAACACATGGAGATGCAAAAATACTTTTACAGTCCATTGGAATGGATTACACTAAGATTCATGCTTGTCCAAATGATTGCATCCTCTTTCGGAATGAGTATGAGCATCTCCACGTATGTCCAAAGTGTGGAGCAAATAGATTTAGAGAAGACCTTGTAGGCGAAGCAATCCCCGCAAAGGTTCTTCGTCACTTTCCTATTATTCCACGAATTAAGAACATGCTTAGATGCAAATCTATAGCTCAGTTAATGTCATGGCATGCAAAGAGCAGGTCTCCAAATGGTGTAATGCGAGTGCCTCCTGACTCTAATGCTTGGAAGCACATAGATAGTAAGTGGCCAGAGTTTGCTAGTGAGCCTCGGTCCATACATCTAGGCCTAGCTATGGATGGAGTAAATCCATTTGGTTTACGCAGCTCTTCATGGAGCACATGGCCTGTATGTTTGGTCAATTATAACATCCCACCATGGCTGGCCACAGAAAGATCAATTATTATTAGCTCTTATTGTACCAGCTAAGTATAAGGTAAAAAATATGGATGTATATCTTGCACCACTTGTGGAAGAACTGTGCATTTTATGGGAAGGGATTACTGTGCGTGATATGTCTCAACTTATAAGAAGACGAGATGTGTGAGTGCAAGGCATACTTATGTGGATGATGCATGATTAGCTTGGTTATGGTGAATGTTGAGGTTTATCGATTTCGGGTTACCATGCTTGTCCTTTATGCAGACCACCACTCGAAGCACGCTATTCCAAAGCACTACGTAAAACTGTCTATGAAGGTCACCATAGATATTTGCCTAATGGACATGTTTTACGTGAAGGACAAATTGGTCGACAAGCGCAAAGCCAAATGAAAGCTAGCGATTGGAAACAACTGTGGGATTCAAAAACTCTAGTCGCTGGCATGAAACAGTTGTCCATTTTTCATGAACTCCTGAACACTATGAACAAGTTGTTTTTATACTAGATTCAAAAGAACCAGTGTGGCTATTTGTTTTACAAGTCACCTCACGTAGTAGACAAATTTGTGAGAATATAGATGTAGAAGAAAGTCCATCTGTAGTGGACTCAGAGATTCATTCGATAGTGGAGGAGGAAGAGATCATTGTTGGAGAAGAAGAGGTCATTGAAGAAGACGAAATACAGGATGAAGCAATAGATGATGATTAGGAAGAAACCAGCATAGCAAGTGATTTAGAAGTCGTCAATATAGAGATAAATATTCTCGGTGCATCGGATCTCCAAGAGGATGCTAGAATAGAGGAGTTTTGAATCAAACACTTGTACGTACTAATTTTTGTTTATTTTTTTTGCTAGGTTTTTTTGTACACTACCATTTCTCTATATTACCTTTATTATCATATGCTAATTATTTGAGTTCTTTTGTACAGAGCACGATGGGAGATAGTCCTTTACTCACTCCACATTCCATGATAGAGGAGGAGTTCTTAGAGTTCATCTCTCAGGTATTTCCCACATATATTGCCGCTGCATCACAGTATTGGATCGCTCGTGGTAGCACTCCCCTCAGCCTCACTCCTGGCGGCCTCACTCCTGTCAGTTTCACTCCTGCCAGCCTCACTCCCACCGGTGTCACTCTTGTTGGTGTCACTCCTGCCGGCATCACTCTTATCGGTGGTGCTACTCCTGTTGGAGGTATGTCTTCAAGCTTTACGACTCCACCACGACCAACTTGTGAGCCATCCTCTACTAGCTCTAGTAGTAGACATGTGCGTTTGACACCTCAGCATGATAGCGATGCTGGTCTGTCTCGTAGGTCGAGGTCACGCTCTGGAGCAGGAGGTTCTATGAGTGGATCTACAGGTAGGTCTGGAGGAGGCAACTGTTGTGGAGGCAGTGCGATGGACACCTTGGGGTGCTCATGACCATGATGACTCTAAGGTGTATAGTATCCGAGATGGAGCTCCGATGATGGATGTGGCCAGAAAAGCAATGCATGCATGTATATGAAAGCTTTGCTCCATATAGTTTGGACACTCTATCATGTTGAAATGGAGTGAACAAGATAAAGATCAGAAGAATTATATCACAGAGACAATTTATTAGGAGTTCCGACTAGCCGATGGGCAGCCTCTTGTCAATTCAGAGTGGATTTTGCACACAGCATGTGAAGTTATGTCCCATCGACGATCCGAGGCTCGTGATGCTTTCAGAGTAGGCTTACCAAATCCTATATGGTTAGATGCTGAGGAGTGGGATATGATTCATGACGAGGAGCAGAAGAATCCTGATCGATATTGCCAACAGTAAGATGCCACAGCCACTCGTTTAGATACACTTGGACTGTCACATTTGAGCAGCGGTGGATATGACACAATGCGTCACGAGTTTGTAAGTACCATTTGGTTTATTGAATTTGTTTGCGTTAAGCTTCTCATGTATGTTCCTCTAATGTTTTGTATATTTGTTGCAGGAGCTAGCAATGGGTCATCCTCCAACACGAACGGAGGAGGCTTATGGATATCGTCATGGATTGACTGCACTATTGGAGGAATTGGAGGGATGCGGTGCGGTCGTTTCATGGGAGTGTTTGCGATGAGGTGATGAATCTATAAACTTGGTTTTTACTTGTTGTTTATAAATTTCATGTGAATTTATCTCATTTCATTAATGTTCTTTGTTGCAGGGCTGTTGATATGGAACATTCATTGCATGTGTATGGTAGTGGCACACCAAAATTTTGTATTTGATTTTTATATGGCAATGCAATGCTTTGCTACATTTTGTAAAAGCGTCATATATGATAGTGTTTTGCCACACTCTTGTACATGCTTCATTTATAAAATATATAACTCTTTTTGTACATGGTTCATGGTTCATTCTGATTATCTATTTTGTGTCCAATAATATTCTGTTTTTATGAAATCATATTTTGGTTGACATTAGAGTACACATCACATGTATTCGTTTTTTTTGGGCAGAGTGTATTGTCTTTTGCTAAGCAACATCATGGTAATGTTGTTGTAGCGAAAGACAACACGCTCTAGCGAAAAAGAATTTTGTAGATATGGTCGTTGATATAAGCAATGGTACTCCCAGTAATGCCATCGGAATAAGCGTCGGTACACCCAGCGTGCGCCGGTATACGCGACGGTACACCTAGTAGAGGCATCGGTATAACCGCCGGTATGAGCATCGGTAATACCGACGCATATACCGACAGTTATACCAATGCTCATACCGATGCCCATACTGACAGTTATACCGATGCCCATACCAATGTCTATACCAGCACCCATACGGATGCTTTAATTCTGACACGCATACTGACACCTACACCGACATCGGGGCAAAAATGCGTGTGTTCATTTCCCTCGGTAAAAACCTCGGTAATAAGACCGATCTGTTGTAGTGTGTGTGTGAACACACTTAAGACTATCGGGACACTTTCTTTCCCTATTTAGGAGTATTTTTTCCCCTGGCTTGTATATACACCCATGATCTTGATGGGTTACTTATCTTTGTACACTCACTTGGTAAATACATTCAATAGTGTGTGTTGTGCTCCAATCTTGTTCTTCTTCCTTGTGCTGTTCACATGCTCCTGTAGACCTCAAACTCCAACAACACATCCACACATGCATGCAAGAAGAGTAGACATAGTAGAAAAATGGAAACTTGCATCCATGAACAAAAGAATTACAATGAGCATCATCTTATCTCTACAATGCTCAACCAGTTATCCTCGTAGAATGATCCTACAAGCCATATTTATAGTTTTTGGCCTAGTTTTGATTCGCTTAGCATGCAATGTTTGACACACTTAAAAAATAGGTTCTAAAGCTAATTTCATGGCTCAAACGATACCCAAAAAAAAAAATAAAATTATGTGCACATTCTATCTAAGATCTCAAAGCTTGATGACTCCTTGATTTGAAAAACTAGAGCTAATATTTACAAGATCTAGTTTTCACATAATTATGGTGTTGAAAATCAATGTTTAGATGATGAAAAAATATGATTTTGCTCAAATTGAACTATCTGGATCTCTTTACATGCTCCCTCTTCTTTGGTGTCTTCTCATATTGTGACTTCCACGTAGGCCACTTGATGCTCTTGGGCCCTTGCCCAACACTCTATGAACTCAAATGAAAAGTAGTGTAGATAGTCATCCTTCAAGGTATCCTTATTCTTGACAATAAGCTCCAACAATTGCATTAGAAATTTACTCTTGCTGAAGGCAAACAATTAATTCCCACCAAGGTGAGGGACTTATCGATTACTCTAGTCTCGGTAGAGAGATTTCTTCCTATCAGTGATACCCAAGGATCATAAGTGCTAGGAATGTCCTTATCCATCAAGTTTCTTGATTTCGCTTCCCTTTTGTACAAGTATTCCATCCTCTCAATAGTGATCATAAGCGATATTGTTCTAGGAGTGCATTCCCACCTCTTGACATAAATCAAAAGTTTTGGTCTTCTAGAAGTGCAACATGCTCATTATAGTTTCCATCGTGGCAAGCTTGGTACTTGTTTCTTTCATATTAAAATCAAGAGAGCACGCACATGCTTCTATGGATCTCCCATAGTTTACTAAAGTCCTTGCCTTGGCCAATGGTGCACCTTCTCTATAAAAGACAACACCCTTGCTGTTCTAAATGGCGGAATCTTAAGAATCATGCAAGCAAGGACAAAACTTGGTGACTGGATCTCCATTTTAATAGATTTTCACTTTTTGTAGTATAGTCATCTTTTGTGAAGGAACAACTTCTACTTCCTAAAATGTGAAGGACTATACCACTTTTTTGTGCATTCGCAGCTCTTTTATCACATAGAAAAATCTCCTGTTCATTACTTGGAGTGATAGAAGCATCTACAATCCTTCATATCTAATCTTGCTTCTAATTTTTCCGACTCCATGTTGGAGAAGGGAATTTCCTTTATTGACTTCATCCTCAAGATGTTGAAACCTATGATAAATATTTTCCCTTCTCGCACAGCGAATGTTCTAATTCTAATTTTGAGAATCGTTAAGGAAATATTGAGTTTGGTCGACATCCAACTTCCAACACTTTGCAAGAGAGGTGTGGGTGCTAAAGACCTTAATCTAGGTTGAGGAGATCATTTGTTGAATTGAAGGGAGGGAGAGGGTTGAATGATCAGCATGAAACCAAGGGGCTTTCCTATGCCTTAATTGTGGCTTAAAGGTGAGAACCAATGGATAGTGATTTGACAAAACTAAGTCCACACATTCAAATAGGGATGGGGAATCTTGCTTGTCAATGTCATTCTTTGTAATATACCCTCTGTCAAGTTTAGCTTTTCGGAAATCTGTACCCAATTGGAGGTTTGATCAAGAGAATCCATGCTCATCTTTGACTTCCACCAGATCATGGTGGATCTTAACTTGGTCAAAAACATTTTTTTCAAGACCATCAATAATTCACCCCATTTGCTCCCATCTATCCAACAAAACTTCCACCATATTAAATTTCCTGTAGGATGACCTCAAAGGGTAGGGAGTCCAATGAATGCCATGTAGTTAGCCCCTCCATGTTTAGATTAGACACATACACTAAAGAAATGGTGAACTGAAGATGGCCCTTATAATAAGCAACAACCCATTGATGATTCCGATCTACCAATGTCTCCACCAAGAAAGTGTGCCAAACCCACATGAAACCTAGAGCTGCGCCAATGCTTCTCGACAGGTATTGTGTGGTGAACCACAAATGAGATGCCAAAATAACTTTTAAGTCTCTTTTGAATTTCAACACCATCAATTTTGATCTCTTGAAGATAGATGAAGTCAGAGTTGAAACTTTTATCTCAAAGCCATTGAACAATCATGGCCACTCTTAAGGGTCTGATAGCCTTCGGGCATTGAATGAAACAACAATCATTTATGAAGGTAAATATCTTTGTTGGTCAGGGACTTTTAAGTCTCTTTTGAATTTCAACACCATCAATTTTGATCTCTTGAAGATAGATGAAGTCTGAGTTGAAACTTTTATCTCAAAGCCATTGAACAATCATGGCCACTCTTAAGGGTCTGATAGCCTTCGGGCATTGAATGAAACAACAATCATTTATGAAGGTAAATATCTTTGTTGGTCAGGGACTTGTACCTCTTTTGCTTGTTTTTATCTTCATCTCTTCTTGAAGTTGAGGCTTCCTAGTACTCGAATCACCCTTTGAGGGGGCTCTTCCAAGGGAACCTTGAAGGGTGTTTTCCTTTCTAAGAAGCCACCATTGCGAGTGAATCTGAAACCTTATAAGGAATCAAAGATCCAATACTTGATCTTTCAATGTTAGGGTTATCTTCTTTGCTAGTGGTGAATCCATCCTCTTTTATAGATGTGTGTCCTTCTTGATTGCCTTGCTTGTTTGTGGTGAGATCTTTTGGGCTTTTGAAAAGATTCTCTTAGGTTTCCTCTTCCGTCAAATCTTGATTCATTTCACCTAGGTAGTCTAACAGACTGTTCTCCTTTTCCAAATTACAAAAGATATTTTTTTCAGGGACTAAGTGAGAGGGACTCATCCCTTAACCACCTTTGCAACTTCTTATCCTTATATGCCCCACTTGTATGAAGGCATCCGAGTTATGCCCCTTGGATTGCATTTCTTTAACTATCTCTAAATTTTGTGAAATTTCTTCATAGACACAACCATCAATCATTTGGGCCATAGTGACTTTGTTAGCTGTAACCTTAACATTTCCTTATCTTGTTTTGATCTCAATGTTTTCTATCTCAATGATCAGTCATAGATCATGTGACCTTGCAGCCAATAGTGAAAGCATGCATTAGGAAAGTTTTTCTATACTAAGTCCTATTTAGGAGGAATTCCTTCATTGATGTCTATGTTGATTTTGGATCATAAATCCACATTAAGATCTCCTTCAATGAAGATCTATGGGACATGCCATCTGCCATTGTACCACTACATCGCCCCTTCATAGATGAAACCACTGACAACTTCTTTAGAGGCCAACGGATGACCAATAGGCATAACAATCTCCCTTATAAATCCATAAAGGAAGTATGAAAGGTTAGGAAGTTCCACCCAAAGCAGATATCATGGTGGTTTTGAATTATTTGGGATGAAATTTGGGAACCACTTGAAGAGGCATAACTTTTTGCATCCCACCTACTAGCTGCCAATCTACAATGCTCGGAAAGCTATTTCCTCATTTTCAAAAATCACTAGCATGTGGTTTGCTGATAGAAACAGACACTTGCTAACAGCTAAGCTACGAGGAAACCACTCCTTATGGAACCATTGTCTGAGGGATTCAAGAGGAAGCTTCAAGACAAACATCTATCCAACAAGGCAAATCCTCTTCAGCTCTTCTTGCATAGCCAAAATATTCTCCCTAAATTACTCTCTTATTTAAATTACTCCCTAAAACGGGATACACCAAAAAGGGTGAGAGTCCGGGAAAAAACCCCATTTCTTGTTAATCGCACTTTAAATAAACCACTCTTTTAAGGATGTTTTTATTTGAAAGTAAATTTTTTTGATAATTACTCTTTTTTTCCAAAAGGAAGTTTGTTAATAGCCTACTATCCCAAATTTTAATTAATAGAAATAACAATTGTACAAGTGAATGGTTCTAGCACCCAAGGGACCCCTCGAATCCCACAAAGCAAGGGTTGCTTAAATCTTGCTAGAAAATATTACAAAGAAGTTTGATAATCCTTTCATCCCTCTCATGTGAGGCCCACTTGCTTTTAATCTATTAGTCTCGAGGAAAAAATCTCTATGATGCTTAAAAGGTGAGGGCTTCTTACAATTGAAAATTCTTTTTCCTCAAACAAATAGAGATTTTTGAATCGACCATTCTTTTGAAGGTCTACCAAAATTGGCAAAATGTCTCTCTTTCTATAACTTCCAAAGGGTCTCACCTCTTATAACATTCCATAAAGCTGAGGAACGACCCATCACTATCAGACATTGATCTATAGAGTCCATTCCATGTGTCTATGGGACAAGGGCTAGCTATAGCCAAGGTCCCAAGCTCGGGGAATATCCTAAGGTATTCAGTCCTAATGGGGATGATTGTTGCATGATCGCCACACAACAGCACTACATCATTCCAAATCATTGCTATTTTTAGAATACAAGAGGATATAAAGGATGGGAGGAGAGTTGCACACACATCATTCACAAGTCTTTCTTTGCATGAGCTAGTTCTCACACTTAGTATCAGAGCTAATTTTAGAAGAGTCTTGGGGATTTTTTTCACGTCAAAGTCTTATCTTTCTGCCTCGAAGTGCATGCCATTACCACCATCGTGATCGTCTGCTTCAGGTATATGCACGCCGCCATCGCGTATATCCGAGAAGAAGGAGCAAAAGGGAGCAGAGAGGAGCCCACAGAACCCCCCCCCCCCCCCCCCCCCCAAGCATGGCATCCAAGGAGCTCAACTGCCCAAAACGTTGCCCAAACCTCCAAGGCCGTTGCCCATGCATGTACGCACTAACTGCGTGAAGGAAGGACTCAAAGAGCCATCTCTTGAACTCCTCCTTTTGAGTTGAAGAGGTTATGAAGTTGTTCTTGCTTACATAGCTGATTCTGGTGGAGATCTCTATGCATATGGGAGAAAGAAACAAGCACACACACTCTCATGGCTAAAGGCATTGCTAGAGAGAAGGACAAAATTCGAATTTCCTTGAGTTTTTCTCATCAAACTCCGTCTCAAGAGTATAGTTTGACTACCCTTCTTCACTAATATGGGCATATCTTGGTCATACAACCTCCAAACTGAAAGATTCTTGTTGCTATGGATTTCCCTCTAAGATATCTTTCTAGAAGTGGTTTTAAGCCCCTTTTGGATTTAGTTTCAACCTTCTTCATAGATTTGATTCT
The DNA here is from genome assembly GCA_020310875.1 of Ceratopteris richardii. NCBI lineage: Eukaryota > Viridiplantae > Streptophyta > Polypodiopsida > Polypodiales > Pteridaceae > Ceratopteris > Ceratopteris richardii. Next base: position 167,682,458 of record CM035422.1, read on the forward strand.
GGCTGTTCATCAACAACCCCCATTTGAGCACTTTCTTGATGCTACAACTATTGGGAGATTCTTAGAAAGCGAAAAGGAAGGAGTCTAGACCATCTTCAGCACCAGCATCCACCTTCATATAAACTTTTGAACCTTCAGATAAGCTTTTTGGTCACTTATCATGCATTAATGCTTTCTTTTTGACTCATGCCACATATAGAAAATGCATTTTTGCATAGTATCTTTAGTATGTGCATAGTTATGATGTTGTTTAGTCTTCTATGATGCATGAAGTGTTGTTTGCAGGTACAGGTAAGTATTTGTCTTGTAGGTCCAATGAGGGAAGTATAAGAACTTATCGTGTTCTTATTAAAATATTGTGCCGCAAGCATGAAGAAATACATAAGGATGTGTAGTGCCCTTTGGTTAATCTATAGATAGATTGCGCCTGTCGACACCGTTTTTTATGGCAAAATGTGCATGACGTATACCCAGTGTAATTTTTTTCAAATTTCTATTTTTACGCCGTTATGCTGTCAAAATTTTAAGGATTCATTATGCATATGCATTAAGGGATACAAACCATACTAAAAGTTTCCTCTTTTATCATTTTCTTTTAAGGAAAGGCTTGTGACTTGTTTTATTCTCCATTGCCACTTATTTATATTAGAATATTCCCCGATGGGACCTTAGATATGGCTGGTCCTTGTCCCACACACACATGGAATGGTCTCTGTAAACCAATTTATGAGAATCACTTCACCTGATAACACTTGCTTCTAGTTGATTTGACCCTACTACAAGATGATTTCCCTAAGGACCCACCAGACTCACATTGACTTGGGGCACGAAAAGAAGAGGTGTCCATAGTTCTCATTGCCATGAAGGTAATGTTTACACCATGGAGGGGCTCTATAATTTTTTTTAGCTTTTACATTGGTCCAAATACCTTGGCAGAGGATTTCTCACATAAGAACTGATTGTTTTACCCCAACGAGGGGATGCCAAAGGGATTCGAACTTAAGATCCCACCGAAAACTCAACCAATCAAGGCACCATCTTCTATTAAGTCTGACATGAAAGCCCACAATCTTCTTGAATCTCAAAATTTTATCAAAATTGTTGTCGTTGTTGCGTCTAAGACCCTCAAGGTGAGTGGAGTCGTGCACAATAAGGAGGCGAGTCCTAGAGCACTCCCAAGCATTCAATTTACTCTGCAACAAGCACCATTCTTCATGGTCCACTCTAATAGCCGAGTCAATGTCCTCATATCTAATCCATTGGCATGTTTATTGATTCCAAAGGTGTTTCCATAATGGGAACCATGGTTCCAAAGCCTCTTAGCTTTTTTGGATGTTCCAAGTTGTTGGAGCAAGTCTATGACAAGCCTAAGTATTGGCTTGAGTCTCACAAAGTCTTAGAAGAAGCTTTAAAAAGAAGACTATGTAAAGTTCACTTGTGAACTACCTCTTGTAACTTTTGAAGAGTTTACTTAATGTAAAAGTAAGAGAATATTAAATGGTTGAGTCCACTTGATCAAGAATGGAAAGAGGAGCCACGAATTTGGGATTTGTGGTAGGTAGAGAATCAAATCAATCATTGATTGATTGGAGAGTGATTGAGGGAAGTTAGCCTCCCAAACTCAACTATAAATAGATGGCAGTTTTAGTTGTGGTTAGAGAGACCTATGTGAAGACCTCCAAGAGCTGAGCTTTATGCCATATCAAGGTGTGATTACAAGGCACACATATGTATCAGTAAGTCATTGTATTGTACAAGCAATATACTTTCATTTTCATGATTATTTGAGTTCATCTTTCCATGTTCTTGTGAAGTGTACTACTCACTACCATTACTCTCAGTTTTCTCAGTCAGCTTGCAGAGATGTTTTCTCTGAGCTTGGTGCATCATTTTCAGTGATTTAACTTGGTAAAGTTAGCTCTATAAGTCTACTGTATGCTCACAAATTCTCATGTCATTTGGATGTTGCAATCTTCAGTTATGTTCATTTGAAGTCAACAGGGTCTGTTCATCTTCACTTCTCTGTCAGGTACCCGACTTTTTCACTCATCTTGTCAGAGCCATTTCTCAGTGGTTACATATCCAAACTCATGGATTTAAAGCTTGTTGGATTCATCTTACTGTCTAGTATAATCATACAAATTTTCATAATCATTGGATTTCTACATTTTGAGTTATGTTGATTTTTCTGCTCACTGGTCTATTTCTATAGCAGCCCGTGAAAATCGGGATGATGTCATCACTTGTTAAAACTCATTCTCAGTGTGTGGTTCATTATTTTTGATGAGATTACTCTTGAAAGTTAGCTCTTTAAGTTGCCTAGACTTCCCCAAGAGGAATTGAGCTAATTGCTGCTGTGCTCAGAGAATTATGTAAAACACTAGACAGGTGTATGAACCAAGAATAGCAAGTTTTCACCTCTGAGCTAACTCCAACTTATCTGTTTTGATCTATCTTTTTGAGAGTGATCTTACAAGGTACATAGGGTGTCTAATACATCCATTGGAAAGCTAAAAGGGCCCACCATATACTCCTGGAGTTCATTTGGCTGGTGTAGATCAAGGATTTTGCAACACCTCTTCATCTTCAAGCACATACCTATCCATCTCTTCACAGTGGTATCATAGCAAGGTTGGACAACATGGCAGATGGATTTCCTTCATCAATTGACAAATTAGACAGAGGTAACTACTCAGCTTGGTCATTAAGAATGGAAGCCTATCTCCAAGGTAGAAGTTTATATGGTTATGTGGCTGGAGATGAAGTTATGCCAAGTTTCAGGAACAAAAGTCAACCAACACAAGAAGAGCAAGAAAGATTGAGCACATGGTGCTCCAAGGATGCACTTGCAAGGTCTTATCTCCTCAACTCTATCTCAGATTTTTTGTTGCCTCACATTAGAAGTTGTAAGACATCTCAGGAAGTGTGGGATGCACTTGAAGCTTTCTTTTCTTCAAGTACCAAAGCTAAAAAGCATCAACTATGGCTGGAGTTCACAACTCTCAAGAAGGCTCCCAAACAAAATGTGACTGATTTTGTCACAAAGCTCAAGGACATAGCAGATCAGTTGGGAAGCATTGGAGAGGTAATAGATGAAGAGCAAATTGTAAGGCAAGTCATCAATGGCTTGAAGGCAGATGATAAGTGGGAAGCATTCACCACAGCTATGGATTTGTACATGGACATGCATGTACCTGATTTCAACACACTCATTGGACAACTACTTACTCAAGAGGCAAAGCTTATCAAAAATGGAGAAAGCTCTAAAGGTAATCAATCTTCAGCTTTATACACAGATAAAAGCAAGTCTAAAGATAACAAAGGAAAGGCAAAGAAAGTGGATGATGAAGCAGGTACATATCAAGCTAACTATGCAGGTAGAGGAAGACATGGCAGAGGTAGAGGAAGAGGAGGTAGACAAGGCAGGGGGAGATCCCAAGACTCCAACTCATGTTCTATTTGTGGATTAACTAATCATACAACTGAAAATTGCTTTAGGAATTCCAGGAATCAAAGAGGCAGAGGATACAATAGAGGAAGTTATGGCTACTCAAGAGGAAGGTTCAACAACTACCATGGCAACTACAACAACTACAATCATTCAAACTATCAAGGAGGCTACAAAGGAAGGAGAGACTACAATAACTACACAGAAGACTCAAACAAAGAGGATTCATTATTGATCATGAAAATGGCTATGCCACAAGGTAAATTTGATGAGCATATCTTCTACATAGATTCAGGTTGTTCAAATCATGTGGCAGGAAATGTGGCACTCCTATCAGATTTAGAAGATCCAAGGAATAAGCATGAGGTACAAACAGGAGATGATACAAAACATCCTGTGGAGAAAATAGGCAATGTCAAAGCACGTGATGGAAACATCAACCTACTCAGTAAGGTACTCTATGTCCCTACCATTACAAAGAATTTGATAAGTGTTGGGCAGATAGTAGAGAAAGGGTTGCAAGTCAGGTTCACAAAAGCAGGAGCATTTGTTGAAGATCCAAGTCAAGGATTCAGAAGAATTGCAAAAGGTGAAAAGACAGGTAGATTGTTCACATTTGAATTACAGGACACTAGAAACATTGCTCTCTTTAATTATGGTAGTCAGACACTCACAGAATTGGAAGTATGGCACAAAAGGTTAGCACATATTGGTGAAAGGTCATTAAAGCAAATCTGCAGGGACCAAAGTGTACTTGGACTTCCTAATTTGTCAAAACAACATATGATTTATAAGTGTAGTGCATGTCAATTTGGAAAGTCTCACAGGTTACCATTCATGAAGAAAGGTTATATGCATGGAGATCTCTTGGAGTTGGTTCATACAGATGTATGGGGACCTAGCAAGGAAGCTTCAATATCTGGATCAAGGTATTATGTTTCCTTTATTGATGATTGCAGCAGATGGACTATCCTATTCTTTATGAAACACAAAGATGAATTTTTTTCATGTTTCAAAAGATATTTGGCTCTTGTGGAGAATCAAACAGGTAAATCACTAAAAAGGCTAAGGTCAGATGGAGGGGGAGAGTACTTCTCCCATGAGTTTGATTCTTTTCTTCAAGAAAGAGGAATCAAAAGAGAGGTAACTACAAGGTACACTCCTGAGCAAAATGGAGTGGCAGAAAGGAGGAATAGGACAATTGTTGAAGTTGCAAGGTCTATGTTAAATGAAAAGCATTTACCTAATTACTTATGGGCTCAGGCTGTATCTACAGCCACTTACTTGATTAACAGGTTGCCTTCAAAATCCCTTGATGGGATGACTCCATATGAGGCTTGGAATGGAAGAAGACCAAGCTTAGATCATTGTAAAATTTTTGGATGTATTGCTTTTGCTCATGTTCCTTCACAGGTTAGAGGCAAGATGGATCCAAAGGCAGAAATGTGTGTATTTATTGGATATGACAACAATCAAAAGGGCTACAGGTTATACAACCCTACCAACAAAGGATTCTTGGTAAGTAGAGATGTAGTTTTTGATGAGAACAATTCATGGTATGAAGATTCATGCAAGAAGGTCAATTTACCATATAATCTTGAAGAAGATTTTCCAAAGCTTGGTAGAGAACAACCGAAGATTGAAGAACAAGACACCTCAGAGGATGATGAAGAATCTCAGATGGAAAAGATCAAAGCATGGAAGTCTAAAGGTAAAGCAAAATTGCAGGAACTTGGACATGAGGCTGAATCATCACATCATGGCCTAAGAAGATCTATGAGGGAAAAGAAAAAACTAGAAAGGTATGGGTTTGACACCTCATTAGTAACTAAACATTCTATCTACATAGCACAGGACATAAACCAAGAGGAGCCATCATCATTTGAAGAGGCCAAAGCAAAAACAGAATGGAAGCATGCAATGAAGGAAGAGATTGAAGCACTTGAGGAAAACAACACTTGGGATTTGGTGCCCAAGACTTCATCCATGAAGGTAATAGGCTCAAGATGGGTCTATAAACTCAAGAAGAATTCTGATGGTTCCATTAACAGGTATAAGGCACGGCTTGTAGCAAAAGGCTTTGCACAAACTCAGGGAATTGTTATGAGGAGACCTTCTCTCCTGTAGCAAAGATGCCTACTGTTAGGGTTTTGCTTAGTATTGCCTCTTCCAAGAATTGGAAGATACTTCAACTAGATGTAAAGAATGCACTTTTGAATGGTTGGATAACAGAAGAGGTATATATGGCACAACCACCTGGTTTTGAGAATCAAGTTTATCCTGATTATGTGTGTAAACTTAACAAAGCATTGTATGGTCTCAAGCAAGCTCCAAGAGCTTGGAATTTCAGGCTTGTTTCATTCTTGCAGGACAAAGGCTTTCAACCAAGCAAGGCAGATCCTTCACTCTTTATTAAAAAGAGTAATTCTGAGGTCATCTACCTATGTGTATATGTAGATGATATTATATTGACAGGAAATGATGCAGCTGGTATGAAGAAGATCAAAGATCAGATGAGAGAAGAGTTCAAGATAAGTGATTTGGGTTCACTTACCTACTTCCTAGGTTTGGAAGTTGTCTACAAAGATCATGGTTTGTTTCTCACTCAAAGAAAGTACATTAAGGACGTGTTGGCAAAATTCAAGATGCAAAATTGTAAGATTGCAGGTACTCCAATGGAGGTCAATCACAAATTGAGCTCACATGAGGGTGAACTCATAGAGGACATCACATCATATCAAAGTCTAGTGGGTAGTCTCAACTATGCCACATTGACAAGAGTAGATATATGTTACAGTGTGAGTGTGCTAAGTCAATTTATGCACACACCAAGGAAACCACATATGGATGCTGCCAAAAGGATTCTCAAGTATCTCAAAGGAACCATAAATGAAGGACTTTATTATCCTTATGTATCTGATTTAGGTTTGAAGCTATTTTCTGATGCAGATTGGGCTGGCTCCAAGGAAGATAGAAGGAGCACTTCAGGTTATCTTACCTTTGCAGGTTCAAAGCTTATTTCATGGTCATCCAAGAAGCAACCCACAGTTGCTCTCTCTTCTACTGAAGCTGAATATAGAGGTCTTGCCATAGCTACACAAGAAGCTATGTGGATGAAGACATTATTCAAAGATCTTGGATTGGAGTTTGGAGCTCCAACTATTTTTGGTGACAATATGCAGCCCAATTCCTCACAAAATATGTTTAAGAAACACCAGAAGGTATCAATGCTGACTGGACCATTATGTACAAAAGCATTCGTGTCATCGACAAAGAGTCTCATAATCATTTGGTCTTGATTGAGGGGAAGAAAGAGACCTTGAATATGACCTAAACGTGAGTGGTGTTTAACAAGGCAGTTGAGACCATCAGCATTGATAACAAATAGAAGAGGTGCCAAGGGACATCCTTGCCTGATAGAGCATTTTAAATGGAAAGCTTGAAAAAGCTGACCATTGATGTTTATTTGAGTTGATGCATTTTTTATCAGCATTGAGACCATCTTAGTGAACTTCTAGCCATGAACAAGGTCTTTTTAAGATTGGAGAATGAATTCCAACTCAAGTCTATCATAAGCTTTGTTGAAGTTGATCTTAAGGAAGAGGAATTCTTGAGCAAACTCTTGAACAAAAACAAGAACTTCCCATACATCAATGATATCCTCGAGGATGGACCTCCCCTTGATGAATTCTTTTTTATCCTCACTAATCTAGTTTTACAACTGATAGGCAATTCGATAAGCAATAACCTTAGCTAGGATCTTTTAACCTATTTGTAACATAGTAATTGGACACCAATTTTCAATCCTATTTTTGCTGCCTTTTTGTGAATAATCTTGATAACATCTTCATTGAGAGATTCGGGCAATGCACAGAAAGAAATGGCCTTTTTCCACACCTCGTGTAATGGAGTAGACACCAAATGCTTGAATGTCTTGAAAAACTCATAATTAGTGAGGCCATCATGCCCCTCTGCTTTTGCCATTAGAAAGTGAGTCAAAACCTTTGAGAAACTCATCATCCAAGATGGGAGCATCAAGAAGAGGCTTCACATTTTTTGGAATCCTTTTGGTTTTGATCCTAGATATGGTTGCCATTCAATCATGTTTGTGAGGAGAAAGAGGTTTGGAAACCCCCAAAAGCTCAAAAAAGTGATTAATAATCAGTGTACTATTTTCTTCATCCATCTTGCACTCAACCCCATTGATATCCAACATGAAAGGAATGGTTTCCTTGGATTGCTTCTTCTTGAGGAGGCCACACATCTCATTAGTAGGTTTGTTTGCCTTTCCCAACCACCAATCTTTAAAGTATACATGTAGATTCTTTCTTATGAATTTCTTCCTCGTATCTCAGCATGCCTGTAATTTTTTGGAGCCCTCTCTGGTATTGAGAGTGGTCCATGTTCCCTTTTTCCTCAAGAAACCTTAGCCTTCAATAAAAAATTTCTCTTCTAGCTCGACAAATCTTTTGAAGATTCTTCTAAGTCCTAAACAAGACGTTGTATGTTTTCATGATCGCCATCCTCAAGCACGTGGTCGACGAGGAGTGGGTGACAAAGGCCTAGTTCTAGGCCACGATAATCTCTTGTTGGGCTGAGGGGAATAAGAAAATTATCAAATTAGCATGAAACCAAGGGGCTTTCATGAAATTGATGACCTACTTGAAGGTAAGCATCATTGGGTAGTCATCAGAGACAACAACGTCTACATATTGGGAGAGGGGAGGGGGGCCCCACTTATCAATGATACTCTACACAATATAGCTCATGTCAAGTTTGGATTTCCTCAAGTCGACTCTAGACTGAAGGCTTGACCAAGAGAAACCAACCTCATCTTTGATCTTCACTAGATCTAGGTGGAGCTTAACTTGGTCTTAAACATCCTTCTCATGACCATCAATCACCTGCCCTCTGTTGGTGCAGGACAATCAACAATTGGTGATTTGGACAAGAATTGAAGACAAAGAATAAAGTAAAGTTCAATATATGAGGCTTGAGGATGAGTACATGATCAGAAGATGAAGACTTGTATATACATGTACATTAAACTTGTAATCAGTTTACTTATACCTTGTAATGGTTATGCATTTGTACATATATGCCTGTATATACAAGTAGAAAGTTGGGATACATGAGGAGAGATGATGAATAATAAGTTTAGAAGTCATTAGAGACTTGAGAAAGTGAGAAGAATATGTATCATCAATCAGATGTAAGATTTCTCTGAATAGAAGAAAGTTGCACCTTGATTTTTGCTTAGTGATCCTTCTTTGTTTATCATATTGAGGAATGATTTTGTACAAGTCTTAATCTATAATTGAGTGACCTCTATACAAGTTTTGAGAGTTTGATTGTAATCACGTTGACAGAACTTTGAGTAGGAATATTTACATGTGTAAATGTGATGAAGTGAACAAGAAACAAGCGCAATCTTGGTGGTTAATGTTTTGATCATATCTCCCTCCACAGTGTAAAGTTTTGAGCACACAAGCACTCATTCTTTAAATTGAAAGGTAAGCTATGTATGGCTAAAAGCATTTGAATAAACATCTTCTAGTTTGGGAGAACCATGCATTAGAAGTTGTAGGTGTTAAAGTCAATCATAGAGAAGAACAGTTTCGGACATAGGTAGATTGTTTGGATCATATCTCAAGATCTACTAAATCTTTTGAGAATTTTTAACTTGGAGAAGGTGTGTAATCTTCAAAAAACACCTTCTACAGAGTTTCATTATCAACTTTACATATTTGATCAGTCAATGAATGGATTAAGTGTAGTAGACTTTTTTGAATAATCAATTTCTTCACAATTAGTTCAAAGTTTGATAATTTAGCATTGGTTCTCAAAAATTGGTTGAGGTTTTGAGTTGTTCTTGATATAGAGGTGCTCTAACATCAAGAATAAATTGTTCTGTTGGAGATTAGCACTCTCCATTAGTGGTATCAGAGCAGGAGTTATCAGATTTGAAGAAAGGAGGACCCTGACTATTGCAGTTATATAGAAATCAACCATTGAAGATTGAAAAGGTGAAAGTTTGAAGTGAAAGCTAGAGAAGGAGGCCTAAAGCTATCAAGAAGATCAAAAGGAACTACATTCAAAGTAAAGGTACATTCATTATTCACAAAGCTTGAAGAATTTATTGCACAGGTGAAGAAAGGATGGGAGATTCTCTTTAGATAGAAAAATTAGATAGAGAAAACTATCCCGCTGGATCTATGAGGATGGAAGCTCATCTCATGAGAAAAGATATGATAGGATACATCACATGTGAAGAAGAGAAACCAGAATTTAGAGATCCTAGTGTTCCGACTAGGGACAAGCTCTCAGATTTGAAGACATGGACGAAGAAGGATGTTCAAGCAAGGAGCATTATCTACATGGGAGTCAATGATTACTTGCTACCTCACATTAGAGGACTTGAAAGTGCAAGTGACATATGGAATGCTTTGGAGGAGCATTTCCAAAGCACTACAAAGTCAAGGAAGGCATCTTTATGGGTAGAATTCACCACATTCAAGAAGAAGGCTTCTCAATCTATTTATGATTCTGTAGCAAGGATGAAGGATATTGCAGATGCATGAGTGAAAGAACTTGGAGAAGCTTGTAGAAGGTAGAAAAGTGCGTTTCGAAGCGACGAAGTTTGGTCAAGCCAACCGGCACAAGACCAGCCCTTGAACTTATGGAGACTCAAAAAGACCTTATAGGCATGCAATAAGTGCAAAGAAACACACTATGTACTTTGGAGCATCAAGGAGAATGAGTCGATACAAAACAGTTAGGTTCGGGGGTCGACTAGCTCAAAAAACTTACTATCTATGGAAGAGACAATGAACTTCAAATGCTCATAGCGACCAGTGTGATTGCAATTAGAAAAAATACTCTTATAGGAGTGATACACATAGGGTTTAGTGTATGGAATGCACAAAATTATAAGGAATAAACAAAATATGCTATAGGAATGAATGAGACATTCACCCTTCCCTTTCCACTTGCTCTTGCTTGCAATGTTGGCCTGGGAAGTCTCTTCTTCCTCTTCTTCCTTCTTCTTGCCTTTCTGTTTCTTATCCTTCTTATTTGCATATAGAGCACTAGTTGAATTACCATGATAAGATTTAGCTTCCTTTATGCTATTGTTGGCTTCTTGATTGAAGAGTTGTCCAAGAAAGATGTTGAAGTCTGGAGTTTGCACATCCATGATGAGATCATAAGCCGTCGTGAAGGATTGCCATTGCTTATCACTTCGAATGCCGTTGAGAATTTGCCTCATGATGACCTGTTCTTCAATCAGCTTTCCAATGGATGCTAACTGATCCGCAACCTCCTTGACCTTGGTAACAAACTCTGTGATGGTTTGTTTAGGTGTCTTCTTCATTTGGTTGAACTCGTTCCAAGGATGATTCTTTCTTGCTTTGGTACTGACAGAAAAGAAAGTCTCGAGGGCATCCCAAGTCTCTTGAGATGTCTTGCATCCTCTAATATGTGGTAATAGAAAGTCAAAGATAGAGTTTAGTATGTACGACCTTGCTTGAGCATCCCTTGTGCACCAAAGTGTGAGCTTAGTGATCTCCTCTTGTGTAGGTCCTCCTTTGGATCTTGGAATAGGCATAGCTTCATCACCTGCTAATTTTCCGTAAAGATTTCTACCCTGCAAATAGGCCTCCATTCTGATTTTCCAAGCCACGTAGTTGTGTCGATCAAGCTTCTGGATCATTGAAGGAAAGCCGTCACCCATCTTGATCTAGCTCTGATACCACTGAAAGAACTTGGAGAACCATGTAGAAGGTAGAAAAGTGCGTTTCGAAGCGACGAAGTTTGGTCAAGCCAACCGGCACAAGACCAGCCCTTGAACTTATGGAGACTTAAATAGACCATATAGGCATGCGATAAGTGCAAAGAAACACCTTATGTAGTTTGGAGCATCAAGGAGAATGAGTCGATACAAAAAAGATAGGTTCGTGGGTCGAATAGCTCAAAAAACTTACTATCTATGGAAGAGACAATGAACTTCAAAGGCCATAGCGTCCACAGTGATTACAATTAGAAAAAATACTTTTATGTGAGTGATACACATAGGGTTGAGTGTATGGAATGCACAAAATTATAAGGAATAAACAAAATATGCTATAGGAATGAATGAGACATTCATCGGTGGTACTTCCTATTTTTCAGGAATATGCAGAGATTGACCTCGGGATAGAAAATCTCAGATTTATCCCAATCTACCAAACCAAATACTTTGAAAATTTATAGGCATAAACTAGACACTAATACCTTTTCAATGAGCCATCTTGCACGCAATTGCAAGCTCTAGAGAGAGAACAACAGCCTCTGCAAGATTATTGTTTGTGAAGAAGATGATGCAGAGAATTGAAGGAGCAAGACAATGATGGTCACAAGTGTATATATATTGCTTCTATGTAATGTACAAGTGATTTCAAGTCTTTATATAGACTCTATGAGTGTTCCACGACTTCTACAAGTGAAATTTGAATTCAAATAAAGGTGGGAATGGTTGTTGGAGGGAATCAATTCACTTTCCTACAATCTAGGAAAAGTGAAGATCTAGCTTGATCTACTTTTAGGTGATTGAATGCTTGATTCAATGCAACTTCAACCACCACAAATTCGTGGGATCTTGACTCTATCTTTCTACCTTTACATGTGTAAAGATCAAGGCTTTTACAATGGTAAATGAACCGTCAAAAATCTCTCAAAAAATACAATAAATGAGCATAAGAAAAAGAACTCTCCAACGCATATTCTTTTGATGCGATAGCCTTTGATGTAGATCAAATCCACCTCAAGCTTAGTGTAAGATTGATGTTCCAAGAGCTCCCCCTCAAGCTAAAGTATGCTTGAGTCTTCATTCTCTGATAGGTTGAATACCTACCATAGCTTTGAATCTACAAAGCTTTATTCCATCAAGTGCCTTCGTCATCATATCTGCTACTTGCTTTTCAGTAGGAACAAAAGAAATGTCAATATCCTTTGCCATGAGCTTGTAGTCATCTTTGCAACTGGTGAAAATGTTTCCTCATAGTCTATACCATGAGTTTGTGAGCATCCTTTGGCAACTAATCTTGCCTTGTACCTGCAAACTGATCCATCTGAGTTTCTTTTAACTTTATATACCCATCTGCAACCAATTACCTTTTGATTCGGTGATATTTGAACCAAATCCCAAGTGTCCATCTTCTTCAATGCATCTATCTCTTCGTTCATGGCCTTTTCCCAATCAGGGTTTCCCTTTGCCTCTTCATAGGTTGAGGGTTCCTCTGAAATAGAGTCTTTTGCCAAGTAGATTGAATGCTTCGTAAGAAATGTGGAATCGTATCCATACCTTTCTGGTTGTTTCTTCTCTCTTGCTGATCTTCTAGGTGCTTGTTTGGAGCATTCTCCAATCTCTTGCATCTTTGCTTTGCCTCTTGACTTCCATAGCTTGTAATCCTTTTCTCTTTCATCTTGGTCATCGTCTGTTCACTTCTTGGATCTTGGACCTGTGTATCATGCTTGCTTCCTAATTGATGAGAGTCGGAATCAAGATCATATGGTAGTGTTACCTTTTGTTTGTCTTCATCATACCAAGACCTCTGTTCTTCAAACAAAACATCTCTACTTGTAGTGAACTACTTGGTTGAAGGATTGAAGAACCTGTAACCCATCTGAGTTGAATCATATCCAATAAACACTTCCTTTGTTGCCCTTTCATCTAGCTTACCTCTTATTTGTGATGGTACATGAACATAAGCTAAAAAACCAAAAACCTTGCAATGTCCAAGACTAGGTTTTCTTCCATGCCATGCTTCATAAGGAGTCATACCTTGAGGTGATTTGGATGGTAGTCGATTGACAAGGTACACAACTGTGGAAATAGCTTCTGCCCATAGATAATGTGGCAACTTCTTCTCTTCAAGCATTGTTCGGGCTGATCCAACCAATGTCTTGTTTCTCCTCTCTGCAATTCCATTTAGTTGAGAATAGTACCTAGTAGTCACTTCTCTTTTGATACCTTTGTCCTGCAAGAACTCATCAAACTCTTTGGAGAAGTTTTCTTCCCCTCCATTAGATATGAGCTTCTTTAGTCATATACTTGTATGATTCTCCACATGTGCAAGATACTTCTTGAAGCAATCAAACACTTCATTCTTACTCTTGATAAAGTATAGAACAATCCATCTACTATGGTTGTCAATAAATGAGACATAATACCTTGATCCTGCCAATGAAGGTTCTTGACTTGGTCCCCATACATCTGTATGTACTAAGTCCAATAAGTTGTTGTGGATGTAGCTTTTGTGGTTGAATGGTTGTCTTTGTGCCTTCCCAATCTGACATGCATCACAGTTGTTGATCATGTGTTGCTTTGATATGTTCGGCAGTCCTAGAACACTTTGCCCCCTACATATATCCTTCAAGGTTCTTTTATTCACATGATCAAGAGTCTTATGCCACACTTCAAGCTCACTTAGGGTTTGAGACCCAAAGTTGAATAGAGCTATGTTCTTGGTTTCTCCTACTTCAAAAGTAAAGAGCCTACCATGCTTCTCACCTCGCGCTATGTTTTTGAAGCCTTGACATGGATCTTCCACAGAAGCTCCATGCTAGGTGAACCTAAGTTGAAAGCCTTTTTCAACTATTTGGCCTACAATTATTAGGTTTTTAGTGATAGTGAGTACATAGAGAACCTTACTTAGAATGTTTATCCTACCATTGGAAGCTTTGACATTACCAATCTTCTCCACATTGAGCTTTGTGTCATCCCCTGTTTGCACTTCATGTCCATGCTTTGGACTTTGCAAATAAGATAGAAGAGCAATGTTGCGTGCAACATGATTCGAACATCCTGAATATATGTAGAACAAATGATCATCTCCTTTACCTTCTTTGTGGCTTATATTCATACAAAGCAATGAGTCTTCATGTGGTTGATCTTCTGAATAATTGTTGTAGTCCCTTCTATTATAGCTTCTATTATTATTGTTGAAGTTTTGTGCACCTCTGCCTCTATTGCTGCCATATCCACCTCTTCCACTTCCTTTCTGGGTCTTCCCATTGAACTAGCAATTCTGAGTGGTGTGGTTTGTCTTATCGCATATGGCACAAGGTTGACCATTTTGACGTTTGGCTTTGTCTTGCTTTGGTCCTTTCTTCTTCCCTTTCCACTTGCTCTTGCTTGCAAAGTTGGCTTGGGAAGTCTCTTCTTCATCTTCTTCCTTCTTCTTGCCTTTTTGCTTCTTATCCTTCTTATCTGCATATAGAGCACTAGTTGAATTACCATGATAAGATTTACCTTCCTTTATGCTATTGTTGGCTTCTTGATTGAAGATTTGTCCAAGAAAGATGTTAAAGTCTGGAGTTTGCACATCCATGATGAGATCATAAGCCGTCATGAAGGATTGCCATTGGTTATCACTTCGAATGCCGTTGAGAATTTGTCTCATGATGACCTCTTCTTCAATCAGCTTTCCAATGGATGCTAACTGATCCGCAACCTCCTTGATTATTTGTGTGTGTAGTAGCATTAAGCTACTACACTCTCTTAATTTTCTTCTTCTCTCTCTAGTGTCATTTATCTCCCTTGATCAAGTTATGGTGAGTAATATTCTAAGTTTAAGTGTTGGAAGATCATGGATTTAATCTCTGATTGATTTATTGGGCTTACCACACTTCCAATATTTGGTATCAAAGCTTTTTTGACATAAACCCTTAAGTGAAGATGAGATGTGGACTTGAACAAGAAGATAAATTAGATGGAACGTCTAACTATCCAATGTGGAGTTTTATGATGATGAATTTGTTAGTTTCTAAAGGCCTGTGGAACATTGTCAATGGCAAATTCCATAGACCAAGAAAAGCAAAGGAAGATGTGGCTTCTTCATCCAAGTGGGATTCTACCTCGATTTCTACCCGATAGATTGAAAAGAAAGAAGAGGAGATTACATCTTCATCCACAAACATAAGAAGACAAGTGCATGTTGACCTTCAAAAGAGCAATCAAGATGGGATTCAAGAGATGCAGAAGAAGTCTCATTTATTTCTATGGGAGTAAAGAGGCATATTGTTGGATTTTGAGACCTACGGAAGCATACGAACAACACAAGGAAAAAAAAGAAGCTTGGAGCACAACACATAATACTGAGTTTATTACCAACAGAATGTACAAAGATAAGTGACCCATTAGGGTTACAGGTGTATGTAGGAACCAAGGGGAAAAAAACCTCCAAAAGAGAGAAAAAAGTGCCCGTGTAGTCCTAGTGTGTTCACACACATCACTACCTAAATATATCAACAAATCCCCCTTAGGAGTGATGTGGTGAACATGGAGCTAGCACTCACGTATAAGGAAGTGCCAAGGAATATGGAGTCAATCCACAAAATGAAGTAAATACAAAGCTTTGCAGAAAGATGCAAACTTCTTCCTAGGTAGAGCCTTTATGAAAAGGTCTGCAATGTTCTCCTACATGGGCACATATGCCAAACTAATCTCTGCAGTAGAGAACCTCTGCTTGACATTAGTGCGAGCATGGAACATAGGGTTCCTCAAAACTACCAATGTGCTCTGACTGTCAGTGGAGATGGTGCTCGCAGGAGATTGACCAACACCAAAATCAGCCATAAGGTGCCTAAGCCACACGCACCCAACATTCATTATGAAAGCTACCCTGTACTCAACCTCACAAATAGAAGTGGCCACAATAGGAAACGTCTTGCTCAACCAAGATATGTATGAGCTACCAAGCATGAAGCTAAAGCCATTGTTGGACACATGAGTGTCATAGCAACTAGCTCAATCAAAGTCTAAAAAAGCATGTAAATCTGGCAGTAGTGATCCCCCCTTGGGATAAAAAAGCTTGACACCTAGGCAATGCATAAACTTTCTCATCTATGAGATAGCTAATTGAATATCTGGCCAAGTAATGCATAATAAAATCAAGCACCCAATAGCCTACTAATAGAGAATAGCATCAAATGCATCTCCACATCATGAAGACTCAACCGTTAACCTATTTCCATAAGAGTGGCGATAGGTTTGCAATCTTCAAGGCAAAAATAGTGTGATAATATGTCAATATATTTTGTTTGACATGAAACTATTCCCCCATCAATTTGCATAAATTGAATGCCCAAATAATGATGCAAATGCCCCAAATCTGACATCTCAAATGAGGCATGCAAATTAGCTTTAAAATCAGCAATATGCTTATCATGAGGACCTTTAAACAGCATGTCATCAACATCGACAACCATGATTAGAACCAGATCATTTGCATGCTTAACATATAAGGTGCTCTCATTTGGACTATCTCAAAACAATGTGCAATCACATAGGCATGTATCTTTTCATACCAAGCACATGGTGCTTGCTTCAAACCATAATGCCTTTTTCAACCTACACACTTTGTTTTCATGCCCTTTCTGCATAAAACCACGGAGTTGAGAAACATACACTTCTTCATGCAAGTCACCATTGAGAAATGCACTTTTAATGTCAACTAATGTACATTGCTTGATCTTGGTAACAAACTCTGTGATGGTTTGTTTAGGTGTCTTCTTCATTTGGTTGAACTCGTTCCAAAGATGATTCTTTCTTGCTTTGGTACTAGCAGAAAAGAAAGTCTCGAGGGCATCCCAAGTCTCTTGAGATGTCTTGAATCCTCTAATATGTGGTAATAGAAATTCAGTGATAGAGTTTAGTATGTAAGACCTTGCTTGAGCATCCCTTGCACACCAAAGTGTGAGCTTATCTGTCTCCTCTTGTGTAGGTCCTCCTTTGGATCTTGGAATAGGCATAGCTTCATCACCTCCTGAATTTCCATGAAGATTTCTACCTTGCAAATATGCCTCCATTGTGATTTGCCAAGCCACGTAGTTGTGTCGATCAAGCTTCTCGATCATTGAAGGAAACACCCATCTTGATCTAGCTCTGATACCACTAAAAGAACTTGGAGAAGCTTGTAGAAGGTAGAAAAGTGCGTTTCGAAGCGACGAAGTTTGGTCAAGCCAACCGGCACAAGACTAGCCCTTGAACTTATGGAGACTCAAATAGACCTTATAGGCATGTGAAAAGTGCAAAGAAACACACTATGTACTTTGGAGCATCAAGGAGAATGAGCCGATACAAAACAGATAGGTTCGCAGGTCGACTAGCTCAAAAAAGTTACTATCTATGGAAGAGACAATGAACTTCAAAGGCCATAGCGACGAGCATGATTACAATTAGAAAAAATCCTTTTATGGGAGTGATACACATAGGGATGAGTGTATAGAATGCACAAAAGTATAAGGAATAAACAAAATATGCTATAGGAATGAATGAGACATTCACCGGTGGTACTTCCTATTTTTCAGGAATACGTAGAGATTGACCCCGGGATAGGAAAACTCCGATTTCTCACAATCTATTGAACCAAATGCTTTGAGAATGTATAGGCATAAATTAGACACTAATAAATTTCCAATGAGGCATCTTGCACTCAATTTGCAGCTCTGCACAGACAGCAGTAGCCTCTGCAACATTATTGTTGGTGAAGAAGATGATGCAGAGAATTGAAGGAGCAAGACAATGATGGTCACAAGTGTATGTATATTGCTTCCATGTAATTTACAAGTGATTTCAAGTCTTTATATACACTCTAGGATTGTTCCACGACTTCTACAAGTGAAATTTGAATTCAAATGAAGGTGGGAATGGTTGTTGGAGGGAATCAATTCACTTTCCTACAATCTAGGAAAAGTGAAGATTTAGTTTGATCTACTTTTAGGTGATTGAATGCTTGATTGAATGCAACTTCAACCACCACAAATTCGTGGGATTTGGACTCTATCTTTCTACCTTTACATGTGTAAAGGTCAAGGCTTTTACAACGGTAAATGAACCATCAAAAATCTATCAAAAACTACAATAAATGAGCATAAGAAAAAGAACTCTCCAACGGATATTCTTTCGATGCGATAGCCTTTGATGTAGATCAAATCCACCTCAAGCATAGTGTAAGCTTGATGTTCCAACAACTCCCCCTCAAGCTAAAGTATGCTTGAGTCTTCATTCTCTGATAGGTTGAATACATTCCATAGCTTTGAATCTACAAAGCTTTATTCCATCAAGTGCCTTTGTCATCATATCTACTACTTGCTTTTCAGTAGGAACAAAAGAAATGTCAATCTCCTTTGTCATGAGCTTCTCCATGATGAAGTGCTAATGGACTTCTATGTGCTTGGTTCTCGCATGGAAAATAGGATTTGCCGCTAGATGCATGGAACTTACATTATCTCCAAATATGTGAGGTTTGGAACTCACAAGTCCCAAATCTGTATACAATGCTTTTAACCATATTGCCTCTTGAGTTGCTATGGTCAAGCCTCTGTACTCTGCTTTAGTTGAGGATAAAGCAACTGTTGGTTGCTTCTTGGAACTCCATGACACTAGCTTCAAACCTGCAAATGCTAAGTAACCACATGTACTTTTTCTATCATCCTTAGCTCCTGCCTAATGTGCATCTGAATAGATTTTGATATCCAAATCTGAAGAGTAAGGATAGAATATACCTTCGTTGATTGTACCTTTGAGATACTTAAGTACTATCTTAGCCGCATCCATGTGTGGTCTTCTCGGTGAGTGCATGAAGTGACTAAGCACTCCCACACTATATGAGATGTCTGCCGTTGTATGAGTAGCATATATCAAGCTACCTACCCAACTTTGATATGCTTTAATGTCTTCAATTTTCTCACCTTCATAAACACTTAGTTTATGATTCATCTCCAATGATTCATCTCCAAAGGTATACCTGCACGTTTAGTGTTCTCCATTTTGAACTTGAGAAGAAGATCCTGAATGTATCTTCTTTGAATCAAATACATTCCTTCATCTATATATATGACTTGCATACCTAGGAAATATGTGAGCTCACCTAGGTCACTGATTTTGAACTCCTCTTGCATGTGTCTCTTGATCGTTTGAATGCCATTTAGATCATCACCTGTCACAATAATATCATCTACATATACACATAGATAGATAACCTCATTGTGATCTCTTTTGATGAATAGAGAAGGATCTGAGCTGCTAGCTTTGAAGCCTTGATCTTGAAGATATGTAACGAATCTGTAATTCCAAGCTCTAGGAGCTTGTTTCAATCCATACAATGCTTTCTTAAGTCTACAAACATAAGATGGATGATTAGGGTTTTCAAAACCTAGTGGTTGTGACATGTATACCTCTTTACTTATCCAACCATTTAAGAATGCATTTTTCACATCAAGTTGGAGGAGTCTCCAATTCCTTGCAGCAGCTACACTTATCAATGTCCTGATTGTAGTCATCTTTGCAACTGGTGAAAATGTTTCCTCATAGTCTATACCATGAGTTTGTGAGCATCCTTTGGCAACTGATCTTGCCTTGTACCTGCAAACTGATCCATCTGAGTTTCTTTTAACTTTATATACCCATCTGCAACCAATTACCTTTTGATTCGACGATATTGGAACCAAATCCCAAGTGTCCATGTCCTTCAATGCATCTATCTCTTCGTTCATGGCCTTTTCCCAATTAGGGTTTCCCTTTGTCTCTTCATAGGTTGAGGGTTCCTCTGAAATAGAGTCTTTTGCCAAGTAGATTGAATGCTTTGTAACAAATGTGGAATCATATCCATACCTTTCTGGCTGTTTCTTCTCTCTTACTGATCTTCTAGGTGCTTGTTTTGAGCATTCTCCAATCTCTTGCATCTTTGCTTTGCCTCTTGACTTCCATAGCTTGTAATCCTTTTCTCTTTCATCTTGGTCATCGTGTGTATCACTTCTTGGATCCTGGACCTGTGTATCATGCTTGCTTCCTAATTGATGAGAGTCGGAATCAAGATCATATGGTAGTGTTACCTTTTGTTTGTCTTCATCATACCAAGACCTGTGTTCTTCAAACATAACATCTCTACTTGTAGTGAATTGCTTGATTGAAGGATTGAAGAACTTGTAAACCATCTGAGTTGAATCATATCCAATAAACACTGCCTTTGTTGCCCTTTCATCTAGCTTACCTCTTATTTGTGATGGTACATGAACATAAGCTAAACAAACAAAAACCTTGCAATGTCCAAGACTAGGTTTTCTTCCATGCCATGCTTCATAAGGAGTCATACCTTGAAGTGATTTGGATGGTAGTCGATTGAGAAGGTACACAACAATTGAAATAGCTTCTGCCCATAGATAATGTGGCAACTTCTTCTCTTCAAGCATTGTTTGGGCTGATCCAACCAATGTCTTGTTTCTCCTCTCTGCAATTCCATTTAGTTGAGGAGAGTACCTAGTAGTCACTTCTCTTTTGATACCTTTGTCTTGCAAGAACTCATCAAACTCTTTGGAGAAGTATTCTCCCCCTCCATCAGATCTGAGCTTCTTTAGTGATCTACTTGTATGATTCTCCACATGTGCAAGATACTTCTTGAAGCAATCAAACACTTCATTCTTACTCTTGATAAAGCATAGAACAGTCCATCTACTATGGTCGTCAATAAATGAGACATAGTACCTTGATCCTGCCAATGAAGGTTCTTGACTTGGTCCCCATACATCTATATGTACTAAGTCCAATAAGTTGTTGTGGATATAGCCTTTGTGGTTGAATGGTTGTCTTTGTGCCTTCCCAATCTGACATGCATCATAGTTGTTGATCATGTGTTGCTTTGATATGTTCGGCAGTCCTAGAACACTTTGATCCTTGCATATATCCTTCAAGGTTCTTTTATTCACATGAGCAAGTCTGTTATGCCACACATCAAGCTCACTTAGGGTTTGAGACCCAAAGTTGAATAGAGCTATGTTCCTAGTTTCTCCTACTTCAAAACTAAAGAGCCTACCATGCTTCTCACCTCGGGCTATCTTTTTGAAGCCTTGACATGGATCTTCCACAAAAGCTCCATGCTAGGTGAACCTAACTTGCAAGCCTTTTTCAACTATTTGGCCTACACTTATTAGGTTTTTAGTGATAGTGGGTACATAGAGAAACTTACTTAGAATGTTTGTCCTGCCATTGGAAGCTTTGACATTACCAATCTTCTCCACATTGTGCTTTGTGTCATCCCCTGTTTGCACTTCATGTCTATGCTTTGGACTTTCCAAATCAGATAGAAGAGCAATGTTGCCTGCAACATGATTCGAACATCCTGAATCTATGTAGAACAAATGATCATCTTCTTTACCTTCTTTGTGGCTTAGATTCATAAGAAGCAATGAGTCTTCATGTGGCCGATCTTCTGAATAATTGTTGTAGTCCCTTTTATTATAGCTTCTATTGTTATTGTTGAAGTTGTGTCCACCTCTGCCTCTATTGCTTCCATATCCACCTCTTCCACTTCCTTTCTGGGTCTTCCCATTGAACCAGCAATTCTGAGTGGTGTGGTTGGTCTTATCGCATATGGCACAAGGTTGACCATTTTGACCTTTGGCTTTGTCTTGCTTTGTTCCTTTCTTCTTCCCTTTCCACTTGCTCTTGCTTGCAAAGTTGGCTTGGGAAGTCTCTTCTTCATCTTCTTCCTTCTTCTTGCCTTTCTACTTCTTATCCTTCTTATCTGCATATAATTGAATTACCATGATAAGATTTACCTTCCTTTATGCTATTTTTGGCTTCTTGATTGAAGAGTTGTGCAAGAAAGATGTTGAAGTCTGGAGTTACCATCCATGATGAGATCATAAGCTGCCGTGAAGGATTGCCATTGCTTATCACTTCAAATGCCATTGAGAATTCGCCTCATGATGACCTCTTCTTCAATCAGCTTTCCAATGGATGCTAATTGATCCGCAACCTCCTTGACCTTGGTAACAAACTCTATGATGGTTTGTTTAGGTGTCTTCTTCATTTGGTTGAACTCGTTCCAAAGATGATTCTTTCTTGCTTTGGTACTAGCAGAAAAGAAAGTCTTGAGGGCATCCCAAGTCTCTTGAGATATCTTGCATCCTCTAATATGTGGTAATAGAAAGTCAGTGATAGAGTTTAGTATGTACGACCTTGCTTGAGCATCCCTTGTGTACCATACTATGAGCTTCTCTGTCTCCTCTTGTGTAGGTCCTCCTTTGGATCTTGGAATAGGCATAGCTTCATCACCTGCTATAATTCCATAAAGATTTCTACCTTAGGCCTCCATTCTGATTTTCCAAGCCGCCTAGTTGTGTCGATCAAGCTTCTCGATCATTGAAGGAAAGCCGTCACCCATCTTGATCCAGCTCTGATACCACTGAAAGAACTTGGAGAACCTTGTAGAAGGTAGAAAATGGTGTTTCGAAGCGAAGAAGTTTGGTCAAGCCAACCGGCACAAGACCAGCCCTTGAACTTATGGAGACTCAAATAGACCTTATAGGCATGCGATAAGTTCAAAGAAACACACTATGTACTTTGGAGCATCAAGGAGAATGAGTCGACACAAAACAGATAGGTTCGCGGGTCGACTAGCTCAAAAAACTTACTATCTATGGAAGAGACAATGAACTTCAAATGCCCATAGCGACCAGCGTGATTACAATTAGAAACAATCCTTTTATGGGAGTGATACACATAGGGTTTAGTGTATGGAATGCACAAAAGTATAAGGAATAAACAAAATATGCTATAGGAATGAATGAGACATTCACCGGCGGTACTTCCTATTTTTCAGAAATATGCAGAGATTGACCCCGAGACATAAAAACTCAGATTTCTCCCAATCTATTGAACTAAATGCTTTGAAAATTTATAGGCATAAACTAAAAAGTAACACCTTTCCAATAACCCATCTTGCACTGAATTTGGAGCTCTGGTGAGAGAGCAGAAGCCTCTCCAAGATTACTAATGGCAAAGAAGATGATGTAGAGAATTGAAGGAGCAAGACAATGATGGTCACAAGTGTATGTATATTGCTTCCATGTAATGTATAAGTGATTTCCAGTCTTTATATAGACTCTAGGAGTGTTCCACGACTTCTACAAGTGAAATTTGAATTCAAATGAAGGTGGGAATGGTTGTTGGAGGGAATCAATTCAATTTCCTACAATCTAGGAAAAGTGGAGATCTAGGTTGATCTACTTTTAGGTGATTGATTGCTTGATTGAATGCAACTTCAACTACCACAAATTCATGGGATTTTGACTCTATCTTTCTACCTTTACATGTGTAAAGGTCAAGGCTTTTACAATGGTAAATGAACCATAAAAAATCTCTCAAAAAATACAATAAATGAGCATAAGGAAAAGAACTCTCCAACAGATATTCTTTCGATGCGATAGCCTTTGATGTAGATCAAATCTACCTCAAGCATAGTGTAAGCTTGATGTTCCAACAATTAGGAGCAGTTGATGAAGATATTGAAGAGGATAAATTGGTAAGACAAATTCTCATAGGGTTGAGAGGATATGATATGTGGATGCCATTCATTCTATCCACTGAATTGTCACTAGATCATTTCACTCTTGATTTGAATGAGTTGCTAGGACACATGCTAACTTTTGAGTAGGATGTCAATGGTGACGTTGATAAAAGTACAATTCAAGCAATGTATTCAGAGGACAAGAAGAAGATTAACAAGGGCAAGCAACAATTCAATGAAGATGAAGGTACGACTAGTCAAGCTAACTTCCTAAGAGGAAGAGGTGGTGGCAAAGGAAGAGGAAGAGGCAGAAGCAATAAAGATGGTGTCAAAGCTTGCTAGATTTGTGGTAAGAAAAATCATTTAGCTCATGAATGTTGGCACAATAAGCAAAATGGTGGAGGATATAATCAAAATTTGAATTCAAGAGGAAGAGGTAATAGAAATCAGAGAGTTAATTTCAAAAGTAGAGGTTACTTTGGAAGAAATGCAGGTAGAGTCTTCCAAAGTGTATCCTACAATAATACCTACTACAACTATGCTTCAGATCAGAAGGAGGATTCAACCTTAATTATGAATGCAACTTGCGAATGAAAAAGTGAAGATCAAAGGGTCTTTTACATTGAATCAGGGTGTAGCAATCACCTGAGTGGAAACATAGCTTTGATGACTAATTTTGAGAATAAGGTAACCTATCATGTAGTTCAAATAAGTGATAACACAAAGCACAATGTGAAGTCCATTGGATCAGTAAAGGCCAAGGATGGAAGTACTCTTCTAAGTAAGGTTTTGTATGTTCCTACAATCCCAAAGAATCTAATAAGTGTAGGACAAATTGTAGAGGAAGGTTATGAAGTAAGGTTCACTAATGATGGAGTTTTTGTGGAAGACCGTGGCAATGGGTATAAACAAATTGTTTCAGGAAAGAAAGAAGGAAGGCTATTCACATTGAAGATTCAAGGCAATATTGTTCATGCTTTATTACCTATGGAGGACACAAGATCTCTGAGTTAGATCTTTGGTATAAAAGGCTTGGACATTCCAATGAAAGAGGTATTAAGGATATGATCAATAATGGTTCAGTGCTTGAATTGCCTAATGTTGCAGGTCAACATATGACATACATATGTAAAGCATGTTGATTAGGTAAGGCTTATAAGCAATCATATAATAAGCATGGCTTCATGTATTGAGAGAAGCTTGAATTGGTACATAGAGATGTGTGGCGACCATCAAAGGACTTTAGTATTAATGGTTCAAGATATTATGCGATTTATGTTGATGATGCTACTAGGTGGATCATTATATATGTGATAAAAGATAAATCAGAGGTGTTCAATACAGTTAAACATTTTCATGTATATGAAGAAAGAGTTTCAGGACAAAAATTGAAGAGACTAAGGTTAGATGGAGGGGGAGAGTATTTCTCTAATGAGTTCATTGATTACTTATGGAATGCATATATAAAAAGGGAAGTGAAGTTACTTGCAGGTACTCTCCTTAATAAAATGGTGTAGCAAAAAGGAGGAATAGAACTCTTGTTGTGATGAGGCTGTAAATACAACCACATACTTGGTTAATAGGCTACCATGTAAAGCTTTGCAAGGTATGACACCTTATGAGGCATGGTGGGGTAAGAGAACTACCTTAGATCATTGCAAAGTATTTGGATGTTTGGCTTATGCATATGTGCCATTTCAGTTGAGGCATAAATTGGAACCTAAAGCTAAAAAGTATATTTTCATTGGTTATGATGATAAGGAGATGGGTTATAGGTTGTGGAGTCCATCCACAAAGCAATTCCTTCTGTCAAAGGATGTTACATTTGATGAGCCAGGTACTTGGTATGCAGGTACAATTAACATTAATGCAGGTGATGAAGAAACATTGAACCAGAAGAAAGGTAAAACAAAGGTTCAAATATTTGATGAAGAAGAGAACAATGAAGCATCAATTGAAGTTGAAGAAACACCAAGGTTTGATCCAGAATGTGATGAACTAGAAACTTCAAGAAGTGGAGAACTCAGAAGGTCATCAACGCACAAATGGCAACCTACAAGGTATAGCTATGATACTTCATTTTTGACCACTAAAGATTATGCATACATGGTGAAAGTAGAAGAAGATCCTTCTACATATGAAGAGGCAAAAGGTAAGGAAAATTGGGAGAAAGCTATGCATGAAGAGTATGATGCATTAATGGAAAATAAACCAAATAGTCAGAAGATCATTGGATGCAAATGGGTCTACAAGACAAAGAGGTATGCAGATGGAAGTGTGTCCAGATATAAAGCTAGACTTATTGTGAAAGGGTATGATCAGACATATGGGATAGATTATGATGAGACTTATAGTCTTGTGGAAAAGATGACAACTATAAGGACTCTCATAGCTATTGCTGCATGTAAAGGTTGGAAGATATGTCAATTGGATATGAAAAATGATTTTCTAAATGGTTACATTTTAGATGATGTTTTCATGGAGCAACTAGAGGGTTTCAAGAATAAAAGGTATCCAGAGTATGTATGTAAGCTCAAGAGAGCTTTGTATGGTTTGAAGTAGGCCCCAAGGGCATGGAATTATATACTTGTGAAGTTCTTAAAGGAGCTTGGTTTCCAAGTGTCTAAGGTAGATAGTAGCTTGCTTGTTAAAGCAAGTGATGATGGGTTCAGTTATATGTGCATATATGTTGATGACATAATTCTTACAGTTACAAATGAGAAGGGCATACAAGGTCTCAAGAAGCAAATGGAGAAAGAGTTCAAGATCAGTGACTTGGGAGACTTGTCATATTTCTTAGGCATGGAGTTTTCATATACTCAACATTGAGTATATGTGACTCAAGGAAGGTATTTGAAGTACTTGCTAATCAAGTTTAAAATGGAAGATTGCATGGTAGCACCTACTCCAATGGAGGTGAATCACAAATTGAGCAGATATGGAGGAGAAGAAATCAATGACATGAAGCTATATCAAAGTCTAGTTGGTAGTTTAATCTATGCTACTTTAACTAGGCTTGATTTGTCATATGCAGTTGGAGTGTGTTGTCTCAATTCATGCATTGTCCTAGGAATGAACATTGGATTGCAGGAAAAAGGGTGCTAAGATACATTAAGGGTACACTCAAAGATGGTTTTTTTAATGGATTTATATCAGATACAAATATCAAGATATATAGTGATACAGATTGGGCAGGTAATTCTGATGATAGGAGGTCTACCTATGGGTATCTATGTTATGTGGGAGATAAGTTAATCTCTTGGTGTTCTAAGAAGCAACATACAATTGCTTTGTCATCTAGAGAAGCAGAGTATAAAGGTATGGTTGAAGCTGCAAAAGAGGTTATATGGTTGGAGACTCTCATGAAGAGTTTTGACAGCATTCCGAGTATACCCACTATTCATGGAGATAATATGAGTTCATTGTATCTAGCTGCTAACCCTGTATTTCATGCGAGGACTAAAAATATTGAGATTCAATATCATTTCTTGAGAGAGAAGGTGATTGATAAAGAAATTGAAGTCATACATACTTCAACAAAAGATCAGATTGCAGATATGTTAACCAAAAGCTTGGATGGACCTAAGCTACAAAGGTTCAAAGACATGGCAGGTATAAAGAAGATGGAGAAAATCACAATTGATTATTGAGGGGGACCTGTTGGTGGAAGACAATCAACAATTGGTGATTTGGACAAGAATTGAAGAAAAGAATAAAGCAAAGTTCAATATATGATTGTTGAAGCTCAAGGTCAAGGGCAAAGCATGGAAGCGCATCAAAGAAGTGGACACACAAGAAGATGGAGCAAGTAGGGAGCTCCAAGAAGTGTATGTCAAATTTTCACAAGAATTCCCTACAAAAATAGTGATTTTCATCACTAAAAACATTTGTAAATACAATTTTCCATTTTTGTAACTCCATTTTGTTCAAGCCGAGGAGTCCTCGAGCTTGAGGAGTATTAGAAGTATCATCCTACCAATTTTCATAATTTTTAGACTTCGTTTGAGCCCTCAAATAAGCCCTGGAACCTAATTTTTAACTAGGCCGGACACTAGGTCTGGACAGGGCCAAAACCAGTCAAAAAACTATAAAAAGAGCTAGAGAGGTTAGCTTGTTAGAGAATAGAGCTTTTGTAAGAGAACTCTTTTGCAATCAAAGCTTTCCATTGTTCCTCTCTTGGATCTTACCTTGTGCGCGTGTGTGTATGTGTGTCCATGTTTGTGTCCTCATGTCTCCGCGGATTGACAAGTAAAGGAGGTGGTGCTTACGCTTGAGCTACACCATATTTTGGCAGCGCTGTCGGGGAGAGAGCTTCGAGGACGAGCGTTGTGATGGTAAGATCGTAGATTTTCGACATTGGAAGGTAAAAAAACTGTCATTTCTGTTCATTTTCTGATTTTTCCTCTTCATCTTCATCATCATCACCATCTTCATCTTCTTCCATCTTCTTCTTCATAGAAATTTCTTGTTTTTTAGTGCATTTTCACCATTTTCATACCATCTTTTATGCATTATTGTGTGAGAAGGAGTTAGAAGGTGCAAGGGAGAGCAAGTGCTTGTGTTTTTTTCATGATTTTCTACACATACGGAGCTCACCATTGCTCGACACTCATAAATTTGAATTTCCTGCCAAAAAACGCGATTCTGACTGAAAATCGCGATTTTCATAAAATTCAAATTTTTTCAAAAAATCACGATTTTCTATTTCTCGCCTAAAAGCTTGTTGAAAAGAACATGATTCTGAGGTCATTCTCAAAATCGCGATTCTCTGGTTGTGCTCAAAATCGTGATTCTCTAAATTTCTCAAAAAACACGATTCTGAACAAAAACATGATTTTTTGTAAACACGATTCTCTGTTGGCAATCGCAGTTTTCAAAAACACGATTCTCAGCCAAAATCGCGATTTTTAAATAAAAACACAAGTTTGAGAGAACACGATTTTCAGTGGGCTCAAAATCGCGATTCTCACAAATCACGATTTTCAACCAAAAACACGATTGTGAGCAAAAACACGATTCTCTGTTGGCAATCGTGATTTTCAAAAACACGATTTTCATCCAAAAACAGGATTTTGTGAAAACACGCTTCTCTGTGGCCTCAAAATCGCAATTTTCAAAACAGGATTCTCTAAGGTACAGAATCGCGATTTTCAAAACATGATTCTCAATCAAAATCGCGATTTTTTGGTCATTCTAAAAATCGCAATTTTCATAGGTGTTCAGCATCGCGATTTTCATAATTTCACAGCATCGTGATTTTCATCGGTGCTCAGCATCGCACTTTTCATAATTTCACAGCATCACGATTGTCATAGGTGCTCAATATCGCGATTTTCATAATTTCACAGCATCGCGATTTTCATAGGTGCTCAGCATCGCGATTTTCATAATTTCACAGCATCGCGATTTTCATAGGTGCTCAGCATCGCGATTTTCATGATTTCACAAAATCGTGATTTTTGTGGTTGCTCAGCATCGCGATTTTCATGATCCCTCAGAATCGCGATTTTCATAAGAGTCCAGCATCGCGATTTTCAGACCCCCCAAAATCACGATTTTCACACAAAATCTTATTTTTCCAAAAGGTCCTGTTTGCCTGTTTTGATCCCCATGAGCCTGATTTGACATAACTTTTTCATCAAAAGGCCATTTTTTGAGCTCTATAGCTTGTTGGAAAGCTTGTTTCAAATCCTACATGGCCTCAATTGTTTTTTATAAGAATAATGCGTTGATTTTCAGATAGGATAATTTGAAGTTGACCTTCAGGTGAGACCTGGAACCCAAGGGGACTCCAAAGGATTTTGAGCCATACCAAGGGGAAATTTTGGACTCTTATCCAAAGCTTATGAACCTGAGATCTGGTAGACACCTAGGCAAGGATAGAAAAAGCATTCGATTTTCTGAGGCTAGTATCAACCTTACAGCTAAGGTTTGGGCACAACAACTGAGTGGTTATCCTTACGTACTAAGCTCTGACACAAGTGACTCAGAAATGTCTTTTAGCATGGGGAAACCTGTAGGTGGCTCAGGAACTGCCCATCTACAAACACCAGAAGGTCCCTATAAGACACAGTTGGAATATATTCGGACCAACCGATTAGGTGCTCGCATCTATGAGGATGGCCTGAGGCGATCAGTGGTCCAACTCAAAAGTCCAGATCAACCTTTTGGACTTGAACACCCAGTAGTCAAGTTCGAAGAGGGTTCATACATTGATAAGGAAGGAACCATGTATGTGGTCACCAACCTACCAGATAGGACCGATGAGTTTGGAAATATCATTCATGAGAATGAGATAGGAGACCTAGAACAAGGAAATGTAGGACAAGGACCCCAGACTCCAAGAGGTAAGTCAGTTTTGACCAGAGTGATCACTCCAGATTGCATCCCTCAAGACAACAAAAGCATAGAACTATTCTTGAATAGAGAAACAAAGGAATCCTTTTGGAGATTCAAGCCAAATCAACCTAGCCAACTGGGCATAGTCATCATCTATGAATTCAAAGATCCTCAGATACGAGGCAAATTTTTCTACCTAGATAACACATCAGAGAAGATGTTCTTGGTAACAGAACATGATAGACATGCATATACTTGGAAGAATGAATTGATTTTCCCTCCACCAAGATCCAATGTTTCCCATGGTCTCCAAGGAGTCGGATCATCCCAAGCTCATGAAGCCCAGAGAGATAGAACTAGGGAGAGACCTGAGGTGAGTTTTGCACACACTGTGGGTAGAAATGGATCAGGATTTGAAAATGAAAGACCTAAAAGAGAGAGACATCAAGCACATAGGCAACAAAGAGATGAACATGATTTTCCACTGCCTAGACCCCGAGAGCACCCAAGAACCCTTAGAGCCACTCAAGTGATCAAGGCAATGAAGAATTATTTTGATGGGACATGAGATCCTTATGATCATGTGGCCGAGTTCAAACAAGTGCTAAGAGCTGAACATGTTGAGGATTTGTTCACCCAGTACGAGGCATTTGGTTTGACTCTTAAGGGCACTGCCTTAGCTTGGTTTCAACCATTGAGTAGTCACAATTATCGCAATATAGTTCAACTGCTAGACGAATTCATTGTAGGATTTTCCAAGAGTGGTATTAGGCATAACACATCATCTTTGATCCACAAGTTCAAGCAGACACCCCAAGAAACAGTGTGACTAGCAGGTAGAAGGTTCAGACAGTACCTAGAAAGATGCCCTGCTCCAGAGTTACCTAGACTAGCCAAACAAGCAGCTTTGTTCTTAGATGGCTTACTGAGCACAAAGTTAAGATCATATGTGTACTTGAAAGAGCCTAGATCCATAGAAGAGTGTGTGTGGACGTGCATTGACATAGCAGATAACTTGGGTGAGGAGTTAGGATTGTCCAAACTCTATAAGGATTCTGATAGTTCTACTAGTCATACTTTGAGAATCTCCACGGAAATAGATGAGATAGCTGAGCAAGTTGCCAAGAAGTTGGGAGTCCAAAATTGACAAACTCAGAGAGTCACCTCATTGAACCGATGTTATACCTGCGAAGGGGACCACATGGCTAATGTATGCCCAATGCAGAACCAAAATATTAGAGAAAGGAATGCTCCATATTGCACTATTGAGAGAAAATACACAAACCACACAGCTCAAGATTGTCCCTACAATAAGCAGGCTATTAGACAAACTTATCAGCAACCTTACCAACAAGGTAGGTACCAGAAC
Source organism: Ceratopteris richardii (assembly GCA_020310875.1). Lineage (NCBI taxonomy): Eukaryota > Viridiplantae > Streptophyta > Polypodiopsida > Polypodiales > Pteridaceae > Ceratopteris > Ceratopteris richardii. The sequence continues at coordinate 167,713,944 of CM035422.1, forward strand.
CAATACCAACAACCGTATTATAGAACACAACAATAATATCAGGCACCATATAGGCCACAACTAGTCTTGGGAAACCAACCACCAGCTCCCGCCAACGTGATTCGAGTCAAGTATGTTGCAGGAGAGGAAAATCCTAATAGAGCATTGGTGCCACTAACGCCATTGATACTAGATAATGACTCTCATGCGCATTGCTTAGACTACTCCCATGAAGGTACTCCACATGCTTATTACATAGAGTCACCTGAGCATAGTGAGATTTACTCGTATCCATATGAGGCACCACCTATGGAACAAAATTGGGAGCGAGAATACTCCAATGTCATGTATACGAATCCCAACCCTAGGCCCCAATTGAGACAAGTAAAACCACAAGCCCCTAGAGGACCATGTTTTAGATGTCAGGGTGACCATTTCATTCATGAATGTCCCCACTCACCAACTCTCGGCCAAGGACAGAACATCACGATACAAGCCTTTTGTCCTGAGTGTGGTAAAGACCATCTCCCCAGAGATTGTCCAAGAAACCCCTCTAGTGCTCCCAAGGTCACACCCATAAATGTGGTAGGTTTAGTGGTGGATTCAAGTGCTAGTAGTAGTAATGTGGCCCCTGTACAAGTAGTCACTAGAGCACAAGCCTTAAAACAGGATAAGCCAACTGAACAATCAGAGTCCAGTGAATCAGGAGAGCCTAGCAAGCAGAAAACAAAAACATGGAAAGATACAAGAGAGAAGGCCAATCGCAAGTGGAATAAAACGTTATCAAAATTAGAAGAAAGCCTGAAAGAAGCGAAAACAAAAATAGATGACATTGCATCTCAAAGCCCCTCGCATGTTGAAACTCCATTTACTCCACCTCATCCCACCCCACCACCCATTGTAAATAGGCTGCAACCACGGTCTATTCTTGCAGATCCAACCTAGAAGGCTTGGACATGATGTTCAAGGCCTACTAGGCTCGTCTTCAAGAAGGGCCAACAGCTGCAAACCTAGAAAAGAATTACCGTAGAGCGGATTTAGAGATTGAACGGATGAAAATGTGCATGAAAATGGTAGAACAAGCTCAAACTATACTCGAGACTAGTTAAAAGTTCAATCAGACAAACTCTGTCAAACCAAATTTGCATTTCCAGGGCTTACTAGAAAGATTAGAGCAGTTGGTAAACAAACCACAAGTTTCTTTACCTCCACAGGCTCAACCAGTTATTTGTTGATATATTTAGGTAGTGATGTGTGTGAACACACTAGGACCGTCGGGCTACTTTTTTCCCTCTTTAGGAGGTTTTTTTCCCCCGGCTTGTATATACGCCTATTGACCTAATGGGCTACTTATCTTTGTACATTCTCTAGTAATACAGTCAGTATTCTGTGTTGTGCTCCAAGCTTCTTCTTCTTTCTTGTGCTGTTCACATGCTTCCAAAGACCTCTAACTCCAACAATTGGTATCAGAGCAGGTTGTCGCTTCATCTAGGGCGCCGTGACACTCCTCCGTTTGTAGTCTCAGAATCATACGAATTTTGGTGAGCATACTCAGGGTGTTTCGGCCTTCGAATGCACTATCGCAGCGCTTGTGCAGGCTATTTCATCTTTTTGTGCCAAAGGTATATACCTATTTTTGTTCGCCAGTATAAGCGTCTCGAAGTCTGCTACATGTTTAGAAGAACTCGTCTAGGCAGTTCCGTTCAACTTTTTGAGATACAATCAATTTTCTGCATCAAGGTATTTTATTCACTAGCCATGGCTGAAAGCAGTGATGTATTCCATATGTTGGCTGTTGAGGATAAGTTGAATGGTACCAACTACCCATTATGGGCTTATATGATGCGACATGTATTGGTTGCAAAAGGATTGTGGAACATTGTGTAGGGTGTTGAAAGACGTCCTGTTACACTTGTAACAACAGGTACTGCGAAGACAGGTGCTGGAGCTGATGAAGATGGTGTCGAAGATGATATTGTGCAGATTCCTGTTCATGCTATTGTTTCTGCTGCACCTACTGCAGAGCAGATTTGTTGGGATGGCAGAGATGCCCAGGCATATGCATTGATAGCTTTGTTTGTCAAATGTGCCATTATTCCTCATATTTGCTCTTGCAGAACAGCTAAGGATACTTGGGATACACTTACCACATTGTACCAAGCTAGGAATGAGGCTCGTGTTGCTTACCTCCAAAAACAGTTGGAGAGTGAGCACATGAAGGAAGGTGATTCTATGGACAGTTTCCTAACAAAGATCAAAGACTTGAAGGAAGAGTTGATTTCTGTTGATGAGGTTATACCAAATAGCTCACTTGTGCACACCGTTATGAATGGTCTTCCTGATTCATATCAGAGTTTTGCTTCTACTCTTCGGTTGATGATGAAAGGCAATCCAAATGCCTTGTCATTTGATGGCTAGTCAGAAGGGCAAAGGAAAATGGAGTTCTTCTACTAGTAAGCAGAAATCTACAAATGCTGCACATTCGAAGAACCAAGACAAAGATGAGAAAAAATCAGAAAAGCGGAAATTGTTTTGTAAGTACTGTAAAGGGAATGATCATATCATAAAGGACTGTACAAAATTGGCTGCAAAAGAGGCAAAGAAGAAAGAGGCTGGAATGGTTGTTGCAGAAGCCTTTACACCAAAAACGGAGTCTGCTAATCTTGTGCAGGAAGAAGAATGGGCGTTCACTACTGTTTGCAGTTTTGACCCATCTTCTCATGAGCAGTGCATGTCTACACTAGACTCAGATGTTTGGTACTTTGACAGTGGGGCGACCGAACATATTACCTCCCAGCGCAGTTTCTTCTCTTCACTTGAGCCTGCCCCTACAGGGAATACTGTTACATGTGCCAACAACTCATCTTATATTGTATGGGAGTTGGTAAGATCATTTTGACTAGTGCTGATGGTAGTTCTTTCACTTTGTTAGATGCTTTATTTGTGCCAGGGATCAAGAAGAATCTGTTATCAGTTTCTGCATTAGCCAAGATTGGCTTGTTGTGAAATTTGTTGATGACAGATGTACAGTTCATGATCTGTCAAATGGCGATGTTATTATTGCTTCTGGCATTTTATGTCGTGGGCTGTATAAGCTCATAGACTATAAAAGATCTGAAAATGATTTGGCATGTGTAGTAAATGATTCTCAGGCTATGTCAGATGCAAAGCTTTGGCATGCACGCTTTGGTCATCTGAATTTTGCCAGTTTGCTACGCCTGCAGAAATCTGAAATGGTGTCCTCTTTGCCCAAACTTGAGACACCTGGAAAACATGTTTTTGAAGGCTGTATTTTGGGCAAAATGCAGCGTTCTGCCTTTCAAAAAGATGGTTCAGTTTGGGCTACACAAAAATTGCAGCTTGTACATAGTGATGTTTGTGGTCCTATGTAGACACCCTCTTTTGGAAATTACCTTTACATCGTGACTTTCATTGATGATTTTTCCAGGCATGCATGGGTATATCCACTCAAAGAAAAGTCCGAAGTGCTCATGTGCTTTAAACAGTTTTTGGTTTTGGCTGAAAATCTGTCAGCATGTAAAATGGGCACCCTCCGTTTTGATCGAGGGGGGGAATATGTCTTCTGATTTTAATGCATTTTTGGCTGAACATGGGATAAAACATCAGTGTACAGTGCCTTATACACCTCAACAAAATGGAGTTGTTGAATGAAAGAACAGGTCACTCATGGAGATGGTGAGGTGCATGGTCAAAAGTCAGGCTTTATCACATAGTTTCTGGCTTGAGGCTGTCATGTGTGCAGCAATCTACTGAACAGGTGTAGCACTAAAGCGCTGCAATCTATCACTCCATGTGAGGCTTGGCATGACCGCAAGCCATCTTTTGCTCATTTGCGTGTTTTTGGTTGTTTGGCATATGCACTAGTGCCTGAACAACATCGCAGAAAATTGGATGATAAGGCAGTAAAATGTATTTTTGTCAGGTACAGTTCTGAAAGTAAAGGCTATCGTCTGTATCATCCATAGACTAAACACATTCTGGTTAGCCGTGATGTTTTCTTTGTGGAAGATGCTATTCAGCCATTGCTTTCATGTACTAAGGAGACATCTGTTAGCTCCAAAGACATGTATGATACTTTGATGCCTCTTTTTATAGGTGGATAGTCTAGTGCTGGTCCTAATGAGGCAACTTCTCAGCCTTTGCAGGTTTCATATGATGATGTAGATCATTCCATTTCTGATGCAGATTTACATGATGCACTTGTTGATGAGAGAGCTGATATTGAGTAGGCAAAAACTATGCCAAAATGGCTGGTGCAGACTTTGCGTGACAGCAAATTAAATGCACCTTTGTCATATCATACTCGTTCAAGCTCTGATAGTGCCTATTTTGCATCAGATTGCTATGCTATGGCTGCGTCTAGTCTCTATGATGAGAATGAGCCTATTTCTTTTGATGAAGCACAAAATTCAAAAAATTGGATGGCTGCTATGCAATCTGAATATGATGCCATAATGAAGAATGGTACATGGTCTTTATGTGACTTGCCTCCTGGCAAGAAGGCCATTGGCACTAAGTGGGTATACAAGCTGAAGTGTAAACCTGATGGTACAGTTGACAGGTATAAGGCTAGGCTTGTTGCAAAGGGTTATGCACAGGAAAGAGGCATTGATTTTGATGAGACCTTTGCACCTACATGCCGTATGACTATAGTTCGGAGCATTTGTGCACTTGTAGCCCATCATGGTTGGAATGTACATCAGTTGGACATTAAAACAACATTTATGAATGGTGACTTGCATGAAGAAGTGTATGTTTTTCAGCCCCCTCACTTTGTGCAGAAAGGGCATGAAAACCAGGTGTGAAGGTTAAAGAGGGCATTGTATGGTTTAAAGCAAGCACCATGTGCTTGGTATGAGAACATACATGCCTATCTAGTTGCACATGGTTTTGAGAACAGTCCAACTGAAAGCACCTTATATGTTAAGCGTGCTAATGATGTGCTTCTGATCATTGTTGTCTTTGTTGACGACATGTTGCTCACTAGTCCTATTGAGAAGCATATTGCTGATTTCAAGGCTGATTTGCATGCCTCATTTGAGATGTTTTATTTGGGGCATTTGCATCACTATTTGGGCATTCATTTTATGCAAGTTGATGGTGGAAGGGCTTTGTGTCAAACGAAATACATTGATATATTATTGCAGCGTTTTGGCCTTGAAGACTGTAAGCCTATTGCCACTCCTATGGAGACAGGTTTACGATTGAGTCTTCATGTTGCTGGAGATGCATTTGATGTTGTTCTCTATGAGTAGGCTGTTGGATGCTTGATTTACTTATGCATTACTCGGCCAGATATTCAGTTTGCTATCTCACACATGAGCAAGTTTATGCATTGCCTAGGAATCACGCATTGGAAGGCGGTTAAGCGTATCTTTTGCTACTTGAGTGGTACTCGGCTACTTGGGTTGTTTTATCCCAAGGGGGGATCACTACCACCAAATTTGCATGCTTCTTGTGACTTAGATTGGGCTGGTTGCTATGACACTCGTGTCTCCACCAGTGGTTTTTGCTTCATGCTTGGCAGCTCATGTATATCTTGGTTGAGCAAGAAGCAGCCTACTATGGCCACTTCCAGTTGTGAGGCTGAGTATAGGGCAGCTTTCACAACGACTGTGGAGTGTGTGTGGCTTAGACGCCTTATGGCTGATTTGGGTGTTGGCCAGTCTTCTGCCACCACCATCTTCACTGATAGTCAGAGCGCATTGGTAGTTGCGAGGAACCCTGTGTTCCATGCTCGCACTAAGCACATTGAGGTGCATTATCACTATTTTAGGGAGAGGTTCTCTACTGGGGAGATCAGCTTGGCTTATGTGCCCACGCAGGAGAACATAGCAGACCTTTTCACGAAGGCTCTGCCTAGGGAGAAGTTTGAAGCTTTCCGCAAAGCTTTGGGCTTACTTCCTTTTGTGGAGTGATTTCCACATAGCTTGGCACTTCCTTATACTTGAGTGCAAGCTCCTTGTTCACTGCATCACTCCCAAGGGGGACTTGTTGATATATTTAGGTAGTGATGTGTGTGAACACACTAGGACTTCCGGGGCACTTTTTTCCCTCTTTAGGAGGTTTTTTTCCCCCGGCTTGTATATATGCCTATTGCCCTAATGGGCTACTTATCTTTGTACATTCTCTAGTAATACAATCAGTATTGTGTGTTGTGCTTCAAGCTTCTTCTTCTTCCTTGTGTTGTTCCTGTGCTTCCAAAGACGTCTAACTCCAACATTATTGAAAGAGGAAGCTCACCACCAAGGGGAGCTTATGTTCCTAATTCCACAGATGCTGGAATACCTCCTTCAGTTCAACAGTACTCTCAAGAGTTCTTGCGGGAAATACAAGAAGAGGAATGGTCCAAGGAGAAGGGAAATTCCCCTCCTATTCCTGAGATTGATTATCTTCATGATCAATTTCCCCAAGACATTCCATCCATTTATGGAGATCAAGTCGAGCAACAAGAAGACGAAAGGTTAGATTTTGAATCTAATACCTTAGAAGAACTGCCTCAATTTCTAGGCCCATGGAAATCTGAATCTCTTTAGATCAGAGCTCCCACAATACTGGTAAGACATGAAGACTCAGTGGTCCCGTGGAACACTGATGTCGTGAAGAACACTAAGGTTCAATGTCATCTCACAGTAGAAGAGCTGCTAAAAGAAAAACCTGAACTATGGGATCATGTCAAGGATCAGGTTCCAGAACTTGATTCCAAAATGACAAAATCAGGCTCTAAGCAGAAAGTTCCAGAGATACGTCTTGATAAAATAGGAGACATGTGTGAGGGTGAAGAAGGTAATACTTATCTTCCAATCACCTACCAAGGTTACACAACCAAAGCATTCATAGATTCAGGTGCTGGTGTTGCTATTGCGGCCACCTCCTTGTGGAAGCGATGGGGCAAACCCACATTAAGCCCAACTAGAATGAAGCTTCAAATGGCCGATGGTCATTTTGAAAGACCTCTAGGATTTCTTGAAGGGATAACTCTAACCACTTGTGGTGTAGAGTTTGAGCACAGATTTGCTATATGTGACTTTGAGAAAAATAATGTTTATGAGATGATCCTAGGAAGACCCTTCCTACGACAATTGCAAATAGTACAGGATTGGGGAACCAACTCCTTGTACTTACAACAGTTAGGGGTCACCACCAAGGTCAATTTGAGGGATTACTCCTTTAGAGATGTACCACCCCTACAGTGGAATCCTATCCACAAAGTGAAAGAAGATTCCATCTCTGTGCATTCTGAAAGTTCACCTGATCCATCATGGCTGCATGAAGATACTCATTTGTGGATGTGCAAGGTTGTAGAGGAAGAGGAAAAATGTTTAAAGGCAAGAGAAGAAGGAACTTCGCAAGGAGATAGACCAGTTAGAGACCCAACCTACACACCGATGATCTTTCCAGATGAGGAATTTGAGCCTCATGGTTGGGTAAAAATTGTGGCTACCATGGACATTGCAGTCAATGAAGAACAATGGACACCACATTGTGATGAGGAGGGTTATGATATTTCAGTGTTCATGTGTCAGCCCTTGCTAGAAGAATGTAGCCCTAGTGATGTCATAGAAGAAGAAGAGAACGATGATGATCTAGAGTCCATTGTGATGGATAGTTGCTTTACCTCGGAAGAGCACTATTTAGAAGATGTAGGAGTGTTTAACCAAAAAGAAGAAGAAGCTCTCACAAGCATTAAAATGGTAAATTCAAAGGATGGAAGTGAGAGCAGTCAAAAGAAAAAGAAAAGAAAAGCAGTGAAACAAGAAGAGGAGGAATCATTGTTTGAAGTACCAAAGAATTTCAAGAAATATGAAGTTGACGACCGCAAAATTTTGGTACAAATGCCTAAGAGAGAGGTTATCATAGGAGAATCATATGATAATAAAGAAAAGACAAAAAAGATTGTTGTGACCATTGAGGAGAATGAAGAGAGATGTACCTACATAGGAGACGACTTAAGTGCTCAAGAAGAGATGGAGCTTGTAGCTCTATTAAGGGAATATAGGGACATGTTTGCATGGCACTATAGAGACTTGAAGGGGGTAGATCCGAGGATATGCTCTCATACAATCCCCATGACTGCTGAAGCCAATCCCACCAAACAGAAGCCCTACACATATAATGACACTTATGCAGCTAAAATAAAAGAGGAAATTGATAGGTTGATTGAAGCTGGATTTATCTATGAGATTGAGCATACTGAATGGGTGTCCCCCATTGTAGTGGTGCCCAAGAAGAATGGAAAGTTGCAAGTGTGTATTAACCTTAAAAAAGTTAATGCCGCTACCATCAGAGATAGCTATCCACTTCCAATCACCGAACATTTATTGGAGCGTGTTGCAGGCAAGGAAGTTTATAGCTTCCTTGATGGGTTTTCAGGTTACAACCAAGTAGCCATTGCCCCTGAAGATCAACACAGGACGGATTTTGCCACCGAATGGGGAATCATTGCATTTCGTGTGATGCCATTTGGGCTCACCAATGCACCTACAACATTCCAAAGGCTCATGTGTCATGTCTTCAAAGAGTTCTTGCGAAAGAGCTTAGAAGTATATGTGTATGCTTACACATTCACTATTTGTGTTGAACGATTTTCCTCAGCATCATTTGTGGATAGCCAAACTTTTGTACTAGGACTTTCCGTACAATCGGAGCAAGGATACTTACAATTTTCACCTCCACTTATACCAAATATGCACCTAAGGGTTTTTTGATCCCCAAACATGTATTGAACAAAGTTATGAGATGATTTATAGTGCATTGAACAATATTCAAATAAGCCTTTCTCTATCTTTTCTACAAATCTAATGAGATCATGTATTGTACGAAAAGTAGGGGGCTTACCAGTTTCAGGATCAAATGGATAAAGAGTTCCACCGGTCCATATATTAGTATACTTCTTTGTTTTGTTGCAAAGACTTTGAAGTTCCATGGGATTCAGAGCTCTAGATACACCTTCCTTGCTGTATTCAGAATACGTGTGATCCACAATAATGTTGATGTGAATTTTTTTACTTGCATTGGTTCCTCCATTGATTCAGAAAGAAGAAGTTGGAGAACATTTGATGCTTGATTCCATCTTTTGCAAAAATGAAGCTCCAAGAATATGTGATGCATGAATTCATGAAAAGACAAAAATGCTTCTTTGATGAGCTTTTATAGACCTCTATATCTTCGAGAAAGACACAGAAAATATGAGAAAATTGAAATTTACAAAAAATTCAAGACAAATGTCACTTTACAATAATTTCACACGAACTTTAGATGGTTTCTTAAAATAATGAAATCTAAGAGATTTCTTTCTAGATACGTTTTACATCAGATCTCAAACGATTTGAGAAGTTAAATCCTATTTTGTTAACAAGTATGAAATTCCTTACAAAAACCATTTTTTGTCATATTTATCCCTAATGATGGATGGCTCTTCATTGATGCGGCAAGATTCTAACACCCCCATGCAACTATGGAAGATGTTTTCCCTCCTATAGGCCCACAAGTAGTGATATATGCTCAATATTTTGGACTTTTCTTTGTACCTGTATAGACTTAAAAGAAATTTTTGAGAAGTTAAATTAGACCCTAAGATCTATCTAACAAGCTCTGAATCAAGTCAAATCCATGTTTCAAATTTGAGAAACATCCACTTCAAGATAGGCTATGTGTGTATATCACTCTCTATCTATGTGCAAAAATATAGGTTCACAAACCTGGCGATTTCTCATAATTCACTCAGTAGAAAGACTTGAAACTTTGGCACATTTGGGGAACTATACAAGAGAAAAAATTAAGCTTGAAATCAACAAAAATGAGCACAACAAACATCAAATAATTCTCAACAATTTGGTGCAAACATAATTGTGAAAGCCTAACTACACCTCTAGATAGAAAGGAGAAAAATCACGAGAAAATGAGATAAGCAAACAAGGGGGCTACTTGCTAGAGTTTAAGGCTTCACTAAAATAAGTGAGAAATTGATGGAACTTATACAAATCAAGAAACAAAGGTGAAACCTTGCTTTCATAGAACTTTACTTTTCCTAGAAACCACCCATCAATTAGTGTAGGTGGACATTTTGGTGGGTAATTGATGAGATTTGAATTTGATTGACTTTTGGTGGGAGCTCTAACTTGATTCCATGACGTGGAATACTTTGTTTTGACTCATCCACTTGAAAACCTTCTAGATGAGTCCCTTTTTATGTTTGAGACTTGATTTTCAACACACTCCTCCTGAATTCTTAATGCATTAGTCCTTCATTCCAAAGTGTTGTAGCTTTACTCCATTTGAAGATTTGGTAAACATATCCACAGAGTGATCCTTTCTAGTCACATGCACTACCTTTCCATCCTTTGACATGATCTTTTCACTAATGAATTGGTAATGTACTTCTATGTGCTTGGGCCTTGCATGGAACATCAGAGTTTTAGCCAAGCATATGCTACCTATGTTGTCACAAAAAATAGGTACTTGATTAACTTGAAAATCAAGATCAAAAAATAATTTTGTGAGCCATATAAGCTCACATGAGACTTGTGCTAAGCCCCTATACTTACCTTTGGTCAAGAAGAGAGCCACTCTTGGTTGTTTCTTTGACATTCATGAGATGGTATTCTTCCCTAGTATTATAACATATCCACTAATGCTCCTCTTGTCATCTTTGGAACTCGTCCAATTAGTATCACAATAATCTTGCACATGTAATCCATCATCAAATGGATAATAGATCCCTTCATTTAGTGATCCTTTGAGATACCTGAGTACCATTTTGGCTGCAACTAGATGAGATACTCTCAATGCCCATAAGAATTGAGATAACACTCCAACTACATGCTAAATATCTCGACTTGTCATAGTAGCATAAAATAGATAACCAATAATTGACCCATACATGATCACATCCTGAACTTCTTCACCCTCATGGGCACTTAGTTTAACATTTAATTCTAATGTATTTGAAATGGGCCTGAAATCACACAATCCAAACTTCTTCAAAAGATCTAGAATGTATTTCCTTTGCATCAAGTATATACCTTCTTCCTTGTATAGTAGTTCAATCCCAAGGAAATACCTTAAAATACCTAAATCAAAGATCTTAAACTCACATCCAAGATTCCTCTTTATGGCCTTGATGTTGGATTTATCATCGCTTATAATGATCCAATCATCAACGTATATACAAATGAAAACAATTTTGCTACTTTCGCTCTTCACAAAGAGTGATAGGTGTGCATGACTATGATTATATCCACATTTTACCAAGTAGTCCACAAGTATTTGGTTCCAAGCCCTTGGGGATTTCTTGGGTTTATAAAGAGGCTCCTTAAGCCTGGATACATGATGTGGAAACCTCTCATCTTCAAAGCCTTGGAGCTGCTCCATGATGACTACCTCTTCACACTCTCAATTTAAGAAAATACTCTTCACATACAAATGGTACATGTTCAAAATGTTTGGGGCTGAAATTACAATCAAAATCCTTAGGGTAGATATCTTCGCTATTGGACTGAATGTTTCTTAAAACTCTATGCTATAGGTTTCAGCAAAACCTTTGGAAACAAACCTCAACTTGTACCTAGAGATGCAACCATTTGCATGTCTCTTTACCTTGTACACCCATTTGTTGCCAATGAATCTCATGTCCTTTGTTCTTGGAACTAATGAACAAGTATCATTTTCTTCAAGTGCCTTGAATTCCACCTCCATGGCTTTATCCCATTCCCTGTTATTGGTTACCTCTTCAAAAGATTTAGTTTCTTCACAAGCTATAACTTGAATCATGTAGGCATAGTGTCTCACAAGGAATGAATCATAAGTTAAAATTTGAATCTGGTATTTAACACTATTGGATGACCTTACCTCACCATTGCATGGTAGGAATCTCCTCCTACTTGGTTTGGATGCTTTAAATCTAGAAGTTTCTAATTTCTATACATCTTCATCACTTGTAGAGTCCATGTCTACCCATCGATGGTCTTCATTATTTGCATTTTCTTTTCCTTTGTTGCTTCCTTCACTTGAATGAGATTCAGTACTTATCATCCCTTACCAAGTTGATGTAGTACTCTCCTCTAATGGTGTTCTTGAAGTGGTTGGACCATTGATCTCCATGCTTTGTTTTTTCTCTTTAAACTTCTTCTCGGCTTCATACGGATCTTCAACTTGTAACACATCTTTCCTACCATATCAAGGCAACAAATCATAAAGTATTACATCCCTAGACACCTAAGGTCCACAAACAATGATATATACTTACTATTCTTGTTTTTTATCCTTACCTATTTAGAGATTTCGAAATAAATTTTTGCAAACTTAAATTAGACTTTGAATGCTATCTAACACAATTTCCATCAACCTAGAAATTGATGTTCCAGATGTGAGAACCATCCAATTTAAGATAGGTTATCTGTATGCGAAACTCTTTGCCTATGTGCAAAGATATATGTTCACAAACTTGGCGATTTTGCACAATTCACTTAGTAGAAAAACTTGAAACTTTGGCACACTTTGGAAAACTATATGGAGACCAAATGAATCTTGAAATCAATGAACATGAGTACAATAAGAGAGCAAAAAATTCTCCAAATTTAGATATAAACAAAATTGTGAAAGCCTAAGTACATCTCTAGATGAAGAGCAGCAAAATCATGAGAAATTGAGATAAGCAAACAAGGGGACTGCTTGCTAGAGTTAATGAATTCATTAAACTAAGTGGGAAACTCATGGAAATCATAAAACGCAAGGAACAAAGGAAAAATGATGTTTATATAGAGCTAATTTTTCCAAGAATTTATCTCATCACCCACCAATTAGTGTAGCTACACATTTTGTTGGGTGATTGATGAGATTTGAATTTCATTGATTTTGGTGGACCTCCTAAGTTGTTTCCACAACTTTGGGTCCTTTTTGATCGGTCCACTTTCAATAGTCATGGATGAGTCTTTTTGTATGATTGAGACTTTATTTTCAACCTCCGTTAGAGTGGCAACATAGCTTTGTAGGAATTATATGAAAAAATTTGTTCTAGTTGCTATGCCCTAATGTTGTAGATACACTACATTACCAGTGCAAGCTTGCACCACTTATAATTGGTGCAAGAAAAGTCATCCTAACAATAGCTTATGATTACCTGCCTTTCTAAAGTCATAAATGGTGAGAGTGTGCCGAACTTTACAACACACATGCTTAAATTAATTTGTTCTAGTAGTTCTAGAGGTTTGTCTACATGCATGCTAGCTGAAGCAGTTCACTAATTGGTCGAATGGTTTAGACATAGAGGTTGGTCAATCCATGTCATGACTTGGCTTCTCAGTGTAAGGAGGTTTGGTAATGAGCTATTTCTTCCACTTTTTAGCATTTACATCCTTTCATAAGTGATCTTTCCAAGACTCATGAAGATAGGGATGTAGAATTCAACATCTAGTTCATCCTCTAGAGGAGTCCTCATATTTTTTGGCTCTGATTGATGAATTGAATCATGCATATAAACAATTGGTTTTAATGGCTCTAGAATATCTTGAGAGGGCATGAAGGGAGTAGTACCTACCATCTCTCCATCTCAACTCATTAAGGGTAACTCATGAGTATAGTTCTTAGGAAGAGGAATTGAAATTTGAGTCCCTAGTGACATGATGTACATTTCTCGTCTCTCTTTGTAAGGGTAGAGGTAAACCCTCATGATTAATGGGTCCGTTAAAGATTGAGTTAATTATTTTCCGAAGGACATAGTGATAGTTTAATGGTTATGTCATGTGATGGAACAAAGGCTCATCCATTCATGTGCTTAAAAGAGGATTGGGTATGTTCTCCGAAATAACCCTAATCATCCTTTTGCACATGTCTAATTGTTCTCATTCTTATTCAGCTCTTGGATAACACTTATCATGATTCTCAAATGAAGGTCCCATGGCTATTCTAGCTTGATAATATTTTAAGAGTGTCTACAAATCCCCCAACATTGGGGTTTCCAATATTGAGGTGCACATTGTTTCTCTTACTAGAGACTCACTTTCTCTTATCATTGTACCCTAACTTTTGATTCAAGTTCACAATCATGGAGCTTTTAGTTTCATGTAAAAGGGAGTTAGTGATTTTATCTAATTTCATTTTAAGTGAGCTAACTCTTCATTGTCTCTTGTCTTTCCATTTTGGGTTCCTTCTTATTTTATTATCTAAGGAACCTAGGTCTTGACTTGATCTTCCTTTTGGTTTTGATTCTTGAATTACATTTGCACTACTTTTTGTACTTGGAAATTTTAGTACTTGATATTATTCTTTACCAAAAATACTTATAAAGAAATATATTATATTCCTAAGATACTTTAATTGTGTGGTAAAGGATTCACACTTTGATTCTTTATCGTGTTACTTGTTTACATGGGACACTTCATGAAGTTTTGAAGATGTGTTAATTGCTATTCAATATTTTGAATCTACACTATGATATCATCTTAAAAGTGACTAAAAACTTGCCTAGATTTGAGTGCAATATTGTATTCATGAAAGTCATAAATGTTGGAGGGGCATTCATTTAGCCAAAGGGCATAAATAAAAACTCAAAATGTTTATATCTCGTTTGGAAGACTATATTGAGGACATCTTCAACTTTCATTCTAATGTGGTGATATCCTTGTCAAAGTTCCAAGATTTAAGAGATCGCTGCTCATCTAAATTGATCAAACAATTCGTTGACTTGAGGCATGAGAAACTTATTTTTGATTGTCACTTGTTTAACTTTCGATAGTCTATGCATAGACACATTGATCCATCTTCCTTTTTTACTAAGATGATTGGTGCCACCCATGAAGACTGGCCATATTTAATACAACCCTTTTTCTAGGTTCTCTCATAATTACTTTTCAACCTCCAAGTGTTGGGATAAGGGGTGTTTGTAATGGGACAAACATATAAAGATTGCTTATGAAAGTAACTTAATATCATGGTCAACACTCCCTCTAAGGAATAGTAATCTAGGAGGGAGTTCTTGAAGGAATATGTCCCTAAACTCGAACAACAAACATTTATGTTTACTTCAAAAATTCAAGGAACTTGAACTCAAGGCATAGGAAACTTAGTTTATGTTAACATGAGTAATTACATGACGAAGAAGCATAAAAACTTTTGCTTTTTGATCATTTACAATTTTCTAAAGTTCTATGTACAAAATCAAATGAGTATTCGAAACCACTATGTTCACCTCAAATGAGATATACAATTCCATTCTTAGTAAATTCCAAGGTTTTTGCTGTGATAACTATGAGAGAGTTTGATATCGGAAACATTTTATCCCAAACTCGTTTGTCATGACCTTGAATCATGGAAGCTACATAAAAATGAGATAATATTTTTGCATAGTTAAAAAAGTTATGGATGGAAGGGTCATCAACCATGACTCCCACTCTATTCCTATTGAGTTGTACTTAAGTCCACATTTTGTATGAGATGAACTTGTTTCCTTTTACCTATAATTTAAGGGGTGAGTTTTGATTATACTTGAGACTTAGACATTTGGATTTGGGGGAGAAGCTTCATGCATTTGACTTAATATCTATGCTTCAAAGCTTTATCAAAGACTTGAGGTGCCAAATGAGGTTGGGGAACCTTATGCGTCTTTGAGGGATACTTGTCTTCACTTTGTTTGTGTCTAGATAATACCCAATCCATTTGAGAAACACTTTGTTCTTTTAAGTGGTCATCCTATATTTGCGCTGCCTAAGTAGCATCTTTCAAGGTCTTTGGGGCACTTTTTTTAACTTCCATTTTTATATTATGGTCTAACATATAACAAATCTACTTAATTTATGGAAATTATCTAAGTTTTGCAGCTTAAGAGGAATTTCCCTATACTTGAAAACATAACTAGGTAGAGGTTTCGCTCTTGGGAAGATATTATCCCATTCTTTGCAATTACTATCATCTTCATTTTTTGGTAAATTTTTTTTTTTTTTTCAAGAGTTTTTGGAACTAGTTTTAAGTGATAGGAGCTTGGTTTGACTTAGCCACACTCATCCACCATCTTTATTCTTTCAAAGCTAGGGATATGCTAGCTTTTAAGACTTTGTAGGATTTAGGTGTGTTTCAAAGATGATTCCAGTCTTGCCACTTCTATAAGATGGTGATGATTATATCCTTGTTTTGATCACATTCCTCTCTTTGAAAATGAGATACATGTAGTTCCTTTGAGAAATATACTTCCTTTTCACTAGAAGCTAAGTTTCTAGTAGAAATGGGATTAGGACTTGCAAATAGAGGAGTGGTACTTGATATATTCAAGTGTGAAAATGAGTTGGTAAGTAGCGAGGAAGAAGAGATGCATTTAAGTAGTGATGGGTTAGGGAGAATAGAAGGAGAGATTCGTAAAATCTCATTGACGTTTTTACTTAGTTCACCTTGAACTTTCAAGGCTTGAGACTCACCTTGAATTGGATTAGTCCCTACTTGAATAATCGAAATCAAAGTTGATCACATTTCCTTATCTTGAAGCAAGCCAAAGATGATTCCCATATGATCTTGGATTTTAGACATAGATGTTTGCATTTTTGTTGAATCCTGTCGAACTTGCATAGACCCATATAACTTCTTCACTAATTAAGTCACACATTATTTTAGACCAATTGGTATGATCTTGCCCCATTTTATAATCATCTATATCTTGTTTATGAGAATTAATGTAGTTAGTGCAACGCTTACATTTAATGTTGCTTAGATTCAACATGAATATCATGTTCGTGCAAATGCCCTATTATAGTTACTCTAAACTTTGACCCCTATACGTTAACCTAAATAGTAAACTTTGTAATCCAAAAGAAAGTGGGGCATATGACCTTTAGAATTGGAAGACATGTGATTCGTAATAGACTTGATTCTAGCCGATGGTGTTAGAATTTTGATGATGCTTTGGAATCAGTTCAAGCTTCCAACATCTTCCTGATCATCCATATAAACACTTGAATACTTTGATGTTTCTTTAGATCTCGGAAAAAGCAAAAAGATGCATTGGCTTCATGTTAAATGAGCAGTGCCAATTGCGTTCTTCAATAAAAACTTCAACCATTATGGCACGAACAACTCTTTTTTGCTCAGGCAGAACTACTTCTTCCTCCTTAGAGTCTTCATCGAATGATAGTCTAACCTAACTTGTGTCCTCCAATATAGATTGACATTTGGGTGTCTTGTGTGAGGTAACATTACAACTTCGAAGAGGAATACCACTTATTGTTGTGATTGCTAGGAATGCCAAAAAGAATATATATTTTTTTGTGTGTATCTCACCTAAAATTGTGGCAGAATGAAGTACTCAACTATTGCAAGGTTGGTCTCTCCTCATCCTTGTGTTGCATGCCACTCGTGTGACTTCAAGTACATTGAGTGTCTTTTTGGTTTATATAAGGGGTGAGCTCATTAATGGTATAAATTGGAAAAACAACACATATTCCTAGTGTTTTGTAAACAATACAAGTTCAAGCTTGTGTGCCACACAAAATCCCTACATTTTCTAGAAAACATGTGACTCTGATAAATAAAAAAGTATCTATGGGGCCATGTTGTTGGATTTGGATTTGCAAGTTATTGGATACTTTGTGCAATAAAAGATACATTTGAATGGAACAATTAATTAATTACTTTATGAAAATCAAAATGTTGATGCAATAATAGTGCATCTTGTGAGCAAGGCCTTGAGCCTTCAAATCCAAAAAACTTTGAATTAATCTATTGCCCTTTTTTTGTTGTGATAACACTCTTAATGGACACTCCATCCATAAAATTGAGTTTCACTTAAATTGTTGTCACTCTAACACAATGGCAAGTAGCAACGTGAGGAGATCCACCCCATAATTGTCTATTCAAAGATGTTAGGAAGGTATGATGACTATGAGCGAGTGAAGTGCACAAGTGGGTGAGTGAGAAGCACTAGCATGCACACACATACACACACACATGCACATACAACAAGACAAATAGATGGAGCAATGAAATCTTTAATTAACCAATAACACGATTACAATATCTTTTTCACTTCAATTCCCAATTTTTTGTCTGCAAAAATGAGCTCTCTAGCTCCTTTTATAGTTTTTGACTAGCTTGTGGCCCTGTCAAGACCTAATGTTTGGCCTAGTTAAAAATTAGGTTCCAGGGCTTATTTGAGGGCTCAAATGGAGTCTAAAGACTATGAAAATGGATATGTAGGTACTTCTTGTACTCCTCAAGTTTGAGGACTCCTCAGCTTGAGCAAAATGGAGTCTAATCTACTGAAGAACATTATTTACAATGTTGATGTAGTGATGAAAATCATTATTGAAAAAGATTCATCCTTTGAAAAATTGTATAGGCCTAGTTGTCGAATCTTTGTTGACTACTCTGCCTGCTTGGTCTTGCTTGGCTTTCCATCTATTTTGACTCTCTTTGATGGCTTCCTTGTTCTGTAACACCGCCTTGACTGCCCTGGCTACTACCAACACCCCCCCCCCCTCTCGCATTTATCATTCATGATAGACCTTTGTTGTAAGGAGTGTTTGATGTAATATTCGATGACATCTATGGCTAGATAATGTTCTTACAAGCACAGTCCCCATGGGAGATCTGTGATGAGTTGATCTCAATCCAATGGACTTGGAAACGTTTGGATGTGGCAATCGTATTTGATCTGCATATGTTCTATTGCAAACAAATGCAAGAGGTGGGTGGGTCTATGAATGAAAATCTCGGAGTGGTACTCCCATAACTTGGTAGAGAACATCTCCTCAAACGCCTTCTTGTAGCAAGCAGGTAAGTACTTGATGCACACATGCCATGCACAGATTGTGTTGATGGAGGGGGTTTGGCTCATATCGTATACCAGATTGTGATTTCCTTCAGAGAACCCTAGGGCCAAAATATAAGGAGCTTGGACTTTTCCAAAAGTTTTAAACATGAGAGGCATTAGCTCAAAGATCTTCATACAAATCTTGGCAGCAATGTTTGAAACATTCTTGAATCTTGCAAACCAGTGGTGTATAGTAGATATCATATATGCAATTGTGGGTGACGGTCTAGGGGGCACAAAATAAGGATGGTTTATCCAATATGAACACCCTTTATTATTTTGGACTTTGATTGTAGAAGCTTGCCAGGACCGGTGATGGACAATAAGATAGTAGCACGGGTTATTTTTGATGTACAATGGCATATTTGACCACATGTGCATTATTTCAAGATAGTCTGTCAAGAGTCATGCACACCAATTGGGTTGGAAAATAGCTCCTCCTTGTGCCCTTTTAGGTAGGTCATGTATGCCTCTTTATTTCTACATTATAATTTTCCAATAATGCAAAATATGGCATGTATTTCTTTTATGATGCAGTGATGAGGCGTTGGTGTGATTAATTGTGGAAATAAGCAAACTTGAGAACCATTTCTTCAAGATTGGACACTGATTGGATTTGGACTACTACTCTATCATCATGCGTTTGGCCTATCTATTTTACCTGCTTTAACCAATCTAGTGCTTCAATTTCAAATCATGTCTCTACCCTCTTCAGTGATGCGCCCTCCAGGTACTGGCATTGGTTTGTAGGGTTCTTCAAAGGATTCTTCTATAGGGATTTCCACTACTATGTTTGGCTTAGGGTCTTCAATTGGA
This sequence comes from Ceratopteris richardii, assembly GCA_020310875.1. Lineage (NCBI taxonomy): Eukaryota > Viridiplantae > Streptophyta > Polypodiopsida > Polypodiales > Pteridaceae > Ceratopteris > Ceratopteris richardii. The sequence goes on from CM035422.1 coordinate 167,733,553, forward strand.
GAAGGTGGCCTCTCATATTGTAATAGCCTTGCTCACAGTTTTCAACCTACTTTCTAAGGGTCTCCACTTCCTTTGTGATCTGTGGGAGGGTGGTAGCCTCCGACTTGCATGTGCTTATAGTAGTTAATTGCTTCTTGAGGTCTACACACTCTATTTCCAAGTTTTCATAGGACTCTAAAAAGTTAGCATGTTCCTCGAATACGATCTTGATGTCTTCTGAGGGGAAAACTTGAAAACTTGTAGGACTGATAGTTGTGCTTGGTGTTCCTTCCATAGAAGCCTCAAGATTATCTTGGTTCTGTTGTTGCAGTGGTGTATTCTCTTCCAATGCCACAGACATGTGATTCCTAAGGAGCCCTAGATTTTGTTGTAATTTTCCATTGGTTACATGTTGCTTGTGTAGCATGTCCTTGAATTCTTTGAGAGCTTGGGCATCCACATCGGTTACCTTGGACTCAAGTTCTACATGAGCTTATTGTAGTGTGAAGTATTGTGCCTAGAGTGTTTCATTGTCTACTTCTAAAGTTATGACTCGTGCTTGTAATCTTTGAGATTGTACTTGGAATGCAACATTCTAATCTTCCAGTCGTTGATAATCTTGTTGTAGCTATGATACACATTGAATTATCGTGTTGAATGCAGTAATTATAGGTGCAGATGTAAAGGGAATAGTGTTTAATGCAAGGGGAATGGTGGATGTAGTGCATGACGGTACTGATGATGTTAGTGGAGGGGGGAGCAGGGATGGTGGGAGAGTGGGGGGAGGGGGAGGTGCTATGGGTGGAGAGATGTCCATAGGATCGGATAGTGCGGTGCTTGTGAGAGCAACCATGTAAGTGGGAATGGTAGGTGAAGTGAGTGTGGTATCTATGTATAGTGAAGTGGATGTGATTGTTTGTGAATTTAACATCTGTGTGGTGGGACCACAAATGAAATTTTCCATGAATGACACATAATGGGGTGGGGCTATGGTGGCGATTGAGGTATAGGGGAACATGGATGAGGCAAATGGGAAGTATGGATCATAGGCGAGGGGAATGTGTGAGTAGGGGTAAGCAAGGGTACCTAAACTACCTTCTGTGGGTCTCAGGTGTCCTCCTATAATAGGTATGATGAGGTGTCCAACGGCGGGCTCTATGGACAAAAATGGAGAAATCAACATGGAATTGGTAATAGAGGAAAAGAGGTTCGTTTGAGAGGTCGATTCATGGAAGGAGAAAGAGGTTGCTGAGGTAGGAATATAGGTAGTGGTTGTTAAGATTACATTGGTTTCTACAGTGGTGGCAGACAGAGGTGGGGAAGATGGGGGAGATGGGGGTGCTGAGATGAGATAGGTGACATTTGTATAAAGGTTTCTGTAGTAAGATCTATTGTGGCTGTTGAGGCAGTCATTAGCTCTATTGTTGTTTCTAGTTCAGATATGGGTATACGTATCTCTTTTCCCACCCGTGGCCTTGTCTCCACTCTACATCGGTCATATCAGATTGATTGTCATAGTGCAGTGTGCATGACCTCTTGAACTCCCAAGGTTTCTATTAGTAGCTTGAGTGTATTGGAGAACTGAGGGTCCTCCCCTTCATCTACAAGGATTTTATCTATGAAGGCTTTTCTTGATGCAAATGAGACACTATGCCTTTCTTGCACTGCCTTGATTGGGGGGGTGTATGTAGGAGCATCCATGAGTTTAGGCCTTTCTTGTTGCTCTTCATGATGTCTTGGCCCATGTTTGTCGTCACAATCAACCAACACACATTCATGCATTTCATATTTTTGATTTTTTTTTCTTCCTACAAGTACACAATCACATCATAAGCAACATTATATGAAAGCTCAAAGTGGGAGAAAGGAGTAAAGAAATGATTTTTAAAATTTTTATGATATTTCATGAATTTTAATGAATTTTCATATGCAAGGGGATTTTGTATTGACATTGGCCCCCACTTAACATGCACATTGTCCACAATGGCCAAACTACAGATTTAGTAGAAAAAAAGAAGTATCAAAACTCCTTGGGTTTCAGTTATTTGAATTCAAATCTTTTGTCAAATCATGTTCAATCTATGCAAATGAACTTTATTTCTCCATGGCATATCATGATTTCAAATAAAGTTAAAATTATTAACCTTTTTGTTCAAAAAATACTTGGAAGTAAGTTCAAAATTCAATCACAAAATTGGTTAGGATGTCAAGAAACAGTCATCCTTATTCACTCTTTCAAATTCAATCATCATTTCATATAAATAATAAGAAATTCTTCTAATTCTTTTCATGCATAGATCTTCCTTATGATGCCCAAAGTGAATATATGATTGGCAGTGATTTCAAGACCACTACCAACTTCTTCATGTGTTTTCTTCATATCTTCTTCAAATATCTTTCTTCATGAGCAACCCTTAATGTAATAGGTGATAATGTTGTAAATTCTACTTTTTTATGAGGGAAGAAAGCATAAACTTCCATTTGATAATTATTTATATTATTCACAACTTCTTCGTATATGGAGGAAAGGTTTAACTCCCATTTAGAGCAAAGGATCTAGAAGAATGCAAAGGAAGACCTCAATTGGATATGTTTCTCATGCACATAGATACTCCTATTTATACAAAACGAATCAATCCTTTTACTTAAGTTTCAAATTCAAATTGTCCTATCATTCCTTCACCTCATTCTTAATGATTTTAAACAAAACGTCAAGCAAGTGTATTCCTACTCACCTAAAATAGTTTTTACTTTTCACTTTGAATCATCTTTGGCTAAGGTTTTTGGAATTTGAAAAAATGAATGCAAAATATGCAATGCATAACAAAAAATAAAGATGCAAAGATAGATGCTCATTTCTCATGCATGTTTTCAAAGGTTTAAAAGTTTTTAAAAGTGTTTTCATATTTTTCTCAAGTTGTTTGATAATATTATCAAGCAGTTGTTTCTTCATTTCTCTAATTTTTGGATCATAGTCTATGTTTTCATGATTTTCATGTTTACTGTTTCTTGTTCATTTTGACTATTTCATTGATTTTTTATATCAAGGTTCAACTGAGATTGTAATTTTGCATGAATTTCACTTCATCAAATAATTAATCATTATCTAAAGGCTTTGGATCAATTGAAATACAAAAATCTTTATGCTTTTTTTTATTTCACTTGTATTTCGTTGAGAAATTCATCTTTATATGCTTCTATTTGTTATTGCAATATTTTTTCAATGTTTTTGTTTTCCACTTTTATTTTTCCACTTCTATTTTCTTCAACAAGTTTCTCTTAAGTTTTAGTTGATATCGTATCAAATTTCTTGTTTTCATGTCTTTTTGGTTATCAATGTTTTCTAGTTCTTTTACATGGTCTTGGTTTAGTTTTTGTTTGTTGAAAATATTCCCTCATCCCACCTCTTCATACATTAAAATGTAAAGGTGAATGGTCTTGGTAAGTACAAATTTCTTTCATTTTTAATTACCAGTTTATGTCTACAAGAAACTTCAAATGCCAAAACATATGACCAAATTGATTACACCAAAAATATCATATAGTTCACTTTTGAAACCTATTTGATTTTCTAGGTGTAACTCTAGGGATGGATCTTCTATGGTCAAATGAATGTTTTTGGTCCGAAGTATACACAAACATACCTTGGAATCATACCTCATGTTCATGATTACATTTCAATGACTATAGTTCTTTTATTTGGTTGGGCAAAAATTCAAACCTATTTTTTAATTATAAAACTTCATGATCCATTGTCTCTTTCAAGTTTTTTAAGGTTAATGCCCGCTATTTGCATAGTTTTAGAGATTGCACTTATGGTTCGAGTTAAGGTTGAGATGATTCCAAGTTTTTCTTGTATAGATTCATTGGCTTCGATCTCCATTTCTTTATACGGCTCTTCATATCTTCTAAACTTCAATTCATTCACAAATGACTATTTTTGTGTGCTATATTTAACAAAAATCTTTGGGCTATGGTGATTAGAGTCATCAAGGCAAGATTCTTTGCTTACTCAGTCGTAAAACTCATTCCAAACCATGTCTTTATGATCTTGAATCCGATCAATAATTGATCCCTTTGCAATTCTTTCAAAACATGTGCTCATCATGTGTTCAAGTAGACCATAAAGTTGAGCACATTCTTAGAAAACAATTCAATATTCATTGATGCTTTTTTTGTGCGTTTTGCTTTCTCCGTAGGATAGAATGAATGAACATAGACCTTTATTTAAATGTTCATGTTGTGAAATATATCTTCTATTTTCATTGGTCCTTTTGTAAACATCACTCACTGATGTTTTGTGTTAATGCAACGAGTAGTCAATTCTTGAAGGCATGCAAACAAAGATAGAAAAGAAATGTGGATTTGTGATAATTTTTGGATAGTGCTAGCTTGTTGTGCAAAACTGTGAATATTTTAACAATGTAGAAATGCAAGAAATTGAATTAAAAAAACACAATTTTGGTGTGTTTAAAAATGCAACAATGCACATTTGATTCGAATATATCTGTGCAAAGATGCACAATGAAAGTTTAATTATGCAAATCAACTTATCCAAGCCAATGCAAATATGAAAATGAATCAACACGTTTTACATGTTTAATATCAGATGTGCATGAACTGAAGGAATCTAAAACAACAATTACACCAGCTTGGCTCAAAAGAGATGCTAAAAATGAATGCAATTGAGTGAAAAATTTAAGCACACTTAATGAATTAAAATATAAAACAAAGAGAAACTATGTGCATGATTGTGAAAATATGAGAAATTAATTTTGAAAGAAAAGGTGGAGTGATGAGGTAAGGACTTGTGCAAGATTCCGTTGAGGTGGTCGGTTCATAAGACCAGCCCTCAACACCAAGGAAATATTACAAAGTCTTATTCAAGCAACCACTTTCATGGAAGAAATGGCTACCACTTTAAACTTGCAAAACAAATGAAATGCTCATACATAAAATCAATCTTCAAAGCACATTATCAGAGGATCACTAAGTTGCCATGGATTTTCATGTCGGGTTCACAATGTCTGAAAGGAGGCTAAATGACAGTTAGGTGGATCTGGTTGTGCTATCTTCCTATCACGATGTTGCATGTAGGGCACTTTTTAGGCATATTTGTGTAATGGTGGAGACCCCGGTTGAATGGAAAACAAATTCGACATAGAATATTTGTATCCATGAAAAATAAAAAATAACCAATCCAATGGGCTATACAATGTAATGAATAAAGCAACCTAATTGTAAGTAGTAAGAACTAAAATGAATGCTATAGTGTAGATAAAAATTAAATATTTTCAATTAAATGAAGTCAAATGATAGGATTCTCCCCAGCAAGCACTTGTTAGCCACGAGCCCAACAATGATGATGAGAGAACACTTCATTTCAAGGGTTTGTTTTCAATTGAAACATGAAATCTTCATCTAGTGAGTTTTGCACTTCCACTTGCTATAGGGAAGCTTCAATAGGTAATTCTTGCATTGGAGATGATTCTCTCCACTAAGCACTCGTGAGCCACGAGCCCAACAATCATGATGAGAGAACACTTCACTTCACGACTTTTCTTTCAATGGCAAGAGGCAATCTTTACCTTATCTGTTCTTGAATTTGCTTTAAGGCACTCTTTACTAGTTTACCAATTGCTTCAGTTACCTTTAGTAGCTCTACCAACAAAAAACCATTAAAATGTGTTGATATATTTAGGTAGTGATGGGTGTGAACACACTAGGACCGCCGGGGCACTTTTTTCCCTCTTTTGGAGGTTTTTTTCCCTCGGCTTCTATATACGCCTATTGCCCTAATGGGCTACTTATCTTTTGTACATTCTCTAGTAATACATTCAGTATTGTGTGTTTGTGCTCCAAGCTTCTTCTTCTTCCTTGTGCTGTTCGCGTGCTTTTGTAGACGTCTATCTCCAACAATTGGTATGAGAGCAAGTCGTTGCTTCATCTAGGGCGCTGTCGACACTCCTCCGTTTGCAGTCTCAGATTCACACAAGATTTGGTGAGCATACTCAAGGTGTTTCAGAGTCAAAACAGCTTCGCTGTTTGGTGCCGAAATTGCGATCTGAGCTCGTTTCGGCCTTCGAACGCATTATCGCAGCGCTTGTGCAGGCTATTTCGTCTTTTTGTGCCAAAGGTATATACTAGTTTTTGTTCGCCAGTTTAAGCGTCTCAAAGTCCGCTACAGGTCTAGCAGAATTCGTCTGGGTAGTTCTGTTCAACTTTTTTAGATACAGTCAATTTTCTGCATCAAGGTATTTTAGTCACCGGCCATGGCTGAAAGCAGTGATGTATTCTGTATGTTGGATGTTGAGGATAAGTTGGATGGTACCAACTACCCATTATGGGCTTATATGATGCGACATGTATTGGTTTCGAAAGGATTATGGAACATTGATCAGGGTGTTGAAAGACATCCTGCTACACCTGTAACAACAGGTACTACAAATACAGGTGCTGGAGATGATGAAGATGGTGTCGAAGATGATATTGTGCAGATTCCTGTTCGTGCTGCTATTTCTACTGCACCTACTGCAGAGTAGATTCGTTGGGATGGCAGAGATGCCCAGGCACATGCATTGATAGCTTTGTCTGTCAAACGTGCCATTATTCCTCATATTCGCTCTTGCAGAACAGCTAAGGATGCTTGGGATACACTTACCACATTGTACCAAGCTAGGAATGAGGCTCGTGTTGCTTACCTCCGAAAAGAGTTGGAGAGTGAGCACATGAATGAAGGTGATTCTATGGATAGTTTCCTAACAAAGATCAAAGACTTGAAGGAATAGTTGATTTCTGCTGATGAGGTTATACCAGATAGCTCACTTGTGCAGACCGTTCTGAATGGTCTTCCTGATTCATATCAGAGTTTTGCTTCTACTCTTCGGTTGATGATGAAAGGCAATCCAAATGCCTTGTCATTTGAGGAGTTAGTCTCTGTTCTGTTGCAGGAAGATCAGTCCAGGCAAAACAGGTCCATTATGCGAGTTGCAGATCAAGCTTTCCTGGCTAGTCAGAAAGGCAAATGAAAATGGAGCTCTTCAACTAGTAAGCACAAATCTGCTAATTCTGCATATTCGAAGAAGGAAGATAAAGATAAGAAGAAATCAGAAAAGCAGAAATTGTTTTGTAAGTACTGTAAAGGGAATGATCATATCATAAAGAATTGTCCAAAACTGGCTGCTAAAGAGGCAAAGAAGAAAGAGGCTGGAATGGTTGTTGTAGAGGCCTCTACACCAAAAACAGAGTCTGCAAATCTTGTGCAGGAAGAAGAATGGGTGTTTACTACTGTCTGCAGTTTTGACCCATCTTCTCATGATCAATGCATGTCTGCAGTGGATTCAGATGTTTGGTACTTTGATAGTGGGGCGACCAAACACATTACCTCGCAGCACAGTTTCTTCTCGTCACTCGAGTCTGCCCCTATAGGGAATACTGTCACATGCGCCAACAACTCCTCTTATCCTGTTATGGGAGTTGGTAAGATCATTCTGACTACTGCTGATGGTAGTTCTTTCACCTTATCAGATGCTTTATTTGTGCCAGGGATCAAGAAGAATCTGTTATCAGTTTCTGCATTAGCCAAGATTGGCTTGGTTGTGAGATTTGTTGATGACAGATGTACAGTTCATGATCTGTCAAATGGCAATGTTATTATTGCTTCTGGCATTTTATGTCGTTGGCTGTATAAGCTCATAGACTATGAAAGATCTGTGAATGATTCGGCATGTGTAGTTCATGATTCTCAGGCTATGTCAGATGCAAAGCTTTGGCATGCACGCTTTGGTCATCTGAATTTTGCTAGTTTGCTACGCTTGCAAAAATCTGAAATGGTGTCCTCTTTGCCCAAACTTGAGGTTCCTAGAAAACATGTTTATGAAGGCTGTATGTTGGGCAAAATGCAGCGTTCATCCTTTCCAAAAGATGGTTCAGTTCGGGCTACTCAGAAATTGCAGCTTGTACATAGTGATGTCTGTGGTCCTATGCAGACACCTTCTTTTGGGAATTATCTTTACTTCGTGACTTTCATCGATGATTTTTTCAGGCATGCATGGGTGTATCCATTGAAGGCAAAGTCCGAAGTGTTCATGTGCTTCAAACAGTTTTTGGTTTTGGCTGAAAATCTGTCAGCATGTAAAATGGGCACCGTCCGTTCTGATCGAGGGGGGGAATATATGTCTTCTGATTTTAATGCATTTCTGGCTGAACGTGGGATAAAACACCAGTGTACAGTGCCGTATATACCTCAACAGAATGGAGTTGCTGAACGAAAGAACATGTCACTCATGGAGATGGCGAGGTGCATGGTCAAGAGTCAGGCTTTACCACATAGTTCTGGCTTGAGGGTGTCATGTGTGCAGCATATGTACTGAACGGGTGTCCCACTAAAGCGCTGCAGTCTATCACTCCATATGAGGCTTGGCATGACCGCAAGCCATCTGTTGCTCATCTGCATGTTTTTGGTTGTTTGGCATATGCATTAGTGCCTGAACAACATCGCAGAAAATTGGATGATAAGGCAGTAAAATGTATTTTTGTTGGGTACAATTCTAAAAGTAAAGGCTATTGTCTGTATCATCCACAAACTAAACGCATTCTGGTTAGCCGTGATGTTGTCTTTGTGGAAGATGCTATTCAGCCATTGCTTTCATGTACTAAGGAGACATCTGTTAGCTCTAAAGACATGTATGATACTTTGATGCCTCTTTTTACAGGTGGACAGTCTAGTGCTGGTCCTAATGAGGCAACTTCTTAGCCTTTGCAGGTTTTATATGATGATGCAGATCATTCCATTTCTGATGCAGATTTACATGATGCACTTGTTGATGAGAGAGCTCATATTGAGCAGGCAAAAACTATGCCAAAATGGCTGGTGCAGACCTTGCGTGACAGGAAATTAGATGCATCTTTGTCATATCATACTCGTTTAGGCTCTCATAGTGCCTCCTTTGCATCAGATTGCTATGCTATGGTTGTGTCTAGTCTCTGTGATGAGAATGATTCAGTTTCTTTCGATGAAGCACAGAACTCAGAAAACTGGATGGCTGCTATGCAATCAGAATATGATGCTATAATGAAGAATGGTACATGGTCTTTATGTGATTTGCCTCCTAGCTAGAACGCCATTGGCACTAAGTAGGTATACAAGCTGAAGCATAAACCTGATGGTAGAGTTGACATGTATAAGGCTAGGCTTGTTGCGAAGGGTTATGCACAGGAAAGAGGCATTGATTTTGATGAGACCTTTGCACCTACATGCCGTATGACTACTGTTCGGAGCATTTGTGCACTTGCAGCCCATCATGGTTGGAATGTACATCAGTTGGACATTAAAACAACATTTTTGAATGGGACTTGCATGAAGAAGTGTATGTTTTTCAGCCCCGTGGCTTTGTGCAGAAAGGGCATGAAAACCAGGTGTGCAGGTTAAAGAAGGCATTATATGGTTTAAAGCAAGCACCACGTGCTTGGTATGAGAAGATACATGCCTATCTGGTTGCACATGGTTTTGAGAACAGTCCAACTGAAATCACCTTATATGTTAAGCGTGCTAATGATGTGCTTCTGATCATTGTTGTCTATGTTGACGACATGCTGCTCACTGGTCCTATTGAGAAGCATATTGCTGAATTCAAGGTTGATTTGCATGCCTCATTTGAGATGTCTGATTTGGGGCATTTGCATCACTATTTGGGCATTGAGTTTATGCAACTTGATGGTGGAATGGCTTTGTGTCAAATGAAATATATTGACACATTATTGCAGCGTTTTGGCCTTGAAGACTGTAAGCCTATTGCCACTCCTATGGAGACAGGTTTACGATTGAGTCTTCATGATGTTGGAGATGCATTTGATGATGTTCTCTATCCGCAGGCTGTTGGATGCTTGATTTACTTATGCATTACTCGGCCAGATATTCAGTGTGATGTCTCATAGATGAGCAGGTTTATATATAGCCCAGGAGTCACGCATTGGAAGGCGGTTAAGTGCATCTTTCGCTACTTGAGTGGTACTCGGCTACTTGGGTTGTTTTATCCCAAGGGGGGATCACTACCGCCAGATTTGCATGCTTTTTCTGACTCAGATTGGGTTGGTTGCTATGACACTCGTGTGTCCACAAGTGGTTTTTGCTTCATGCTTGGTAGCTCATGTATATCTTGGTTGAGCAAGAAGCAGCCTACTGTGGCCACTTCCATTTGTGAGGCTGAGTATAGGGCAGCTTCGATAGTGACTGTTGAGTGTGTATGGCTCAGACGCCTTATGGCTGATTTGGGTGTTGGCCAGTCTTCTGCCACCACCATCTTCACACTTAGTCAGAGCGCATTGGCAGTTGCGAGGAACCCTGTGTTCCATGCTCGCACTAAGCACATTGAGGTGCATTATCACTATGTCAGGGAGAGGTTCTCTGCTAGGGAGATCAGCTTGGCATATGTGGCCACGCAGGAGAACATAGCAGACCTTTTCACGAAGGCTTTGCCTAGGGAGAAGTTTGAAGCTTTCCGCAAAGCCTTGGGCTTACTTCCTTTTGTGGAGTGATTTCCACATAGCTTGGCACTTCCTTATACATGAGTACCAGCTCCTTGTTCACCGCATCACTCTCAGGGGGGATTTGTTGATATATTTAGGTAGTGATGGGTTTGAACACACTAGGACCGTCAGGGCACTTTTTTCCCTCTTTTGGAGGTTTTTTTCACTCGGCTTGTATATATGCCTATTGCCCTAATGGGCTACTTATCTTTTGTACATTCTCTAGTAATACATTCAGTATTGTGTGCTTGTGCTCCAAGCTTCTTCTTCTTCCTTGTGTTGTTCGCGTGCTTCCGCAGACATCTATCTCCAACAAAATGTACATAATGGAACACACACACACACACACACACACATATATATATATATATATAGGGGCTTCCCTCACTAATTAAGCATAAAGACATGAAGACATAAGTGGAAATAAGAAGGAAAAAGTGCTATGGAACTTGGAGACTCATAAAACCATGCCTATGTGAAGGGACAAATTCACATATGTAACATAGTGGTAAAATTGGGATCAAATATAACCTAGAACTTCTAAAATTAGAAGAGTTAGAAATAGGAGCATATACAAAAAATGTATATAAGTTAATTTGAGAGAAAGAAAGGTAGATGAACTTGATTTCTAAGTCCTAAGATAATAGAGAGGCAGTCGGGATATTTTCTGAGAGAGATGATGGTGAGAGATCATTCATAGATATAGATCTTTCTATGGCTATGAGCAAAATGAGGCCAAGCCATTTTGTAGTAATCTTCTCTAATAGAAAACACATGTTTGTATAGAAGGATTTGACTTAATTCTTCTTGTGTGAAGAAATCTAACTGATTTCATAACTATATGAATGTTAGTTGGAAGTTAAGAGTTTTTTGACGCAGATTTCATTGATCTTCTAATAGTTTGATCTCAAAGTATAGTGTAAAGTTTTTTATGAATGATAGCTTATTTTAAAGCTATCATCCTTAGCCACATTTGACTAAAAGATCTTTACAAAATGGGATGTGTTCTCATAGAAAGAAGCTTAATAGTGAAGCCATGTAAAATTGATGAAGGTAATTTTCAAATTTCAGACCTAGTGTAACTTTTGAAGACATTTCAAGTTATTTGCAAGTAATTATTTGAAAGTTTTGCTTGGAATGTGTTGCTAAGTATAGAAATTCTATTAATCATTTTGCACAAGAATCCTTAAGATTCAAGTCAAATAAGAGAAGAATTGATGCTAGAAGAAATGACACATTTCTAGGAAGAGTAGATATTCACATTTATTAAGGGAAGTGTCAAATGTTTTGAAGCTTGAAGTCTTGCTAAGTTAATGGTGGTTATATAGGTTTTCTAACATCACATTAGCTTGGTTCTTGTGACATTCCATACATCAACAAGTGATATTAGAGAAGAAAGGTCCTAAAGAGTAGAAGATGGTATAGATACAAGAGGTCTTGAAGAACTTTCATTGGAAAGTTGGAAGCTGAAGCATTTAACAACAAAAGGAGTAAGAGAACTAATTCACAGGAATCCTCAAGGATAAAAATCTATAAAAGGTATTAATATTTAAGCCTTAAACTCACATGTTGCAGCAAAAGCAATAACACTATGTCAGATCATATCTCTATTGACAAATCGGACATATATAATTGTCCTGCCTAGGTAAGAGAATGCAAGCCTTACTTAAGGATCTCATGATATACGTAATAGGTGAAGAAGAAAAGCCTACATATGAAGATGATAGTCAATTAAAAAAAGAGGAGCTAGAAGACTTAAAGCTATGGCAAAAGAAAGATGCGAATGCAAGAGCCTATATATACAACAATATCATAGTTAATTTTTTTACCACACATCAGAGGTTTGGAAAAAACTAAAGTTATATGGAATGCATTGGAAGATCACTTCCAAAACACTATTAAATCTAGGAAAGCTATCTTGTGGTAAGAGTTTACAACATTAAAGAAGAAACAAATCCAAAGCATAAGTGATTATGTCACTAAAATGAAGGACTTGGTAGATAGCCTTGGATCTATAGATGAAGACATTGAAGATAATAGGTTGATTGCATAACTACTCGCAGGGTTGAGAGGAAGTGAAAGGTGGAAACCTTTTTTAATATCAACTAAACTTAAAATAAATCATTTTGTATGAGATCGAAATCAATTTCTTGGATTGATGCTCACATTTGAGCAAGAATCGAAGTCAGATGGAGACAAAGGACAAAGTTCTGCTATGTATGCAAAGATTAAGAAGAGATAAAGGTAAAGAAAAGGATGAAGAAGAATCAACTTCTCAAGCTAAATATGTAAAAGGAAGAGGTAGTGGTAGAGGTAAAGGTAGAAAAAAATGGAAGAGGAAGAGGTAACCATAATAATAACAAGAAGACATGTTGGATTTTGTGGCTTGAGCAATCATTTGGATTATGATTGTTGGCACAATCAACAAGGTTCAAATCAGAATCAAAGTAACAATGGTAGAGGTAGAGGTGGAAGATAGCAAAATCAATTTCAACTAGGAAAACAAAGTCAAAGAGGTGGCTATGGTAGAGGTGAAGGAAGAAATTGGGGACAAAACCAATCCTACAATACCACCTACTACAATTATGCAAACGATAAATAAAATGAGAACCATAAAACACTCATGATGAATTCAATAAGCACATCAAAAAAAGAAGATCTTAAGGTATTCTATATTGACTCTGGTTGTTCTAATCAATTGTTACAAAGTATAGAATTAAAGTCAGAATTAGAAGAAGACATTTCTATTCATACAGTTCAAATAGGTGATAACACAAGACACAATATGCAGTCAATTGGAAAAGTGAAATGCAGGAGTGGATTAGACTTACTAACCAATGTTTTGTATGTTTCCACAATACCTAAGAATCTGATTGTTGTGGGACGAATAGTTGAGAAAGGTTTTCAAGATAGATTTACACATGAAGGAGTGTTTGTGGAAGATCCAAAGAATGAATATAATCAAATTGTTTATCATAAGAAGGAAGGTAGATGCTTTAATCTGAAAGTGCAAGGGAATATTGGTGAAGCCTTGCTCACACATAGTGATGAAGTGATTATAGAATTAGGCATCTGGCATAAGAGGTCACGAAATTGCAATGAAAGAGGAATCAAAGCTATGGTAGCAAATCAATCTATATTAAGGTTAGCAAATGTGGAGAACCAACACATGTTCTACAAATGTGAAGCATGCCAAATGGGAAAAGCACATAGATTACCATTTTAGAAGAAAGGATTCAAGCATGATGGATTACTAGAGCTCATACATATAGATGTATGGGGACCAACAAAAGAAGGATCAATAAATGGCTCTAGGTATATGTCCTATTTATTGATGATGCTACAAAATGGATAACTCTTTATGTTTTGATGAAAATATCATAAGTTTTTGGAGCCTTCAAACATTTTCATGCACATGCAAAAAGAGTCACATGTCAAAATCTTAAGAGACTAAGGTTTGATGGAGGGGGAGAATAATTCTCCCAAGAATACCATGATTATCTTTGGAATCCAGGAATTAAGAGGGAAAAAACTTGCAAGTACACACCTCAACAAAATGGGGTAGCAGAAGGAAGAAATAGACCTTTGGTTGAGTATGCTAGGACTATGTTAAAGGCAAAAACTGTCCAAATTATTTATGGGCTGAGGTTGTGAATACACTAAATATATACCTTGTGAATAGGTTACCATGTTTAACTCTCAATAGAATGACCCCTTATGAAGCTTGGTGGGGTAAGAAACCAATAGTAGATCATTGTAAAGTGTCTGGATCAATTGCCTATGCTCATGTACCATCACAACGCAGACATAAACTTGAACCAAAGGCTGAAAAATATGTGTTCATTGGGTATGATGGAAATTAGATGGGTTATAGGTTATGGAATCCTCTAACCAAACAATTTCTTGTCTCTAGAGATGTGACATTTGATAAACAGAAAAGTTGGTATGTAGAACAAAGTCACAACATTGAAGCATTTGAAGAAGAGGTAAGAAGAAGTGAGAGAGGTAAATGAAATATGCAGGAAAATGGAGATGAAGATCACATGCAAGCAAGTACATACAGAGTTGGATCATCAAGAAGAAATGAAGATGCACCTAGGTTTGATGAAGTAATGTACTCAGATACACATGAAGAAAATGAACCAAGAAGGTCAAGCAGATTAAGGAGAAAACCAACAAGGTATTCCTATGATACTTCTTATATGATTGAGAAAAGCTATGCTTATATGGTCAAAGAGGATGAAGCACCTCAGAACTATGATGAAGCAAAAGGTAGGAAACAATGGGAAGAAGCAATGAAGGAAGAGCTTAATGCACTTGAGTAGAGCAAGACATGGGAACTCGTTCCAAAACCAAATGGTAAGAAAGTGATTGGAAATAAATGGGTTTATAAAGTGAAGAAGCTTCCAGATGGAAGAATAGCCATGTATAGAGCGAGATTGGTGATCAAAAGCTATGCTCAAACTCATGGCATAGATTATAATGAGACACTTAGTCATATGGAAAAGATGTCAACCATAAGGATGATCATTGCTATTGCAGCATCAAAAGGATGGACCTCGAGTCAATTTGATATAAAGAATCCATTTTTGAATGGATACATATTTGATGAAGTATACATGGAACAACCTCAAGGGTTTGCAAATTTTAGGTATCCAAATTATGTTTGCAGATTAAGAAGAGCACTCTATGGGTTAAAGAAAGCTTCAAGAGCTTGTAACGATAGGCTTGTGAAGTATCTCAATGACCTTGGATATCAAAGCTCAAAGGAAGATGCAATTCTACTAATCAAAAGAATAGATGAAGGTATAATCTACAAGAAGTAAATTCAAAGGAATGACATGCATAAAGGAGAAGGAGATTGTATGAAGAAGTCAAAGAATGCCAATTAGTGATTGAGGGGAGCTGTTGCAGCTTAATTCACTAATTGAGCATAAAGACATGAAGACATAAGTGGAAAGAACAAGGAGAAATAGCTATGAATGGACAATCAAAAACCATGCCTATGTGAAGGGACAAATTCACATATGTAATATAGCAGTAAAATTAGGGATCAAATATAGTCTAGAACTTCTAGAATTACAAGTTTGAGAAATAGGAGCATATAGAAAAAATGTATAGAAGTTAATTTGAGGTAAAGAAAGGTAGATGAACTCGATTTGTAAATCCTAAGATAATAGAGAGGGAATCGAAGTATTTTCTGAGAGAGATGATGATGAGAGATCATTCATAGACACACATCTTTCTATGGCTATGAGCAAAGTGAGGCTAAGCAATTTTGTACACATCTTATCTAATAGCTAACACATTTTTGTGTAGAAGGATTTGAGTTAATTCTTATTATGTGAAGAAATCTAAGTGATTTCATAACTATATGAATGTTAGTTGGAAGTTACATGTTTTTTAGTGCAAATTTCATTGAACTTCTAAGAGTCAGATCTTAGAGTATGGTGTAAAGTTTTTGATGAATGATATCTCATTTTAAAGTTATCATCCTTAGATACAATCAACTAAAAGATCTTTACAAAATGGGATGTGTGCTAAGAGAAATAAGCTTAACAGTGAAGACATGTAAAATCGATGAAGGTAATTTTTAGATTTCAAACATAGTGTAACTTTTGAAGACATTTCAAGTTATTTGCAGGTAATTACTTAAATGTTTTGCTTGTAATGTGTTGCTTACTATATGTAAGAACATATTTTAATCATTGAGCACAAGAATCCTTAATATTCAAGTCAAATAGGAGAAGAATTGAAGCTAGAAGAAAAGGTGCATTTTCAGAGGGACTAAATGTTCACATTTACTAAGGGAAGTGCCAAAGTTTTTGAAGTTTGAAGTATATTAAATCACATTCACCTATTTATTAAGTCACATGCACCTCACTTAGCACCGTATCCACACACACAAATATACAATCACATATCCACATACACACATAAACCCACAAGGACTCGTACATAGATACACACATTCAATACATACATAAATGCACACACATAAATATATGGTTAAACGCATTCACACACACATAGATCACACAAAACATACACATCCTTTCACCCACATGTACATACATAAATGCACTCTTAAAAACTTAAACATACATAAAAAAACACATCCACGTATTCTCTTACACCCACACATACCCTCATTCATACATAGCGCTTTAGAATACAAACAAACAGTAACACTTACACATACACATACATAATCACAATATAACCTACACATAAACACATTTACATACATGTCACTTAAGGGTACAAACATGCACATAACACTTACATATACACATACATCATCACATACACACACATACACATATACAAACATAGCACTTAAGGGTACACACATACATAACAATTAGACATACACATACACCATCACATAGGGTAGCACATACAACACATACACACACACTTAGGGTAGCACTCACAAATACATACCTAAAAAACTTAGGGTAGCACACACAATCACATACACAAACACTTAAGGTTGCACTCACAAACACATACAAGCACACATAGGCACAATCAACCAACACACAATCATGCACTTCATCTTTTTGTTTTTGTTTTTTTCCTTCTTGTAGGTACATAATCACATGATCAGCAACATCATATCAAATTCCAAAGTGAGAGAAAGGCGTCAAGAAATGATTTTTAAATCTTTCATGAATTTTCATATGCAAGGCGATTTCATAGCACAGGAGGTAGATCTACTTTGGGTGCCTTTGGTTTCTTCACAAGCATAAGTTAGTTAGATCCTAGTTCCTACTAGCGCATGCCCCTATATCTTTAACTTTGATTAGAGTCTTAGGCATTTCACCTTCAACAAAAAGGTTGAAAATGTTCTTGCTTAGATGAGTCAAAGTTTATGCTTTCTTTGTCCCCAGAAAAGCAGAAGTAAGGATAAAGAAAGAAGAAGAAGTATAACATTGCTTACTCTTGAGCCTAAATGAAGACTAAAGAAATGAAGAAAAGAACAAAAGCATTGGACATGAATTCGTGTCCAGTCTCTAAACCACTACTAAGTAAGATATGTGGGCTATACCGAGTATCATAATATTTATATAAGATTATGATCCCCTTTGAAAATAGTAGATATCAAGAATTGTATGTAGCTCACTGATGAGTAGCACCTCCTTTAATGTCAATCTGGGAAGACATGAGTATGGTATGAAGACCTCGAGCAAGTGAAGGCACAAATGTGTGAGTGAGAAGCACACCAACATGCACACACATACACACACACGCGCACACATGGCAAGAACAAAGAGAGCAAGACAATGGAATCACTTCTATTGCAACAAAGTTCTCATACAAATTCAAAACTACAAGAAGCTAGCCCCCAAAAATGAGCTCTCTAGCTCTATTTATAGTTTTTGACTAGCTTTGGCCCTGTCCAGACCTAGTGTCCGGCCTAGTTAAAAATTAGGTTCCAGGGCTTATTTGAGGGCTCAAACGAGGTCTAAAAAATATGAAAATTGGTAGGCAATTACTTAAGGCTCCTCAAGCTCGAGGACTCCTCGGCTTGTAAAATGGAGCTACAAAAAGGTGAAACGGTATTTACAAGGGTTTCTAGTGATAAGAATCACTTTTAAAATGATGTAAGGTTTGGAAAAATGTAATGGGTTGCCTTAGTGCTAGATCTTCATGCATGCCCGTACTTGCTTCTTCCCATATGATGCCAACACTCTCCCCCCCTAGTGTCTGTCGTCTCTGACAGACCTTTGCTCCGCGGTTTGGTCAATGTAGTGCTGGAGTATGTCAGCTGCCAGTTCTTGTTCTTTGATCCGTAGTCCCCTCACCAAATCCCTTTGCAGGGCATCCCAATTAACTGCGCCAGGCATGTCAGGTTGTGGCATGGTGTAGAGCTCTGAATGCATTGTTTGTTCGCACGCGAATAATTCTAGCAGATGAGTTGGGCGTGGCGCGAACACTTCTGAGTGTGATTCCCAGAACCCCGTGGTGAACATGTCATCAAACGTTTGCTTGTAGCAAGTAGGGAGATATCTTATTCGTGCATGCCACGCATAAGCCACTCGGATACTCGGGGTCGTGCTCATATCATAAAGTAAGTCATAATTACCATTTATGAAGCTCGGAATCGGTAGCTGGATGTGACATACATTGCAAAAGGTCTTTAACACTACTTGCATCATGTCTAGGATTTTGAGCATCATCTACGCGGCGACATCTGGCATGGGGTGAAGGCGTGACATCCAATGTCTGATAGTAGCCATCATGTATGCTACGGTTGGTGTGCCTGTTGGTGGTGCAATTGAGGAGTAATTGAGCCATTGTTTGCAATTTGCATTGTTCTGAACCTTGATGGAAAATGCTTTCCATGATCTTCTTCTTTGTACTGGCCCAAAGCAAGGGTTATATTTCAAATGCATGGGAGCATGATCCCATCTTCGTAACATTTTCGAATAAGTCTCCAGTAATTTTTGCCTCCAAATGGGTTGGAATATGGCACCTTTTCTAGCTTCTTCCAGGATGTCCTCTGGTTGGAACTGTGTGGCAAAAGAAGGATACCTATTGGTGACCCTTTTGATCTCTGCATTGTAGTCTGCCAATAGGACAAAGTAGGGCTTATATTGTAACTCAGAACTAGTTATCAGTCTCCTAGGACCCAAGTGCCTGAAATAATCCGACTGAAGTATTGTATCCTTGATAGTTTTCATGGCCATCATCTGAGTAGAGATACGCTCTTCGTGCGTGGGCCCCATTTCTTCGACTTGCTTCATCCAGGCCGATGGGGGTTCTTCATAAGTGTCCAGTCCCTCGTCAGTGATTCTGCCTCCTGGAAGGGGTTGAGGCTCATAGTTATCTTCAAAGGTCTCTTCCACAGGGATGACCATAATCTCCTCTTCTGTTTGTTGATCAGGTGGGGAGGGAGGTCGTTCATATTGTAACAATTTAATCTTTAATTCAGCCACTTGTTGGCGTAGCTCAAGTACCTCGTTGGCCATTGAAGATTCGAGCTCTAGTAAAGTAGCAGCATTGACCATCTCTTTCAGTTTTGCTGGGCGTGGTGGGGGCACTTGGGATCTTTGTAGTCATATTACCTGGTCTGCCAATTGGTCGTGTGCTTCCAAGAGGGTCGCATAATCTTCCAATACCTACTGAATGTGTTCTGAGGGGATAGCTTGGAATTTGGCAGGATCGATGGTGCTCCTGGAGTGTTTTCTATGGCTGCTTTGAGATTATCTTGATTCTGTTGTTGTAATCTTCTGTTCTCTTCTTGAGCAGCTACTAAGTGTCAGCAAAGTAACGCCATGTTTCTTTTTAGTCTAGCATTGCGAGCTAGCTGATCTTTGAGTTATTCTTCCGTTGCCTTACTCGTCTCTGTATGTTTGGCTTCGAGCTCTGCATGGGATTGTTGGAGGGTAGTAACCTCTTGTTGTAATGCAATGTTACTCAACTCCAAGGCATTGACACGTGCCTGGAGGTGGGATGACAGAGTGCAAAGCTCTTTATTGTTTGCTTCCAACAATCTATATTCCTCCTTAAGCTGGGCAGTAGCTTCGAACACAGTGTCGAGTGCATGACTAAATGAGGTGGATGCAGAAGTGGAGGCGAAAGATGCAAGGGTTCGGGAAATGGGGAAGGGAAAAGTGGATGTTGTGCTGACAGTGGGTGTGTGCGGTGACGTGCTTGAAGTTACAAGTGGTGATGTTGAGACAAAAGTGGTTGTGAGTGGTCCTGTGGAGGGTGAAATGTCCATGGGATCGGACGAGATTGTGTGTGAAGTGTGAATTGTGAATACAGGAATGGTGGGTGGTGTGTTAGTGGTGGCCGTGAATGTGGGGTGGGAATGGGATTTTCTCTTATAATTCTCAATTTGTTGAACAAGGTTTGCCAAGAATCGAGGTAGGGTGGCTTGTGTAGGCTCTGAGGAGGTTGATTGGGGCTCACTCGTTTGGGGTTTGGAAAGAGGAAGAGTATTGGTGACAGGAAATGGGTGTGTTAAGGTTTGGGTAGTTGCCAGTGGCTGTCCGAGAGCTAGGAAATATGAAGGGTGACCTATTATAGTTTGATCGGTGGCGGAGTGACCTATGGGGGGTTCGGAAAATTGGCTGGAACTTGTGGATAGAGGTAAAGGGAAGGATGGGGAAATGGTAGTATGTGGAAAAGGTTCACTGAGTGTGACTCTTGGTTGGTCAGGAAGACTAGTGATAAGGGGTTCGGTGGGCTGGAGGGGAGGTGATGGTGGGGAGGGTATCTGTGTGATGTCATCGTGTGCATCAGTGTGAGTGGGGCTGGCCATGTGAACGTCTTCTTGAGCTGTGGTAGCGAGGGAGGTAGAGACTTCCATTTGAATCATCTTTCCCCTTCGCAGTCGCGTATTCAGCCTTCGTTGATCGTATTGAGGAGGGTTGCGATGTAACATGATCCGCATAGCTTCTATAATCCCATATATCTCAGCCAAAAGGTTCAATAATTCAACAAACTGGGGGTCCGCGTTCTCTACGTGAAGCATTTGATTCACCATCGCTCTACTCGCCTCTTCTCATAGCTTATGCCTCTTTTGTACCTGCTTGATCGTTTTGTAGAGCCGTTTGAGTTGTGCAGTGTAAGAAGGGGCTTCCTCCTCACTCTCCTCTGATTCATTTCCCTGCGCCTCTTCTTGATCCTGTGTGCCTTCAGCATGAGTATGTTTTGCCTCATCTTCCCAATGTACTCTTCGTGCCACACATTCTTTTAGTGGGTTGAACCCCTGATTTCCACCCCTGGAAGAATTGCAACTGTGAGTACTTGAGTACCCATGCGATTGGCAAATCATAAGCGAGGCATCTGTAGATGATTCTTGTAATGGCGCAGCAACCATTCAAAGTAAGCTTCCTCACTCCTTGTTTGCGTGCTTCATATAACTGGTCAAGGATCCACAGTGGCATTTTAATAGGTAAGCTCCCAGTCTCCGCTAGGTATAACCCATACCAGATCTTCTTATGAGGCTGTGTGAATCTGTCTTGCGCCGGAAATGCAAAATGTTGAAGACACATTCACAATGGTATAGCAATGTTTGGGGTGAGGGCACACATTTCTTTCAACTTCTTGAGTTTATTGTTCTTCATAGACTCTCGTATCAAAGGATCTCGATCGGAGGGTACGTGGGTGCCATACATCTGAAGGGCCTCCCTGATTAAAGTGATGTTCAACTCAAACTTTTTCATTTCCTCCTGGTTTGATAGAGAGGGCACCAGGAATGTGCCTGAATGATCTTTATCTCCTATCGCCTTCAGAGTTGCAATCAAGTAATAGCACCTAAGGAAATCAAGTTTAGGCAGAGATGCACTAAAATAATCCTGCAATCCCGCTTTCTGCCAAATATCTTGAAGAGGAGCTACATTTTGTAATGCTTCAAATTCCCTTGAGAAGAACTGGAATGTCCACCAGGATCCTCCAAATTCCAACTTGGATTCCCAGATGTGGTCTGCATCCCCCAAATCTCCTGGCATTTCATTAAACCAATGGGAATGTCCTTTCACTCTTTCTGTTAGGCCACTTGGTGGATCCGAGATTGGAATTCTCCGCACATTCAGAAACTCCTCAGGCCTCGCTGTCAGTGGAGCCTCCACAGGCATGGTATCCCAATCCGTTTGAGTACTAGTGTCTGCCTGGGAGCTCGTGCCTGCTACTGCCGCCATGAGACTTCTGATGCTTATCTGCTATAATAAGAAAGGCACATTAGTGTTGCATAGGAAACAGGATGTAATGGTGTTCCCTCCACAATACTAACATGACAATCTAGATGGTTAGTGGTTAGAGGTGAAGTGTTTGTGATAGATGTGAGTGGTGGTTAGTGGTTAGTGTCATCCTAGATGCATAGTTTGGATATGCAATGTACTCAGAATGCACCTACATCAGAGTGGATGGGATTACAAAATTGGGTAAGGGGGTTTGATACACGGTTAAAGTCTCCAGACTTTGATTGATGATTTGTAGCTCTTAGAGCTGATGACAGGTAAAGGTTTATGAACTAGATTGTGCTGGATTTGGGACCTTTTGGGCACCCATTTTTAGACATGTCTAGGTTCGACCGATGGTGTAACAGTGTGAGGTGTAGGTATCTTCCCTGAGGTATTTGCCAAGAGTACTTGTGAGTGTTGATTTATCCTAGTGACTGGAGGTGAAGCTATTTGAGATCGTAACCAGGCCTTGGGCACCCATATCTGTCTAGGAGTGGGGATAGCCTTCATTGACCGCTTAGGGACCCAAATAGAAAGAGTGTGTCTAGAGTGTTGCCTAGGGAACTCCTTTGTTTTAGTCCTTGATGGTGTGGCTCGCTTAATGCTTTCCTGAGAACCTGTCTCTAGAATCGTAGTTTCGTCCCCTTTGCGTATCCAGATCTCCTTCATGCCACGAGGTACTTCATATTGCCCAAGTTGGTGCACATGCTTCTTGATCATCAGTCTCCTTAGTGTTGTGTGTTGCTCAACCTGCCTTTCTCGAATCTTCTTTGGAACAAATGGGAACTCCTCATTGACTTCTATTCCTTCGTCAAGAGTGACAATCTTCTGCACCATAGAACTTTGGACAATAATAGCATGGTTATTGTCAAGTGGGTTCCTGGAGGGACAGGAGTTGGTGCCTGTTCTAATGGTTTGAGTGCTTGATTTTCTAATTCAATCGTAAGGTGGCTTTGGCCTGCCCAAGCCTGAAGAAGTCCACTTCTTAGGTTGAGGTTGACTGCGTGATCATAGATCCAGTCTTGGCCCAAAACAAGAGGTTCAAAGTAAGATCCCCGTCTTCACATACTAGCACTTTTGCTGGCATGAGGACCTCTTGAATGTAGAGGGGAAGTTCCACCTCTCCCATGCAAGGGGTTTTAACTCCTCCCAGCCCTATGAGATATGCCTCAATAGGTTTGACATGCAATTCCAATTTTTGGCAGTAAGAGAGCTGAACTGCACTAGTGGCTGCTCCTGAATCAATTAAAGCTCTCATTGTCCTTGCACTCTCTCCTTGTCCTACTTCTAGGGTCACAAAAGGTCGGCGATCAACTATCCTGTGGGTCCGTTCACCTGAGGCCTCGCACATGGCCATGTGATAACCTAAAACTTCTTGAGAGTCAGGCATGGGCTGATCTCTACCTTGTCCTCTCAATTTCATTTGTCGGATGTGTTCTAAAGCTTCTGTCTGTGCTTCCTCTCGAATTCGCTTTTCTTCTTCCTTGCGTTTCTTTGCAGTATTGAGTCGATTTAGCATTTCTTCTGGTAGGGGTTCTTGATATAACCTGGCTCTGCATCCGCTTATGTAACTCGGTAGTATGTCACCTTCTAGAGTGGCTAGTTGTACTGCTCCACTTGTGGAGATCCTATTGATAATCATTGGTCCATAGCCTCTTTTCTCTAATTTTCACGCATGTTGCTTCAATGTGTAGACTAGGACTAGGTCTCCTGCTTTCAAGCCTTTATCCTCAAAATACACCTTTTGCCTCTTCTTGGCTGCATAGATGATGGAGAGTGTTAATCTCCAAAAGAATAACCTACTCTTGTGATTAGAGCACCTCTATACCAAGAGTAAGTCAAAAACTTCACAACACAAAAATTCTACTGCACGGTTTCTTCAAATTAATCTATCAAACACGAAAAGTTTTTATGAAACTTTGTATGAAGTGTCACCTAGAGATTGCGCACCTCCTTCAAGTGAAATTACTCTAAAAGCTTTAGTATAACTTGAGAAATCAACTTCACAAGTTACCTATGTCTGAAACTGTCATTCTGAACAGTTTATTTTACACCTGCAACTTCTAAGACTTGGTTCTCCTTGATTAGAACCCGTTTAAGCAAATGCTTCTGGTTACGAATAGCTTATCTTCTAACTTAAAGATTAAGCTTTCACTCATGCAAAACTTTAAAGTATGCACTGAGAAATGATCAAAACATTGATCACTGGAAATGCGCCTGTTTCAGTAAACTTTGAACACTCAACACATATGAATGTTCCTACTGACAATTCTCGGTTTCTGTTTACAATTAAACTCTGAAACTTAAGCTATAGATTGATTAACTATAGACTTAGATATCCTCAAAAGGATTTCACAAATCATCTATCACAGATGAAGAACACACAGAAATTTCGGCGCAATATTTCTTCGATTACTCAGAAAGTTACAGTTGAGTGATGAGAGGAAAACTCAACTAACTTTTCATATGTCTCATGACATCTAATTTCTCATTCTTCTCATCTATGCCTCTCTTCTCTCGTATATGCCTCTCATACTCTCATTTCTTTCTCTCTCATATCTGCCCCGACACTTTCTCAGGTATTTATAGATAAATTTGTACAAGCTTACAACTTGACTATACTACTGTACATATGTGTACATCTTTTTCCGGTTTTCTTCCACGTTCCAAAATTTGTTCTTTTCTTCCTCCTTTCATCCTTCAACTCTTCATGAACTGAAAACTGTAAAAGCAATCATTTCCGGTAACATTCCGGTGACTTTACTGTGACCTTCCGGTACTGTTCCGGTGCCCTTCCGGTGACCTTTTTTAAAGAAATTTTTGCTGAAGTTTCTGCGGACTTAAAGACCTTCAATTGTTGATTGTCTTGCACCAACAACTCCCCCTCAATCATCAATTGAGGTTTTCTCTGTCTTCTTTATTCCTGCCATATCTTTAAACCTTTGTAACTTAGGTCCATCCAAACTTTTTGTAAGCATATCAGCTATCTGATCTTTCGTTGAAGTATGAATTACTTCAATCTCTTTATCCATCACCTTCTCTCTTAGAAAGTGATACTGAATCTCAATGTGTTTAGTCCTGGCATGAAAAACAGGATTAGCAGCTAAATATAATGAACTCATATTATCTCCAAATATAATTGGTGTCCTCTGTATAATGTCAAAATTCTTCATTAAAGCCTTTAGCCAAATCACTTCCTTTGCGGCTTCAACCATGCCTTTGTACTCAGCTTCGGTAGAAGACAAAGCAACTGTATGTTGCTTCTTGGAACACCATGAGATTAGCTTATCTCCCACATAACACATGTATCCATAGGTTGACCTTCTGTCATCTGGATTACCTGCCCAATCTGCATCACTGTATATTTTGATATTTGTATCTGATGTAAAACCATAATACAAACCTTCTTTGACTGTACCCTTAATGTACCTCAACACCCTTTGTCCTGCAATCCAGTGTTCTTTCCTTGGACAGTGCATGAATTGAGACAATACTCCTACTGCATATGATAGATCAGGTCTGGTTAAAGTAGCATAGATAAGACTACCAACCAAACTCTGATATTGTCTCACATCCTTGAATTCTTCACCTCCAAACTTACTCAGTTTGTGATTCACCTCCATTGGAGTAGGTGCTATCCGGCAATCATTCATTTTAAACTTGATTAACAAGTTCTTCAAATATCTTTCTTGGGTCACGAATACTCCATGCTGAGTATATGTGATCTCCATACCCAAGAAATATGACAAGTCTCCCAAGTCACTTATCTTGAACTCCTTTTCCATTTGCTTCTTGAGTCTTTGTATACCTGACTCATCTGTTCCTGTAAGGATTATATCATCAACATATATGCACATGTATATGAAACCATTATCACTTGCTTTTATAAGCAGACTACTATCTGCTTCAGACACCTAAAAACCAAGTTCTTTCAAAAACTTTACAAGTCTATAATTCCACGCTCTTGGAGCCTGCTTCAAGCCATACAAAGCTCTCTTGAGCTTGCACACATGATCTGGATATTTTTTATCTCTGAACCCTTGAGGTTGCTCCATGAACACATCATCTGAAATATAACCATTCAGAAAAGCATTTTTCACATCTAACTGACATAACTTCCAACCTTTGCTCGCAGCAACAGCTATGAGTGTTCTGATGGTTGTCATCTTTGCCACTGGACTATAAGTCTCATCATAATCAACTCCATATGTTTGAGCAAACCCTTTGACAACAAGTCTAGCTTTGTATCTAGACACACTTCCATCTGCAAATCTTTTGGTCTTGTAGACCCACTTGCATCCAATAATCTTCTGGCTATTTGGTTTAGGAACTAAATCCCATGTTTGATTTTCCACCAATGCATCATGTTCTTCTTGCATAGCTTTCTCCCATTTTTCCTTATCTTTTGCCTCTTCATATGTAGAAGGGTCTTCATCTGCTTTCATTATGTAAGCATAATCTTTCGTAGCCAAAAATGAAGTATCATAACTGTACCTTGTAGGTTGCCATCTATTTCTTGATGACCTTCTGAGTTCTTCAGTCCTTGAGGTTTCTGGTTCTTCACACTCAGGATCAAATCTTGGCCTTTCTTCAACTTCTTCCTGCACTTCATAATTTTCTTCTTCATCAATTATTTGAACCTTTGATTTACCTTTCTTTTGACTCACTTCTTCTTCATCACCTGTATTGTTATTAACTGTTCCTGCATACCAAGAACTTTGTTCATCAAACGTAACATCTTTCGAAACCAGAAAATGTTTTGTGGATGGATTCCACAATCTGTATCCCATCTGTCTATCATCATAACCAATGAAAACATATTTTTCAGCTTTAGGTTCCAATTTGTGTCTTAATTGTGATGGCACATATGCATATGCCACACATCCAAATACTCTGCAATGATCTAGGGTAGGTCTTTTACCCCACCAAGCTTCATATGGTGTCATACCCTGCAAGGCTTTACATGGTAACCTATTGACCAAATAAGTAGCTGTATTTACAGCTTCAGCCCACAAATAATTAGGGCATTTTTTCTCATTCATCATGGACCTTGCAAACTCAACAAGAGTCCTATTCCTTCTTTCTGCTACACCATTTTGTTGAGGAGAATATCTGCAAGTAGCTTCCCTTTTTATACCTGCATTCCATAAGTAGTCACTGAATTCGTTGGAGAAATACTCTCCCCCTCCATCTGATCTTAGTCTCTTCAGTTTATGACCTGTAGTTCTTTCTGCATACGCATGATAATGTTTGAATGTATTGAATACTTCTGACTTATCCTTGATCACATAGATAGTGATCCATCTAGTAGCATCATCAACATAAATCACATAATATCTTGATCCATTTATACTGAAATCCTTTGATGGTCCCCACACATCTGTGTGTACCAGCTCAAGCTTCTCTGAGTACATAAAACCATGCTTGGAGTAAGAATTCTTATGAGCTTTACCTAATTGACATGCCTCACATTTGTATGTCATATGTTGACCTGCAACATTAGGCAATCCAAGCACCGAACCATTGTTAACCATATCTTTAATACCTCTTTCATTGAAATGTCCAAGCCTCTTGTGCCAAAGATCTAACTCAGAAATTTTCTGTCCTTCATATGTAAACATGGCCTGACCAATATTACCTTGAATCTTCAGTGTAAACAGTCTTCCTTCTTTCTTTCCTGAAACAATCTGTTTATACCCTTGACTGGGATCTTCCACGTATACTCCTTCATTAGTGAATCTTACTTCATATCCCTTTTCAACAATTTGTCCTACACTTATCAAATTCTTAGGAATTGTAGGAACATACAAAACCTTACCCAATAAGGTACTACCGTCTTTAGCTTTCACTGATCCAATCGACTTCACTTTATGCTTTGTGTTGTCACCTGTTTGAACAACATGATTAGAAACTTTATTCTCCAAATCAGTCATCAATGATATGTTTCCACTCAGGTGATTGCTACATCCTGAGTCAATGTAGAAGACTCTTTGATCTTCACTCTGCCTTTCACAAGTAGCATTCAATATCAATGTTGAATCCTCCTTCTGTTCTGAAGCGTAATTGTAGTAGGTATTGTTATATTGTTGACTTTGGAATCCTCTACCTGCATTTCTTCCAAAGTAACTCCTACCACCTCTGCCTCTGAAATTTCCTCTTTGATTTCTGCCACCTCTTCCTCTTGCATTGTAACTTTGACTATATCCATTATTACTTTGAGTATTGTGCCAACAATCATTAGCTAAATGATTTGTCTTACCACAAATCCAGCAAGCTTTGCCTCCATCTTTGTTGTTTCTGCCTCTTCCTCTACCTTTGCCACCTCCTCTTCCTCTTAAGAAGTTGGCTTGGCTAGTTGTTCCTTCATCTTCATTTGCTTGTTGCTTTCCTTTGCTATTCTTCTTTTTATCTTTTGAGTACATTGCATGACCTGCACTCTTGTCACCATCTCCTTTAACATCATTCTCAAATGTTAACATATGACCTAGCAACTGATTTAAATCTGGAGTGAAATGATCAAGTGATAACTCTGTAGACAAAATAAACGGCTTCCATTTGTCATCACCTCTTAAGCCTGTAAGAATTTGTCTTACCAATTTATCCTCCTCAATGTCTTCATCAACAGCTCCTAATGCATCTGCAATGTCTTTCATCCTTGTCACATAGTCTGAATTGGACTGAGAAGCCTTCTTCTTGAAGGTTGTAAACTCTGCCCATAAGGATGCCTTCCTTGACTTAGTAGTATTCTGGAAATGCTCCTCCAAAGCATTCCAAATGTCAGTTGCACTTTCAAGACCTTGAATATGAGGTAACAAGTAATCATTGACTGCCATATAGATAATGCTTCTAGCTTGAGCATCTTTCTTCATCCAGTTTTTCAAATCTGCTAACTCTTCCCTAGTCGGAACACTAGGATCTCTGAACTATGGCTTTTCTTCTTCTCCTGTGATATAAGCTATCAAATCTTTGCTCATAAGATGAGCTTCCATCCTCATTGACCACGCAGGATAGTTTTCTCTATCCAGTTTCTCTATCTGTAGAGAATCTCCCATCTTGTGTCTTCCTGTGTGTTGAAATCTTCAACCTTTATGAATAATGTATGTACCTTTGCTTCAAATTAGACTCCGTTTGTCTTTCTTGCTATCGTATGATCTCTTCCTCAGGTTTTGCCTTCAAGCTTTCACCTTTTAGTTCTTCAGTTGTTGAATTCTTTGTAACCGCAGCAATCGGGCTCCTCCTTTCTTTGATTTTGATGTCTCCTGCTCTGATACCACTGATGGAGAGTGTTAATCTCCAAAAGAATAACCTACTCTTTTGATTAGAGCACCTCTATACCAAGAGTAAGTCAAAAACTTCACAACACAAAAATTCTGCTGCACGGTTTCTTCAAATTAATCTATCAAACACGAAAAGTTTTTATGAAACTTTGTATGAAGTGTCACCTAGAGATTGCGCACCTTCTTCAAGTGAAATTACTCTAAAAGCTTTAGTATAACTTGAGAAATCAACTTCACAAGTTACCTATGTCTGAAACTGTCATTCTGAACAGTTTATTTTACACCTGCAACTTCTAAGACTTGGTTCTCCTTGATTAGAACCCGTTTAAGCAAATGCTTCTGGTTACGAATAGCTTATCTTCTAAATTAAAGATTAAGCTTTCACTCATGCAAAACTTTAAAGTATGCACTGAGAAATGATCAAAACATTGATCACTGGAAATGCGCCTGTTTCAGTAAACTTTGAACACTCAACACATATGAATGTTCCTACTGACAATTCTCGGTTTCTGTTTACAATTAAACTCTGAAACTTAAGCTATAGATTGATTAACTATAGACTTAGATATCCTCAAAAGGATTTCACAAATCATCTATCACAGATGAAGAACACACAGAAATTTCGGCGCAATATTTCTTCGATTACTCAGAAAGTTACAGTTGAGTGATGAGAGGAAAACTCAACTAACTTTTCATATGTCTCATGACATCTAATTTCTCATTCTTCTCATCTATGCCTCTCTTCTCTCGTATATGCCTCTCATACTCTCATTTCTTTCTCTCTCATATCTGCCCCGACACTTTCTCAGGTATTTATAGATAAATTTGTACAAGCTTACAACTTGACTATACTACTGTACATATGTGTACATCTTTTTCCGGTTTTCTTCCACGTTCCAAAATTTGTTCTTTTCTTCCTCCTTTCATCCTTCAACTCTTCATGAATTGAAAACTGTAAAAGCAATCATTTCCGGTAACATTCCGGTGACTTTACTGTGACCTTCCGGTACTGTTCCGGTGCCCTTCCGGTGACCTTTTTTAAAGAAATTTTTGCTGAAGTTTCTGCGGACTTAAAGACCTTCAATTGTTGATTGTCTTGCACCAACAATAGATTCCTGCTGCAGCTCTCAATCGTGTCTCACCTAAACGTTTAAGATCAAAGATTCTAGAGGAGAATTCATGGCCTGTCTGGTCATGCTCTTATGCTACTTTCAATGTACGTATCAAAAAGTCCAATGGTAGCACCGCATTCTGGCCAAACACCATCTGAAAGGGTGTGGCTTGGAGTGCCGTTTTATAGGCAACTCGGTATGCCCAAATAGCATGGTGTAGCTATTTGTCCCAATCAGAGCGTTTATTATTCACTAGTTTGGTCAATACATTGCATAGAATCTTATGTGTGCTTTTAGCTTGGCCATTAGCTTGTGGATGATAGGGGGCAGACTTCTTATGTATCACCAAGAATTCTTGGAGAAGGTTTTCTATGACTTCATTCAAGAAGTGTGTGCCTCTATCACTCACTAGTTCTATTGGCAATCTGTATCTAGTGAACACATTTTCAAATAAGAACTTTTCTGTTGTTTGAGCATCATTCTTCGTAGTGGCTTTCACTTCTACCCACTTGGTTAGATAGTCTGTGGCCACAATGATATACTCAGCATGTGAACCCTTAGCCGGGGGATTAATAGGACCAACAAAGTCTATTCCCCACTTAGAGAATGCATGTCCACCCATCATAGGTTTCAATGGCATCTCATCTTTGCGTATATGATACTGAGTCTGCTGACAAACCTCACACCTCTTCACGTAGGTATGTGCATCCATGTGAAGGGTGGGCCACCAAAATCCGGCGAATAGTATTGCCTTGACCACCCGATCTGGACCGAAGTTTCCTCCTGCCACACCTTGGTGAGCAGTCTCTAATATCTTGAGGTATTCGCTCTCATGGACGCACAGTCTTAGGTAACCATCTTTACCACGTTTGTATAAATTATCACCAATGATTGCGTAATCTAAGGCTTCTTGTTCCAAACTCCTTTGTCTAGCCAAAGTCATATCTTGAGGGAATGTTTTCGTCCTCAGAAAGGCTACTAATGATTCACTCCAATCTGGTACTAAAGATGTTCGATAAAGAGTAGCATGTTCCACTAGTGGTTTAGTGCGATAGATTGGGCATTCTTTGCACATTCTATGGACATCAACTTCCATAGTTGGCCAATGCACTCCTAGTCTCCTTAGTGTTTGTAGGGTTTGTTGTTTTGAGTAGTGTTGCTCTAATGCACCTACATGTGCTAATCGCAACCATTTAGCGTACTCGTCCTCTTCCACACAACAGGCTAATACTCCTTGCTCCGTATGTTTGTACATACTTCCTGCTAAGATATGATACTTTTGAGCTTTTACTATCTCTCTATCTTTTGTGTGTACTATCGGGTGATTAGGCCCGTATGTCAATACTGGCACTAATGGCTTAGCCCACTGAGGTACAACTTCCAAATTAAACAAGTAAGCATTAGGGAGATTGTCTGATACTCCTTGTGAGGCCTCTCCTGATGTGAGCCTTGAGAGATGATCTGCTCTCATGTGAGTCTTGCCCTTTCTCACCACTACCTCAAAGTCATATTCCATTAGTAAGAGAAACCATCTTACTAATCTGGCTGTATTGCATGGCTTGTTTACCAGGTACAGTAGAGCTTGGTGATCAGTAAAAAAATTAAACTTGTTTGCAAGCAAATAGTGTCTAAACTTTTTAACCACATACACCATGCCTAATCCTTCTCGTTCAGTGGTGGTATAATTTCATTCAGCTGCATTCAATTGTCTACTGGCATTGGTAATTGGAAGATCCATATTACCTTCACTAGTAGGCTGTGCAAGTGCACATCCAATAGTATAATTGGATGCATCCACATGGATATGAAAGATTTTGTTCCAATCTGGTGTGGTCAAGATAGGTGCTGAACACAATCGCTGTTTAAGCTCATTGAAGGAATTCTCACATTCATCAGTCCACTCAAAATTAGCTAGAAGAGCATATAGAGGCTTTGCAATGACAGCATACATGTGAATGAATCGGTGGTAGTAACCACAATGCCCCATGAAGGTTTGTACCTCTGTGACATTCCTTGGCCTAGGTAGTTCTGCAATGACTCTCACTTTCTCCTCATCCGTGGATATGCCATTCTTTGACACTATGTGTCCTAGAATCTTCCCTTGCCTAACCATGAAAACACACTTTTCTGGGTTTAGGCAAACTTGATATTCTCTACATTTGTCAAAGATTTGTCTGAGTTTAGGTATATGGGTCTCTCTAATGTTGGAATGAGTGCAAAGATCATCAACGTAGACTTCCAAATTCTTCCTCAGAAACTCTTTAAACACGTGGCACATCAGCCTGTGAAAGGTGGCTGGCACGTTAGTAAGACCAAATGGCATTACTTGAAAGGCAAATATGCCCCACTCTGTGGCAAAAGCCGTCTTATGCTGATCTTCTGGTGCAATAGCCACTTGATTGTAGCCAGAGAACCCATCCAAGAAGCTGTACACTTCCTTGCTGGCTACCCTTTCTAATAGATGCTCAGTGATAGGAAGCGGGTAACTATCCCTGATAGTGGCTGCGTTAACCTTCTTCACGTTAATGCATACACGTAATTTGCCATTCTTTTTGGGCACCACTACAATGGGGGATACCCATTCACTGTGCTCAATTTCATAGATAAATCCAGCTTCAACCAAGCGATCTATCTCTTCTTTGATCTTGGCAGCATAGTTGTCATTGTATGTGTATGGCTTTTGTTTAGAGGGCCTGGCCTCTGAGGTCATGGGGATCGTATGTGAGCATATGTCAGGGTCCACACCTTTTAGGTCCTTGTAGCTCCAAGCGAATACATCTCTGTACTCTCTTAGCAAAGCTATCAACTCTTGCTCTTCTTCTTCCGTCAGGTCATGCC
Source organism: Ceratopteris richardii (assembly GCA_020310875.1). Lineage (NCBI taxonomy): Eukaryota > Viridiplantae > Streptophyta > Polypodiopsida > Polypodiales > Pteridaceae > Ceratopteris > Ceratopteris richardii. The sequence continues at coordinate 167,766,985 of CM035422.1, forward strand.
CTATGTAGGTGCATCTTTCTTCTCCCTCTTCTATGGCTACCACTATTTTCTTAGTAGTTTCCTTGCTATCATAGGCCTCGCATGCTTGAGCATCCCATTTAGGCATTCTCACCATGACTCTCCTATCGTCTATTTCATACTTCTTAAAGTTTTAAGGGACCTCAAACAAAGATTCTTCCTCTTCTGGTGTGACTTCTTTCTTCTTCCTCTTCTTACCTTCAGTTTTGGTGGTTACTTGGGTGGTTAATCTCACATCATTAGAGAGCTCTTCATGTCTCTGAGGGTAAACTTCTACCTCACAGAAGTATTCTTCCTCTGATGCAAATGGGGGGTCCATGATAATTGACTCTAAATCAGAGTCACTTGCATCCTCGAATGCATCAGTGCTAGGTTCGCATTCTTCTAAAACCGCATCTCCCATGATTGGCTCTATTGAGAAGACTGAAATGTCATAGCCATTGTCATCACAGTGGGGTGTCCATTGTTCTTCATTGATGGCTACATCCATGGTTGCTAAAATTTCTGCCCAACCATGAGGTTCAAACTCTTCGTCAGGAAATACTACAAGTGCATCAGCTGGGTCTTGAATTGATCTATGGGTTTCCTTCACACCTAGATCTCTGGCTTTCTCTCTCTTCTCTTCTTCTAGTGCTACTTTACACATCCGTAAGTGAGTGTCTTCATGCATCCATGAGGATCCTGATCCTATGGAATGCACTGACTTCGTGTCATCCTTGGCTCTATGGATGGGATTCCATTGGATGGGAGGGACATCTCTATGAGAGTAATCCTTGAGATTGACTTTGGTTGTAACACCTAAGTATTGCAAGTACAAAGAATTGGTTCCCCAGTCCTGTACCACTTGCAACTGCCGCATAAATGGACTTCCCAAAATCATCTCGTAGGCTTGGTTTTTGCTAAAGTCGCATATAGCAAAAGTATGCTCGAACTCAACGCCACATGTAGTGAGAGTTACTCCTTCTAGCAATCCTAAGGGCCTCTCAATGTGACCGTCGGCCATTTGCAATTTCATTCTCGTTGGTCTGAGTGCGGGCTTGCCCCAATGCTTCCATAGGGAAGTGGTAGCAATTGCAACTCCTGCTCTTGAGTCCAAAATTGCCTTGGTTGTGTATCCCTGATGGGTAAGTGGGAGATAGGTATTTCCTTCTTCTCCTTCGCTCATGTCTCCTATCTTATCCAATGGTATTTGTGGCACTGTTCTATGAGATCCTACCTGGGAACGCAATTTTGCTATGTCTGGCACTTGTTTGGCTACGTGTTTCCACACTTCTGGGTTAACTTTGAGTAGCTCTTCTAAAGTGAGGTTGCACTGAACTTTAGTGTTCTTTACTACCTCTGTGTTCCTAGGTATGATCGAATCTTCATTTCTTATCATGACCATGGCGCTCTCATGCATGTTAACTTAGTTTCCCATGGGCCTGTGAAATGTGGTAACTCTTGCAAGGAATTAGACTCAAAATCTAATCTCTCATGAGATTGGGCACTCTCCTACTCTTCATAAATAGAAGGGATGTCTTGTGGGAATTGATCATGTGCCTCATTCACAAGTTCAATGGGAGGAGGGACTTCACTTTCCTTTTCCCACTTCTCTTCTTGAATCTCTCTCAGGGACTCTGGTGAATACCTATTCATAGAAGAAGAGGTGTCTGGTTCGGTGGAATTAGGCACATACGCTTCCTGGGGAGGAATGCTTATTCTATCTCTTGCTCTCTCCTTAGCCTGGGAGGTGGCTCCTTTTCTAGACTTTGCAATTATCATCTCCAATCTGTCTAACAGACCATTAAAATGCAATGGTGTTGTAGTGGAGATAGGGCTATTGAACAAGCGACTGGCTTCAAACATGGCTTGCGCCAACTCTACCATCTTAGCACAAAGTTTTGTTCTCTCTACCTCTAGATCGGCTCTAGGGTAACATTTGTCATGATGAGTCACATTTGGCCCTTCTTGGATTCTGGCCTTATATGCTCTAAGCATCATGTCTAGATCCTCAGGAGTGGGATCCGCTAGGACTGATCCTACTCTAGGTGGTGGGTGGGTTATGTGTAGTGGATTAGAAAGTTGGGGAGTGGGAATTGATGGGTTGGCGGGAGGTGGGAAGGATGGTGGTGGGGTAGTGTGAGAGTGGTTTTGAGATGCGAGTTCACTTATCTTTGCTTTGGTCTCTCTCAAGCTTTCTTCAAGTTCGCTCATTTTTTGTGACCATTGTCTTTTCATTCTCTCCCGGCTATCTCTCCATGCTCTTGTCCTTTTCTTGGTTATACTTTCTGTCTCACTAACCTCAGAACTCTTTTCCTGCCCTACTCCTTGAGTTTGCTGCAAGGCTTGAGCTCTAGTGACCACATGCATTGGGGCAGTGGAAGTTACACCTCCTGTAGAGTCTACTACTAGTCCAATGACGTTAATAGGAGTGATTTTTGGCAGGTTATTGGGGTTCTTCGGGCAATCTCGTAAGAGATGCTCTATTCTGCAATCTTGACAGAAGCCCTGAATTGTCACTGGTTGGGGCAGGCAGGGAACAATCACGTATGAGGTGATCTCCCTGACATCTGAAGCATGGTCCTCTAGGAAATGGGGGTCGTACCTGCCTAGGTTGAGGTCTAGAGTTGGGGTTTGTGTACAAGACATTTTCATACTCAGGCTCCCCACTAGGTTCACTCGGGTCCTCATAATAGTATGACTCGTCATGCTCAGGTGACTGCATGTAATAGGCCTACGGGCTTTCAATGTGAGTAGAGTCAAAACTATGATCACTGGGATCACTTTCAGAGAACAATGGTGTCACTGGCACTATGGCTCTATTTAGATTCTCTTCTACAGCTATGTACTTTATTGGAATCACATTGGTTGGAGCAGGGGGTTGTTGCACTAACACGGGTTGAGGCCTTTGTTGGGTTTGATAGGGTTGCTGTGGTCTATCATATTGTTGAGGTGGGTACGGGTTCTGGTATCTTCCTTGTTGCGGGTATGGTTGTGGGTACGTTTGCCTAACTACTTGCTTATTGTATGTGCCATCTTGTGCGGTGTGATTGGTGTACCTCCGTTCTATGGTGCAGTACTAGCTGTTAGGATTCGCTTAGGGTTGTGCCATAATGGGACATACATTTGCCATATGGTCACTGTTGGCAGCACTCAAGGAACTGAAGGACTCACAAGACAAGGAAGCCAACAAAGGGAGTCGGAGCGCAGAGAAGGCACAAGCAGACAGAGTAGTCAACGAAGATCTGGAAAGTAGGCCATTATTTTTTTCATGAAGCTAAAGCATATCAAAGAGGTGGACACACCAGGAGAAGGAGCAAGTAGGGAGCTCGAAGATGTGTATGTCAAATCGTTAGAGGAAATCCCTACAAAAATAGTGATTTTCATCACTAAAGGCCACTATAAATACCATGTCATATTTTTGTAGCTCCATTTTGTGCAAGCCAAGGAGTCCTTGAGCTTGAGGAGCATTAGAAGTACCTGCCTATCCATTTTCATATTTTTTAGACTCCGTTTGAGCCCTCAAATAGGCCCTAGAACCTAATTTTTAACTAGGCCAGACACTAGGTCTGGACAGGGCCAAAAGCTAGTCAAAAACTATAAATAGAGCTAGAGAGCTCATTTTTGGGGGTACCTTGTAATAGATTTGGACTTGTATGAGCACTTTTGAAGTAATCTAAGAGATCTCCATTGTCTTTCTCTTTGTCTTGCCGTGTGTGCGCGTGTGTGTGTATGTGTGAGCATGTTAGTGTGCTTCTCACGCACTTCTGCCATCACTTGTTCGAGGTCTCCATACCATCCTCACATCTTCCCGGATTGACATTAAAGGAGGTGCTACTCATCACTGAGCTACACCAAATTTTGGCGCCGTTGCCGGGGATCAAGCTTTGAGGACGAGCGTGTGATGGTAAGACGTAGAGTTGTGACGTTGGCGTTGTAGGTGATTTCTTTACTTTTTCTTATTTTTCTCTTTTTTACTTCATCATCATCATCACCATCCCTATCCTCACCATCTCCCACCTCCATCTCCATCATCGCGAAAATTTCAGTTTTTGATCATATCACCTTCTCCCCTCCATTTCCCTCATTCCACTTGTGAGAGAGAGCGAGAGAGTGATTTGTGTGCACTCTTTTTGCATGTTTTTGGAGTTTTCTTGCAGGATCTGGCTATCCCACCATCTCCAGCAGGCTACGCAGGTACGGAAAAGCTCGAAACTGTCTCTATGTCGTCGACCTGTGTCGATCGGGATCGATAGAAAAATCGCCTATTTGGTAAAACAAAGTACACCATAATGATGCACATGATGAGCACATCCTAAATCACTAAACACAGTAAAAAAATTCCGTGTTTCTCTATCAATCGCGACCGACACCATTGATCGCAATCAACAGCCACGATCGACAACCTTTGTCAATCGCGATCGACAGACCCTGTCAATTGCGATCCACAGACCTATCGATCGCGACTGACAGACCCCACGACCGACTGACTACCACGTAGGATTCAGTCAATCGTGATTGACACTGTCGATCGCGACTGACTGAAATTTGATGATTGACACCAAAACTCGCGTTGCCACGTGTCCATCGCGATGGATAGAACCTCGATCGACTGAAATCATGGCGAAAATCTCAGAAAAAGTGTTGATCGCGATTGACACCATCGATCGTGATTGACAGGACTCACGACTGACTCTGTCGATCACGATTGACATTGTTGATCATGACTGACGTGTCGATCGCGACCAACAGGCCCTGACGGACACCTCTATCAATCGCGATTGACAGACCTGTCGATCGCGATTGACAGGCTTTTTCGGTCAGTTTTCTAGGGTTTATATTACTTGATTTTGGGGAAAATTCTCGGCATACTTATCAAGCAAATAGTGATTTGTGAGGTTCTGACACTTGTAACTTGAGAGAAAATCTTGTTTTCCTGATGACCTGTTTTACCTTGTTTTAACCCTAGATCCCTGAACTGTCATATCTTCCTCATACAAAATCCGATTGCAATGATTCTTGTTTTGTTGGAAAGCTCGTGGGGAGTACAATACTATTTTGAAGTAACTATACCCAGGCGGGAAGAAAAGCTAAGGGTTCTTCAGGATTGTTTTCCATAAATCCAAAAGAACAGTTGAACTTTGAATTACATGAATGAAAATGATTTTTGTGTCCTTTGAATCTAAGTCTTGAGCTAACTTTGGGACTTTTATAGGTCCACTGAGAGCACTAGAAGGCATCCAAAGCAAGGGTAATCTGCAAGCTTGAGAACTGGGTTCTTGAGCACCAAAGAGCAAGGGATCTGCAAGTGAGGTTGGAATACTCTCAACTCCCTTTGTCAATTCCTAGCTTAGGCTACACGTGAATAGTGCTATAAGTAAGTTAGGGCAACGATAGGCATAAGGCAAGTCAAAGACTATATAAGAAATCAAGTTCAAGTGAAGAGATAACCTGTGGGTGACCGACAACTTTAAAGGAAAAGAACCTAACGTGGGACGATCAACATTAAAGTGTGGAAATTAGCCTAAGTATTCCTGACGACGTGATACCTGATAAGATCATAAACACGATAATCAACTAAAAAACAACCAAGTGAGTGATACAATTGATTGGCAACAAGGCTGTACCTTGGGTAAAAATAGGGACTACTTAAATAGGCATATGAACCTTAGATCAGGACGACATCTAGTGAGAGATAGACAAAGTCTCAAGTCTTCAGAGGCTAGTGTCAATCACACTGCTAGGTCTTGGGCCCAGCATTTGAGCCATTATTCGCACTACCCTAGCTCTGAAACTAGCGAGTCTGAGATGTCTCAGGGGATGGAGAGACCTACAGGAAGTTCAGGAGTGCCATATTTACATAGGGTAGAAGGCCCTTACAAGATGCAACTCAAATACCTTAGGACCAACCGATTAGGTGCTTGCATCTATGAGGACGGCCTAGGAAGATCGGTGGTCCAGATTAAAAACCCTGACCAATCCATTGGACTAGAGCACCCAGCTGTCAAGTTTGAAAATGGAGCATACCTAGACAAGGAAGGAACCATATATGTAGTCACCAGTCATCCAGATAGGACAGACGAATTTGGAAACGTGATCCCAAAAACGGACTTAGGTGACCTGGAAGAAGGAAACATGAGTGTAGAACCTAGAACCCCTCGAGGCAAATCAGTTCTCACTAGGATTATCACACCAGAGTGGATTCCCCAAGACAATAAGAGCATAGATCTGCTCCTGAATCGAGAGACTGATGAAGCCTTTTGGAGTTATAAATTTGATCAGCCAAATGAGGTAGGAACAATCATGATCTACGAGTTCAAAGATCCTGATAGCCAGGCAGAGTGACCTACTTAGATCACACTTCAGAGAGGATCTTTCTGGTTACAGGACATGATAGGCATGCTTACACTTGGAAGGGTGAATTTATTTTCCCCCAACCAAGATCTAATTTGTCCTATGGTCACCCCGGAGTTGGAACATCCCAAGCTCATGGAACTCAAAGAGACAGAAGTAGAGATAGGCCAGAAGTAAGCTTTGCGAACCCCTCGGGAAGAGAAAGAATGAGAACGGAGACAGAACCCGATAGACCTAGAGCCCCAAGAAACCAAAGGAATGTGGATGAATTCCCTCTACCAAGACCTAGAGAGCACACCAGAACCTTGAGACCAACCCAGCTAGTTAAGTCCATGAAGAACTACTTCGATGGCACAAGAGACCCATATGATCATGTAGCCGAGTTTAGGCAAGTCTTGAGAGCTGAGCAAGTTGAGGACCTATTCATGCAGTATAATGCCTTTGGTCTAACCCTTAGGAACACAGCCCTTATGTGGTTTCAACCATTGAATGAGAGACAGTTTAGGAGCATAGACCAACTCTTAGAGGCTTTCATCACTGAATTCTCTAAAAGTGGCATAAGGCATAATACTTCCTCATTGATACATAGCTTCAAGCAAGCCCCTCAGGAGACCAAGAGACTTGCAGGAAGAAGGTTTAGGCAATATCTTGAGAGATGCCCTATTCCTGAGTTACCCACACCAGCCAAACAAGTGGCCTTATTCTTGGATGGATTACTAAGTACCAAATTGAGATCATATGTGTACTTGAAGGACCCTAGAACGATAGAAGAGTGTGTACGCATGTGCATAGACATTGAAGACAATCTAGGGGAGGAATCAGAGCTTTCAAAAATCTACAAAGATTCAGATAGTTCTACTAGCCTCTCTTCCACTCAATCCACATCTATTGAGGAACTTGCCGAGAAAGTAGCTCAGAAATAGGAGTCTCAAGTAAACAAATTCCAAGATTTGCCCTAGTGAAAAGATGCTATACTTGTGGAGGTGACCATCTGGCGAACGTATGCCCCATTATGGCTCAACCCCAGGTGAACCCTAGTAGCCAGTATTGCACCATAGAACGGAGATACACAAATCACACAGCACAAGACTGCCCATATAATAAGCAAGCAGTTAGGCAAACCTACCCTCAACCATATCCACAATAGGGCAGATACCACAACCAGTACCCACCACAACAGTATGCTAGGCCTCAACAAACCTACCAACCATAATATCAAGCTCAGCAAAGACCTCAACCAGTGCTAGCCCAACAACCTCCAGCTCCAGCCAATGTGATCCCAGTAAAATATGCAGCTGCAGAAGAGAACCTGAATAGAGCCATAGTGCCAGTAACACCATTGCTTTCAGAAAGTGACCCTAGTGATCATAGCTTTGATTCTACACATATTGATAGCCCCTAGGCTTATTACATGTAGTCTCCTGAACATGGTGAGTCCTACTATAGTGAAGAACCGAGTGAACCGAGTTGGGAGCCAGATTACACAAATGTCATGTAGACAAACCCCAACTCTAGACCTCAACCTAGGCAAGTAAGACCCCCATTCCCTAGAGGACCATGCTATAGATGTCAAGGAGATCACCTCATTCGTGATTGCCCCTTACCTCCACCCACACAAACCCAATCAGTGACGATTCAAGGATTTTGTCAAGATTGCGGCAAGGAGCATCTCTTACGAGATTGCCCAAAGAATCCCAATAATATGCCAAAAAGCACTCCTATTAATGTTATTGGGTTAGTTGTAGACTCCACAGGGAGTGTGACTTCCACTGCACCAGTGCAAGTGGTCACTAGAGCTCAAGCCCTACAGTAGAACCGAAGTTTAGGCCAGAAAAAAAATGCTGAGGTTAGTGAAACTAAAAGCATAACCAAGAAGAGAACTAGAGCCTGGAGAGATAGCCGAGAAATAATGAAAAGACAATGGGCAAAGAAGATGAGTGAACTCGAGGAAAGCCTAAGAGAAACAAAAGCCAGTAATGTTTAACTTACATCTCAAACTCCCTCTCACACTACTCCACCCCCACCATTCCCATCACCATCCGATCCAACACCTTCCAACCCACCTCACACAAAATCACCACCCCCTAGAGTAGGATCAGTCTTAGCAGATCCCACTCCCGAGGACCTAAATATGATACTTGAAGCATATCAGGCCAGAATCCAAGAAGGGCCAAACGTAACCGATCATGAAAAGTGTTACCCTAGAGCCGAGCTAGAGCTTGAACGAACCAAAATCTGTGCTAAGATGGTGGAATTGGCTCAAACCATGTTTGAAGCCAATCGCCTCTTTAACATCTCTAGTTCAGCTAAGACATAGTTGCACTTTGATGGACTGCTAGAAAGATTGGAGAGGTTAATTGCAAAATCGGAAAAGGAACCCACTCCTCCAAATAAGGACAAGGCAAGCGAAAGAATAAGCATTCCCCCCTAGGAAGCTTATGTGCCTAATTCCACTGAACTGACACCTCTTCTTCTATGAATAAGTATTCACCAGAGTTCCTGCGGGAGATTCAAGAAGAGAAATGGGCTAAAGAAAGTGAAGTCCCTCCTTCCATTGGACTTGTGGATGACGCGCACGACCAATTCCCACAAGATATTCCCTCCATTTATGGAGAGCAAGAGAGTGCACAATCTCAAGAGAGATTAGACTTTGAGTCTAATTCCTTACACAAATTACCCCACTTCACAGGCCCATGGGAAGCAAAGTCAACTTATATGAGAGCACCCACGGTCATGGTAAGAAACAAAGATTCAGTCATACCTAGGAACACGGAGGTAGTAAAGAATACTAAAGTGCAGTGCAATCTCACTTTAGAAGAGCTACTCAAAGTTAGGCCAGAACTGTGGGAACATGTAGCCAAACAGGTAGCAGAGATAGCCAAACCGCGTTCGCCCAGGTAGGTTCTCATAGGACAGTGCCAGAAATTCCTCTAGACAAGATAGGAGACATGAGTGAAGGAGAAGAAGGAAACACCTATCTTCCCATCACCCATCAAGGATTCACAACCAAGGCAATTCTAGACTCTAGTGCAGGAGTTGCAATTGCTACCACTTCCCTATGGAAGCGTTGGGGCAAGCCAGCACTAAGGCCAACAAGAATGAAATTGCAAATGGCTGACGGTCACATAGAGAGACCCTTAGGTTTGCTAGAAGGAATAACTCTCACTACATGTGGTGTAGAGTTTGAGCACACATTTGCTATCTGTGATTTTAGCAAGAACCATGCCTATGAGATGATTTTGGGAAGACCATTTATGCGACAGTTGCAAGTGGTACAAGATTGGGGAACCAATTCCTTGTATTTGCAACACTTAGGTGTTACGACTAAAGTCAATCTCGAGAATTACTCTCATAGAGATGTCCCTCCTATCTAGTGGAAACGGATCCATAGAGCTAAAGATGATACGGAGTCAGTGCATTCCATTGGATCAGGATCCTCATGGATGCATGAAGACACCCATTTGTGGATGTGCAAAGTAGCAGTAGAAGAAGAGAAGAGAGAAAAAGCTAGAGAGGTAGGTGCGAAGGAAACACATAGATCAATTCAAGACCCAGCCTATGCACCTTTAGTATTCCCTGACGAAGAATTTGAACCCCACGGTTGGGCAGAAATTCTAGCAACAATGGAAGTAGCCATCAATGAAGAACAATGGACACCCCACTCTGACGAGGATGGCTATGACATTTCAGTCTTCTCCATAGAGCCAATCATGGGAGAGGCAATTCTAGAAGAATGCGAACCTAGCCCTGATGCATTTGAGGATGCAAGTGACTCCGATCTAGAGTCAATCATTATGGACCCACCTTTTGCATCAGATGAAGAATACTTCTATGAAGTAGAATTTCAACCCGAGAGACACGGAGAGCTTACAAATGATGTAAGGTTAGCCGCACAAGTGACCCCTAAGGATGAAGGAAAGAAAAGAAAGAAGAGAGAAGTCACACCACAAGAGGAAGAATCTTTGTTTGAGGTCCCTGAAAACTTTAAAAAGTATGAGATAGACAATAGAAGAGTCATGGTAAGGATGCCAAAACATGAGGCTCAATCAGGAGAGGCCTATGATAACAAAGAAACCACCAAGAAAATAGTTGTAGCCATGGAAGAAGGAGAAGAGAGATGCACTTACATAGGGCATGAAGTGACGGAAGAAGAGGAGTATGAGTTGATAGCCTTCCTAAGAGAGTACCGAGATGTCTTTGCTTGGAGCTACAAGGACTTGAAAGGTGTAGACCCAGACATATGCTCACACACAATTCCCATGACCTCAGATGCGAAACCCTCTAATAGAAGCCATACATATATAACGATAATTATGCTGCTAAGATCAAAGAGGAGATAGATAGACTGGTAGAAGCTGGATTCGTCTATGAAATTGATCACACTGAGTGGGTATCCTCCATTGTAGTGGTGCCCAAGAAGAATGGAAAGCTACGTGTGTGCATTAACTTGAAGAAGGTTAATGCAGCCACTATTCGAGATAACTATCCGCTTCCTATCACGGAACATCTCTTAGAAAGAGTAGCAGGCAAGGAAGTATACAGTTTCCGTGATGGATTTTCTGGCTACAATCAGGTAGCCACTGCTCCAGAGGACCAGCATAAGACTGCTTTTGCCATAGAATGGGGCATATTTGCCTTTAGGGTAATGCCATTTGGGCTTACCAATGCCCCTGCAACCTTCCAGAGATTGATGTGCCATGTATTTAAAGAATTCTTGAGGAAGAACTTAGAGGTCTATGTGGATGATCTTTGTGCTCATTCCAACATCAGGCAAACCCATATCCCTGAACTCAGACAAATCTTTGACAAATGTCGAGAGTATCAAGTCTGCCTGAACCCAGAAAAGTGTGTTTTCATGGTCAGGCAAGGCAAGATTCTAGGACACATAGTGTCAAAGAATGGCATATCCACTGATGAAGAGAAAGTAAGAGCCATAGCAGACTTACGTAGGCCAAAGAATGTCAAGGAAGTACAAGCTTTCATGGGGCATTGTGGCTATTATCGATGCTTTATACACATGTACGCCATTATTGCCAAGCCACTGTATGGCCTTTTGACCAACTTTGAGTGGACTAATGAATGTGAGGACTCTTTCAATGTGCTCAAAAGGAGATTGTGTTCAGCACCAATCTTGACCACACCAGATTGGAATAAGCCCTTCCATGTTCATGTGGATGCATCCAATTATGCTATTGGATGTGTGCTTGCACAACCTACGGGCGAAGGTAATATGGATCTTCCAATTGCCTATGCTAGTAGACAGTTGAATGCAGCTAAACAAAATTATACCACCACTGAACGAGAGGGATTAGGCATGGTATATGCAGTTAAAAAGTTTAGAAACTATTTGCTTGCAAATAAGTTTAAATTTTTTACCGATCATCAGGTATTATTGTACTTGGTAAACAAACCATGCAATACAGGCCGATTAGTAAGATGGTTTCTCTTGCTAATGGAATACGACTTTGAGGTTGTGGTGAGAAAAGGCAAGACTCACTTGAGAGCAGACCACCTCTCTAGGCTCACATTTGGAGAAGCCCCACAAGGAGTGTCAGATGACCTTCCTGATGCTTACTTGTTTGATTTGGAAGTTTTACCTCAGTGGGCTAAGCCCTTAGTGCCAATATTGACATACGGGCCTAACCACCCAGTCATAAACACTCAAGATAGGGAGGTAGTAAAAGCCCAGAAGTACCATATCATGGCAGGAAGCATGTACAAGCATACAGATCAAGGGATCCTAGCTTGTTGTGTGGAAAAGGATGAGTACGCTAAATGGTTGCAATTAGCACATGTAGGTGCATTAGAGCAACACTACTCAAAGCAACGAACCCTCCAGACACTAAGGAGACTCGGAGTGCATTGGCCTGCTATGGAAGCTGATGTCCAAAAGTTGTGCAAGGAATGCCAAATCTGCTGCACTAAACCACCTGTGGAACATGCCACCCTTTATCAAATATCCATAGTGCCAGATTGGAGTGAACCATTAGTAACCTTCCTCAGGACGAGAACATTCCCTCAAGATATGACACTGGTCAGACAAAGAAGTCTAGAACAAGAAGCCCTAGATTACTCACTCATTGGTGATAATCTATACAAGCGTGGTAAAGATGGTTACCTCAGACTCTGTGTCCATGAGAGTGAATATTTAAAGATCTTGGAAACTACTCACCAGGGTGTGGTAGGAGGACATTTTGGACCAGATCAGGTGATTAGAGCAATCCTATTTGCACGGTTGTGGTGGCCGACCCTTCACATGGATGCACATACCTATGTGAAGAGGTGTGATGTCTGTCAGCGAATTCAATATCCTATACACAAAGATGAGATGCCCCTGAATCCTATGATGGGTGGACGTGCATTCTCTAAGTGGGGAATAGACTTTGTAGGTCCTATTAATCCCCCAGCTAAGGGTTCGCATGCAGAGTATATTATTGTGGCCACAGACTATCTAACCAAGTGGGTAGAAGTGAAAGCCACGACTAAGGATGATGCCCAGACAATCGCCAAGTTCTTATTTGAGAATGTATTCACAAGATACGGGCTACCTATAGAGCTAGTCAGCGATAGAGGGACTCACTTCTTGAATGAAGTTATCGAAAATATTCTCCAAGAGTTCTCGGTTATACACAAGAAGTCTGCCCCCTACCATCCACAAGCTAATGGGCAAGCAGAAAGCACAAATAAGATTCTATGCAATGTGTTGACTAAATTGGTGAATAATAAACACTCTGATTGGGACAAATAGCTACATCATGTTGTTTGGGCATACCGAGTTGCCTATAAAATGGTACTCCAAGCCACACCTTTTCAAATGGTATTTGGTCAAAATGCAGTGCTACCATTGGACTTCTTGATACCGACATTGAAAGTAGCACAGAAGCATGAGTGGACAGGTCATGAACTCTCATCGAGAATCTTTGACCTTGAACGGCTAGGTGAAACAAGACTGAGGGTTGCCGCAGGGATATATGCAGCTAAGAAGCGACACAAGGCATACTTTGATGCCCATGTTAAGGATAAAGGCTTGAAGGCAGGAGATTTAGTTTTAGTATACACCCTGAAGCAATATGCGAGAAAATTAGAGAAGCGTGGCTATGGATCTATGATCATAAATAGGATCTCAACGAGTGGAGCAGTACAACTAGCCACATTAGAAGGCGATATTCTACCTAGCTACATAAGCGGGTGCAAAGTCAAGTTATATCAAGAACCTCTGACTAAAGAGATGCTAAATCAACTCAACATTGCCAAGAAACGCAAAGAGGAAGAAAAGGGAATTCGAGAAGAAGCTCAAGCAGAAGCTTTAGAACGCATCAGAAGGATGAAGTTGAGACGACAGGGTAGGGATCAGCCTAGGGCAGATGACTATGCGGACCCAAGATATCATATGGCAATGTGTGAAGTCTCCGAAATAAGTGCCCATAGAATAATCGATCGACGTCCATTTGTGACCTTAGAGATAGGACAAGGAATTAGTGCAAAAACTGTGCGAGCATTGATTGACTCAGGTGTAGCCACTAGTGGGGTGAGACTCTCTTACTGTCAAGAATTGAAATTAAAAGTCAATCCTATAGAGGCATATCTCATAGGATTGGGAGGTGTGGAAACCCCTTGCATGGGCAAGGTGGAACTTCCCCTCCACATTCAAGATGTTTTAATGACAGTGAAAGTACTAGTGTGTCAAGATGAGGACCTCACTGAGCCTCTCGTCTTGGGTCAAGACTGGATCTATGACCATGCAGTCAACTTAAACCTAAGAAGTGGACTTCTTCAGGTTTGGGTCAATGAGAAACACATTACAATTGAGTTAGAAAATGAAGCACTCAAGGAATTAGGCAAGGCAGACACTCCTGGTCCTTCCAGGAGTACACATGAAGATGACCATGCTGTTCTTGTCCAAAACTATGTGATGCAGAGGAATGATGATCTCAATAAGGAAGTCAAGGACGCAACGGAACTCCTTCTTTTCCAAAGGCCAGAGGGATGCAGCAACCAAAGGCAGATCAAATGTAGAAGGAGTAGAGTACTACCTATGCTGGAGGCCAAAAGAACGTGTGAAGCAGGATGTCTCAGCCATTGAAACAAGTGTGAGTGCGGCGAACAGCCTGTTGCGATCAATCCAACCACACGGGCAAAACTTCTTATTAGTAATCAACAACACGACACTAATAAGAAGTCTTTCAGAAATTCGTCTGCGAAAGTGAAGCCTATTTGGGTACCCAAGAAGTCGATGAAGGCTAGCCCACAATCAAGACAAATTTGGGTGCCTAAGGCTTGCTTGCGGGCTCAAATAGCTACATAGAGACCACACCCCGTACAACATGGTCCACTCACTCTAACATCTGATACCCATTCTTATACATCACGCACGAACACATATTCACCCATGAGCACGAGTAGAATCACTTGTAAATGGGTCCCTAAAAAGCCTCATTTCCAAGCAGATACTCTCACCAAGCCCTCAAGAGTCTCCACCAAACCAAAACCGAAAGCGATCCACAATGTTTGGTAGCCTAAAACGTGTAATAAACCCCCCCCGACCCTCATTTGTAAATTCATATCCACTTACTAACTACATCACTCATACACCGCATCTTTCCATTTTTCCATTCACTAACTACACACACGATCACCAAGCACTTATTGACCTACTAACCTCTCACTAAAATCATGTTAATGTTGTAATGGGGACACATGAATGCTTGGTGTCCATTTGCAATGTTAACATTCATTTGTACATTCTCATAGAACTGGTGACCAATTTCCTCAATATGGCCAAGGTAGGAACTAGCTCCTAGGCAGGCATCAGCCCTCAAATCGTGGACATTGAAAGTCTTCCCATTGAGGAGGAATTGAAGGAGCACCGAGTGGCATTGAGGGCATTACATGCCATACCAATTCAGAATCCTCCACAGGGGCACACAATGCCGGTCAGCAAAAACTCACATTGGTTCAGTGATGTGGCAGGACCTCTAGGAGAAGGCACTTACCTGTGGGAGGCAGAGATAGAGTTCAACGGGCGCTGGGGCAGGTATCACTTCTTCACGAGGGAATTTGAGAGACTTCAAAATAATGAAGGGCTGAAACCGATATGGAAGAAGGAGGGACTATACGATTACTTCAAAGCCCAATTGCCAAAGCGTGACTTTCTAAGGTGCTCGTATTTGATTAGCACCCTCACTCCGAGCAAAGAGAAAAAGGGATACAGCACCTTTGTCCTCCGATCTCTCACAAGGGGGAACGAGCTAAAGCGATTCAAATTGACGAACAACTTGGTGAGGGAAGCTCTAGACATGAAAGGTATGCACATTCCTACCGAGAAAGAGACTATGGTCCCTGACAACATGAAGAACAGGAATCTGACGAAACTAAAGGACATGGTGGCAATGACACCTACTATTGCCATTCATCTTTGGATGTGCATGCAGCATTTTGCATTCCCCGCGCAAGAGAGGTTCACAATGCCACCCAAGAAGATATGGTTGAGTCTATATTTAGCAGATGCCTTCGATTTGACAATCAACATGCCTCACTGGATTATTGACCAAATCCACTTGGCTCATCAACAGTGGTATAAGAAGCAAAAGTCGGTACTGTATGGATGTTGTGCTCTTACAAGGATTGTTTACAGATGCTTGGCATATGATGTGCCATTTCAAAGGGAACTTATTTGGACCAGGATGCAAGAATTCCAACGTAGACTATCCACCGGAGGGCCTCCATCCAAGAAAATGAGAGGCGCAGTTCAGATGCCCTGTGCACAGGCCCGCGGTGCGACACTGACACCAGAGACAACTCCACGGCTTCCAAGGCGTGTGCAACCCTTCACTATCAGATTACCAAGACGTAGCACAAACGAACCAAATTTGGTGTTTCCACCTATACCAACCGACTTAGAGTTTCCTCATGGCTTTACATTGGAAGATCTAACTAATGAAGAGGTAGCCAGAATAATCAATGCTATGAATTTAGAAGTGGAGGTAGAGCAGGCAAGCGGGCAGAAGACAGTCACAGACCAACCCCACCTAGTCCAACCAGACGTAGTCGAAGTGGAGGATGATGAAGAAGACGAGCAAGAGGAGGAACAAGAGGGACTATCAGACGAAGAAGAGCAGGAATATGAACAAGAAGTCATACAGGAACTTGATGGTGCCCCGACTTATACGAAGCAATTGAAAAAGCTGTATGATACCATCAACCGAGTGCAAGAACAACACAAACTGTCCCTGGCAGTAGGAAAAGCTCTCATGAACCAAATCCTTGAGGAGGAAGGTGTGGACAAGCAATAGCGAGCAACCCTTGACATGATAGCTGATGCGTTAGGGGTACCTGAGATGGTGCATACCGCTCTCGCCTATTCACGAAGATCGGAGCGACGATACGGCAGACGCCCCCCTCGATCAGGAAAACAAATGAATGTATTATTATCAGAATCATAGGGCACCACATCCACAACCACGGGCACAGCTCATACCATTCATGACATTGAGGAAGCCCATACATCTAGTGCACCCCCGTCACCCCCCTTACCCCCTCTCCCTCCAACTCCACCACCTTCACCTCCCACTACTAGTGTAACCACTACTGTCACCGCCCCAGGGTCCACGTATTAGCCCCTTCTCCTTCTCTAAATCAATGGATTTTGCTTGGAGAGTCGCATGGTTTCTGAAGAGGTTCGTATGCTAGTCATCTAGGTGCTAGTAATGCTGTTGTAGTTGAGACATACATTGGTACATATTATTAAATACATTATTAACAGGGGTGGATGCAGGAAAGGTGTTGAATGCAGAAGGAAAGGGAAAAGGGAATGGGAGCGTGTATGGTGTGCTTGAAAAGGGTGAAGTTGGTGGTGGGGGAATGAGAGATTGTGCACGTATGGGGGGAGGGTCCATGAAATCAAAAGTGGATGCCATCGTGGGAGTTATTGTGAACATGGTAATTATGGGTGCGGTGATGGTGGTGAAGGTGTAAAGTGGTGTGTGTAGTTGTGAATATGAACCGCCAAGAAGTGTGATCGGGGGAACGGGGTTTTCCGTGGCTACAGTTAGAATTACAGTGTCAGTGGTAGTGTATACAAGAGAGGTGGTGATAGGTTGTGTAGGTCGTGTGGGTTGACTAACAGTAACAACAACTCAATGACATGTTACACACTCAGATCACAGACAATCTTAAGCTTCGATGCAATCTTGCCTTACTACGAAAACACATGTCCATAGCACTCGAAGAGAATAAAAGACTGCAGAAACAGAACGAAGAAAACCTGGAAGCAGCAATGGAAGGTTCCCCGCATGAAATCGACCTAGAGAAATTCAAGGCCATCCCCTCGGAGAATATGCAAATTGTGTTAGAAACCCATGCCAACCTCCTGGAAGCCCACGTGACATTAGAAAGAGAAAGAGATGACCTACTAAAGCAGCTGGCAACTCAGCAGGAGGCACCAAGCAAAGTCACAACCACAGCCGACACATCTGAAGAAGTCGCAGAACTCAGAGCAGAACTAGAAGAACTACGAAGTAAAGTTCTTCAATACGAGCGTCAACCCTCTCCCCTAGTGGAACCGGAACCTGAAGACTTAGTGCCAATTGAAGTGGAGGAGACTTTTGAAGACCCATATGTTCCCATGCCAACACCCAGAGGTAAGCAAACAGAAGAAGGAATGGACACGATTGAGATCGAAGCGCCTGAATGGATGCAAAGGTTGGAGAAGGTTGCTACAACCCATGATGAGAGAGTTGCAGTTCAGATAGCGTCTATGTCACGATTGAAAGAAGTCATCATAAAATCGGATTACTTCAGAAACCTCTCCCATCATAGGTGGATTGGCACGTCCGATGATCTGTATGTTCCATTCTGTGTATTAGTGGTAGATTACAATGCTGAAATCAAGCAAGGCACAACAAAAGAACCAACCTCCGCGACACATTTTGCACCGGATGACATCCCGGCAAGTGCCATGCATGGGAATATACACCAACCTACTTGGAGGATCCGTCTGCTTGAAACCTACCCTGAGATGGTACGCACTTGGAATAACATGCCATTATACATCAAGTATAATCCCTGCTATTGCCCTGTCTTTCGAAGAAGGTCTTGGCCAGAGTACACAAAAACAGTGCTGACAGTCAAAGGATGTGAAAAATGGCTCAATTATGTCTACTTTGCCCCACCTAAAGGCTAACCCACAGTAGCATACATGATTTCGACGATGCGGCATTGGGGGGTCAGGTTCAAGAATGTCCCAGACGTCATGGCATAGATGTGCCTCAAAATTTTTGAGCTCATGTTGGTTACATTCAAGACATTTAAGAATATCAAAGAACCTCATCTTTCGGCTCTCAGATTTAATGAAGGGAATCAGGACCTTGTCTACGAGATGAGCACCACACCATCCATTAACATCATATATGCGTGGCATGCTCGCATAAAGTATCTACCTGCCTGCTTCAAACAAACGTTTGAAGAAATGTTTATCACAGGGTTCTGGGAATATCATTCAGAGATATTCATTCCCAGACCATCTCATCTATTACAGTTATTTGCGGCAGAACAAGCTCTACATTCAGAAAAGCTACGTATACAACATCCAAAAGTTCCAGGGCTAGTAGACTCGGATGCCCTACTCACTGATTTGGCCAAAGGGTTAAGAATAGCATAACATCATTTAGCCACAGACGTTGTGGAGTACTACATCCAACGACCCACTCAACAAGGGTTTGTCAGAGACGACAGATGTGAGAGAGGGGGGGGGGTGTTGGCAGCAGTCAAGGAACTGAAGGACTCACAAGACAAGGAAGCCAACGAAGGGAGTTGGAGCGTAGAGAAGGCACAAGCAGACAGAGTAGTCAACGAAGATCTGGCAAGTAGGCCATTATTTTTTTCATGAAGCTAAAGCATATCAAAGAGGTGGACACATCAGGAGAAGGAGCAACTAGGGAGCTTGAAGATGTGTATGTCAAATCGTTAGAGGAAATCCCTAAAAAAATAGTGATTTTCATCACTAAAGGCCACTGTAAATACCATTTCATATTTTTGTAGCTCCATTTTGTGCAAGCCAAGGAGTCCTTGAGCTTGAGGAGCATAAGAAGTACCTGCATATCCAGTTTCATATTTTTTAGACTCAGTTTGAGCTCTCAAATAGGCCCTAGAACCTAATTTTTAACTAGGCCAGACACTAGGTCTGGACAAGGCCAAAAGCTAGTCAAAAACTATAAATAGAGCTAGAGAGCTCATTTTTGGGGGTAGCTTGTAATAGATTTGAACTTGTATGAGCACTTTTGAAGTAATCTAAGAGATCTCCATTGTCTTTCTCTTTGTCTTGCCGTGTGTGCGCGTGTGTGTGTATGTGTGAGCATGTTAGTGTGCTTCTCACTCACGCACTTGTGCCATCACTTGTTCGAGGTCTCCATACCATCCTCACGTCTTCCCGGATTGACATTAAAGGAGGTGCTACTCATCACTGAGCTACAGTCATCTCCACAGGTATAGCATCTTTTCACTGGTGCAAACCTTGGTATTTGTTTACTTGAGACTCCTAGCTTTTGAGCTACTTTCTCAGCGAGTTCCTCAATAGAGGAGGATTGCGAGGAAGAGAGGCTAGTAGAACTGTCTGAATCTTTGTAGATTTTTGAAAGTTCTAATTCCTCCCCTAGGTTATCCTTGATGTCGATGCACATGCGTACACACTCTTCTATGGTCCTAGGATCCTTCAGATACACATATGACCTGAGCTTGGTGCTCAACAATCCATCTAAGAACAGAGCCACTTGCTTGGCTGGTGTGGGTAACTCAGGCATTGGGCACCTCTCTAGGTATTGCCTAAACCGCCTTCTTGCTAGTTTGACCGTCTCTTGAGGTGTTTGCTTAAAGCTATGAATTAGGGAGGAGGTATTATGCCGTATGCCACTCTTAGAGAACTAAGTGACGAAAGCCTCTAAAAGTTGGTCTATGCTCCTAAACTACCTCTCATTCAGGGGTTGAAACCATGTAAGGGCAATATCCTAAGGGTTAGACCAAAAGCATTGTATTGTGTGAATAGGTCCTCCACTTGTTCAGCTCTCAAGACTTTTCTAAATTCAGCTACATGATCGTATGGGTCTCCTGTGCCATCGAAATAGTTCTTGATGGACTTCACCAACTGAGTTGGCCTTAGGGTCCTAGTGTGTTCTCTCGGCCTGGGCAAAGGGAAGTCGTCAGCATTTCTTTGGTTCCTTGGGGCTCTAGGTCTCTCGGTTTCTTCTCTATCCATTTCTGTTCTCATCCTTTCTCTTCCCAGGGGGTTGGCAAAGCTTACCTCAGGTCTGTCTCTACTTCTATCCCCTTGAGCTCCATGAGCTTGGGAGGTCCCAGCTCCTTGGTGGCTGTAAGACACATGGGA
>CM035422.1:167792712-167802712 GCA_020310875.1 Ceratopteris richardii
GTTTACAATTAGGCTCTCAAACTTTAAGCATAGACTCATTAACTATGAACTTAGACATCTACAAAAGGATTCTCGAAATGATCAAGCACAGAAGGAGAATGCATAGAAACATCGGGCGCAATTTTCTTTCATTCCTTAAGGAATATACAACTGAATGATGAGAGAGACTCAACCCACTTCTAGGATGTCTAATAATTCATACAACTACTGATTTCTCTATTCTCATGCTCTCTCATATTTGCCACGACTTTTTACTTGTATATATAGGCAAAGTTTTACAATATCATGACTATACAAAAGTATAAGTGAACTATCTTTGAATTAATGTACATATGTGTACACATCTTCATCTTCTGAATATGCACTTCCTCCATGCTTCATAACTTGAACTTTTCTTCAGTCCTTGACTTCCAAACCTTCATTAAAACTTCAAATGTACAGCTCCCCCTCAATCATCAATTGAAGTTTTCTCTATCTTCTTTATACCTGCCATGTCTTTGAATCTCTGTAGCTTTGGTCCATCCAAGCCTTTTGTTAGCATATCAGCTATCTGATCTTTTGTTGAAGTATGTATGACTTCAATCTCTTTATCCATCACCTTCTCTCTTAGAAAGTGATACTGAATCTCAATGTGTTTAGTCCTGGCACGAAAAACAGGATTAGCAGCTAAATACAATGAACTCATGTTATCTCCATGAATAGTGGGTGTACTATGAATGATGTCAAAACTCTTCATCAGAGTCTTAAGCCATATTACTTCCTTTACAGCTTCAACCATACCTTTGTACTCTGCTTCTATAGATGACAAAGCAACTGTGTGTTGCTTCTTTGAACACCAAGAAATTAACTTATCTCCCACATAACACAAGTATCCATAAGTTGATCTCCTATCATCAGGATTACCTGCCCAATCTACATCACTATATATCTTGATGTTTGTATCTGATGTAAAACCATAATACAAACCTTCTTTGAGTGCATCCTTAATGTACCTCAACACTCTTTGACCTGCAATCCAATGTTCTTTCCTAGGACAATGCATGAATTGAGACGAAACTCCAACTGCATATGACAAGTCAGGCCTAGTTAATGTAGCATAGATCAGACTACCAACCAAACTCTGATATAGGTTCATGTCCTTGAACTCTTCACCTCCATATTTGCTCAATTTGTGATTCACCTCCATTGGAGTAGGTGCTACCCTACAATCATTCATCTTAAACTTGACCAACAAGTTTCTCAAATATCTTTCTTGAGTTACATACACTCCATGTTGAGTGTATGAGATCTCCATGCCTAAGAAATATGACAAGTCTCCCAAATCACTGATCTTGAATTCTTTCTCCATTTGCTTCTTTAGGCTTTGAATGCCTTTCTCATCTGTACCTGTAAGAATTATATCATCAACATATATACACATGTAAATAAATCCATCATCACTTGCTTTAACAAGCAAGCTACTATCTGCCTTTGACACTTGAAATCCAAGTTCTTTCAAGCACTTCACAAGTCTATAATTCCATGCCCTTGGGGCCTGCTTCAAACCATACAAAGCTCTCTTGAGCTTACAAACATACTCTGGATACCTTTCATCTCTGAATCCTTGGGGTTGCTCCATGAAAACATCATCTGAAATATAACCATTCAAAAAAGCATTCTTCACATCTAATTGACATAATTTCCAACCTTTACATGCAGTAATAGCTATGAGTGTCCTGATAGTTGTCATCTTTGCCACAGGACTATAGGTCTCATCATAATCTATACCATAAGTCTGAGCAAAACCCTTCACAACAAGTCTAGCTTTATATCTAGACACACTTCCATCTGCATACCTCTTTGTCTTGTAGACCCACTTGCATCCAATGATCTTATGGATATTTGGTTTAGGAACCAACTCCCATGTCTGATTCTCCATCAATGCGTCATACTCCTCTTGCATAGCTTTCTCCCAATTCTCCTTACCTTTTGCCTCTTCATATGTAGAAGGGTCTTCATCTGCCTTCATCATATAAGCATAATCTTTACTAGCCAAAAAGGAAGTGTCATAGCTATACCTTGTAGGTTTCCACTTGTGTCTTGATGACCTTCTGAGTTCTCCACTCCTTGAGGTTTCTGGTTCATCACACTCAGGATCAAATCTTGGCATTTCTTCAACTTCAACCTGCACTTCATTATTCTCCTCTTCATCAAATATCTGAACCTTTGATTTACCTTTCTTTTGGTTCACAACTTCTTCATCACCTCCATTAATATTTATTGTACCTGCATACCAAGTACCTTGCTCATCAAATGTAACATCCTTTGATACAAGGAATTGTTTTGTGGATGGAATCCACAACCTATATCCCATCTGCTTATCATCATAACCAATGAATACATACTTTTCAGCTTTAGGTTCCAATTTATGCCGTAATTGTGATGGCACATATGCATATGCCAAACATCCAAATACTTTGCAATGATCCAAGGTAGGCCTCTTACCCCACCAAGCTTCATAAGGTGTTATACCCTGCAAGGCTTTAAATGGTAACCTATTAACCAAATAAGTAGCTGTATTTACAGCCTCATCCCACAAATAATTAGGGCAATTTTTCTCCTTCATCATTGACCTTGCAAACTCAACAAGAGTTCTATTTCTTCTCTCTGCTACACCATTTTGTTGAGGAGAGTACCTGCAAGTAATTTCCCTTTTTATACCTGCATTCCACAAGTAATCACGGAACTCATTAGAGAAATACTCTCCCCCTCCATCTGATCTTAGTCTCTTCAACTTATGACCTGTAATTCTCTCTGCATACACATGATAGTGTTTAAATGTATTGAATACTTCTGACTTATCTTTGATCACATAGATAGGGATCCATCTGGTAGCATCATCAACATAAATCACATAATATCTTGAACCATTGATACTAAAATCTTTTGATGGTCCCCACACATCTGTGTGTACCAATTCAAGCTTCTATGAATACATAAAACCATTCTTGGAATAAGATTGCTTATGAGCCTTACCTAATTGACATGCCTCACACCTGTATGCCATATGTTGACCTACAACGTTAGGCAATCCAAGCACTGAACCATTGTTAACCATATCTTTGATACCTCTTTCATTGAAATGTCCAAGCCTCTTGTGCCAAAGATCTAACTCAAAAATCTTATGCCCTCCATAAGTGAACAAGGCATGACCAACATTACCTTGAATCTTCAGTGTGAACAATCTTCCTTCTTTCTTCCCTGAAACAATCTGTTTATACCCATTGCTAGGGTCTTCCACAAACACTCCTTCATTAGTGAATCTAACTTCATAACCTTTTTCAACAATTTGTCCTGCACTTATCAGATTCTTAGGAATTGTAGGAACATACAAGACCTTACTAAAGAGGATGCTACCATCCTTGGCCTTCACTGATCCAATTGACTTTACATTGTGCTTTGTATTGTCACCTGTTTGAACTACATGATTAGTTACCTTATTCTCCAAATCAATCATCAAGGCTATGTTGCCACTCAGGTGATTGCTACACCCTAAGCCAATGTAGAAGACTCTTTGGTCTTCACTTTGCCTTTCACAAGTTGCATTCATGAGCAATGTTGAATCCTCCTTCTGATCTGAAGCATAATTGTAGTAGGTATTGTTGTATTGTTGACTTTGGAATCCTCTGCCTGCATTTCTTCCAAAGTAACCTCTACCTCTGAAATTACCTCTTTGATTTTTGCCACCTCTTCCTCTTGAATTAAAATTCTGATTATATCCACCATTACTTTGAGTATTATGCCAACAATCATTAGCTAAGTGATTTGTCTTACCACAAATCCAGCAAGCTTTGACTCCATATTTATTACTCCTGCCTCTTCCTCTACCTTTGCCACCTCCTCTTCCTCTTAGGAAGTTGGCTTGACTAGTTGTGCCTTCATCTTCATTTGCTTGTTGTTTCCCTTTGCTATTTTTCTTCTTATCCTTTGCATACATTGCATGACCTGTACTCTTCTCACCTTCACCTTTGACATCCTGCTCAAAGGTTAACATATGTCCTAGCAACTGATTTAAGTCAGGAGTAAAATCATCAAGAGATAATTCAGTAGGCAAAATGAATGGCTTCCATTTTTCATCACCCCTCAACCCTGTGAGGATTTCCCTTACCAATTTATCCTCCTCAATGTCTTCATCAACTGCTCCTAATGCATCTGCAATGTCCTTCATCCTTGTTACATAGTCTGAGATAGATTGAGAGGCTTTCTTCTTGAAAGTGGTAAATTCTGCCCACAAAGATGCCTTCCTTGACTTTGTGGTGTTTTGGAAATGCTCCTCCAAAGCATTCCATATATCACTTGCACTTTCAAGACCTCTAATGTGAGGTAGCAAGTAGTCGTTGACTGCCATATAGATAATGCTCCTAGCTTGAGCATCTCTCTTCATCCAATTCTTCAAATCTGATACTTCCTCCCTAGTTGGAACACTAGGATCTCTGAATTGAGGCTTCTCTTCTTCACCTGTAATATAAGCTATCAAGTCTTCACTCATAAGGTGAGCTTCCATCCTCATTGACCATGCTGGATAGTTCTCTCTATCTAACTACTCTATTTGAAGAGAATCTCCCATTCTTTCTTCACCTGTATATTGAATTCTTCAAACTGTATGAGTAATAGATGTACCTTCACTTCGAACTATGTTCCTTTTGTCTTCCTTGATGTCATATGACCTCCTTCTCAAGCTTTGCCCTCAAGCTTTCACCTTTTGAACCTTCAGATGTTGAATTCTTTATGACTACAGCAGTCGGGATCCTCCTTCCTTCAATTTTGATACTTCCTGCTCTGATACCACTGATGGAGAGTGTTAATCTCCAAAAGAACAAGCTACTCTTGTAGTTAGAGCACCTCTATAACAAGAATAACTCAAACCTTCACCAATTTTAGAGTATCAATGATCAATTATAAAGATTTTGAAAAATTTGTGAAGGAGATGACTACACAGAAAGTCTACTGCACATATCTCTCTCATTAACTTATGAATTGTGTAAAGTTTTTGATGAAACTTTGCACAAGGTGTCGCCTATAGTTTGCGCACCTTCTCAAAGTTGAATCTTCCAAAAGATTCAGTATATCTTGAGAAATGATCTTAACAAGTTACCTATGTCTAAAACTGCTCTTCTGAGAAGTCGATTTAGACACATAAATTTTGGGCCTATTTCAGGAACCAGTGAACACTTCTTCACATATGAATGTTCCTACACATAATTCTCACAGCCTGTTTACAATTAGGCTCTCAAACTTTAACCATAGACTTATTAACTATGAACTTAGACATCTACAAAAGGATTCTCGAAATGATCAAGCATAGAAGGAGAATGCACAAAAACATCAGGCACAATTTTCTTTCATTCCTGAAGGAATTTACAACTGAATGATGAGAGAGACTCAACTCACGTCTAGGATGTCTAATAACTCATACAACTACTGATTTCTCTATTCTCATGCTCTCTCATATTTGCCCCGACTTTTTACTTGTATATATAGGCAAATTTTTACAATATCATGACTATACAAAAGTATAAGTGAACTATCTCTGAAATAATGTACATATGTGTACACATCTTCATCTTCTGAATATGCACTTCCTCCATGCTTCATAACTTGAACTTTTCTTCAGTCTTTGAATTCCAAACCTTCATTAAAACTTCAATTGTTGATTGCCCTGTGTCACGAGGAAGGAGATAAGGAAGAGAGCTTACACACAAACTCTCACTCTCAAGGAGAAGCACACACACAGATTGAGGCAAGGAAGACTAATCTTCTTCTTCTTCTATTACATAAAAGGAATGTACAAGAATGACCTAAAAACAAGAATACAACAAGTGCAATATATAAAGATCAGTACATATGGAAAAACCTAATATCCGCGAATGAGTGAGCTGGCAAGAAACAAATGTGCCATCACTCTCGGTAGATAAATCTAATAAAGCTCAATGAAGTATCCCTGACATATATCGGTATGACCACTATACATGTCAGAGAAACAAAAAACTGGTACATGTCATCTTGGATCATCACATGTTGAGCTTCATATCTCAACACTCCCCCTCAAGCTCAATGCCATATCTTGTAATCCAAGCAACTCTCGAAACTTCTTTAACTTCTCAGCTCCAAGTGCTTTGGTGAAAATATCAGCAACCTGCTCATCTGTTCTCACATAATCAAGATCAATATCACCTGCTAATACCTTCTCTCTGATGAAGTGATAATGTACCTCGATATGCTTTGTTCTAGCATGGAAAACAGGGTTCCGTTCTAACTGTATGCTGCTAAGAATTTCACAATAGATAGTGATAGGCTTTTGCACTTCCACACCTAAATCTGCAAGTAACATCTCCAGCCATGATGCCTCACATGCTGCCATTGCAACACCTCTATACTCAGCCTCTATACTCGACAAAGCAACAGTGGGTTGCTTCTTGCTGCTCCATGTAATATCTGCACCTCCAAGTGAGAAAAGAAAGCCACTAGTAGATCTTTTATCTGGAGTACTACCAGCCCAATCTGCATCGGTGTATCCATGAACCTGCAACTCCACACCAGCGTCATAAAACAATGCATAATCCAAAGTAGCACTCACATAACGTAGAGTGCGCCTCAAGGCATCCAAATGTGGCTTCCTAGGAACCTGCATAAACTGGCTTTCAAGTCCAACAGTATAACTTAGATCAGGCCTTCTAATTGTGAGATATATAAGACTTCCCACAATTTTCCTGTACATAGTAGCATTTTCCAATGCTTCACTTGATGTAGTATCCAATTTCAAATTCTGATCTAATGGCATAGAAATTGGCTTACAATCAGCCATACCATACTTTTGCAGCATATTCAAGGCATATTGCCTTTGCCACATCCATATACATGTTTTTGTATGTATAAACTCAATGCCCAAGAAATAGCGCAGCACACCAAGATCTTTCATGTCGAATTCCTGCATAAGAAGTTTCTTTACCTCTTTGATGCTTTCTTCATTATCACCACCTACAATCAGGTCATCAACATAAATAGCCACAATAGTGATGCCATCATCAGCCTTCCTTGCATATAGTGAGTGATCTGCATCACACATAGAGAACCCAATGCTGGTTAAGTAATCAGCAATCCTTGCATGCCATGCACGAGGGGCTTGCTTCAGCCCATACAAAGCCTTTTGCAACCTGCAAACATATTCTAGATGCTTTGAATCTTTATATCCTTGTGGCAGGTCCATATATACTTCTTCCTGTAACTCACCATGTAGGAAAGCATTCTTCACATCCATCTGATGCAAAGTCCATCCTTTTGCTGTAGCTAATGCAACAAGTGTTATGACAGTAGACATTTTAGCTACAGGGCTGAATGTTTCCTCATAATCAATGCCATATGTATGTGCATAACCTTTAGCTACCAATCATGCTTTATACCTGCTTATGCTACCATCAGCATTATGCTTTACCTTGTAAACCCATTTGCAGCCTATGGATTTCTTTCCTTGTGGCAATGGAACCAGCTTCCATGTATCATTTCCATAAAGTGCAGCCATCTCCTCATCCATAGCTTTTTCCCAATATGCATTACCAATTGCATCTTCAAAACAAGAAGATTCAGCATCTTGTATTACCTTTGTCATGTAGGCACAATGGCGAGCCATGTAACTATCATATGTCAATCGTTGCACTGAATTACGCATCCTCCCAGATCTTCTTGGTCCTGGGTCACTTCTTCTTGTATCATCTGCATGTGCCCTTCTTACTCCTGGAGTCTTCACAGAGGGCAATCCAAGTTCCTCATCAATACTCTTTTCTGAACCACTTGAATCTCCATCAACATCTTCAAAACTTGCACCTATTTTACTACCAGCAGAAAGCTTTTCTTTACCTTTCTTTGATGTATTTGATGAATTTGCTGGACTGAAATTTCCACGCAATCTTCCACTCCATGGATTTGAGCTGGAACTATTGCTTGGTGATGCATCTGGTCCACTCAAAACTTGAGATTCTGCACTAGATTTTTCAGCATTTTCTTTGTCATTTGGTTCAAGATTCAGTCCTTCTTTGGCATCTACATAGAAGCTTGACATTTCATCAAATACCACATCTCTGCTCACCTTCAGCTGTCGTGTGAGTGGGTTATAACATTTGTACCCCTTTTCCTCAAGGGAATATCCAATAAAGACACATTTTTCTGCTTTTGGATCAAGCTTCGTCCTCAACTCATCTGGAACATGTACATATGCAATACAACCAAAAACTTTCAGATGTGATAAGTTTGGCTTTTTACCTGTAAACTTCTCTTCAGGTGTAACTTGATGTATAGCAGCAGTCGGAGTTCTGTTCATGATGTATACAGCAGTATGCACAGCTTCTGCCCAATAACAATGAGGCATATTCTTCTCAGCCATCAAGGCTCTTGCTATTTCTGCAATATGTCTATTTTTGCATTCAGCAACACCATTCTGTTGTGGTGTGTACCTGCAGGAAAACTGACGCCGAATTCCATGATTTTTTAGAAAACTGCTGAACTCATTTGACATGTATTCACCTCCTCCATCAGAACTTAATGTTTGAATGTACTTCCCTATCTGTTTTTCCACCATAGCTTTAAAATTCTAGAAGTGAGTGAACACCTCGCTCTTTTCTTTCATGAAATATACCCATACTTTGCGTGCATGATCATCAATGAAGGTAACATAAAACCTACAACCGTCCATAGATGTGGTCTTTGTTGGACCCCAAACATCTGTATGTACTACTTCTAGTACATTCTCACTAACATCCTTGTCATGTGGAAATGATGCTCTTGACTGTTTACCAAATTGACATGCTGCACATACCTTTTGCATTTATGCAACTTTGAAATTTGGTAGTCCATGGACAATCTCCTTTGACTGCATCATTTTCAGCCTTTGCAAGTTTGCATGTCCAATTCGTTTGTGCCATATCTCTATATTTGCAATAACTTGTGCACCTTTTGTAAACATGGCTGCATTCATTTCAGGAATCTTCACATTTAAGGTGAACATCCTACCCACTTTGTTTCCTTTGGCAACCAATCGTCCATCCTACTTGTACTCTTCTACATATAATCCATCAGCATTGAACCTTACTTGTAATCCCTGGTCAACCATTTGTCCAACAGAATACAGATTCTTTGTTATATTTGGATCATGCAACCCATCAGCAAGATGTTTTACCTTCCCATCCTCCATAGATAGTGCTATGTTTCCTGTATGCTCAATAGGATGCGATGTATCATCATCTGTTATATCCAGAAACTGGCATTTTCTGCAAACTACTAAACCATTCTGCATGACAGGACATGTGATTTGAAGCACCTGAATCAACATACCAGACATTATCATTCGATTTTGAAACACCAGCACACATCGTATTCATCATGTGATGTTGAACCATAAACAGCTTCTGGGAATCATCTGCACTTGTGGATGCATAGTTGTTTTGCTGCCTTTTGTTATTTTGATTCTTTAAACTGCAATCAGGTTCAAAGTGTCCAGGTTTACCACAATTCCAGCATCCTTTACTATCATTACCTGAATCATTTCTTTGGAAGTTTCTACGATCTCTTTGGCTCCCCCTGCCTCGAAACTGTCCTCTTCCTCTTGCATGATTCTGTTGTTGACCTTGGTCTTGGTTACTGTTTCCTTTTCCACTTCCAAAACCTCTACCTCTGCCTCTTCCTTTGCCAGAGTAGAATACCTGCTCAGAACTCGGCTTTCCTTGGAAGTTGAGTCCTCACCAAGATTCTTTTCTTCAATAATCAGCATAGATACCAGATCAGCAAAATTCAGAATATTTTCCCTGGTCTGTATGGAAGTTCTGAACTGCTTATATGCAGCTCCTAAACCACGAAGGCACACTTCCACCTTATCATCATCATTTACATTCACGCCAATAGATGCAAGTGACTCACATATGCCTTTGATTTTAACAGTGTATTCACTTACCGACATGCTCTTCTTTTCCAA
>CM035422.1:167807712-167822712 GCA_020310875.1 Ceratopteris richardii
GTCTCTAGAAGTTTCTGCCGCCAGGTGGGTTGACGAATTTTGCCTTTTTGCACCTATGGAGGAAGGTCTTCGGGTTGAAATTGGGTAGCAAAGGTAGGAATCTTACCCGTGACTCTCTGTATTTCTGCATTATAATCAGCCAGAATAATATAATAAGGCCTGTATTGGAGTTCAGATGAGAGGATAAGGCGTCTCGATGACAGGTTCTTGAAGTAAGCAGATTGTAGCACAGTTTCCTCTATGACCCTCATGGCCTGATTTTGCACTACTGTGCGCTCTTCGTGAGAACTCCCGATTTCCTCCACTTGACGTAGCCATGGAGGCCGTGGTGCTTCGAATGTGTCCTGAGCTTCTTCCGTTTGTTGGCCTCCTGGGAAGGGTTGTGGGTCGTATTCTTCTTCAAATGTTTGTTCCACAGGAATTTGTACTACTTCTTCGTCGGTGGGAGCCTCTGGAGGGGAAGGTGGTCTTTCATATTGTAGTAGACGTGCTTGCAATTCGGTGACCTGTTTCTGGAGATCTTTTAAGGCCTCTGAGTCTGTGAGAAGTGAAGCCGCGGAGGAGGTGGCTTGAGAGGCTGCTGTTGTTTCTTTTTGGTGTTTCTGCTTCAGTTGACCCAGTTCCTCTGATAGCTGGTCATGTGCTTCAAGCAGCATGGCATAGTCTTCCAATATGATCTTGATATTGTCAGGGGTCACTGCTTGAAACTTTGATGGGCTGATGGGTGCCCCAGGTGTGCTTTCGATAGCTGCTTCTAGGTTTTCCTGATTTTGTAATTGTAGGCATCGATTCTCTTCATGAGCGGCAGCAAGATGTCGCTTGAGTAGGGCCATATTTCGCTGAAGCTTTGAATTGCGTTCCAGTTGTGTCCGTAGATGACCTTCTACCACTTGTATTGCTTCCTGATCTGTGTTCTGTAACTATACCTCCAATATGCTATGAGCCTCTTGGAGAGTTTGGAATTGTGTGTGGAGGCGAGCATTTTCCTCTTCTAGTGCAACAAGGCGGTGTTGTAGTGTCTCCGAGTGCTCTTGCAGGAATTCATTCTGTTGCTGGAGCTGATTGTAATCTGTCCTTAAGTTCGATATACAAGCTAGCATGGTGTCCAATGCATTGACTATAGATGGGGGGGGGTGTTTACAATGGAAGATGCATGGGAAGGGAATTGGGGAAGGGGAAGAGTGAATGATGTGTCTATTGAAGACGTGTGTGTGGGTGAAATTGGTGGAGGGGGAATGGGAGGAGGTGGAAGCGTGGGGGGAGGGGGAGGTGCCGTGGGTGGTGAAATGTCCATACTTTCAGGAGTGGGTGCGAGTGTGGGGTCTACCATATACATTGGAATGGTAGGTGGTGTGTGTGTGAAAGTGGTGAATAGATGAGAAGTGGGGTGGGGAGCTGAAAATAAAGGGAATGGTTGAGACCTGGGTTGAAAAGTTCTAGCAAGGAAGTTATGGAGGGATTGGAGAAGTGGAGAGATGGAGGTTGGGGGTTGAGGTCGTAGAGTTGAGGAGGGCATGAAGGGTTGCGTGGTAGCAGGGAAACCCATGAATATGGATCTAGGGTCAGGATGACCTATGGCTAAGGGCATGGGGAATGGTTTTCCTAGGGCAGGCTCTATGAGCGATTCAGTGGATTGTGTAGTGATGGTGGTTGCTTCATAGATTGGGTTATGAGAGGTGGAGAATAGGGTTGAACTAGAGATGGGAGTACGGAAGATGAAGGTTTGTTCGGTGGGTTGAGTGGTCGAGGTGATTTCCACGGTTTCTGCTCTAGGAGGCGATGGTGGGGGTGTGGGTGGTAGTGGCTCGGTGGATTCCTCATGGGTGACTGGGTGCTCTTGGCTAGCAGTTTCTGTTGCTTGGGAGGTTGTCCCGATGGGTTCGGATGTAATAATTGGCCCTTCTGCCGTTGTGATGGGGATCTGGATATTCTTACCTGACCGTGGTCATGTCTGGAATCTTCGTGGATCATATTTAACTGGAGACCTCCTAATGGTGGTCCGCACTGCTTCTACTACCCCATATGTTTCTGCCATCAATAAGAGACCTTCACTATATTCTGAGTCAACTCCTGCTTCTTCCAACAGCTGAGTCATGAGTACTCTACTGCTCTGTTCGGTGAGCAGTTGTTGCGATCGCACTCGTTCCATGATTTGATACAGCCTTCGGAGTTCTGTTGTATAGGCTGGGGCTTCAGTGGTCTCCTCTTCATATGCTCCTTCTTCTTCTAGGTGTCCTTGTTGTTGACCTTGCTGAGCGTCACTCCAATGTACATGGCGGCCGTTTGTAGATTTTCTTCTTCTTTGTGAAGATGTGGCTTGTTCTTCTGCATCTGAATAAAACTCTACATCAGAGAGTTGTGTACTTTGTAAGAATGCTTCGAAGTCCTCGTGATCCATTCCTTCAGCATCTCCAGGTGTAGCAAATTCAAATTCAGATGGAGCAGGAGGAGCTGAAGGGGTAGCTTGTGTCGTAGTTTGAGATCCAGACCTCGGTATCCTAATGGTAAAGGGAGGTACAGTGGCCTCCCCTCGTGGCGATACTTCAGGAGTAGTCAGAACTTCCCTTGTCTGGACACAAGGGATGGCACCCCTCATGCGCTTGGATTGATGTGTGGACGTCTTGAGCTTCTTGAACATTTGTAATTGTGCCCAAGTTAAGGCACGTTCAATGGGAACATCGTATGCTAGGCACCGGTAAATAATGCGTGTGATTGCACAGCAACCGTTCACCACTAATTTCCTAGAAGACCTTTTATTTGCTTCATACAATTGATCTATAATCCATACAGGCAGCTTAATTGGTAACGCACCTGTCTCCGCTAAGTAGAGAGTGAACCAGATTCTTTTGTGTGGTTGTGTGAAGCGGTCTTGGCCGGGGAAAGCAAAATGTTGCATGCACATACGGAGAGGGATGAACACGTTTGGTGTGAGTGCTGCCATGTCTTTAAGCTTCAGTAGTTTCCTATCCTTCATGTTAGTAGGAATGAGAGCATCCTTCTCAGAAGGTACATGTGTGCCGTGCATATTCAAAGCAGAGCTCACCAACTCCAAGGTAAGTTCAAAACTCTTTAACTCGTTGTTGCCCAGCAAGGAAGGAAGAACAAATGATCCTCGTTTGTCCTTTTCTTCATTAGCTTGTAATGTGGAGACCAAATAATAGCATCGGAGGAGATCCGGTTTAGGTAGTGGTGCTTCAAAGTATTCTGCTAGCCCTGCACGTTGCCATATGGTCTGGAGATCCTCTGTGTTCTGTAGAGTCTCAAACTCCTTGGAGAAAAATTGGAATCGAACCCATGATCTGTCATACTCGCACTTAGACTCCCATATATACTTGGCCTCTCCTAATGGACCTGGCATGCCATTGAACCAATGAGAATTGGCATGGACTCTTTCTGTGATCCCTGTGGGTGGATCCGGTACCAGAATCTGCTGAAGGTGTTGCAGCTCCACAGGTCGTTCAGTTGGTGGCACATCCACAGGTAGACTATCCACATCGATTCCTGCAGTAAGTATTCCTACTTGTGAACTCGGACCTGTCACTTCTGCCATGTTACTTCTTGCCTCCTGATTCTGTGAGAATATAGAAACATGTGTTAACATTGTAAAGGACAAGATAGAACTGTTTTTGTCCCCATTACAACATTAACATGAGGTTTGGGAGAGATTAGTAGGTTAAGAAGTGCTCGGTGCTTGTGTGTGTAGTTAGGCATTGGGTAGACCTAAGAGCTGAGTGGGATGATGTAGTGTGAGAGTGACCTAGTTAGTGTATGGACATGGATTTACAACTGGGGTCAGGGGGTTTATTACAAGTTTGAGGTTGCCAAATGCAGTGGATGGGCTTTGATCTTGATTTTGTGGAAGCTTTGAAGAGTTGGATAGGGGTATCTGCTTGAGAATGAGGCTTTTTAGGGACCCATTTAAGAGTGATTCTACTTTTGTGCATGGAAGAATATGTGTTCGTGTGTGATGTGTAAGACTGTGCCTCAGATGTTCGAGTGAGTGAAACATGTTGTACCGGTTGTGGCCTTGGTGTAGCTATTTGAGCCCGCAAGCAAGCCTTAGGCACCTAGATTTGTCGTGATTGTGGGCTGGCCTTCATTGACTTCTTGGGTACCCAAATAGACTTCACTTTCGCAGAAGGATTAATGAAGGACTTCTTATTAGTGCCGTGTTGTTGACTACTAATAAGAGGTTTTGGCCGTGGGGTTGGCCTGGTCTGAACAGGGTATTCGCCTTTTCGCCTCCATACTTGTTTCCATGGCTGAAACAATCTGCTTTGCTCCTTTTTTTGGCATCCAGTATCGGTGGTGTTCTGCTTCTTCTGTATTTGATCTGCCGTTGGTTGTTGCAACCTTCTTGTCTTTGGAAAAGAAGGGAGTTCCGTCCTCTCCCTAGCTCCGTTATTGAGACAAGCCTCTTTCTGCATCATACAGTTTTGGACAAAAATAGCATTGTCAACTTCATGTGCGCCCCTGGAAGGACCAAGAGTTTGTGCCTTGCCTAGTTCCTTGAGGGCCTCATTTTCCAATTCAACTGTAATTCGGCTATGATCTACCCATACCTGAAGAAGTCCACTTCTTAGGTTGAGGTTGACTGCATGATCATAGATCTAGTCCTGACCCAAGACAAGAGGCTCAGTGAGGTCCTCATCTTGACACACTAGTACTTTGATTGTCATTACTTCGTCTTGAATGGAGATGGGAAGATCCACCTCGCCCATGCAAGGGGTTTCCACACCTCCCAATCCTATGAGATATGCTTCTATAGGATTGACAGTTAAATTCAATTCTTGGCAGTAAGACAATTTGACAGCACTAGTGGATGCACCTGAGTCAATCAAAGCTCTTACAGTCTTTGCACCCTTTCCTTGTCCTACTTCTAGGGTTACAAAAGGTCGTTGATCGATTATTCTATGGGAACGTCCATCTGAAGCCTCGCACATGGCCATAGGATAGCCTACAGATTCTTGAGTGTTAGGCATAGGCGGGTCTCTGCCTTGTCTCCTCAATTTCATTCGTCGGATGCGTTCTAAAGCTTCTGCATGTGCTTCTTCTCTAATTCATTTCTCTTCTTCTTTACGTTTCTTGGCAGTGTTGAGTCGATTTAGCATCTCTCTAGTGAGGGGTTCTTGATATAACTTGACTCTGCATCCAGTGATGTAACTTGGTAGAATATCACCCTCTAGAGTGGCTAGTTGAACTGCGCCGCTTGTGGAGATTCTATTGATAATCATTGGCCCGTAACCTCTCTTCTCTAACTTCCGTGCATGTTGCTTCAAGGTGTAGACTAGGACTAGGTCTCCTGCTTTCAAGCCCTTATCCTTGACGTGTGCATCGAAATATGCCTTTTGCCTTTTCTTGGCTGCATAAATTCCTACTGCAGCCCTCAATCATGTTTCACCTAATCATTCAAGATCAAAGACTCTAGAGGACAACTCGTGGCCTGTCCAGTCATGCTCTTGTGCTACTTTCAACGTAAGTATCAAAAAGTCTAGTGGTAGCACTGCATTTTGGCCGAACACCATCTGAAAGGGCGTGGCTTGGAGTACCGTTTTATAGGCTACTCGGTATGCCCAAACAGCATGGTGTAGCTGTTTGTTCCAATCAGAGCGTTTATTATCCACTAGTTTAGTCCGCACATTGCATAAGATCTTATTAGTGCTCTCCGCCTGGCCATTAGCTTGTGGATGATAGGGGGCCGATTTCTTATGTATCACCAAGAATTCTTGGAGAAGGTTTTCAATTACTTCATTCAAGAAGTGTGTGCCTCTATCACTCACCAACTCTATTGGCAATCCGTACCTCGTGAATACATTTTCAAATAAGAACTTTGCTGTTGTTTGAGCATTATTTTTTGTAGTAGCTTTCACTTCTACCCACTTGGTTAGATAGTCTGTGGCCACCATGATATACTCAGCATGTGAACCCTTAGCTGGGGGATTAATAGGACCAACAAAGTCTATTCCCCATTTAGAGAACGCACGTCCGCCCATCATAGGCTTTAGTGGCATCTCATCTTTGCGTATAGGGTACTGAGTTCTCTGACAAACATCACACCGTTTCACATAGGTATGTGCATCCATGTGAAGGGTTGGCCACCAAAAGCCCGCAAATAGTATTGCCTTGATTACCCGATCTGGTCCAAAGTGTCCCCCTGCTACACCTTGGTGAGCAGTATCCAAGATTTTGAGATATTCACTCTCATGGACACATAGTCTCATGTAACCATCTTTACCACGCATGTATAGATTATCACCAATGAGTGAATAATCCTGGGCTTCTTGTTCTAAACTCCTTTGCCTAGCTAGAGTCATGTCTGGAGGGAATGTTTTCGTCCTTAAGAAGGATACTAGTGGTTCACTCCAATCTGGCACTTTGGACACTTGATAAAGAGTGGCATGTTCCACAGGTGGTTTAGTGCAGCAGATTGGACATTCCTTGCACAACTTTTGGACATCAGCCTCCATAGTCGGCCAATGCACTCCGAGTCCCCTTAGTGTCTGTAAGGTTCGTTGCTTTGAGTAGTGTTGCTCTAATGCACCGACATGTGCTAAATGCAACCATTTAGTGTACTCGTCCTCTTCTACACAACAAGCCAAGATCCCTTGATCTGTCTGTTTGTACATGCTTCCTGCCATGATATGGTACTTCTGGGCTTTTACTACCTCTCTACCTTGAGTGTTTATTACTGGGTGGTTAGGCTCATATGTCAATACTGGCACTAATGGCTTAGCCCACTGAGGTATTACTTCCAAATTAAACAAGTAAGCATCAGGAAGATCATCCAATACTCCTTGTGGGGCCTCTCCTGATGTGAGCCTAGAGAGATGATCTGCTCTCAAGTGAGTCTTCCCTTTCCTTACCACAACCTCAAAATCATATTCCATTAGCAAGAGAAACCATCTTACTAATCTTCCTGTATTGCACGGCTTGTTTACAAGATATAGCAGTGCCTGATGGTCAGTAAAAAATTTAAACTTATTTGTAAGCAAATAATGTCTAAACTTTTTAACTGCATATACCATGCCTAATCCTTCTCTCTCCATAGTGGTATAATTTCGTTCAGCTGCATTCAATTGTCTACTAGCATAGGCAATTGGAAGATCCATATTACCTTCACTGGTAGGCTACGCTAGTACACACCCAATAGCATAATTGGATGCATCAACATGAACATGGAAAGGCTTATTCCAATCCGGTGTGGTCAAGATTGGTGCTGAACATAACCACCGTTTAAGCTCATTGAAGGAATGCTCACATTCATCAGTCCAC
Source organism: Ceratopteris richardii (assembly GCA_020310875.1). Classification (NCBI taxonomy): domain Eukaryota; kingdom Viridiplantae; phylum Streptophyta; class Polypodiopsida; order Polypodiales; family Pteridaceae; genus Ceratopteris; species Ceratopteris richardii. The sequence continues at coordinate 167,814,985 of CM035422.1, forward strand.
TCGAAGTTAGTCAACAGTCCATACAGAGGCTTTGCTATGATGGCATACATGTGTATAAATCGTCGGTAATAACCACAATGCCCCATGAAAGCTTGCACTTCCTTGACATTCTTTGGCCTAGGTAGTTCTGCAATAGCCCTCACCTTCTCTTCATCAGTGGAGATGCCGTTCTTTGAGACTATGTGTCCTAAAATCTTGCCTTGCCTGACCATGAAAACACACTTTTCTGGGTTTAGGCAGACTTGATACTCTCTACACTTGTCAAAGATTTGCCTGAGTTCAGGTATATGTGTTTGTCTAATGTTGGAATGAGCACATAGATCATCAACATAGACTTCCAAATTCTTTCTCAGGAACTCTTTAAACACATGGCACATCAATCTCTGGAAGGTTGCGGGAGCATTGGTAAGCCCGAATGGCATTACCCTAAAAGCAAATATGCCCCACTCTGTGGCAAAAGCCGTCTTATGCTGATCTTCTGGTGCAATGGTTACTTGATTGTAGCCAGAGAACCCATCTAGGAAGCTGTACACTTCCTTGCCGGCTACCCTTTCTAATAAATGCTCGGTGATAGGAAGCGGATAACTATCCCTGATGGTGGCTGCGTTAACCTTCTTCAAGTTAATGCATACACGTAATTTACCATTCTTTTTGGGCACCACTATAATGGGGGATACCCATTCAGTGTGCTCAATTTCATAGATAAATCCAGCTTCAACCAAGCGGTCTATCTCTTCTTTGATCTTGGCAGCATAGTTGTCATTGTATGTGTATGGCTTTTGTTTTGAGGGTCTGGCCTCTGTAGTCATGGGAATCGTATGTGAGCATATGTCCGGATCCACTCCTTTCAAATCCTTGTAACTCCAAGCGAATACATCTCTGTATTCTCTTAGCAAGGCTATTAGCTCTTGTTCTTCCTCTTCTGTCAGGTCATGGCCTATGTACGTGCATCTCTCTTCCCCTTCTTCTATGGCTACCACTATTTTCTTGGTGGTTTCTTTGTTATCATAGGCCTCCCCTGATTGCGCCTCTCATTTAGGCATTCTAATCATGACTCTCCTGTCGTCTATCTCATACTTCTTAAAATTTTCTGGGACCTCAAACAAAGATTCTTCCTCTTCTGGTGTGACTTCTTTCTTCTTCCTTTTCTTTCCTTCTTCCTTAGGGGTTACATGTGTGGCTAGCCTTACATCGTTTGTAAGCTCTCCGTGCCTCTGGGGTTGAAATTCCACTTCATAGAAGTATTCTTCATCTGATGCAAAAGGTGGGTCCATAATAATTGACTCTAGATCGGAGTCACTTGCATCCTCAAATGCATCAGGGCTAGGTTCGCACTCTTCTAGAACTGCCTCTCCCATGATGGGTTCTATGGAGAAGACTGAAATTTCATAGCCATCCTCATCACAGTGGGGTGTCCATTGTTCTTCATTGATGGTTACATCCATTGTTGCTAGAATTTCTGCCCAGCCGTGAGGTTCGAATTCTTCGTCTGGAAAAACTACAGGTGCATAGACTGGCTCTTGGATTGATCTATGGGTTTCTTTTGCACCTACCTCCCTGGCTTCCTCTCTCTTCTCTTCTTCTACTGCTACCTTACACATCCATAAGTGAGTGTCTTCATGCATCCATGAGGATCCTGATCCTAGGGAATGCACCGATTCCGTATCATCTCTGGCTCTATGGATGGGGTTCCATTGGATAGGAGGGACATCTCTATGAGAGTAATCCTTGAGATTGACTTTGGTTGTAACACCTAAGTGTTGCAGATACAAGGAATTGGTTCCCCAATCCTGTACCACTTGCAACTGTCGCATAAATGGTCTTCCCAAAATCATCTCATAGGATTGATAAGAAGGAAGATTGTTCACATTGAAGATTCAAGGTAATGTTGGTCATGCCTTGTTCACTTATGGAGGACATAAGATCTCTGAGTTAGATCTTTGGCACAAGAGGCTTGGACATTTCAATGAAAGAGGTATCAAAGATATGATTAACAATGGTTCAGTGCCTGGATTGCCTAATGTTGCAGGTCAACATATGACATACAGATGTGAGGCATGTCAATTATGTAAGGCTCATAAGCAATCTTACTCCAAGCATGGTTTTATGTATACAGAGAAGCTTGAGTTGGTACACACAGATGTGTGGGGACCATCAAAGGATTTCAGTATCAATGGTTCAAGGTACTATGTGATTTATGTTGATGATGCTACCAGATGGATCACTATCTATGTGATCAAAGATAAGTCAGAGGTGTTCAATACATTCAAACATTATCATGTGTATGCAGAGAGAATTATAGGTCATAAGTTGAAGAGACTAAGGTCAGATGGAGGGGGAGAGTATTTCTCTAATGAGTTCAGTGATTACTTGTGGAATGCAGGTATAAAAAGGGAGATTACTTACAGGTACTCTCCTCAACAAAATGGTGTAGCAGAGAGGAGAAATAGGACTCTTGTTGAGTTTGCAAGGTCCATGATAAAGGAGAAAAATTGCCCAAATTATTTGTGGGCTGAGGTTGTAAACACAGCTACTTATTTGGTTAATAGGCTACCTTGTAAAGCCTTGCAGGGTATGACACCATATGAGGCCATGGTGGGGTAAGAGACCTACATTAGACCATTGCAAAGTATTTGGATGTTTGGCATATGCATATGTGCCATCACAATTGAGGCATAAATTGGAACCTAAAGCTGAAAAATATGTGTTTATTGGTTATGATGATAAGCAGATGGGATATAGGTTGTGGAGTCCATCCACAAAACAATTCATTGTATCTAAGGATGTTACATTTGATGAGCAAGGTACTTGGTATGCAGGTACTATCAATATTAATACAGATGATGAAGAAATTGTGAGTCAAAGGAAAGGTAAGTCAAAGGTACAGATATTTGATGAAGAAAAGAATAATGAAGTGCGGGTTGAAGTTGAAGAGATACCAAGATTTGATCCAGAATGTGATGAACCAGAAACTTCAAGGAGTGGAGAACTCAGGAGGTCTACAAGGCACAAATGGCAACCTACAAGGTATAGCTATGATACTTCTTTTTTGGCTACCAAAGATTATGCTTACATGATTAAAGCAGATGAAGATCCTTCTACATATGAAGAGGCAAAAGGTAAGGAAATTTGGGAAAAAGCTATGCAGGAAGAATATGATGCATTAATGGAGAATCAAACATGGGATTTGGTTCCAAAGCCAAATAGCCAGAAGATCATTGGATGCAAGTGGGTTTATAAAACAAAGAGATTTGCAGATGGAAGTGTGTCTAGGTACAAAGCTAGACTTGTTGTGAAAGGGTTTGCTCAGACATATGGTGTTGATTATGATGAGACTTATAGTCCTATGGCAAAGATGACAACCATCAAAACACTTATAGCAATTGCTGCATGTAAAGGTTGGAAATTGTGTCAATTAGATGTGAAGAATGCTTTTTTAAATGCTTACATTTCAGATTATGTTTTCATGGAGCAACCTCAAGGATTAAGAGATGGAAGATATCCAGATCATGTGTGTAAGCTCAAGAGAGCTTTATATGGCTTGAAGCAGGCCCCAAGGGCATGTAACTATAGGCTTGTAAAGTTCTTGAAAGAACTTGGGTTTCACGTATCAAAAGCAGACAGTAGCTTGCTTGTCAAAGCAAGTAATGATGGGTTTATCTATATGTGCATATATGTTGATGATATCATTCTTACAGGTACAGATGAGAAAGGCATTCAAAGCGTAAAGAAGCAAATGGAGAAAGAGTTCAAAATCAGTGATTTGGGAGATTTGTCATACTTCTTGGGAATGGAGATTTCATACACTCAACATGGAGTGTATGTGACTCAAGAAAGGTATTTGAAAAACTTGTTAATCAAGTTTAAAATGAATGATTGCAGGGTAGCACCTACTCCAATGGAGGTGAATCACAAATTGAGCAGATATGGAGGTGAAGAGTTCAAGGACATGAAACAATATCAGAGTTTGGTTGGTAGTCTTATCTATGCTACATTAACTAGACCTGATTTATCATATGCAGTTGGGGTTTTGTCTCAATTCATGCATTGTCCTAGGAAAGAACATTGGATTGCAGGTCAAAGAGTGTTGAGGTACATTAAGGGTACACTCAAAGAAGGTTTGTATTATGGGTTTACATCAGATACAAATATCAAAATATATAGTGATGCAGATTGGGCAGGTAATCCAGATGATAGAAGATCAACCTATGGGTACATGTGTTATGTGGGAGATAAGTTAATCTCTTGGTGCTCAAAGAAGCAACATACAGTTGCTTTGTCATCTACAGAAGCAGAGTACAAAGGCATGGTTGAAGCTGCAAAGGAAGTAATATGGCTTAAGAATCTCACGAAGAGTTTTGACACTAAACAGAGCATACCTATCATTTATGGAGATAACATGAGTTCATTATATCTAGCTGCTAATCCTGTTTTTCATGCCAGGACCAAACACATTGAGATACAGTATCACTTTCTAAGAGAGAAGGTGATGGATAAAGAGATTGAAGTTGTACATACTTCAACAAATCATCAGATAGCTGATATGCTTACAAAGAGCTTGGATGGACCAAAGTTACAGAAGTTCAAAGACATGGCAGGCATAAAGAAAATAAGAGAAACCTCAATTGATGATTGAGGGGGAGCTGTTGGTGTAGACCAATCACCAATTGAAGTATGGAAGACAAAGGATGGAGATAAGATCAAGTCTTGAAGCAAAGAAGGTGGATACATTCATAGGATGAAGGATATGTACATTAGTAAAGACATAGATCACTCAGACTTTTGATTAGTCATAAACTTGTACATATTTGCCTATCAATACTTTGGAAAAATGTCAGGGCAATAGAGGAGACAATATGAGAGTATGAGAATAGTGCATTTGTAAGTTGTAAGACTCAGTAGAGTTCATAGGAATGAGAAGAAGTCTCTCTCATAACTCAGTTGTAATTTTCTGAGGAATAGAAGAAAAGTTGCGCCCGAAGTTTTCGTGTCTTCTCCTTTTGTGATAGATATTCTGTGGAATGTTTTTGTACAAGTCTAAGTCTAGAGTTGATCGACCTCTGTACAAAGTTTTAGCTTCCAATTGTAATCAGGCTAAGAGAATTGTAAGTAGGAACATTCATATGTAAAGAATGTTCACAGTCTTCTGAAATAGGTGCAGATTTCGAGTTCAATGAAATGAGTAGTGCTCAGTGCACAGTGTAAAGTTTTACACATATGATAGCTCAAAATCTAAGTTGAGAGATAAGCTATCTAGAGCTAAAAGGATTTGATCAAACGGGTTCGACATTGGGAGAACCAAAGCTAAGAAGTTAGGGGTGTCCAAATCGACTTTTTAGAAGTGCAGATTTAGACATAGGTAACTTGCTAAGTAGATTTCTCAAGATCTACTGAATCTTTTGGAGTGATTTGACTTGGAGGAAGTGCGCAATCTTTAGGTGACTCCTTGTGCAAAGTTTCATAAAAAACTTTACACATTTACTCAGTCAATGAGAAAGATATATGCAGCAAACTTTATGAGTAATCTCCTTCTTCACAGTTTGTTCAAGAATTTGGTATTTGGTCATTGATCTTTTAAATTAGTGAAGGTTTTGACTTACTCTTGATATAGAGGTGCTCTAAGTTCAAGAGTAGGTTGTTCTTTTGGAGATTAACACTCTCCATTAGTGGAGTCTACCACTAAGACAATCACATTGATAGGAGTGATTTTTGGCATATTATTAGGATTCTTTGGGCAGTCTCGTAAGAGATGCTCCTTTCCACACTCCTGGCAATAGCCCTGGATTGTCACTGACTGGGGTTGTGTAGGTGGAGGCAAGGGACAATCACTAATGAGATGATCTCCTTGACATCTGGAGCATGGCCCTCTAGGAAATGGAGGTCTTACCTGCATAGATTGAGGTCTAGGGTTGGGGTTCGCGTACATGACATTCGCATACTCTGTCTCCCAAATAGGTTCACTCGGTTCCTCACTATAGTAAGAATCACCATGTTCAGGAGACTGCATGTAGTAAGCTTGGGGACTATCAACATGTGTAGAATCAAAGCTATGGTCACTGGGATCACTTTCTGAGATTAATGGTGTTACTGGGACTATAGCTCTATTCAGGTTTTCTTCTGCAGCAACGTACTTTACTGGAATCACATTAGTAGGAGCAGGTGGTTGCTGTGCTAGCACCGGCTGGGGTCTCAGTTGGGCCTGATATTGCGGTTGGTAATTTTGCTGAGGCCTAGTATACTGTTGTGGTGACTATTGACCCTGGTATCTGCCTTGTTGAGGGTATGGCTGAGGGTAGGTTTGCCTAACCGCTTGCTTATTGTATGGGCAGTCCTGTGCTGAGTGATTTGTGTACCTTCGCTCTATGGTGCAATATTGACTGCTAGGATTCACTTGGGGTTGAGCCGTGATGGGACATGCGTTTGCCATATGGTCACCACCGCAAGTATAGCACCTCTTTACTGGGGCAAATCTAGGAATTTGTTTACTAGAGACACCTAGTTTTTGAGCTACTTTTTTCCGCAAGTTCCTCAATTGATGTGGATTGTGAGGAAGAGAGGCTAGAGGTACTATCTGAATCTTTGTAGATTTTGGAAAGCTCTAACTCCTCCCCTAGGTTATCCTCAATATCGATGCACATGCGTACACATTCTTCTATAGTCTAGGGGTCCTTCAAGTACACATATGATCTCAATTTGGTAGTTAGCAATCCATCCAAGAATAAAGTCACTTGCTTAGCGGCCGTGGGTAACTCAGGACCAGGACATCGCTCAAGATATTGCCTAAATCTTCTTCTTGCAAGTCTCACAGTCTCTTGCAGGGTCTGCTTGAAGCTACATATCAATGAGGAAGTATTATGCCTTATGCCACTTTTAGAGAATTCGATAATGAATGCCTCTAAAAGTTGATCTATGCTTCTAAACTGCCTCTCGTTTAGCGGCTGAAACCATGTCAGGGCGATGTTCCTAAGGGTTAAACCAAAGGCATTGTACTGCGTGAACAGGTCTTCAACTTGTTCAGCTCTCAAGACTTGCTTAAACTCAGCTACATGATCGTAGGGGTCTCCAGTGCCATCGAAGTAGTTTTTCATGGACTTAACTAGCTGGGTCGGTCTCAAGGTCCTCGTGTGCTCTCTCTGTCTTGGCAAAGGGAAATCATCGGCATTTCTTCGGTTCCCTAGGGCTCTATGTCCCTCAGGTTCCCCTCTATTCATTTTGGTTCTCGTTCTTTCTCTTCCCCAAGAGTTGGAAAAGCTTACCTCAGGTCTCTCTCGACTCCTTTCTCTTTGAGTCCCATGAGCTTGAGATGTTCGAGCTCCTTGGAGACCAAAGGCCACATTCGATCTTGGTTGGGGGAAGATAAATTCTCCTTTCCAAGTGTAAGCATGCCTATCATTTTCTGTAACCCCAAAGATCCTCTCTGAAGAGTGATCCAAGTAGGTCACTCTTCCTGGAATATCAGGATCTTTGAACTCATATATCATGATTGTTCCTACCTCACTCGGTTGATGAGGTCTATATCTCCAAAAGGCTTCTTCCGTCTCTCGGTTCAAGAGGAGATCTATGCTCTTATTATCTTGGGGAACCCACTCTGGTGTGATAATCCTCGTGAGAACAGATTTGCCTCAGGGGGTTCTAGGTTCTTCGCCCATGTTTCCTTGCTCTAGGTCACTTAAGTCCGTTTCCGGGACCACATTCCCAAATTCACGTGTCCTATCGGGATGACTGGTG
>CM035422.1:167830212-168062712 GCA_020310875.1 Ceratopteris richardii
TTAAATGACACAAAGATTGTTTAGTTATAAACAAACACAGTAGTGTAAAGGTTGAAGTAAATAAGTTCAAAATTGAAGCTTGAAGGAAACGTGAAGCTTTCTGTAAAGTGAATTTTCGGTGTTCACTAGATACAGTTATAAGTTTTCAGTTTCAGAAAGTTTGCTAAGCTACTGATGATTATAGAGGTGTTCTAACATCACTCTAGCTTAGTTTCTATGGTGTAAGTGAATTCCGCAATAAGAGCTTCACCAACAGTGGTATCAGAGCAGGTTAACCAAACAGTGGTATCAAAGCAAGTAAGATCCATCAGTGATATCAGAGTGGTAAGATCCACAAGTGGTACCAGAATAGAAAAGGTTCTGAAGAGCAAAAAGGTTTCTCAGAAGAAGAAATGGAAAGAGAATTTGAAGAATTCTCAGGTGAAAGCTAACAAACGGTGTCAAGAAACGTTCCGAAGTCATTCTCAAGGTAAAGATCTACAAAAGGTAAAATCCTTTTAACATTACACTCACCGGAAGAAATAGAAACAAGAAGATCATGGCAGATCACATTTCAATTGACAAATTGGACAGAGATAATTATCCTGCATGGGTAATGCGCATGGAAGCCTTACTTATGAGTAAGGACTTAATGATGTATGTGACCGGAGAAGAAAAGAAGCCGACTTTCAAAGATGATAGTCAATCGAAGAAAGAAGAGTTAGAAGCATTGAAGCTGTGGTAGAAGAAAGATGCAACATCTTACGGCAAGAGCTTATATCTACAATACTGTTACAGATCATCTACTACCACATATTAGAGGTCTGGAGAAAGTAGAAGATATATGGAGAGCATTGGAAGATCACTTCCAAAATACTACGAAAGATAGAAAGGCCTTATGGTCGGAGTTCACAACATTCAAGAAAAAGCAAAGTCAAAGCATTAGTGATTATGTCACTAAGATGAAGGACTTAGCAGATAGTCTTGGATCGATTGGTGAAGATATCAAAGACCACAGGTTAATAGCACAAGTGCTTACAGGTTTGAGAGGAGATGAAAGGTGGAAACCTTTCGTACTCTCAAGTGAACTGTCTTTAAATCATTTTGTACCAGATTTAAATAAGTTGCTTGGACTAATGCTAATGTTTGAGCAAGATTTGAAGACAGATGGAGAAAAAGGACATAGCTCAGCTATGTACGCAAAGAATAAAAAGAAAGGTGATAAAGGTAAAGAAAAAGATGAAGAAGAAGTGACTGCTCAAGCAAATTATGCAAGAGGATGAGGTAATGTCAGAAATAAAAGTAGAAGTAATACAAAAGGAAGAGGTAACAAGAAAACTTGCTAGATCTGTGGATTAAGCAATCACTTGGCTCATGATTGCTGGCATAATTCACAAGGATCAAGTCAGAATCAGAATAATAACAGTAGAGGCAGAAGCGGAAGATATCAAAGAGGAAGACAAAGCCAAAGAGGCGGATATGGTAGAGGTGGAGCAAGAAGTTGGGGACAGAATCAGTCTCACAACACTACCTACTACAACTATGCGAATGATACGCAGAATGATGATCATATGATGTTGATGATGAACTCAATAAGTGTGTCAGAGAATGAAGACCTCAAGGTATTCTATATTGACTCTGGTTGTTCAAATCATTTGTCAGGAAATATAGAATTATTATCAGAACTTGAGGGAGGTATTTCAAATCATATAGTACATACAGGTGATAACACAAAACATAATGTAAGGTCAATTGGAAAGGTAAAGTGTAAGAATGGAGCTGACCTACTAACAAATTTTTTGTATGTTCCAACGATCCCGAAGAATCTGATCAGTGTGGGTCAGATAGTAGAAAAAGGTTTTCAAGTCAGGTTTACGAATGAAGGAGTATTTGTTGAAGCTCCAGAGAAAGGATACAAACAAATTGTCCATGGTAAAAAGGAAGGTAGACTTTTTACTCTGAAAGTACAAGGGAATGTTGGTCAAGCCTTGATCACACATGGTGATGAAGTATTTACAGAACTAGACCTCTAGCATAAGAGGCTAGGACATTTTAAAGAAAAGGGAATCAAAGCTATGGTGGAGAAACAATCCGTGAGAGGATTACCAAACATGAAGAACCAACATATGATTCACAAATGTGAAGCCTGTCAGATGGGAAAAGCCCACAGGTTACCATTTCAGAAAAATGGTTACAAACACGATGGTGTGCTAGAACTCATACATACAGATGTATGGGGACCAACGAAAGAAGGATCTATCAGTGGCTCAAGGTATTATGTTATGTTTATTGATGATGCAACAAGATGGATAACTCTTTATGTTTTGAAAGAGAAATCAGAAGTGTTTGGAGCTTTCAGACATTTTCATGCATATGCTGAAAGACTTACAGGACAGAAACTCAAAAGACTAAGGTCTGATGGAGGAGGAGAATATTTTTCTCGAGAGTTCAATGATTATTGTGGAATGTAGGAATCAAAAGAGAAATAACTTGCAGGTATACACCGCAACAAAATGGAGTAGTAGAAAGAAGAAATCGAACTATAGTTGAGTTTGCAAGAGCGATGCTAAAAGAGAAGAATTGTCCAAACTATCTTTGGGCTGAGGCTATAAGTACAGCTACATATCTGGTAAACAGATTACCATGTACAACGTTAAATGGGATGACCCCTTATGAAGCCTGGTGGGGTAAGAAACCAACACTTGATCATTGTAAAGTGTTTGGGTCAATAGCTTATGCTTATGTGCCATCATAGCTGAGACATAAGCTTGAACCAAAAGCTGAAAAATATGTGTTCATCGGATATGATAAAAAGCAGATGGGTTACAGGTTATGGAGTCCTCTAACCAAACAATTTACTATTTCAAGAGATGTGACATTTAATGAAGGAAAAAGCTGGTATATAGATAAAGAGCATAGTGTTGAAACACTTGAAGAAGAAGAGGTAAGAAGAATTGAAAAAGGTAAATCACATATGCAGGTGAATGGAGATGAAGATCATATACAGGCAAGTACATCCAAGATCCGAGCAAACATGAGAAATGAAGATGGATCAAGATTTGATGAAGATGTGTATTCAGATACACACGAAGAGTTTGAACCTAGAAGGTCAAACAGAGTAAGGAAACAACCAACAAGGTATTCCTATGACACTTCTTATTTGACTCAGAAAAACTATGCTTACTTAGTAAAGGGAGATGAAGAACCTCAGAGTTACAGTGAAGCAAAAGGTAAGAAAATTTGGGAAGAAGCAATGAAGGAGGAGTTTAATGCTCTTGAAGAGAACAAGACTTGGGAACTTGTTCCAAAACCAAATGGTAAGAAAGTGATTGGAAACAAATGGGTTTACAAAGTCAAGAAGCTTGCAGATGGAAGGATAGCCAGATACAAAGCTAGACTGGTTGTCAAAGGCTATGCTCAGACATATGGCATAGACTATGATGAGACATTTAGTCCGGTGGCGAAGATGTCAACCATAAGGACATTGATTGCTATAGCAGCATCAAAAGGATGGAAGCTAAGTCAGCTAGATATAAAGAATGCATTTCTGAATGGATATATATAAGATGAGGTTTACATGGAACAACCTGAAGGGTTTGTAAGTTCTAGATACCCAAAATATGTTTGCAGATTAAGAAGAGCTCTCTATGGACTGAAGCAAGCTCCAAGAGCTTGGAATTACATACTTGTAAAGTATCTAAATGATCTTGGATACCAAAGTTCGAAGGCAGATGCAAGTCTACTCATCAAGAAAACAGATGAAGGTATGATCTACATTTGTATTTATGTAGATGACATAATAATCACAGGAACCTCAGATGAAGGAATCAATGAGGTAAAGAGACTGCTTGAAAAGGAGTTCAAGATCAGTGATCTAGGAAAGTTATCATACTTTCTTGGAATGGAAGTTACATATACAGATCATGGTGTATATGTTTCACAAGAAAGGTATCTCCTAACCTTACTGAAGAAGTTAATATGGAGAATTGCAGAGAAGCTTCAACACCGCTTGAAGTAAATCATAAACTTAGCAAATATGGTGGTGCAAAGTTTAAAGATATGAGGAAGTATCAGTCATTAGTGGGAAGCTTAATTTATGCTACCCCAACAAGACCAGATCTCAGTTATGCAGTGGGAGTTCTCTCATAGTTTATGCATTGTCCGAAGGATCAACATTGGGTTGCAGGACAAAGAGTTCTTAGATATATCAAAAGAACTATAAAGGAAGGATTATATTATCCTTATACGTCAGATATAAAGCTGAGAGCACTCAGTGACTTAGACTGAGCAGGAAGTCAAGATGATAGAAGATCAACACATGGGTATATGATATACCTAAGAGATAAGCTAGTGAGCTGGTGTTCAAAGAAGCAACACATAGTGGCTTTATCGTCAACAAAAGCAGAATATAAAGGACTTGTAGAAGCCGCTAAAGAAGTGATATGGATGCAGACCTTGTTCAAAAGCATGGGTATTGATCAAGGTATACCTATCATACATGGAAACAATATGAGCTCGTTGTATCTTGCAACAAATCCAGTATTTCATGCAAGAACAAAACACATAGAGATTCAATATCATTTCCTGAGAGAAAAGGTAATGGAGAAGGAGATTGAATTGGTATTCACTCCTACCAAAGATCAGATTGCAGATATTCTGACAAAGAGCTTAGATGGAGTAAAGACAAGCAGATTCAAAGAAATGGCAGGTATAAAAGAAAAGAAGGATATGTGAAGACCGGAAGATGCAAATTAGTGATTGAGGGGGAGCTGTTGAAGATTCACTCACTAATTATGCATAATGACATGAAGATAAAGGAAAGCAAAAACAAAGCATTCAGAAGAAAAACCAAAGCCTTAGTGAAGGGACAAATTCACGACTGTAATATACAATAGAAACTTCCAGAATTAGAGTCTGTTGAAACCGGATCAAAATGTATATAAGAGAGAGCATAGAACCGGAATATAGAGCATGTAGTGCAGAAAAGAATTGCGCATATGAGATAGAGAATAGAAGTGAGATATAGAAGACGCCAAAGATTGCCTATGTAGATATGAATAACAAAACCTGAAATGTCGGGTATTCATCTGAGAGAGATGGTAAGGAATAACTACTCAGAGTAGGAGAGTTTTCCATAGCTATGAGCAAAGTGAGGCCAACTATATTTTGTACACATCTTCTCTAATAGAAAACACATGTTCATGTGGAAGTTTGAGCGCATTCTTCGTATGTGAAGAAATCTGAGAATTTTCATGTTACTGTGAAAAGTTCATTAACAGTTATAGTTTTTCAGTAAGGTTTTTTCCGGTACTTCTATGAGCTAGATCTTGAAGTACAGTGTAAAGTTTTGTATGAGATATAGCTTATCTTGTAGCTATAAGTCTCAACTATAAACTGATCAAAGATTTTGGTGAAATGGATATGTACACACACTACAAAGTCTGACCGGAAAGATTCATCCAGAACTGGTGAAGTTTTTCTTAAACTTCAGATAGAGTTCATTCAGTGAAGGAAGTTCACGCATCACTTCCTTATTTCATGTATACACATTTGAAGTAACTACAAACAAAGTTGTAGTTGATTCCGGTAGTATTTCGATACAATTACGGTAACATTCCAGTAACAGTCAGGTGAAGTTCCGGTGGAATTTTGGTGAGATCAAAACACAGTTTTGGTAAAGTTAAATGACGCAAAGATTGTTTAGTTGTAAACAAACACAGTCGTGTAAAGACTGAAGTAAATAAGTTCAAAGTTGAAGCTTGAAGGAAACGTGAAGCTTTTTGTAAAGTGAATTTTTGGTGTTCACTAGATACAGTTATAAGTTTTCAGTTTCAGAAAGTTTGCTAAGCTACTGATGATTATAGAGGTGTTCTAGCATCACTCTAGCTTAGTTTCTGTGGTGTAAGCGAATTCCGCAATAAGCGCTTCACCAACAATACTTGTCTTTAACATTTCACACACCCATGTTTTTTTTATTCTATCTTTGTCTCCATTCCAATAGGAATTGACCACTAGTTACACTCACATAAAATTGAAGTGAGTGATGGATAGAGAGGGACGAATGAAACTCAAAGATATAATTTATAATATGAACATTGAAAAGAAGGGGTCTAAAGTAGTTCAATCTGTCCTTAATGAGAAAGGAAAATTAAGAGGCATTAACATGAATTGGTATTTGCATACTTTTGAAGAGCATTCTCAACTTCAGGGTCTATCTAATGTTACCGTTAGTGTCCATGTGAAAGGCCAAATTTCCATTGGAAACTTCTTTGTATATGTTCTTTAATAAAACATATAGTGGTCTAGTCAGCCATAACTGTAAGTTTGATCGCATTTGTAGCACCTAAGAAGTCTGTGTTCGTGCTCCCTGTGTACTGTGTTTTTTTGTGTATTCTACAGCCTCTATGCAGAGTACTGTGTGCGGTGCCCAGAGCTCGGTTTTGCTACTCCAAGGATATCATCATGAAGCTCTCCAGAATGAGAGCATACTATGGTGCATCGCCAACAAAATACTTCACTGGTATCAGAGCATTTCAACACAAAATCTTTGTTCTTTTTATGCGAGTGAAGCGAGAAACCACCCACCCAAGGCTTTCTCCAAGGCTTACCACTCAGGCGGCAACCAAGGGATAGACCTTTGCAAACCTTGTCATCAGAGTCACTAAAGTCACCATTGGCATTGTTGGCTGTGCGCGAGGGAGGACCTCAATGATCAAGGAAGATAGAGGTTCCCGGTACTTCTTGGGAGGTCGCCCATCTCAATACTCTTCCCCTCGGAGTTTGCTTAACCGTGGCAATATCGTGACACTAAGCTACACTCTTTTGGTGTCTCAAGTATCACAAAGAAGGAGATAAGGAAGCTCACACACACTCTCAGAATCAAAGAGAAGCATACACATAGATTGAGGCAAGGAAGAATGATCTTCTTCTTCTTCTTCTATTACATAAAAGGAATGTACAAGAATGACCTAAAAACAAGAATACATCAAGTTCAATATATAAAGAACTATACATAAGGAAAAACCTAATGTCCACATGTGAGTGAGCTGGCAGGAACCAAATGTGCCATCACTCTCGGTAGATAATTCTAGTACAGCTCAATGAAGTATCCCTAACATATATCGGCATGACTAGTATACATGTCAGAGAAATGAAAAAGCGATACGTGTCATCCTAGATCATCACATGTTGAGCTTGATATCTCAACACTCCTACTCAAGCTCAACGCCATGTTTGCCAATCCAAGCATCTTTCGAAACTTCTTTAGCTTCTCTGCTGCAAGTGCTTTAGTGAAAATATTAGCCACCTGTTCATTTGTTCTCACATAAACAAGATCAATATCACTTGCTAATACCTTCTCTCTGATGAAGTGATAATGTACCTCAATATGCTTTGTTCTAGCATGAAAAAGAGGGTTCCGTGCTAATTGAGATTATTACAATAGATGGTGATAGGTTTTTGCACTTCCACACCTAAATATGCAAGTAGCATCTCTAGCCATGATTCTTGACATGCTGCCATTGTAGCATCTCTATACTCAGCCTCTGTACTTGACAAAGCAACAGTGGGTTGCTTCTTACTGCTCCATGTAATAGCTACACTCCCAAGTGAGAATAGAAAACCACTAGTAGAACTTCTATCTACAATGCTACTGACCCAATCTACATTGGTGTATCTTGTTGGTGCAAGTCAAGCCTTCACACATTGGCTTGGAACTTTGGAATCTTGGAAGATAAGCTTGGCCAAATGTCATCAAGGCTTCACTTAAAGGATAAGGCATAGGAACCCATACTTATATGTTATTACCTTTCACTCTTTGTAAAAGTCTATATGACTTGGCATTTACTTGTAACACATACCTACTTGATTAGTCGTGGAATTTGGATGGTATGATTGGAGAGAATATCTCCTTACTTTTAGAGTAGATAATATAGGAGATTTGAATTTGAATTCAAATTCAAATCTCAACTCTTTCTCTATAAAAGATGCAATCAAAAAGTCGCGGGTACTTCAGCTCATATCCCGAGGCTATTGTGGATCAAAACTTGAGTGTGTGAGGACTCTTTCATAGCCTACACCTCTGAGTACCATTTGGCAATGTTTATCATGTCAATGGGAATGTACATCAATGTGAATTAATACATATCGTTACATTCATTATCTCTGTTGTCTCTGAGTCTTCTACTCCAAGTCTGTCAGCTTCAGAGGAGCATATCTCAGGATCTACTGAACCAAATCAAGTGTTTCAATGCACATTGGATTCAGATCCAAGTCTACTTTACACCTAGAAAATTTCAAATCAATTGGATCGGCCATCTCGGAGAAATCTCGATCGAAGTGCACACTGGTTTGTGTCTGCAGAGTTCCTAAAAAGTCGGGGGTACATATAATTTTGCTAAATCAATTTCTCTGGATGTGGTTTATCATTTCTTCTCATTCCACTTGCAAATGGTAGCTTATTAAGGTACTTTAATACTCCCAAAAGGAATTGTTTCAATTGCAAGTGTGCTGGTCACACTGAGTATAACACTGAGCAGGTATCATTACAAAAATAGCAAGTTTTTTGGATTTGTGAAGGAACCAAGTTATCTGTTTTGGTTTGATCATTTCACAAATCATTTGCAAAGTACATATATGGTTTCTTGGTATCATTTGAAAGCTCAAGGTGTGTACTAAGCATTTCTGGAATCAAAGGAGGGCTGGTGTGAAGCAGGTATAGCAGCACCAACTCATTTCTTGAGTGCATCCAACCATCACTTCCAACAGTGGTATCAGAGCAAAGAAGGTAAACATGGGTGATGGTTTCCCTTCATTCATTGACAAATTGGACAGGAACAACTATCAGGCTTGGTCATTGAGAATGAAGACCTATCTACAAGGCAGAAGTTTATTTGGATACATATCAGGAGATGAGGAATTGCCCTCATTCAGGACTAGAGGACTACCCACAAAGGATGAACATGAAAGGCTTAACCAATGGTGTGCAAAGGATGATTTGGCAAGGTCTTACCTTCTAAACTCTATATCTGATTTTCTTTTACCACATGTAAGGAACTGTAAGACTTCCCAAGAGACTTGGGAAACCTTGTCAAACTATTTTTCTTCCAACACAAGGGCTAGGAAGAATCAACTGTGGATTGAGTTCACAACCCTTAGGAAGCAGCCCAAGCAACCAGTCTCAGAGTATGTGACTAAGATTAAAGATGTGGCAGACCAATTAGCAAGCATTGGAGAGGAGATTGAAGAGGAGCAAATAGTCAAGCAAGTAACAAATGGACTCAAGGCAGATGATAAGTGGGAAAGTTTCACCACTGCAATGGACCTCTATATGGACATGCATACCCCAGATCTCACAACACTCATGGGCCAACTATTTACACATGAAGCAAAGTTTACAGAGGCTGGAGATCAATCAAAAGGTAACAACCCCTCTGCTCTCTATACTGATAAGAAAGTTAAAGATAAAAGTAAAGGGAAGAAACAGGATGAAGAAGGCTCTACCTCCCAAGCTAATTATGCAGGGAGAGGTAGATCATCTAGAGGAAGAGGCAGAGGAGGTAAGTCAGGTAGGGGGAGACCCTACAACTCATCACCATGCAACATTTGTGGATTGTCCAATCATACCACAGATGAATGCTACAAGAACTACAAAAATCAGAGAGGAAGAGGCTACTCAAGAGGTGGATACTCTCAAGGGAGAGGCAGATTCAATCATCACCAAGGCTACAATGGATACAACAACCAATACAACAACAACTACAACAACAACCACAATGGTAACTACCAAGGTGGATTCAGAAATAGAAGAGATTACAACAACTACACAGAGGAGCAAGATGACTCCCTATTGATCATGAATATGACCTCCAAGGCAGGTACAAATGATGATCATTTATTTTATATTGACTCAGGATGTTCTAACCATGTAGCTGGCAATGTGGCACTACTTTCTGATTTGGAAGAGCCCAAGGGCAAACATCAGGTACAAACAGGTGATGACACTAAACATTCTGTTGTTAAGATTGGAAATGTGAAGACATGTGATGGAAACCAGAATCTATTAAGCAGGGTACTCTATGTACCAACCATCACCAAGAATCTAATGAGTGTTGGTCAGATTGTGGAGAAAGGTTTGCAGGTCAGATTCACACAACATGGAGCATATGTGGAGGACCCAAGACATGGATTCAGAAGGATAGCCAAAGGGGAGAAATCAGGTAGATTGTTTACTTTTGAGCTAGAAGACACCAAGAACATTGCTTTGTATAATTACAAGGATCAAACACTTTCAGAGTTAGAAATATGGCACAAGAGATTAGGGCACATAGGTGAAAGAACCCTAAAGCAAATGTGCAGGGATCAATGTGTGCTTGGAATACCTAATGTGTCCAAGCAACACATGATTTACAAGTGTGGATCATGTCAATTTGGTAAGTCTCACAGGTTACCATATTCAAGGAAAGGTTTCATGCATGAAGACTACCTAGACTTGGTACACACAGATGTTTGGGGACCTAGTAAGGACCCTTCTATTTCAGGTTCAAGGTATTATGTGTCCTTCATTGATGACTATAGCAGATGGACCATTTTATACTTTATGAAACATAAAGATGAAGTGTTTAATTGTTTCAAGAGGTATCTTGCACTTGTTGAAAATCAAACAGGAAGAAGCTTGAAGAGGTTAAGGTCAGATGGTGGAGGAGAGTACTTCTCCAATGAGTTTGAAGATTTCTTGAAGGAAAGAGGCATCAAGAGGGAGATTACTACAAGGTATTCACCTGAACAAAATGGGGTAGTTGAAAGAAGGAATAGACTCATAGTAGAAACAGCTAGGTCTATGCTTAATGAAAAGAAGTTGCCAAATTATCTTTGGGCAGAGAGTGTATCCACTGCCACCTATCTCATAAACAGGTTGCCATCCAAATCACTTGATGGCATGACACCATATGAAGCTTGGCATGGTAAGAGACCCTCTTTGGATCATTGCAAAATTTTTGGTTGTGTAGCATATGTGCATATTCACTCACAGGTAAGGGGAAAGCTAGATCCCAAGGCTGAAAAATGTATCTTCATTGGTTATGATTTGAACCAAAAGGGATACAGATTCTACAACCCAACAAACAAAGGTTTCAAGGTAAGCAGAGATGTCATCTTTGATGAGAATGACTCATGGTATGAGAATGAATGCAGGAAGATTATTCTACCCTATGACATGGAAGAGGATTTCCCAAAGCTCACCAAGGAGGAATCAATTCAGAAAGAAGATTCAAGCTCAGATGATGATGATACAATAAATCTTGAAGAGTTCAAGGCTTGGAAATCCAAAGGGAAGATGAAGATGAAGCAACTAGAAGATAAACCAGAATCCTCAACTCAAGCAATGAGGAGATCTTAGAGAGAAAAGAAGAAGCCTATCAGATTTGGGTATGACACATCACTTGTAACTAAACATTCTATATATCTTGCAAAGGACTTGTTGAATGAAGAACCAGGTACCTATGAAGAAGCAATTACCAAACCAGAATGGAAAGAAGCCATGGATGAAGAGATGGAAGCTCTCAAGGAAAGTGATACTTGGGACTTGGTACCCAAGAAAGACTCTATGAAGGTAATAGGATCCAGATGGATCTACAAACTAAAGAAGAATTCAGATGGAACAATAAACAGGTACAAAGCTAGGTTGGTAGCCAAGGGTTTTGCACAAACCCAAGGCATTGATTATGAGGAGACATTTTCTCTTGTGGCCAAGATGCCAACTATCAGAATATTGGTGAGTGTAGCTGCATCCAAGAATTGGAATATGTACCAATTAGATGTCAAAAATGCTTTCTTGAATGGATGGATATCTGAAGAAGTCTACATGTCACAACCACCTGGCTATGAAGATCCAAAAAAGGTACATTATGTTTGTAAATTGAAGAAGGCTCTGTATGGTTTAAAGCAGGCACCTAGAGCATGGAATTACAGGTTGACAACCTACCTCCAAGACCAAGGATTTGTGATGAGTAAAGCAGACACTTCTCTATTCATAAAGAGAAGTAGTACAGAGGTAATCTACTTATGTGTTTATGTTGATGACATCATCATTACAGGCAATGATGTCAATGGGATTAGGCACATCAAAGGACAGATGATGAAAGAATTCAAGATTAGTGATCTTGGATTATTGAAGTACTTCTTAGGTCTTGAGTTAGTCTACACCAACTCAGGTATATATATCACTCAAAAGAAGTATGTGCAGGATATGGTCAAGAAGTTTGGTTTGCAGGATGCTAAAGTATCTACTACTCCAATGGAGGTCAACCTAAAGCTAAGTGCTCATGAAGGAGAAGAAGTCCAAGACATTACAGGGTATCAAAGTATGGTAGGAAGTCTGAACTATGCTACATTGACAAGAATTGACATAGCATATGGAGTTAGTGTGCTTAGTCAATTCATGCACAAACCAAGGGTACCTCACCTAGAGGCAGCAAAGAAGATCTTGAAGTATCTGAAGGGAACTCAAAGTCATGGTTTGTACTTTCCTTATACATCAGATATTGACATTAAAGATTACTCAGATGCAGATTGGGCAGGATGCAAGGATGATAGGAGAAGCACCTCAGGATACATTTGTTTTGCAGGAGATAAGCCCATTTCTTGGTCAGCCAAGAAGCAACCTACAGTGGCATTGTCATCCACTGAAGCAGAGTATAGAGGGCTTGCCAATGCCACTCAAGAAGCTATCTGGTTGAAGCTTCTATATACAGAGTTAGGCCTATACAAGGCCACCAATCATATTTGGGGATAACACTAGCTCTCTTCACCTTGCAGCTAACCCAATATATCATGCTAGAACCAAACACATAGAGGCTAATTACCACTATGTGAGGGAGAAGTTACTTAGCAAAGAGATTCAATTGACATATGTGTCTACCAATATGCAATGTGCAGACTTACTCACTAAAGCATTGGATGGAAGCAAGTTATGCAGATTCAAATCTATGATTGGACTGCAGGATGTAATTGAAGACTGAAAAGAGAAGACTTAAGCCAAAGTGTTTGGCTTGAGGGGGAGTGTTGCTCTAGCACAATGGTGAGAACCACGTTAAGAAGCTTCACCTCCTTAATGTCAATCCGCGGAAGAAATAGGAGTGATATGAAGATCGTGAACGTGAGATGAAGTGAGAGTGAAGGTGAGAAGCACAAAGATGCACACACACATACACACACACTACGAAGAGACAAGCAAGACCCAATGGAAGGTGAGAAGTTAACTCTATTACTCAAGAGCACTCTTACAAGCTCAAACTAGCTCTAAGCTCACACTAGCCAACATGAACCAACCTCAAAAATGAGCTCTCTAGCTCTTTTTATAGTTTCTAGACTAGTTTTGACCGGTTTCACATCTAGTGACCGGCCTAGTTAAAAAATAGGTCCTAGAGGCTATTTGGAAGGGTAAACGATGTCTAAAAATAACGAAATTTGGTACGAGCATTCTACCTAAGCTCCTCAAGCTCGAGGACTCCTCGACTTGCACAAAATGGAGCTATGAATTACAAAATGGGGTTTTGTCTATATTACATATGTTACAAGAGTGATGAAAATCACTGTTGGATGTTTGAAGAGGTAATAAAAACATAATTGTTTGAAAAAATGATCCCACTGGCTCCCTGCTCCGTCTTTACATGCTTCCATGTCGTCTGTGCCTCTGACTGTGCCTCTGACTGCTTCCAACACCCCCCTCCCTCTCGCTTCTGTCGTCCTCGACAGAACCTTGTTGTGCGGTCTGCCGGATGTAGTTTTGTAGGAGGTCGTGAGCGAGGGTGTGCTCAGATACTCGAATGCCTCGGGCCAGATCAGCCTCGAGCTTCTCCCAGTCGATCGGTTGCGGTTCGTCGGGTGGCGGGAGTTGATAATGCATGGAATAAACCATTCGCTCACAGGCAAAAAGTTGCAATAAATGTGTGGGCCTGCTGATGAATACCTCGGAATGGTATTCCCAAAACCCGGTGGTGAACATCTCTTCAAAGGTTTGTTTGTAGCATGCCGGGAGGTATTTTATCCTACAGTGCCAGGCATAACACACCCGGAGCGATGGCGTTGTGCTCATGTCATATACTAGATCAAAGTTACCATGCTCAAATCCCGGGGTGTTTGCATGCGGTGCCTTGACGCGTCGGAAGACTTTAAATATCATTTGCATCATGTCAAAAATTTTGACAGTCATATGCGCTGCGATATCATCCATATGCTTCAGGCGAGGGAGCCAGTGACGGATTGTAGCCATCATATAACCAACAGTGGGCAACTCGGTGGGTGGCTTGAAGTAGGGGTAATTCAGCCAATCCTGACACTGCCTATTGTTTTGTACTTTGATAGCGAATGCAGTCCAGGAGCGGCGTCGAGGTACTGGTCCCCAGCAAGGATTATACTTTAAATGTAAAGGCGCTTTCACCCATGTGCTCATCATTTCTGGGTACTTCTGGAGTAGGTCTTTGCGCCAATCAGGTTGATGGATCTCTCCTCTTTGCGCATTTGGTGGAAAGTCCGCTGGCTCGAATTGTGTAGCATGCGTGGGTTTCATGCCGGTTTCTTTCTCTATAGCTAGCTGATATTCAGCCATTAACATGAAGTACGGTTTATACTGCAGCTCATGCCCAGATATATAGCGTCGGGGGGCCAAATGAGCAAAGAAGGGGGATTGTAAGATTCTCTCTTCAATCATGGCCATGGCATGTAACTGTGCCTCTACTCTGGCCGAATGTGTCGTTCCAAGTTCTTCGATCGTTTTCATCCACGCGGGGGTAGGAAGTTCATAGGTCATCTGGCCTTCGGCCGTGATTTGTCCGCCTGGGATGGGTATTGGCTCGTATGCTTCTTCAAACGTTTCCTCCACCGGAATGGTTATGTTCTCGTCGTCAGCTGGGATCTCCGGTGGGGAATCAGGCCGTGGTGGTGCTTCGTATACATCTATGCGTGATTGGAGAGTGGTTACCTGGGCCCGTAGTGCGTTGAGTTCCTCTATGAGTTCAGGAGAGGGGTCCACAGGTTCTGGTACTTCTGCTGCCACTGGTAGTTGTTGTGGTTCCGTTTCTCTGAGCTGTAGTAACTTGTGATCTTCTTTTAGCTTCTGATGCTCTTCGTTCATTCGATCGTAGTCCTCTAGCAGTCGAACGTGGTCATCTAGCAACATCCGCATCGATTCATATGGGATTGCCTTGAATCTGCTCGGACTTAATGGTTGTTCAGGGTGGTCCAGTGCCGCTTCCAAATTTTCTCTATTCTGCGCTTGGAGTCTCACGTTCTCCTCCTGGGCTGCGGCTAGGTGCCTCCTGAGTAGACCCATATTCCTGGTCAGTGTCGCGTTCCTAATTGTGTGGGCTCGAAGCAGGTTGTCCATATCAGCAGTGGCTTCTTTTGTTTTCTATTCACTTTCTAGCTCTAACTTATGATATGCCTCTCTTAGTTCTTGGTATCGCGTATTTAACGAGGCATTCTCGATCGATAATGAATTAAGCTGCGACTGTAATTCATATGTCGTCCTCTGCAGCTGTTGATAGTTGTTTCCAAGAGATGCAAACTCATCTCGTACTTGTGTCATGCATGTGAACATTTGTTGAAGTGCAGTGTCTATGGTGGGCGATAATAGTAATGAAGTGCTAAGTGAGGATGCAGTGGAAGTAGATGTAGCGGGAATGGGGAATGGGGTTGGGAAGGTGGATGCAGTGGTGATCGTGGAAAATTGTGACGTACCTAAATATGATGGTGCTGTGAGTGGAGTGGGTGCTGGTGAGGTGGATGGTGATATGTCCATGTCATTGGACGTGTCAAGTGCGGTGACTGTGAAAAGCGGTGTGTAAGTGGGTGGTTGTGTAGGTGTGAAGACGGGATTTACAAATGTAGAGTAATTTACAGGGGGAATGGTTGGAGCAGCTTGGTGAAAAGGGGAAATAGGGGTTATAGTGGGTTGGGGAGGTGAAACTGGTGAGAAGGTTAGTGGGGTTAGAAAGGTGAAAGGGGGTCTTAAAGGTGGGGGAAAGGATGGGAAGGATGAAGGGGTGAAGGGGTTAACATGTAGACGAGGTGGGGTGGGTACGGGCATGGTGGCATGAATGGGCAGGGCAAAGGGTGTGGCTATGTTGCCGTGAACTGGTGTGGCGGTGGGAGGAGCAGGTGTGTGTGCGGGGGATACAGGATGGGTTGGTGAAACATGAGGTGAGAGAGGAGTAGAAGGTGTGGATGTTATTTCACGGATAGTGGTAGTATGTACAACGGTAGTACGTGGCGGGGAGTCGACTAGGATAGCTTCTTCGGTGAAGGATCTTTCCGGCCGTAGGCGTGCATCTTGCGCCTGGTGGGATGATTGAGCACCTACCGGAACTCGAATATATTCACCCGGCTTCGATAGCAGTCGAACTCTGCGAGGGTCGTATTGGGGGAGTGGCTTCCTTTGTAAATACCTCAGTGCTTCGACCGGGCCGATGGATTGGACCAGTTCTCTGAACCCTCTGATGTAGACTTCTTCAAACCCTCCGGAGACTAGTTCTTGTTTGATTAGGGCCTGGCTCTCTTCTTCAGTTAATTTCTTCTGTGCCCAGACTTTCTCCATCGTACGATATAATTTCTTGATTGCCAGCGTGTAAGCTGCTGCTTCGAAAGTCTCCTCTTCGTGCGTGCTGGTGTCACCGTGTGCATCGGTTTGTTGGCCTTGGCCGTCTGTCTGTCCTTGTTCTTGGGAATCATGCGTGCCCTGGCTGGCTTCATCGTCACCTTCTTCGTCATCTGTGGCTGTTCGTTCATCATCAGAGCTAGACACAACTTGTCCCTGTGGCAGATCCCGCGGTGTGGTAGGGTAACTGGGGCGTTCATATTATTGGGAGAACATCTGTGCCTCTGAAAACTGGAATTCATTTGAGAATGCATCAGGCATTTCAAAATCGAATGTTGTGTTTATTGGTTCTGCCTCCATGTGTGGTATTGGGAAAGAAAAGGCGTCCGCACCAATAGTGGTGGGAGCTTCTGCTGTCGTGGTGGTGGGTTCTGTGGTTGCAGCTGCCTGAGGTGCAACGATACTAGTAGTGCCCTCCGTGACCACTGGTCTAGATAACCTTATGCGAATAGGTTGCACTGTGGGAGCGGCTTCTGTCGGTGATCGCTCTGGAGAGGGTTGTGGTGATGGTGACTCTGGCACTTGAAGGCAAGGAATGGTGCCTCTCATGCGCTTACCTGCCCGTGTTCTACTAGGCTTCCTGGCTTTCTTCGTCGTTCCTTTGAATGCTTTCAGCTCTTCTCCTGTTAATGCACGTTCAATTGGAAAGTCATAAGCCAAGCACATATAAACAATTCTTGTCAGTGCACAACATCCATTAAGCACTTTCTTTCGTTCCCATCTGTGTTGTGCCAAATACATTTGATCAATGATCCAGCTCGCCAGATCAACCGTCTG
This sequence comes from Ceratopteris richardii, assembly GCA_020310875.1. Classification (NCBI taxonomy): domain Eukaryota; kingdom Viridiplantae; phylum Streptophyta; class Polypodiopsida; order Polypodiales; family Pteridaceae; genus Ceratopteris; species Ceratopteris richardii. Next base: position 167,847,620 of record CM035422.1, read on the forward strand.
AGGTCCCGTACATGCCAAGTATAATCCAAACCATATTCTCTTATGTGGCATGGTAAATCTGTCCTGAGCGGGGAATGCGAAGTGTTGCATGCATATCCGTAGTGGCTTAGACAGCTCCGATGTAATTGCTGAGATCTCCTCCCACTTAGTGACATCCCCACGTTTCATAGGGTCTGGAATTAATCTTTCTCGATCTGTGGGCGTGTGGGTGCCATGAATTTTGATGGCAGCTCTGATTAAATCCTTTGAGAGGTAAAACCTTTTGTAAGGTGGATCATCCACTAAAGAGGGCAAAATAAAAGTTCCTGGGATATCCTTATTCTCTGAGGCCAGCAAAGTAGTGATTAAATAATAACACCTGTAAAAGTCAGGTTTGGGCAGAGGATCACTAAAATACTCCGTGAAGCCTGCTCTGGCCCAAACGTGAGTTAAATTCTGGGTGTTCTGTAGGGCTTCGAACTCTCTGGAGAAGAATTGGTATTTTCCCCAAGTGCGGTCATCAAATGTCAAATTAGATTCAAATATGAAATCCACGTCCGCTAAGGGTCCTGCAAGTCCCTGAAACCAGTGAGAGTTACGGTGTATCTTTTCTGTGTAGCCCATAGGTGGGTTGTCGATTGGCATGGGCCCTGGAAATCCTTGGAATTCTGGCGGTGGAGCAGTCGGGTGGGATTCTACTCGTAACACGTTGAGGGGCACTGCAGCTACACTGGGGCCTGCTCCTGATGGTCCTTCGTCAGTTTGCATGGTGACTGATGCGCTAATGAGAAAGATATGCTACAAAAGATTAACACATTAGCATGGAAAATAATTATGATCCCATTAAAGTGAGACCGCAATCCCTTTCCATAACTGATGCATAACCCGTGTAGCCAAGTGCTGTGATGTGATGGATGCAATGCTTCTTGCAGCACTAGTGCAGGTCTCTAGACACCTACACGTTTCAGATGATGCATACGTTCCTTGATGAGATGAGATTATGAGTGACGTGTGATGATGGTGGGTGAATTTATACAAGGTTTAAAGGTTAGTGATTTATTACAAGGTTGTATGTTAGTCGGGGGGGTAGTTTTGTCAGACATGGGGTTAGGGGAAGACGATTGGACACGCTTCGGTATCCATTTCCTAAGAGTCTTTGAGTGGGTGGTGGGTTTCTGCTGAGGGGCAAAAGGTAGTATCGGGTGTGGTGGTATTGAGGGATGGAAAGATTTGTGAGGGGTATATATTACATGGCTTAAGGGTTGAGCTACGATACATGGTTTGGGTACCCAAATCTGCGTGGGTGTGGGTCTATGGATAAGGTATTTCTTGGCGATCCAAATTTGTCGAATGCTCGGACCTGTAGAAGGAGGTCGAGGGGATGGTGGATACTGATTCTGTTTCTGCCCTGCCTTTTTCTTGTCGATCTCTGCTTGGTTGGAGTTCTTCGGTGCTTTTTGTCCTTTTGGCACCCATATTAGTCTGGTGCCGCTTCCTTTGGGTGGCCTAGACTGCTTTCCTTGTTGTGTCTTCTGATACTGCCGTCGGTCTGGGTTCCTTCGTCGTGGGTGACTCTGTTGTTGTTGAGGTTGAGAGGTCGGATGGACGCTCTGCTTTGGAAAAGAAGGGAGATCCAATACTTGCGTGACCTGCCCATTAGGAAGTGATTCGTTCTTTAACTTTAATCTAGGCCAGTCCGCAACAAGTTTGGAAGGATGAGCACCGCAGGGTGTCGTGCTCATTTGGCCGCTGATGCAACCCACCTGACCACTGATTGTGTCCATCTGCCCTAGCGGTTGGGTAGCTGCCGCTTCTAGTTTGCAGGAAGTCCCAGGGAAGATCTCCTGTCGTCCTTCTGATTGACAACTATCCATAGCCAAGCCCGAGTGGGTTGGTGTAGACGTAACGTGACTGGTCTGACCCAAGATCTTCCGGTCTTCCGTCGCATGTATTTCATAGGGTCTAGGGTCACAACCGTCAGGCAGAATGCCGTTAGGGAACTCAAGCGGTATCACTCGCTTCTGCTCTAAGGTTCCAATCTGTAAGGAGCCTTGTCTAAGATTTAGGTCCACTGAGTGATCGTATAGCCAATCTTGGCCAAGGATTAGGGGTTCTATCAGGTCGTCATCATGGCACACTAGTAGCTTCGCTGTCATAGTCATATCCTTAATGAGGATAGGAAGGTCCACCTCACCCATGCAAGGGGTTTCCATGCCTCCTAGGCCTATGAGGTATGCCTCAATTGGCCGCATTTCTATTCCTGAATCCTTATAGTGGGACCATCTAATTGCACTAGTCGCAGCACCTGAGTCAATTAAAGCCTTGAGTTCTTGGCAAGGATTGCCGTGCTCTAGCCTAACTGTAATGAATGGTCTTCTGTCCACTATGCTAGGATGAGTGGTTGACTTTACTTGACACATGGCCATGGGATATCTGGGTGATGTTTCCAGATGGTTGTAATGTTCTCTCCCTAGTCCTTGTCTTCTTAGCTTCATGCGCTTAATGCGTTCTATGGCTTCTACCTGAGCTTCAGCTCGTATTCTGTTTTCTTCCTCCTTACGCTTCTTTGCCAACGTGAGTCGTCTAAGCATATCCTTAGTAAGAGGTTCCTGATATAGCTTGACTCTACAGCCACTAATGTAATTAGGCATTATATCTCCTTCTAAGGTGGCTAACTGTACTGCTCCACTAGTCGAAAGTCTGTTAATGATCATAGGTCCATAACATTGCTTTTCTAACTTCCGTGCGTGCTGTTTTAGCGTATATACTAGAACTAAATCTCCTTCTTTTTAACCTTTATCTTTCACATGTGCATCAAAATATGCTTTCTGTCGCTTCTTGGCTGCGTATATTCCTGCTGCTGCTTTCAGCCTGGTTTCTCCTAATCGTTCCAAGTCCATTATTCTTGCTGATAATTCATGGCCGGTCCACTGATGTTCTTGTGCAACCTTAAGGGTCGGTATCAAGAAGTCCAAAGGAAGCACAGCATTCTGACCAAAAACCATCTGAAAGGGAGTTGCATTGAGTACGGTCTTGTAGGCCACTCGATATGCCCAAACAGCGTGGTGTAACTGTTTGTCCCAATCTGAACGTTTGTTGTTCACGAGTTTCGTCAGTACGTTACAAAGTATCTTGTTAGTGCTTTCAGCCTGACCATTGGCCTGAGGATGATATGGTGCAGATTTCTTGTGAATCACCATAAAATCCTGTAACAAATATTCAATGACTTGGTTTAGAAAGTGAGTGCCTCGATCGCTCACTAACTCTATAGGCAATCCATATCTTGTAAAGACATTTTCAAATAAGAATTTTGCAGTCGTGTGAGCATCATTCCTTTTTGTGGCTTTTGCCTCTACCCATTTGGTTAGATAATCTGTGGCAACAATAATGTATTCCGCATGTGTACCTTTTGCAGGGGGGTTGATGGGTCCTACAAAGTCTATACCCCACTTTGAAAATGCACGTCCGCCCATCATGGGTTTCAATGGCATTTCATCTCTGCGAGTAGGAAACTGAGTTCTTTGGCACACATCACATCTCTTTACATAGGTATGAGCATCCATGTGAAGAGTGGGCCACCATAATCCTGCAAAGAGAATGGCTTTGACTATCCTATCTGGTCCAAAGTGACCTCCTGCAACACCTTGGTGTGCAGTCTCTAGTATGTTCAGATAATCGCTTTCATGAACGCACTGTCTTAAATATCCATCTCGTCCTCTTTTGTATAAATTATCGCCAATAAGTGAATAGTCTTGAGCTTCCTGCTCTAGACTGCGTTGTCGAGCTAAGGTCATTCCTTGAGGGAATGTGTTCGTCCTCAAGTATGTCACTAAAGGTTCACTCCAGTCTGGTGTGAGAGACACGTGATATAATGTCGCATGCTCTACTGGTGGTCTTTCACAACAAACATGGCATTCCTTACACAACTTGTAGACATCTGCTTCCATCGTAGGCCAATATACTCCTAATCTATGCAGAGTCTGTAATGTTCGATGTTTTGAATGATGTTGCTTTAGTGCACCTATGTGTGCTAATTGCAACCAATTCGCATGCTCTGATTCATCTACACAATAAGCAAGAATCTGTTGATTATCCTGTTTATATATGCTTCCTGCCATTATTTGGTACCTCTGAGACTTGGTAATCTCTCCTTCTCTGATCTTTATCCTAGGATTCTTGGGTCCGTATGTCAGAATAGGGACTATTGGTTTAGCCCATTCTGGTGCTATCTCAAGGTTAAACAAGTATGCATCTAGTAATTCATCCGCTACTCCTTGAGGAGCTTCTCCTGAGGTTAATCTTGAAAGGTGGTCGGCTCTAAGATGTGTTTTTCCTTTCCTGACTACTACTTCAAAATCATACTCCATGAGTAATAGAAACCAACGTATCAGTCATCCTGTGTTACATGGTTTGTTGACTAAATATAATAGGGCTTGATGATCTGTAAAGAACTTGAATTTGTTGGCCAACAAGTAGTGCCTAAACTTCTTTACTGCGTAGATCATCCCTAATCCTTCTCGTTCCGTCATGGTGTAATTTCTTTCTGCTGCGTTCAATTGTCTGCTAGCGTAGGCTATGGGGAGATCTATGTTACCGTCATTCGTGGGTTGTGCTAACACACATCCTATGGCGTAATTGGATGCATCCACATGTACATGGAATGGCTTACTCCAATCTGGGGTAGTCAATATAGGTGCTGAGCACAAACGTCGTTTAAGTTCATTGAATGAATTTTCACATTCATCTGTCCACTCAAAATTGGTTAAAAGAGAGTACAAAGGCTTGGCTATGATTGCATACATGTGTATGAATCTCCTATAATAACTGCAATGGCCCATAAATGCTTGTACCTCTTTCACATTAGTTGGTCTAGGTAATTCTGCAATTACCTTCACCTTTTCTTCATCCGTAGAGATTCCATTTTTTGACACAATGTGTCCTAGAATTTTGCCTTGTCTGACCATGAAAATGCATTTTTCTGGGTTCAAACAAACCTGATACTCTCGACATTTGTCAAATATTTGTCTTAACTCTGGGATATGTGTCTGTCTTACATTTGAATGAGCACATAAGTCATCGACATAAACTTCCAGGCTCTTGCGTAAGAATTCCTTGAAAACATGACACATGAGTCGCTGGAAAGTGGCGGGTGCATTTGTCAAGCCAAATGGCATTACGCGAAATGCAAATATGCCCCATTCAGTGGCAAAAGCCGTCTTGTGTTGATCTTCTGGAGCAATGGCTACTTGGTTATAGCCTGAGAATCCATCAAGAAAGCTGTAAACTTCCTTGCCCGCAACTCTTTCCAATAGGTGTTCTGTGATAGGAAGAGGATAACTATCTCTAATCGTGGCGGCATTAACTTTTTTAAGGTTAATACACACACGCAATTTTCCATTCATCTTGGGCACAACCACAATGGGGGATACCCATTCGGTATGCTCAATTTCGTAAATGAATCCTGCTTCTATCAAGCGATCTATCTCCTCTTTAATCTTCGCAGCGTAGTTATCATTATACGTGTACGGTTTCTGTTTTGTCGGTTTTGCATCTGGAGTCATAGGGATTCTATGAGAACATATATTTGGGTCCACTCCTTTCAAATCTTTGTAACTCCACGCAAAAACATCTCGATATTCGCGCAATAGGGCAACTAACTCTTCTTCTTCTTCAGTCGTCAAATCATGCCCTATGTATGTGCATTTTTCTTCTTCTCCTTCTATGGCAACTATTACTTTCTTGGTTTTCTCTCGGTTATCGTATACTTGTCCGTCATTCGCTTTTCTATTAGGCATTCGTACCATGATTCTTCTATCTTCGATTTCATATTTCTTGAAATTCTCGGGTACTTCAAACAAAGATTCTTCTTTTTCTGACATGGTGTCTTTCTTCTTTCTTTTCTTGCCTTCACTCTTGTTCGTTACTTCTGTGGCTAACCTTACCTCGTTCGTAATTTCCTCGTGTCTCTGAGTGTGAGTCTCTACTTCGTAGAAATATTCTTCCTCTGATGCGAATGGAGAGTCCATAATAATTGATTCTAAATCAACATCGCTTGCATCCTCAAATGCATCAGTGCTAGCTTCACATTCTTCTAAAACTGCATCGCACATGATTGGCTCTATCGTAAAAACTGAAATATCATAGCCATCCTCGTCACACTGGGGTGTCCATTGTTCTTCATTGATGGCTACATCCATGGTTGCTAGTATTTCTGCCCAACCATGGGGTTCAAACTCTTCGTCTGGGAATACTACAGGTGCGTAGGCTGGATCTTGAAGGGTTCGTGGATGTTGTTCTGCACCTAAGGTCCTGGCTTCTAATCTTTCTTCCTCTTGTTTAGCTACCTTACACATCCATAAATGGGTATCCTCATGCAACCAAGAAGGATCTGATGCTAATGAGTGCACGGATTCCGTCTCTACTGGTGTCTTATGGATGGTGTTCCATTGTATTGGGGGTACATCTCTATGTGAATAGTCTTTAAGATTGACTTTGGTAGTCACTCCTAAATGTTGCAAGTACAAAGAATTAGTTCCCCAATCTTGTACAATTTGCAACTGACGCATGAATGGTCGTCCCAATATCATCTCATACGCACGATTTTTCGCGAAGTCACAAATGGCGAAAGTATGCTCAAATTCTACACCACAAGTGGTGAGAGATATGCCTTCTAGTAAGCCTAATGGTTTTTCTATGTGTCCATCAGCCATTTGTAGCTTCATCCTGGTGGATCTGAGTGCTGGCTTACCCCAACGTTTCCACAAAGCGGTGGTAGCGATGGCTACTCCGGCTCCTGAATCTAAGATGGCTTTCGTGGTGTAGCCATGATGGGTTATTGGAAGATATGTGTTACCTTCCTCTCCTTCGCTTACGTCTCCAATCTTTTCCACGGGTATCTCTGGTACCTTCTTATGTGATCCTATTTGAGAGGGTGTGGTAGCAAGCTCAGGGAATTGATTTGCTACGTGCTTCCACAATTCTGGTTTTACCTTTAACAATTCCTCCAGAGTGAGATTACATTGTACTTTGGTATTCTTGATTACTTCCGTGTTCCTAGGGATTACTGATTCTTCATTCCTCACTATTATCGTGGGTGCTCTCATACTAATAGACTTAGCTTCCCAAGGTCCTGTGAACTGAGGTAATTCTTGTAAAGAATTAGATTCAAATCCTGTGGGTTCACTCAGTTGTTCCACCTCTACATCATCATATATAGAGGGGATGTCTTGGGGAAATTGTTCCTGCAAGTCGTCTATTTCTTGAATGGGAGGATGGATTCCTTGTTCTTTTCTCCATTTCTCTTCTTGTATTTCTCTCAAAAATTCATGTGAGTATCTATGTATGGAAGACAAATTGTCTTGACTTTCTGTATTGGGTACTTGAGACAGGGGTGGTGCAATCCTTTCCTGTGTCTCTGGGACAATAGGGTTCCTAGGCTGATCCTTTTTCTCTTTGCTTTCTATCAAGTGTTCTAGCCTCTCCATTAGTCCTTGAAAGTGTAGTTCCGGTTTTGCCATGTTATTCCAATTAAGATATCTAGAGGCTTCAAACAAAGCTTGTGCTAGTTCTACCATCTTCATGCAAAGTTTAGTTCTCTCAATTTCTAGATCAGCTCGAGGGTAGTTTTTACTCATTCCGTTACTTGAGGTCCCTCTTTTAATCTAGCCTGATATGCACGAAACATCATGTCTAGATCTTCTGGTATGGGTTCCGCTAAAACTGATCCTGATTTTTGAGCTGGGTCTTCTTGATTTAATTCTTGTGAAGTCAATTCTTGGATTTTGGCTCTCGACTCCTTCAAACTTCCTTCCAACTCGCTTATCTTTTTACTCCATTTTCTCTTTATCCTTTCTCTAGAATCTTTCCAAGATTTTGTCTTTTTACTACTAGATTCTGCAACTTCACTAGTTCCGGCTACTTTCTCTTGATTAAGCTGTTGGTTTTGTAGGAGCGCCTGGGCTCTTGTTATAGCTTGGATAGGCACGTACGTAGGGTTGGATCCATTTGCGTTGTTTACAATACCTATCACATTGATCGGTGTTACGTTCGAAGCGTTAACTGGGTTCTTAGGACAATCTTTGATTATGTGCTCTTTGCCACAATCGGCACAAAAGCCTTGGATGTTATAGTACTGGGATTGCCTTGCTATTGGGGGATGTGGACAATCCTTTATGAAGTGATCTCCTTGGCACCTAAAGCATGGTCCTCTAGGACCCTGTGGTCTCTGTTGTCTCAATTGGGGCCGTGGGTTTGGGTTTGTGTACATCACGTTGGTATAGTCTGGCTCCCAACTAGGTTCCATTGGTGGACTATCATAATGATATGTCTCCACATGTTCTGGTGACTCCGTGTAATAAGCGGGTGGACTAGTTACATGAGTAGAGTCAAAACTGTTTGAGTTCGGGTCACTTTCTGTGATCAAGGGTGAAGAAGGCACTAAGGCCCTACTTAGGTTCTCTTCTGTAGCAGCATATTTGACTGAGATGACATTCGCTGGTGGGGGTGGCTGCTGAGCTAAGACGGGTTGAGGTCTCTGTTGAGCCTGGTATGGGTAGTTCTGAGGAGGCCTATAGTAATAAGGCTGAGCATTGTATTGGCCTTGATACCTACCTGGCTGCTGGTATGTTTGCGGGTAGTTCTGTCTCACGGTTTGTTTGTTGTATGGGCAGTCCTCAGCCGTATGATTCGTGTATCTTCTCTCAATTGTGCAATATTGGCCACTAGGGTTGGCGTGAGGTTGAGGTGCATTGGGGCACACATTTGCAAAATGATTTCCACCACAAGTGTAACAACGTACATTAGTTGGTAGCTTGGACACCTGTTTACTAGAAACTCCTAGTTTTTGGGCCACTTTTTCTGCTAGGTCCTCTATCGAATTAGACAATTTTGTGTATGCTAGAGAAGAACAATCTGAGTCCTTATAGACCTTTGAGAGTTCTAATTCATCTCCTAGGTTGTCCTCGATGTCTATACATATTCTTACACACTCCTCTAGCGTTCTGGGTTCTTTTAGGTACACATAAGAGCGTAGTTTTGCGCTCAACAAGCCATCTAGGAACAGTGATACTTGTTTGGCTTGTGAGGGTAGCTCTTGCATTGGACACCGTTCGACATATTGTCTGAACCTACGTCCTGCCAGTCTAACTGTTTCCTGAGGGGTCTGTTTAAAGCTATGAATCAACGAAGACGTGTCGTGTCTAATCCCACTTTTAGAGAATTCTGTGATGAATGACTCTAAAAAGTGATGGATGTCTCTAAATTGCCTTTGTTGCAATGGTTGGAACCAAGTTAAAGCGGTATTCTTTAACGTTAGCCCAAATGCGTTGTATTGCGTGAACATGTCCTCGACTTGTTCTGCTCTTAGTACTTGCTTGAATTCTGCGACATGGTCATAGGGATCTCCTGTCCCATCAAAGTAATTCTTCATGGATTTCACTAATTGAGTGGGTCTCAATACTCTTGCGTGTTCGCGTGGTCTAGGTAGAGGGAAATCATCTCTACCACCTAGTATTCCATGATCTCTTTGTCTATCCGCTCTATTAGTGTTCGTGGTTGTTCTATCTCTCCCTATGGGGTGATTAAAGCTTACTTCCGGTCTCTCTTTATTTCCTTCTCTTTGATTTCCATGGGCTGAGGAGGTTCCTGCCCCTTGTTGACTTGTATTCATGTTCGTTCTAGATGGAGGGAATATCAGTTCACCTCTCCATGTGTATGTGCTTTTAGCGCGCTCAGGCACCACAAAGACTCTTTCTGAAGTCTCATCCAGGTATACAACCTTTCCAGGTGTATCTGGGTCCTTGAATTCGTAAATTGTAATGATGCCTATCTCACCAGGGTGTTCCTTTCTGTACCTCCAAAAGGCTTCATCCGTCTCTTTATTTACAAACAACTCGGTGCTCCTGTTATCTTGAGGGATCCATTCTGGGATGAGTATTCTTGTTAATACGGATTTCCCTCTAGGTGTTCTAGGTTCTTCTAACGGTTCTTTTACTTGAAATTTCGCTTCCGTTTCTAATTGAATTGTGCCAAACTCATTAGTATCGTTTGGCTGCATACTTAGAACGTACATGGTTCCTTCCTTGTCTATGTAAGCGTCTCTCTCAAATTTCACCACTGGTCTTTCCAATCCAATGGGTTGATCAGGGTTGTGCATTTGCACCACTTGCCTTTGCAAACCATCCTCATAGATGCGAGCACCTAATCGGTTGGTTCGGAGAAACTCTAATTGCATTCTATAGGGTCCTTCTGGTTTTTCTAGGTATGCTACATGAGACCCTCCTTCTGGTCTGTCTGCGCTAAATGCCATTTCTGATTCGCTAGTCTCTGAGCTCTCGTAGGGGTAATTACTATTCAATTGCTGAGCCCACGATCGAGCAGTAGTTCTTACACTTGCCTCTGATGATCTAAGGCTTCGTCTGTCCGACTTACCTATATGTTTGCCCGATCTAAGGTTCATTAATTTTCTTCCTCGCTCACTCAATTACACACTTAGATCGTCAATGGTTCTTTTTTATTACTTTCTTAGTTCTTTTTATTTTTCTTTGGATTCTTGTCTTAATATATGCGTCAGGAATTCGACTTTCCGTTATAGTTTTGAGTTCTTGTTCCGTCAGACTTATGTTCTTTCCTTTAGGTTTTCGTCACACACCTTTGTCTTTAGTCTTGAACTTGAAAGAATTAGGTATCTTGAACTTGAGGCGTTCCTATCGTCTTAAATCCACAATGCTACCGTTTAGCCTAAGCTAAAAATTGACTGAGGGGGTTGAGTAATCTTCCAACCTCGAGTCGGCTTTTCTGGTTGCTCTGATGCTCAAGAAGTCGCGCTTCCCAAGCTCTGCTGTCTTCACTGCCTTGCTTGCTTGCCTTTGATTGCCCTTGTTAGACCTGGAAAGATCCACTATTAGACCAATTCACAATTGGATGATCAAACACTTGAGTAAATACACCTTGTTAGTCCCTTCCCTTTTGCCCAAAATTTCAATACTTGCCCCCTGGCTTCCTAGTCCCAAACTAGGTGAACCCCAAAATAGCTTATCCAAAAAATAGGTCACGTAGTACTCGTCACGAGCTTTCTAACGAGCTATTAAGCTCAAAAAACGGACTTCGGATGAAAAAGTTATGAGCGTTCAGGCCCTGGGGGGTAAAAACTGACAATCAAGTTTTCCTTCAAATATGAGCTAAGGGGTCTCCTATGAGTCTAATGGTCCAAAAATTTTTCAAAAATACCCTCAAAATTGGTCAAAAATTGGAGCCCAAAATTTGCGATGAGGGTGCACAATCGCGATGGTCTGGGACCGTCGCGATGGTCCAAGCGAACCGTCGCGATGGCGTGGAATTTGGACAATCGCGATGGTGCGAAAAGGTGAACCGTCGCGATGGCTCGAAATGAACGATCGCGATGGCGTGAGGTCGAAACCGTCGCGATGGCCCGAAGTGAACGATCGCGATGGCGTGGAAATGGACCGTCGCGATGGTCCGAAAAGTGAACCGTCGCGATGGCGTGATCAGGTGGACAATCGCGATGGCGCGGTCAACGGTCAAAGGTGGACAATCACGATGGTCCGAAGTGAACCGTCGCGATGGCGTGATCAGGCGGACAATCGCGATGGCGCGGTCAACGGTCAAAGGTGGACAATCGCGATGGCGCGGTCAACGGTCAAAGGTGGACAATCGCGATGGTCCGAAGTGAACCGTCGCGATGGTCACAAGTGCGATGGCGTGAGCCAATCGCGATGGTCCGATTTTGGGCTGTCGCGATGGTCCGAAAAACGAACCGTCGCGATGGTCTATCTTGACACGTGGCACTATCGTGGCGATGGCATGGGCCAATCGCGATGGTCCGGGGTCAGCTGAACAATCGCGATGGTCCAAGTGGACCGTCGCGATGGCTCAAGTGAACCGTCGCGATGGTCCGGCCGAGCCGTCGCGATGGCGTGAGCCTATCGCGATGGTGCGACACAATCGCGATGGTCTGAGCCAATCGCGATGGTCCACCAAACTGATGATTTTTGAGATGCGCCTGTGGATTCGTGCAAGCGCAAGGGTCGCCTACCTCGTGGTGTGGTCGCCTACCAAAAATTCCGAAGGTTGCAGACCATCGCGATGGTCCGCCACACTCGGCAGATCTTTGACAGAGAGTAAATTTTTACCTTTTCCAAGCTTTCCTGATGCACTGGAGCTCTGTACCTGCAAGAAAACTCAAGAAAACACAAGCACACACAAGCACAAAAGTTCTCTCTCGCTCTCTCGCATGCACAAATGAGGGGAAATGAGGTGAATGGGTGGATATGGTGAATTTTCTGATTTTTTTGGAGATGAAGATGATGATGCGATGATGAAGATGGAGTATGGGGAAGGTGAAAAACACTAAAAACTAAGTAAAAACAACAACAAAAACTGAAATTTTTACCTTCCAACGCCACTTCTTGCTATACTCTTACCATCACACATTCGTCCTAGACTCGATCCCCGGCAACGGCACCAAATTTGGTGTTGCTCTAGCACAATGGTGAGAACCACGTTAAGAAGCTTCACCTCCTTAATGTCAATCCGCGGAAGAAATAGGAGTGATATGAAGATCGTGAACGTGAGATGAAGTGAGAGTGAAGGTGAGAAGCACAAAGATGCACACACACATACACACACACTACGAAGAGACAAGCAAGACCCAATGGAAGGTGAGAAGTTAACTCTATTACTCAAGAGCACTCTTACAAGCTCAAACTAGCTCTAAGCTCACACTAGCCAACATGAACCAACCTCAAAAATGAGCTCTCTAGCTCTTTTTATAGTTTCTAGACTAGTTTTGACCGGTTTCACATCTAGTGACCGGCCTAGTTAAAAAATAGGTCCTAGAGGCTATTTGGAAGGGTAAACGATGTCTAAAAATAACGAAATTTGGTACGAGCATTCTACCTAAGCTCCTCAAGCTCGAGGACTCCTCGGCTTGCACAAAATGGAGCTATGAATTACAAAATGGGGTTTTGTCTATATTACATATGTTACAAGAGTGATGAAAATCACTGTTGGATGTTTGAAGAGGTAATAAAAACATAATTGTTTGAAAAAATGATCCCACTGGCTCCCTGCTCCGTCTTTACATGCTTCCATGTCGTCTGTGCCTCTGACTGCTTCCAACAGGGAGCTGTTGGTGCAAGTCAAGCCTTCACACATTGGCTTGGAACTTTGGAATCTTGGAAGATAAGCTTGGCCAAATGTCATCAAGGCTTCACTTAAAGGATAAGGCATAGGAACCCATACTTATATGTTATTACCTTTCACTCTTTGTAAAAGTCTATATGACTTGGCATTTACTTGTAACACATACCTACTTGATTAGTCGTGGAATTTGGATGGTATGATTGGAGAGAATATCTCCTTACTTTTAGAGTAGAGAATATAGGAGATTTGAATTTGAATTCAAATTCAAATCTCAACTCTTTCTCTATAAAAGATGCAATCAAAAAGTCGCGGGTACTTCAGCTCATATCCCGAGGCTATTGTGGATCAAAACTTGAGCGTGTGAGGACTCTTTCATAGCCTACACCTCTGAGTACCATTTGGCAATGTTTATCATGTCAATGGGAATGTACATCAATGTGAATTAATACATATCATTACATTCATTATCTTTGTTGTCTTTGAGTCTTCTACTCCAAGTCTGTCAACTTCAGAGGAGCATATCTCAGGATCTACTGAACCAAATCAAGTGATTCAAGGCACATTGGATTCAGCTCCAAGTCTACTTTACACCTACAAAATTTCAAATCAATTGGATCGGCCATCTCGGAGAAATCTTGATCGAAGTGCACACTGGTCTGTGTCTGCAGAGTTCCTAAAAAGTCGGGGGTACATATAATTTTGCTAAATCAATTTCTCTGGATGTGGTTTATCATTTCTTCTCATTCCACTTGCAAATGGTAGCTTATTAAGGTACTTTAATACTCCCAAAAGGAATTGTTTCAATTGCAAGTGTGCTGGTCACACTGAGTATAACACTGAGCAGGTATCATTACAAAAATAGCAAGTTTTTTGGATTTGTGAAGGAACCAAGTTATCTGTTTTGGTTTGATCATTTCACAAATCATTTGCAAAGTACATATATGGTTTCTTGGTATCATTTGAAAGCTCAAGGTGTGTACTAAGAATTTTTGGAATCAAAGGAGGGCTGGTGTGAAGCAGGTATAGCAGCACCAACTCATTTCTTGAGTGCATCCAACCATCACTTCCAACATATCTGTGAACCTTGAAATCTACAACAGCTTCATAAACAAATGCATAATCCAAAGTAGCACTCACATAACATAGAGTGCACCTCAAAGCGTCCAAATGTGGCTTCGTGGGAACCTACATAAATTGACTTTCAAGTCCAACACTCTAGCTTAGATCAGGCCTTGTAATTGTGAGATATATCAAGCTTCCCAAATTTTTTTTGTACATAGTAGCATTTTTCAATGCTTCACTTGATGTAGTATCCAACTTCAAATTCTGATCTAATGGCATAGAAATTGGCTTGCAATAAGCGATGCCATACTTTTGCAGCATACTCAAGGCAAATTGTCTTTGTGTCATCCATATGCTTGTTTTTGTATGTATAAACTCAATGCCCAAGAAGTAGCATAGCACACCAAGACCTTTCATGTCAAATTCCTACATAAAAAGTTGCATTATCTCTTTAATGTTGTCTTCATTATCACCACCTACAATCAAGCCATCAATATAAAAAGCCACAATTGTGATGCCATCATCACCCTTCCTTGCATATAGTGAATGATCTGCATCACACATAGAAAACCAATGGTGGTTAAGTAATCAACCATTCTTGCATGCCATGCATGAGGAGCTTGCTTCAGCCCATACAAAGCCTTTTGCAACCTGCAAACATATTTTGGATGCTTTGAAACTTCATATCCTTGTGGCTGGCCCATGTATACTTCTTCCTGTAGCGCACCATGTAGGAAAGCATTCTTCACATCCATCTGATGCAAAGTCCATCCTTTTTCTATAGCTAATGCAACAAGTCTTTTGACAGTAGACATTTTAGTTACAAGGTTGAATGTTTCCTCATATGTTTGTGCATATCCTTTTGCTACCAATCATGCTTTCTACCTGCTTATGCTACCATTAGCATTGTGCTTTACCTTGTAAACCCACTTGCAACCTATGGGTTTCTTTCCTTGTGGAAATGGAACCAGCATCCATGTTTCATTTCCATAAAGTGCAACCATCTCTTCATCCATAGATTTTTTCCAATCTGCATTTCCAATTGCATCTTCAAAGCAAGAAGGTTCAACAACTTTTATTGCATTTGTCATGTAGGCACAATGATGAGCCATATAACTATCATATGTCAATTGTTGCACTGAATTCCGCATCCTCCCAGATCTTCTTGGTCTTGGGTCACTTCTCCTTGTATCATCTGCATGTGCCTTTCTTACATCTGGAGTCTTCACAGAGGGCAATCCAAGTTCTTCATCAAGACCCTTTTTTGGATCGCTTGAATCTCCATCAACATCTTCAAAACCTCCACATGTTTTACTACTAAGAGAAATTTTTTCTTTACCTTTATTGGATGTATTTGATGAATTTGCAGGACTCAAATTTCCAAGTATTCTTCCACTTAATGCAAACCAATGTCTAAAACTATGCAAGTAATAGGCAATACCCTTAAGAATTTTAAAGAGACAATGGATTTTGAAGCTTTAGAATTGAAAAGTAAAGTTGAATTTTTTAGCATTGAAATTCAAGAATTACAAGTATTGAAACTTAGTCATGAACATGAGGTAAGAGTCCAAAGTTTGTCTACATATACATCTGATTAGAAACCTTCATGTGATCTTAGAAAAACCACCCCTAGAATGATACTTTTAAAATCAAATAGATATTAGAAGTGCATTGTTTGACGTTTTTGGTGTGAACAAATTAGCCATACCTATGATAATTGTGTTGCATTTGAATATGCATGCAAACATCAAATAATGTGTCAAATTTGGAAGACAATATGTGATTTCCACACTCATGCCCGTTTATACTTGAACTTACGTAGAGGTGGAATGGTCTAATATTTTGAGCAAAAAATGATTTTGATCAAGATCGAACAAAAGAGCTAGAAAACAATGGAGAGTAAAGCAAGATAATAACACAAAATCTGTTATACAAGACATTAGGATACAATCGTTGAAATATACGACAAGTAACCAAGCAAAAATCGATAATCGAAAAGTTCAAGTGATTTTGCAAGATATTAGGCAAGAGCGTAAACAATCAACTTGTAACAAAACTAAAAAATATGAAGAATCACGTAATGTATCATGTCATCAACAATCCTTACTAAATGATGAAAAATGTGATGAAGAAAAACTTGAAAATTTGAAAATACAATTGAACCTTAAAATCAGCAACCAAATTGATAACCAAAGTAAAAGGGAGGATAATAAACAAAAAGATAATGTGCATAAAGATTCAAACAATGAGAAAAAACTTAAAGAAAAGGAAAAAGAATGTTTTGAAGACATTATCAATCAAATTACAAAAGATGTGAAAAAGTCAACAAGAACTTTGAAACCTTTTAAGAGAAAACAAGAGGTATCTATGCAAGCACTCAAAGAAATGTTTGGATGACAAACACCATTGAAGATAAACCAAACTGATCATGTGAAATAGTTTTGAACTTTAACTATTTTCAATTTTATATAGAATTTCTTTTCATGCATTTCATGATTTTATATGTACATTATTCTGATATGTAAGAAAAACTATTAAAATGATCGAAAGGAAGAATTATAGGAGTTAGAGAGCCTATGGTAGTTATAAGGATAGAAGAGGGAAAACTTCACTTGTGACTTCTAGAAGAAGTAAGCTTATTTTATATAGGTAGGCTACCTTAGTTTCTAAACCATTTAACTAATGAGATCCTAGTTCAAACTATAGCATGTCTCTAGAACCTTTACTATGATTAGGGGTTAAGCCTTTCCCATCTAACAAAACAGGTATAGAGAAAGAAAAGGTGGATATTTAAAGCATGACATCAATGGTTGCTGCAACATGATAAACAAAAAATGTGAAAAAGAAAAATAATAAAAGAAGAAAAACAAAAGAAAGAAGAAAGAAAATGTTATCATGAATCAGTTGTGGTCTCAAAATCACTTCTAAAATGTATTTTGCGGGCTATATGAGGTGGATGTATGTTGTAGTGGAATTAGTTAGATGTATCTTATAGCAAGTGCCTAAGAGATGAGTGATGGAACACTTATATAAAATAAAAATTACTTTTGAATAGGTTTAATAGAAAAGTAAGTACCAAGACTATTTGAATTATTTTTATAGGACTTTATAAAACTTGTTTTCAAGTTCATGCATTGAATGAAAAAGTTTTAAATTCAAATTTGCATCATTTTAAAAGTTTTCTTTACTATCACACTGATTTGTACTTACATTTAGAATCATATTTGATATAACATTTGAAAATAATTAAACAAGTTGGTTTTCAAAATGAATTTGATACTGCATTCCATGAGCTGTAGGTTGGCCCATTGAGATGATATGTAGGTTTAGTGGGGTTGGATGTCAAAAGGATTTCATCACTCCAACGAACATACAAGAAAATTAAAATTCTCTTTTAAAATGGTGATCTTTAATCCCTTAAAAGTATGTTTCATATGATTTGCTAATTTTATTGACTCTCTCTCTTGAGTGCTTGTAGGCTAAAGAAAATGGAGGTGTACATCAAGCAAGAACCTCTAATTGAATTTTTGTTTTTGTTGTTTGCACCTACCACTTAATGTTCATTTGCATCTTTTTACTCCTTTAGACTTATGTTTTGCGACTATGAAACCAGAATGTGTGATACTCCTTGTGTGATCCTCTATTCATTTCCTGATATTAACCCTATGATTGCATCCAAAACTATATGATTATCCTATGGTGACCTTAACCCTTAGTGCCTAAATTATATGCTCCTTTTCCTTTATCATTTGATCTTTATCATATGTATGAGCATGCACGTCACTAAGAATGTGCATCTCAATGTGTGTTTATGTATATAGACACATGTATGTGTTTGGGTATGAATTTGTAAGTGAACCAATGTGTTAAGTATGCACTTAAATATATGAGTCTCTAAATTAGTAAATTTTCATATTAAAATCAAAACCAAATGTTAATACTAAGACTAAGAAATTTAAGTAATAAAAGAATATAATGAACAAAAAACTAAATGAAAATCAAAATTAAAGGAAAAAAGAAAAAAATAGAAGAAAATGAATAAAAAATGTAAAGTGCTGCATGTTTTTGCTTGCTTGAGCCGTCCGCAAGCACCTGCATGTGCGGTATACCCAACGGTTGACTTGGTCCACCAACCAAGCCATTTTGTGTCGACACTATCCTCCATACACAGTGCTATGATTCTTGTATGCTCGATAGGGTGTGATGTGTCATCACTTGTTTCATCATATCCAGGAATTGGTAATTTATAAAAACTACTAAAACATTTTGCATGATTGGTCATGTGATTTGAAGTAATTGAATCAACATATCAAACATTACCATTTGATTTTGAAACATCAAAAAACTAAATAGAAGTACACACAAGAGCATAGAGGGAGAGGGAGATTGAAGCACCAAGAAGGCACATGAGTATATCATGGGAATGTGGTTGCATGGGAAAAACATCTAGCTAACACTAGAGTAAAAAGCCATAAGATGTGTTTATTACAAACTTTGAATGGATTCGACAATGTGGCAAGGCCTTTGAAGAAGAAAACACAATTTTGTCATAACTTCCATATTAAAAGTGCTAGATTGGAATAAAATGTTCCATGTGCATGTTGATGCATCTAATTATGCCATATGTTGTATACTAATGTAGGCTCCTATAAAAGTTGGGCTTTACTTTCCCATTGCCTATGCTATTAGATAACTCAAAAATAGAAAGAAATAGTATACCATAACGAAACGAAAAGGCTTATAAATGATATATGGTGCCAAAAAACTAGGAATTATTTTCTTTCAAATAAGTTTATGGTTTTTTTATCAGTGATTAAGGCCCACTACCTAGTAAGTAATTCCTTCAATACAAGAAGATTAATAAGATGTTTTCTCTTTTTAATCTAATTGAACTTTGAATTCATTATCAAAATAGGTAATATGCATGTGCCTGCAGATCAGCATTCTTAATCGACCAATGGTGAGATATCTAATGGGGTATGATATGAGATAGGATATGTCTATTTGTAGAATGTAGAAGTGGTACTAATGTCGATGGAGCCCAATGCTACTTTTCTTACATATGGTTGATTGCACAACTACCTTCCTACATATAAAATCAAATTTCGAGAAGCTAAAGATCTTTAAATCATTATAGAAAAATATAGGTAGAAAAGACAAAAAAGACATGGTAAATGACTCTTGCTTATTACTCAGATTTAAATTTTTGCATGGAGAGTCTAATCATGGAGAATTCAACTCTATATTAGGTAATGATACCACCAAAATGGATTAAGCCAATTATTGATTATCTTTGTGAAGGAATACTATTAGAAGCTATTACTCATGCAACAAGAAAATCATTTGAAGAAGAGTGTAAGTGTTGAACGTTAGTTAGAAATGTTAGAAATGTCTTCAATTTAAAATTACTTAGTCACATATTTAAAACTTCTAAGTCAGATATTTAGGGTTTTTGGTATATCGAATGTTTATTGACTCGGATGTTGTTCAGGTAGATTCTATTATAACAAATTCTAATCAGATTTTACCAACAAAAAAGTATTGGGACTTAGTAGTTGTATTTTCCTACTATGGGTTGTTTTGTTTATTTAAAGGGAGCATCAAAAAGTGAAAGAGGGATGAAAGGACATATGTATTGTAATAAAATAAGTCTATGATCTAGGAGTCAAAATCAATGAGAACGAGAAATGTAACTAGAGTCCACAAGTGCATGTGCAATCTCCTCCACTCCTTTACTATCTTCCACCAGAGGATACTAGTGGTTTGAGTGATCTCGACCACTCCTTTAGTACCTTCCACCAAAGTCCACTAGTGGTTTATGTACTTACCACTTGAGTTAAGTCTCACTTGACTCAAGTTAACTCATGTTAGCTTGAGTTAGAAGGCATTAGAGCTCCTTGGGCAAAATGCTCTCCCCATGCTCCCCATGGGGGCTGAACCCAAGACCTCACCCTTCCCAACCTTGAGACTTAACCACTTGGCTAAGTGGATCACTTTTTTAAGAGAGCATGAACTTATGCTCAAGTCTAGTCTCAAGATCTTTGGCCATACAAACAAGTGATCAAACATTGTTTGATTTTAGATCTGTCTGAACTAGCCATACCCTTAGATCATAGACTTACTTTATTACATTCTTCCCACCTTGGGAAAGATTTTTGTCCTCCAAAATAAAGCTATATATAGTAATCATAAGCAACGTCAAAGACTCATGTTCTAAAAACTAGAAGAACATGTTTCATCTTTGTAGTGGGATCCCTATTCAAATGATTCAAAGCACCATCGGTGTTGCAGATCAAGCTTTTGTGGCTAGTGAGAAGGGAAAAGGTGAATCGAGCTCATCTATTAGTAAGCATAAATTTGCTATTTCTACACAATCAAAAAGGTAAGAAAAAGATAAGAAGAAAACAGAAAGGGAGAAACAATTCTACAAATATTGTAAAGGAAATGATCATGACATAAAGAGTTGTCCGAAATTGGTTGCAAAAGAGGCAAACAAAAAAGCGACAGGAATAGTTGTTGTAGAAGCCTCTACGCCTAGAATAGAGTCTCCTAATCATATGTAGAATGAAGAATGGGTGTTTACTACTATTTGCAGCTATGACCCATTTTCTTATGAACAATGTATGTGTGGAGTAGATTTAGATGTTTGGTACTTTGATAGTGGGGCAATAACATTGTCACATGAGGTAATCTATAGCTATGAGTAAGAGGTGTGAACGATCTCTTATATTGATTAAGAATGATACTCACATGAGTGCCAAGTGGCACCCATATGAGAGACCATGAGTATTACTCTTTATGGGTAATTAGAATGAGAGGAAATATAGAGAATTACTACAAGGCTCGGCCACATCATCAAGAGGAATATCGGTGTTGAATCGTCCTCGGGAGGCATGTATAGAGGAAGCTAGATCCGCAAAATGAGGGGATTCATTGGAGTTAACTAACAGTTCGTATCGGAGCAGAAGACAATCGATGTCAACAGAGCCACATGCACGATGGAATCACATGCACAACGGAGCTACACGCATGATGGAGGCCACGCGCTAGGAGCAATCCAATGAAGGGAGAGCTCTTCTCCTCTTCCCCTCCTCTTGGATGAAGTAGATAAGCTTGGAGCCTTCCTTATATAGATCTTCATCAGTGTTGCACACCCTCTATGTGGGATAACTTCCCTCATTTCAGACGGTTGCACACATGTATTATGGGCTTTGGACAAGGGCTATGGGTCATGGGTTTATCTTGAAGAGCTTAAGGTTCTCAGTTATGGGTTCTCAAAGTTAACCTTCCATGAAGATTATCTTTTCTACCTCCTACCCGTGACATACTTATTTTCTTCGTACCATAGCTTGGTCATATGACATCAGATTTCAAAAATCTTTCTCACATTATGAAGCTACGCTCTTAAGCTTCATCATAAAGCATGAATGTTTGATTTGGACAAGATTTGGGCAACCAAAATCCTTCTACAACACTTCAATAGGAACTAGGCGATCACTTTTGGGCCTAGTTTTTCATCATTCGGTGCCCAAATCTACTTTTTTCACTTGGGTAGCTTTATATCTTTGAATTATAGGTGCTAGACTACATTTCTTGGACTTTCAAATTTCAAAAGTGCTTCAGGTTCACTCAGTTTGCCTGGTTGGGGCTATTACTACATGATTAGAGCCTCCCCGGACCAACCGGACATTTCAAATTTTTGTTTGGGCCTGGCGAGGAATCAAAATCAACGACCTCAAGCTTCAAAGATCACTTGGATTTTGCTTTCGCAGCTTCATTTTATACCAGGGAAGTGCTCTTGTAATATATTTCTCTTCTTCTTGCATATTCAAGGTTTACTTCCATTTATTTTCACATACTCTAGTTAGCAAACAGGGGAAGGGAAGTGAAACATGGAGTCTAAAGGGAAACAAATAATAAAACACACATCTCCATCTAAAGAGCAACTAGAGGATCTTGATTTTAAAATGGAAGAATAGAAATGGAGCAGGAAGTAGAGGAAAACCTAGAAGAGAAAGAGCCTCAACAAGAAGAATATACCTATGAGGAACTTTTGGATGAGTCTGTTACTCATGACCAATTTGTAGACCTAAAGGAACAGACCCTTAGGCTAGAGAGAGAGATAGGTAGCATCACATATCTCATTCAATAACTTTAGTCTCAAATGCTCTTCCTAGTAAGCACAAAGGAGAGAGCTCTAGGGAAGATCCCCTCTTGAAAGACTTAAATCCACCCACCTTTATGGGGGATGACCGAGATAGAAACAAGGATGAAATCTACACTTTTTTACAAAAGTGGCATGATTTGCATGAATTGAAGGGCACCCCACCAGAGTACCGTGTGCTAGAGGTGAGTCTCTTGCTTGGCCGACGTGCTTATAAATGGTGGATGAATCTCAAGGAGGGAAACTCTATCCCTATGATTGGACTCAGTTTGAATTTTTTTTTCTAAAAGAGTTTCTTCCTGAAAATGAGGAGGAGAGGAAAGGGGATGAGTGGGATAGGATTACCTAGAGAGGTAGGCCTCTTACGGTCTACATATCCCATTATAGAGAGATTATTTTGAAACTTAAGGGATTAGATGACTTCTAGAAAACTAGAGGCTTTGTTAGAGGCTTGGATAAAGCCAGTAAGAGAGAGGTAAGAAGGAATGCACCTAAGAAGTTTGAGGAGGCAATCAAGTATGCACAGATCTATGAGGACCATAACCATCCTCAATATACTTCCTATGGAGAGAGATCAGCCCCTCAAGCCTCTTAGCACGACTAAGTTCAAGAAGAAGTTTCCACTAGGGAAAAACAAAATTTTCATTAAAAAACAAAGAACACAAGGCCTAGGTTACCAATAGATCAGTTTGAGAGAGCCAAAAGAGAGAACATATGCTTTAGGTGTTTGTCTCCTAGCCATTCATAGTGGAATTGTCCACTCAAGAATGGGGAAGAAAAGAAGAGAGGACTAGAGACTAGTACGGCCCCTGAAAAGGGCAAAAAGGTGGTCCACCTAGTATAGACCCTTCCTATTCATGGTAGCTCTATCTACAAGGGAGTGGAGGTGATGAACGAGGATATATAGCACAACTGTTGTTTGACTCAGTCATTATGGTCACCGCGATTCGGACCACATGACTTAGTTAAACTTCATGGTAGTGTATACAAGACTAGGGTGCGAGTCATGATAGATGACTCTGCTAATCATAACTTTGTAAACTATGCTCAGTTAAAGAAACTTAAAATTCTCTAGCAGTCGAGTGCACATAAATACATAGTATCTATGATGCAAGGGGAAGAAAAAAGGATATGGGATACTATGGTATGCAATTTGGAAGTCAAGATGCAGGATTATACAGATTATATGGACTTCCAAATTATGAATATGGAGAGGACAAATCTTGTGTTAGGAAGAGAGTTGCTACGGGGGTTGGGAGACACACCTAAACACAGCTATCAAAACAAAACACCTGAGTTTGAAAGGAATGGAAGTAAAGTTTGTATTCAGGGAGAGAGAGATGTACCCAGTGCACCTCTCATTTCATCCTTAGAGTTGTATAGTCTTTGTCATTTTCAGCATGTACAGGAGATCTTTTTATTGTATAGTCATGATATTGAGCATTGTACTGACATTTTATCTAATGTATATTTTCATGCTAGAAATGTAAATATGGACAGGACTTTCTATTATTCTTTCTTGCAAGAGTGTGTGGTTAAAAGTTTTAAAGATCTTATGTTTGAGTATAAAGATGTTTTTCCCACTGACTTACATTGAGGGCTACCACCTGAGAGAGGGGACATTGACCATGCATTGAGGTAGTTACTAACACTAACCATATTTGTAAGCCACTCTATAGGCTTAGTGTTTCTAGCATGAGGAGGTTGAGAAGCAATTATAGGATTATTTAGATAAGGGCTTCATTAGACCTAGTAACTCACCTTGGGCATCGCCAATGCTCCTAGTTAAGAAGAAAGATGGCTCTATGAGACTATGTATAGACTATAGAGCACTTAATAAGATAACTATCAAAAATAGATTTCTAATGCCTAGATGGGAAGATCTATTTGATTAGTTACGTCAAGCTAGGTATTTTACCAAGCTTGACCTTAGATCAGGATATCATCAAATTAGGATTAGGGTAGAGGATGTCCCTAAGACTGCATTCAGGACTAGATATGGTCACTATGAGTTTTTGGGATGCCTTTTGGTCTCACCAATGCTCCTGCCACTTTCTTGAAGCTCATGAATAGTGTTTTACGATCTTGTCTAGGAAATTTTGTAGTAGATTTTTTGGATGACATTCTGATCTATAGTGCATCAGAACAGGAGCACTTTGAACACTTAAGAAAAGTATTTCAAGTGCTTAGGGAAAATTCACTCTTTGCTAAGGAGTCAAAGTGTGAATTTTTCAAAACAGAGGTTAGATAATGGCCACATCCAAGGAACATGGAAGAGCTACAAAACTTCCTAGGTTTATCAGGTTCCTATCGAATGTTCATTAAAAGTTATCTAAAAATTGATGTCTCGATGATGGAACAGCTTAAAGGGAAAGGGAAATCCTTTTATTGGGGAGACGAAAAAAAGCAAAGTATGGAGAAATTGAAAGTAGCAATTGCTACAACTCCACTTTTACATATAACAGATTCCAATAAACCCTTTGTGGTTGAGATTGACACGAGTGATTTTGCTATAGGAGCGGTTTTAGTTCAGGATGGTCGATCAACAGCTTTTCAGAGTAAGAAACTAGAATCAACTCAGAAGAATTACTCCGTCTATGAGAAGGAGTTGTATGCAATTGTCCATGCTTTGAAGAAGTGGTGTCATTATTTATATGATGCCAAAGTTATGATAGTGTTTGATTGGAGAGCCATCATTGGGGAGACAAACAAAAGCAAAGTATGGAGAAATTGAAAGTAGCAATTGCTACAGCTCCACTTTTACATATAGCAAATCCCAACAAATCCTTTGTGGTTGAGACTAACATGAGTGATCTTGCTATAGGAGCGGTTTTAGTTCAGGATGGTCAACCAGTAGCTTTTGAGAGTAAGAAACTAGAACCAGATCAGAAGAATTACTCCGTCTACGAGAAGGAGTTGTATGAAATTAACCATGCTTTTAAGAAGTGGTGTCATTATTTATATGGTGCCAAAGTTACGATAGTGTTTGATCAAGAGAGCATTAAGTAGATCTCTAATCAGAAAGACCTTAAAGGTTGTAAGGCCCGTTGGGCAGAGAGCCTTCATGAGTTTGATTATGAGCTTAGGTATAGGAAGGGAAAGTTTAATGTAGTGGCTGATTCACTTAGCCGCATGCCTATGCTCAATGGATTGAGTTTTACTTAGATCACTAATGAGCTACTTGAGTCCATTTAAGGAAAATGTAGGCTTGACCTTGCATATTTCAAGATTTGGGAAGCCATAGAGAATCGGGATCGTGATATACGGGTTTCCAGTGAGGATGGAGTATCGATGGATACTCAAGAAGGATTGAAGTGGAAGAATTACAGTGTCCATGATGGATATCTGTTATATAAAGGTAAGGTGTGTGTTCCTAGAGATTCTGAGATGAGACAGCATATTTTGTATGAGTGTCATGACACACCTAGTGCAGGACTCCCAAGAGTTAACAAGACTTATGGTCTTGTTAAGAGGTAGTTTTACTAGCGTGGACTTCATAAGGACGTCCTAGAGTATGTGCTTAAGTGCACCAAATGCCAGGTCAATAAAGCTGAGAGGTTGAGGATTGGAGGACTACTCCACCCATTGGAAATTCCTAATGGGAAGTGGGAGAGTAACTCCATGGACTTTATAGTCGAATTACCTAAGACACAGATAGGGCATGACTCGGTCTGGGTAATTGTGGATAGGTTAACCAAAATGGCTAGGTTTATTCCAACATGTATTAGATTAAAGAAACCAGAGTTGGCTAGACTCTTTGTAGAGAACCTATATCGATTATATGGTCTTCCTTTAGACATACTTTCTGATCGGGATAGGAAGTTTACTAGCCACTTTTGGAGAGCAGTCTTCAAAAGGTTGGATATGAAACTTAGCATGAGTACGGCCGAACATCCATAGTCGGATGGGCAAACAGAGAGGATTAACCAAATCCTAGAGGATATTCTTCGAGCATATGTGAATGAAAGGAAAACTAATTGGGAAGAGTACTTACCTATAGTAGAGTTTGCATATAATAGTGCCAAGCACTCTTCCACTGGGCATACTCCATTTATGCTTATGTATGGGTTTCAACCAAGAGCTCCTTATGTAGTAGGATTGTAGAACGAGAAAGTTCAAGCTGCAAAGGATTTCTTAGAAGAGATGAATGCTATGCTTAGGCTTGCTAAGGACAACATTAGGAGAGCTTAGGATAGGGCTAGAGCCTATGCAGACCCTCAAAGGAGAGACATCAACTTTGAGGTATGAGAACAAGTCTATCTTAGAGTTCCATCTAGATCTGAAACCATGAAGATGGGACCCTATCCAAAACTATCTCCTAGGTATTGTGGACCTTTCCAAATACTTAAGAAAATAGGAAAGATGGCTTACAGCTCCAACTTCTAGAGAATAGTCAAATCCAACCAGTTTTTCATGTTAGCCGGCTTAAGAAAAGGCTAGGTGAATGTGACAACCTCATTCCAGATAGTGAGGTAGTAGATCCTACTTCTGCTCAATCCATTCCACATGAGCATGAGAGCATACTACACACTCGAGAGAAACGGACAAGAAATCACTTATATAAAGAGTTTCTAGTAAAATGGAAAGATATTTCAAAAGATTGTGCTACATAGGAGCGGGTTAGCACCCTTCAGGGATGGTTTCCCAACTTTAGATTACCTTCCCAAGAGTCTTCTTAAGGGGAAGGATACACAGAAACAACACAGAGATATGACCATGTATTAATATACATGGGGATATAGTGGGAGTGGTGATTCTATTATTTTTCTCTATCTATTAGACCTTCCATACCAGTTTTACAAAAATGGAATTAAGGGGAAGGAAATGTCACATGGAGTATTATTCTTTAGCTATGAGTAAGAGGTGTGAACCATCTCTTATATTGATTAAGAATGATACGCACATGAGTGTCAAGTGGCACCCATATGAGAGACCATGAGTATTACTCTTTATGTGTAATTAGAATGAGATGAAATATAGAGAATTACTACACAGTTGGGCGACATCATCAAGAGGAATCTCCATGTTGAATCATCCTCAGGAGGCGTGTACAGAGGAATCCAGACTGGCAAAATGAGTGAGTTCATTGGGGTTAACTAACAAACATATTACCTTGCAACAAAGTTTCTTTAGTTCACTTCAGCCTACCCCTATAGGGAGTACTATCACATGCACTAACAACTCCTCTAATTCTATAATGGCTGACTATTGTTGATGGTAATTCTTTCACATTGTCAATTCTTTTTTTGTGCCAATGGTGCGAACAATGCTTCATCACAAGGATCTACCCTACAAGTTCTGGGCTGAACCTGTGCATACTGCCGTTCACATTCTTAATCGAGGATTTACAAGTGCATTACACAACAAAACACCCTTCGAAACCTACTATGGAAGAAAACCAAATGTGAATTACTTTCGAGTCTTTGGTAGTGAAGCTTTTGTCCATGTATGAAAAGAAGATAGAAACAAGTTACAATCAAAGTCCAAGAAACACATATTCATAGGGTACAATGACCAATCAAAGGCATACCGTCTATATGATATGGAAAACGACTCCATCACCATTTTCGAAAGATGTGATTTTCAATGAAGCTTCCTCATACTCAAGAAAAGATTCAAGTACAAGTCTTAGTCCACCTATCTACACTTCAGAGGGGGACTCAGTATTTCCAAACTACAACTCAGAAGCAAGTACTTCAAGTCATCCGAGAAGATCTCAAAGACTAAGTATTGACAAGAGACAGCGAGAACAAATTCATTATGTCAATTAAGCCTTAATGCATCAGATTCAACAAATCCCAGAACCCTCTAATTACAAAGAAGCTCAAGGAAAACCTGAGTGGGAAGAAGCTATGCAAGTAGAAATGGATGCAATAGAGAAGAACAAAACTTGGACTCTTGTACCTAAGCCCACAAATCATCGTCATAGGAGTTAAGTGGCTTTATAAAGTTAAGTACAAGCTAGATGGCACATTAGACAAGTACAAAGAAAGGTTGGTAGCTAAGGGATACAAGCAACAACATGGCATTGACTATGAAGAAACCTTTGCTCCTACTGCAAGATTCACAATCATAAGAATCATCTTAGCACTAAGTGCTCACTTTAAGTGGCCCATTTACCTGCTGGACGTCAAAAGTGCATTCCTCAATGGAGATCTTCAAGAAGAAGTATATGTTGAACAACCTCAAGGTTTCAAGATCAAAGGCAAAGAAGATCAAGTCTACAAGCTTCACAAGGCACTTTATGGACTTAAGCAAGCTCCTAGGGCCTGGTATGAAAAGATTCACAAGTTCTTTGAAGACAAGGGATTTCACAAAAGTAATGTTGATGCTAAAGGAGTCTATATCTATCAAAAGGAGTCTTTAGTAGCCATCATCATTCTCTATGTAGATGACTTGATCTTGGCAGGCTCAGAGGAAGAACACATCTAGTTTATCATCACACAGCTTCATCTTGAGTACTCTATGATAGATCTTGGCTTACTACACTACTTCTTGGGTATGGAAGTTTGGCAAACAAAAGAAGGCATATTCCTATCACAGAAGAAGTACTGCTCTGACTTACTTTCTAGATATAACATGGACCAGTGTCGCTCTGTTTCTACACCACTTGATCCGAACATCAAGCTTACACTGGAGGACTCATCATCACTTGTAAATGTGCATACCTATCGACAGCTTGTTGGCTCATTACTCTATCTTGCCAACACTAGATCAGATATTGCTTATGTAGTTGGTATACTCAGTCAGTTTGCACATCAACCTTGTCAAACTCATTGGGATGCTACTCAGAGACTACTTCGATACCTTGCCCTCACCCGACATCATGGTCTTTAATATAGAGGGGGCATCGAACTCACCAGATATTCAAATTCTGATTGGGCTAGTGATCCTGATTCTCGAAGATCTACTTCTGGGTATATATTCTTGCTTGGCTCAGGACCCATCTCTTGGGCAAGTAAGAAGCAGCCTACAGTTAAACTATCATCCATAGAGGCCAAGTACCGAGCATCAAGATTTGCAACATGTGAGGCCATCTGGCTTCGACATTTATTATCTCACATTGGTGTTTTGCAGGATACTCCGACATGTCTTCGCACGGACAACCAATCAGCCTTGGCCATCGCCAAGAATCTAGTGTTCCACGCTCGGATGAAGCACATCGAGATCTAGTACCACAGCAGGTTGAGAGCACTGTGCATTTTATTGAGCATGTGTTGACACCAAAATAGAAAGTCTTGGCTCATAGTTAAATTTCCTACTCATCTGATTTGATCCATATATTAGAGGATCATACTGCAAAGCACTTAGGTGATTATTTAAGGTCAATTGGAAATTGAGGAGGTCTACTTAAGACCTCTCAACCTTTTCTTGGCTGGTGTGAAGCATGGGTTTGCAGCACCACTTCATTTCTGGAATCTATTGACCATCTTCTCCAACAGTGGTATCATAGCAACATCAAAGCAAAATGGGAGATGGATTTCCATCATTCATTGACGAATTGGACAGGGGAAAATATCCAACATGGTCCTGAAGGATGCGGGGTTACCTCCAAGGAAAAATCTTGTATGGATACATCTCTAGAGATGAAGAAATACGAATATTAAGAAGCAAACATCAACCTACAAGAGAAGAGCAAGAAAGACTAGCTACATGGTGCTCTAGCCAGGTCTTATATACTTAACTCAATATTCGATTTCATATTACCTCCTATTAGGAATGGCAAGGCCTCCCAAGAGACTTGGGAAGTAATTTCTTCATACTACTCATCAAATACAAGGGCTAGGAAGAACCATCTTTGGATGGAGTTCACAACCTTGAAGAAGCAACCAAAGCAAAATGTAGCTGACTATGTGACCACAATGAAGGATGTAGCTGACCAACTTGGGAGCATTAGAGAAAAAATAGAAGACGAGTAGATAGTAAGTCAGATAATAAATGGCATCAAGGCTAATGACAAGTGGGAATCCTTCACCATAGCAATGGACTTGTATATGGACATGTAAATACTTGACCTCAGCACATTGATGGGCCAACTCTTCACACATGAGACAAAGCTCAACAAGAATGGAGATAACTCTAGAGGTAACCAATCTTCTGCCCTTTATACAGATAGAAATAAGAGTAAATATAAAGGCAAAGGTACAAGGAATGAAGAAGAGGCAAGTACGTCTCCTGTGAACTTCATAGGTAGAGGAAGAGGTAATAGAGGAAGGGGTAGAGGCGGAAATGAAGGCAAGGGGAGATCATACAACTCTTCATCTTGGAATATCTATGACTTGACCGATCATACCACATATGAGTGCTTCAAGAACACAAAGAATCAAAGAGGAAGAGGCTTCCGCAGAGGAGGCTCTGGAAAATTGAGAGGTAGTTTCAATAATGGAGAAAGCAATTAGCATCATAATTACAACCAAGGCTATAAAAACAATTATCAATGAGGCTTTAGAGGTAGAAGAGACTACAAAAATTATGCAAAAGACCAAGAGGATTCTCCATTGATCATGAACATGACATCCAAGCAAGCTAAAGATGATGAGCATGTATTCTATATGGACTCTAGTTGTTCCAATTATGTGGCTAGAAATGTAGCATTGTTATCTGATCTTGAAGAGCCTAAAGGGAAGCATGAAGTGCACACAGGTGATGAAACTAGGAACTCTGTTAAGAAAATTGGAAATGTTAAAGCATCTGATGGTAACATGAACATCTTAAGCAAGGTATTATATGTGCCAAACATAACAAAAAACTAATCAATGCTGGGTAGATTGTTGAGAAGGGCTTACACATTACATTCACAAGGCATGGAGCATATGTGCAGGAATCTCAACAAGGCTTCAAGAGGATTGCAAAAGCTAAGAAATCTGGCAGAATCTTTACATTTGAAGTTGGAGATACCATGAATATTGCTCTCTTCAGTTACAAAGATCAAACCCTATCTGAATTGGAGATCCGCCAAAAGAGATTATTTCATATAAATGAAAGGACACTAAAGCAAATGTGAAGGGATCAGAGTGTGCTTGGAATTCCAAATGTGTCCAAGCAACACATGATTTATAAATGTGGAACATATCAATTTGGAAAATCACACAAGCAACCATTCAACAGAAAAGGATACATGTATGAAGAATACTTAGAGCTTGTGCATATAGATGTGTGGGGTCCTAGCAGAGAACCATCAATCTCAGGATCAAGGTACTATGTTTCATTCATAGATGACTATAGTAGATGGACAATTCTTTACTTTATGAAGCATAAAGATGAGGTCTTCACTTGTTTCAAGACGTATGTGGCATTGCTTGAAAATCAAACAGGTAGAAGAAGCTTGGAGAGGCCAAGATCTGATGGAGGTGGTGATTATTTCTCACATGAATTTGACACATTTTTACATGAGAGAGAGGCAAAACAAGAGAGGTTACAACAAGGTACACTCTTGAACAGAATGGAGTGGCAGAGAGAAGAAATAGACTAATAGGAGAGGCTGCAAGATCAATGTTGAATGAAAAGAAACTTCTAAATTACTTATGGGTAGAGACTCTTTCCACAACCAAATACTTAAGTAATAGGATTCCATCCAAGTCCTTGGATGGAATGAAACCTTATGAGGCATGGAATATTAGGAGTCCTTCCCTAGACCATTGTACAATATTTGGGTGTGTTGCTTATGCACATATACCCTCACAGATTAGAGGAAAGCTTGATCTAAAAGCTAAAACATGTATATTCTTTGTCTACGACCAAAACCAGAAAGGATATAAGTTGTATAATCCCATTAAGAAAGGATTTATAGTTACTAGTGATATGGTGTTTGATGAAAATAACTCGTGGTTTGAAAATGATTGCAGGAAATAAAGCTACCGTATGACTTGGAAAGTGATTTTCCAACTCTGACTCAAGAAGAACCACAAGTATTAGAAGATGAAGACTAGATTGACTTCAAATCTTGGAAGTCCAAGGGCAAGACAAAATTCAAACAATTGGAATACATTCTAGAGTCATCCAATCAAACACTTAGAATATCTCAAAGGGAGAGTAAGAAAACCATAAGGTATGGCTATGACACATCACTAGTTAGCAAGCATTCTATATACATGGCTAAAGATTCTATGTTAGAAGAGTCTTCTTCATTTGAAGAAGCCAATGAAAAGGAAGGATGGAGAGATGCTATACAGGAGGAAATTGAAGCACTTCAAGAGAACAATACTTGGGATTTGGTTCCCAAGAAACCAAGCATGAAGGTAATAGGATCCAGTTGGATTTACAAACTAAAGAAGAATTTAGATGGTTCAATCAACATGTATAAAGCAAGGCTAGTAGAAAAAGGGTTTGCTCAAACCCATGGTGTGGATTATGAGGAGACCTTCTCACATGTGGTTAAGATGCCTACAATCAGAATTTTAGTAAGTATTAGTACTTCAAAGAATTGGAATTTGTATTAGTTAGATGTTAAAAATGCATTCCTTAACAGATGGTCTGGGAAGAGGTCTATATGGCTCAACCACCAAGATATGAAGACAAGGACAAACCAAATTAACATATTTTCTTGAATTAGAACTTGTATATTCAGATTCTAGAGTCTTTATTACTCAAAGGAAGTACATTCATGATATGTTGGTTAAATTCAAGATGGACTAAAGTTGCAGGTACACCCATGGAACTCAATCACAAACATATTTCTCATGAGGGAGGAATACTTGAAGATATTATAGCTTATCAAAGGCTTGTAGGGAGTCTCAATTATGCAAACCTAGAGTGGAGATATGCTATGGAGTAAGTACATTAAGTCAATTTATGCATACACCAAAGAAACCTCACATGAAAGTTGCCAAGAGGATCTTAAAGTATCTAAAGGGTACCATAAATGAAGAGTTGTCTTAGCCATCCACATCTGATTTAAATATCATGCTATATTGTAAGGAAGATTGGGCTAGCTCAAAAGATGATAGGAGGAGCACCTCGAGCTACTTATCTTTTGTAGGTTCAAAGTTGATTTCATGGTCATAAAAAAAACAACCAACTATGGCATTATCATCAACTGAAGTTGAATATAGAGGCCTAGCAAATGCAACTCAAGGAGTAATGTGGTTAAATCTACTCTACTCAAAATTGGGGATACACACCTACATTCCAATGATCCTTGGAGATAACACTAGCTCACTTCATTTGGTTGCTAGTCTTATACATCATGCAAGGACTAAGCACATTGAAGTGCACTATCATTCTAGGAGAGAAAAGCTACTTAGCAAGGACATCCAAATGTCCTATGTATCAATCAATTTGCAATGTGCAGATATGCTAAGCAAATCTTTGGATGGAACTAAGATGAACAAGTTCAAAATGATGATTGGATTGCAAGGAATCAAGGAAAAATGAAGACCAAGCATGTTAGGCTTGAGGCGGAGCTATTGGTGCATATGAATCCAAGCCTACATACTTGGATAATTAGTACTTATTTCATATAGTCATTCAAAGTCACATATGACTAGACCCTTGTAAAAAGGAATTTACTTTTATCCTTGTAAAAGTGCATATGATTGCACTTACTCTCACCTCCAGATAGGAGTCAAATCATGAATCACTTGGTAGGTGATTGATGATACAAAAAGTCCTAAAGTTAAGGATCCACTTTATGGTAAGTACTTGAATTTGAATTCAAAAGCTGGCTCCAACTCTAGCTATAAAGGTGGATCAAAATCTCACGTCTAAGAGCCAATTTGGAGATCATTTGAGAGGGATCTATAGTGCTTAATGAGCTCATCCTATAGATCCATCACTACCCTCACATTGTGGAATTATATATTGCCAATGTCTTTGTAATTCTATGTGATTTAATACATATACATTGATCACATCTCTACTTCATTTCTTGTCATGATCATCTCAAAAGAGTGAACTTCCCAAACTTGGTCCCTAGTGCATACTTGATCATTTGATATGTTCTAAAGTGGTATACATTCAGCATACTGTCTATTTCATAGCTACAAAGTTTTATTCTCATTGATTTACTCACTCTTGAGATATCGTTGAAACTCTCCTCACTGGTTTGCATACTATAGAAGCCCGAAAATGTCAAGATGGTCATCTAACTTGCTAAGCACCATTCTCAGTGTACACTTGAGCATTTTTATTGAGAGAACTTGTGATTGGGAGCTATCTAAGTCAAAAAGATACTGCCAAAAGGAATTTTATCAATTCATAGTAGGTTGAGAGCAGTATCCATTTTACTGAGCATGTGTTGAGACCAAAATAACAAGTCTTAGCTCATAATTGAATTTCCTACTCATCTGTTTTGATCCATTGATTAGACAATCATACTCCAAAGCAATTAGGTGATTATTTAAGGTCATCGGGAAGCTGAAGAGGTCTACTTTACACTTCTCAATGTATTCTTGGATGGTGTGAATTAGGGATTTGTAGCACCACTTCATTTTTGGAATCTATCCACCATCTCCTCCAATAGTGGTATCAAAGCATGTAAATTCAAGTGATACCACTGTTGGAGGAGATGGTGGATAGATTCTAGAATGAAGTGGTGTTGCAAATCCCTACTTCAAACCAACCAAAAACAAGGTGAGAGTTGTAAAGTAGACCTCTTCAACCTCCCAATGACCTTAAATAATCACCTATGTGCTTCGGAGTGTGATCCTCTAACTAATGGATCAAATCATATGAGTAGGAAATTCAACTATGAGCTAAGACTTGCTATTTTGGTCTCAAGACATGCTCATGAAAATGCATAGTGCTCTCAATCTGTTAGAAATTGATCAAATTCCTTTTGGGAGTATGTAACTCACTTAGATATCTACCAATCACAAGTTATTTCAATAAAAATGATCAAGTGTACACTAATAATGATGCTTAGAAAGTTAGATGACTATCTCAACATTTTTGGGCTTCTAGAGTATGCAAGCTAGTGAGTAGATTTTCAAAGATATCTCAAGATTGAGTAAAGCAATGAGAATGAAACATTGTGGCTATGAAATAGATAGTATGTTGAATGTATACTGCTTTGTAACATATCAAATGATCAAGTATGCACTAGGAACCAAGTCTGAGAAGTTCACCATTTTGAGATGATCATGACAAGAAATGAAGTAGAGATGTGATCAATGTATATGTATTAAATCACATAGAATTACAAAACCATTGGCAATATATAATTGCACAATGTGAGGGTAATGATGCAGCTATAGGATGAGCTCACTAAACACTATAGATCCCTCTCAAATGATCTCCAAATCAGATCTTACACGTGAGATTTGATCCACCTTTTGTAGCTAGAGTTAGAGCCAGCTTTTGAACTCAAATTCAAGTTCTTACTATAAAGTGGATCCTTAACTTTAGGACTTGCTTTCTCATCAATCACCTACCAAGTGATTCATGATTTGATTTCTCCTAACTCCACTTGAGAGGAGCTGCAATCATATGCACTTTTACAAGGATAAAAGTAAATGCCTTTTTACAAGGGAATAGTCGTATGTGATTTTAAATGACTATATGAAATAAATACTAATTATCCAAGTATTAATGCTTGGAATCGTATACATCAATAGCTCCCCCTCGAGCCTAACATGCTTCCTTTTCATTTCTCATTGATTTCGTGCAATCCAATCATCATCTTGAACCTGTTCATCTTAGTTCAATCCAAAGATTTGGTTAGCATATCTACACATTGCAAATTGGTTGATACATATGATAGTTGGATGTCCTTGCTAGGCATCTTTTCTCTCACATAATGATAGTGCACTTCAATCTGCTTAGTCCTTGCATGATATACATAATTAGTAGCCAAATGAAGTGAGCTAGTGTTATCTCCAAGGATCATTGGAGTGTAGGTGTGTATCCTCAATTCTAAGAAGAGTTGTTTAACCACATTGCTTCCTGTGTTGCATTTGCTAGGCCTCTATATTCAGCTTCAGTTGATGATAATGCCACGGTTGGTTGCTTTTTTGATGACCATGAAATCAACTTTGAACCTCAAAAGATAAGTACCGAGAGGTGCTCCTCCTATCATCCATTGAGCCAGCCCAATCTACATTAGAATATAGCTTGATATCCAAATCAGATGTGAATGGATAAAACAACCCTTAATTTATGGTACCCTTTAGATACTTTAAGATCCTCTTGGCAACTTCCATGTGAGGTTTTCTTGGTGTATGCATAAATTGACTTAATGTACTTACTCCATAGCATATGTCCCCGCTTTTTAGGGTTGCATAATTGAGACTACCTATAAGCCTTTCATAACCTGTAATATCTTCAAGTATTTCTCCCTCATGAGAACTAAGTTTGTGATTGAGTTCCTAGGGTGTACCTACAACTTTAGTGCTCTCCATCTTGAATTTAACCAACATATCATGAATGTAATTCCTTTGAGTAATAAAGACTCCAGAATCTGAATATACAAGTTCTAATCCAAGAAAATATGTTAACAAACCAAGGTCACTCATTTTAAACTCTTTCATCATCTAAGCCTTAATTTTCTTGATCCCATTGGCATCATTCCCTCTAATGATAATGTCATCCACATAAACACATAGATAAATAACTTCTAAGTTAGTCTTATTTATGAAAAAAGAAGAATCTAGTTTGCTACCATCAAAACTTTGGTCCTGCAAATATGTGATTGCTCTATGGTTCCAAGCTCTAATAGCTTGTGTTAAACCATAAAGTGCTTTCATTAATTTGCATACATAATCTCGTTTGTCCTTGTCTTCATATCATGGTGGTTGAGCCATATACACCTCTTTAGAGATCCATCCAAAGGAATGCATTTTTAACATCTAATTGATACAAAACACAATCCTTTGAAGCAACAATACTTAATAAAATTCTGATTGTTGGCATCTTAGCTACATGTAAGAAGGTCTCCTCATTATCCACACCATGGGTTTGAGCAAACCCTTTTTCAACTTGCCTTGCTTTATGCATTTTGATTGAACCATCTAAATTCTTCTTTACTTTGTAAATCCACTTGGATCCTATTACCTTCATGCTTGGTTTCTTGGGAACCAAATCCCAAGTATTGTTCTCTTGAAGTGCTTCCATTTCCTCCTACATAGCTTCTCTCCATTCTTCCTTCTAATTGGCTTATTCAAATGAAGAAGGTTCTTCTGACATAGAATCTTTAGCCATGTATATAGTATGCTTGGTGACTAGTGATGTGTCATAGCCATACCTTATGGGTTTCTTACTCTCCCTTTGAGATCTTCTAAGTGCTTGATTAGATTACTCTGGAATGTCTTCCAATTGTATGAATTTTGTCTTGCCCTTGGACTTCCAAGCTTTGAAGTCAATTTGGTCTTCATCTTCTGAGTTGACATCTTCTGATACTTGTGTTTCTTCTTGAGTGAGAGTTGGAAAATCAATTGCCAAGTCATAGGGTAGCTTTATTTTCCTACAATCATCTTCAAACCAGGAGTTTTTTTCATCAAACACCACATCCCTACTAACTATAAATCCTTTCTTTGTGGGATTATACAACCTACATCCTTTCTCGTTTTGGTCATAGCCAATGAATATACATCTTTCAGCTTCTGGATCAAGCTCTCTTCTAATCTGTGAGGATATATGTGCATAAGAAATGCACCCAAATATTTTACAATTGTCTAAGAAGTTCTCTAGCCATTCCATGCCTCATAAGGTGTCATTCCATCCAAGGACTTGGATGGAAACCTATTAATTAAGTATATGCCTGTGGAAACAGCCTCTGCCCATAAGTAATTTGGAAGTTTCTTTTCATTCAACATGGATCTTGCAGCCTCTACTGTTAGTCTATTTCTTCTCTTTACTACTCCATTCTGTTCAAGAGTGTACCTTGTTGTAACCTCTCTCTTTATGCCTATCTCATGTAAGAATGTGTCAAATTCATGTGAGAAATACTCAGCACCTCCATCAGATCTTAGCCTCTCTAAGCTTCTACCTGTTTGATTTTCAACCAACGCCAAATAGTTCTTAAAAAAGTGAAGACTTCATCTTTATTCTTCATAAAGTAAAGATTTTTCCACCTAATATAGTTATCTATGAATGAAACATAGTATCTTAAGTGTGAGATTGATGGCTTTCTGCTACGACTCCACATCTATATGCACAATCTCCAAGTAGTCTTCATACATGTATCCTTTTCTATTGAATGGTTGCATGTATGATCTACCGAGTTGGCATGCTCCACATTTGTAAATCATGTGTTTCTTGGACACATTTGGAATTCCAAGCACACTTTGATCCTTGCACATTTGCTTTAGTTTCCTTTCACCTATATAACCTAGTCTCTTATACCATATCTCCAATTCAGATAGCATTTGATCTTTCTAATTGAAGAGAGCAATATTTTGGGTATCTTCAACTTCAAATGTAAAGAGTCTACCATATTTCTCACCTTTTGAAATCCTCTTGAATCCTTGTTGAGGGTCCTCCACGTATGCTCCATGCCTTGTGAATCTAACCTGTAAGCCCTTCTCAACAATCTGCCCAACATTGATTAGGTTTTTTGTTATGGTTGGCACATATAATACCTTGCTTAAGAGGTTCATGTTACCATCAGATGCTTTAACATTTCCAATTTTCTTAACAGAGTGCCTAGTGTCATCACCTCTCTCCACTTCATGCGTCCCTTTAGGCTCTTCAAGATTAGATAACAATCTACATTTCCAGCCACATGATTGGAACAAACGAAATCAATATAGAAGAGGTGCTCATCATCTTTACTTGCTTGGATTTCATGTTCATGATCAATAGAGAATCATCTTGGTCTTCTGTATAGTTGTTGTAGTATCTTCTACCTCTAAAACCTCCTTGATAATTTTTGTTGTAGCCTTGGTTGTAATTATGATGGTAATTGCTTCCTCCATTATTGAACTTGCCTCTAGATTGTCCATAGCCTCCTCTATGGAAGACTCCACTTTTATTATTTGTGTTCTTGAAGCACTCATCTATGGTATAATTGGTCAAGACACATATATTGCAAGGTGAAGAGTTGTATGATCTCCCCTTGCCTTACTTTCCTCCTCTACCCCTTCCTCTAGTACCTCTTCCTCTACCTGTGAAGTTCA
The DNA here is from genome assembly GCA_020310875.1 of Ceratopteris richardii. Taxonomy (NCBI): domain Eukaryota; kingdom Viridiplantae; phylum Streptophyta; class Polypodiopsida; order Polypodiales; family Pteridaceae; genus Ceratopteris; species Ceratopteris richardii. Next base: position 167,887,037 of record CM035422.1, read on the forward strand.
CTTGAGAGGTTCTTGCCTCTTCTTCATTCCTTTTACCTTTGCCTTTATCTTTACTCTTATTTATATCTATATAAAGGGAAAAATATTGGTTACCTCTAGAGGTATCTCCATTCTTGTTGAGCTTTGTCTCATGTGTGAAGTTTGCCCCATCAATGTGTTGACTCAGGTATTTGCATGCCCATATACAAGTGCAGTGCTATGGTGAAGGACTCCCACTTGTCATCAGCATTGATCCCATTTAAGATCTACCTTACTATATGCTCCTCTTATATTTCTTCTCCAATGCTCCCAACTTGTTCAACTACATCCTTCATCTTGGCCACATAGTCAACTACACTTTGCTTTGGTTGCTTCTTCAAGGTTGTGAACTCTATCCAAAGCTAGTTCTTCCTAGCCCTTGTATTTGATGAGAAGTATGAAGAAATTACTTCCCAAGTCTATTTGGAGATCTTGCATTTCCTAATATGAGGTAATAAGAAATCAGATGTTGAGTTAAATATATAAGACCTATCTAGAGCATCCTTTGCCACCATGTATCTAGTCTTTCTTGCTCTTCTCTTGTAGGTTGATGTTTGCTTCTGAATATTGCCATTTATTCATCTCTAGAGATGTATCCATACAAGCTTCTTCCTTGGAGGTAATAATGCATCCCTTAAGGACCATGATGGATAGTTTTTCTTGTCCAATTTGTCAATGAATGATGGAAATCCATGTCCCATGCTTTGATGTTGCTCTGATACCACCGTTGGAGGAGATGGTGGATAGATTCCAATAATGAAGTGGTGTTGCAAATCGTTGCTTCATACCAGCCAAGAACAAGTTGAGAGGTTTAAAGTAGACCTCTTCAGCTTCCTAATGACCTTAAATAATCACCAAAGTGCTTCGGAGTATGATCCTCTAATCAATGTATCAAAACAGATGAGTAGGAAATTCAACTATGAGCTAAGACTTGCTATTTTGCTCTAAACACATGCTTAGTAAAATGTGCAGTTCTCTCTATCTGCTAGCAATTGATCAAATTCATTTTGGTAATATCTAACTCGGTTAGATAGCTACAAATCACAAGTTATTTCAATAGAAATGATCAAGTGTACACTGAGAATGATGCTTATGAAGTTAGATGACCAACCCAATATTTTTGGGCTTTTATAGTATGCACACCAGTGAGCAGAGTTTCAAAGATATCACATTATTGCGTAAAGCAATGACAATGAAACTTTGTAGCTATCAAATAGACAATATATGGAGTCTATAGCACTTTAAATCACATCAAATGATCAAGTATGCATTGAGAACCGAGTCTGAAAAGTTCATTGTGAGATGATCATGACAAAGAAATGAAGTAGAGATGTAATCAATGTATATGTATTAAATCACATAGAATTACAAAGACATTGGCAATATATAATTGCACAATGGGAGGGTAGTGATGGGGCTATAGCATGAGCTCACTAAGCACTATATATCACTCTCAAATGATCTCCAAATTGGCTCTACATGCGAGATTTGATCCACCTTTTATAGCTAGAGTTGGAGCCAACGTTTGAATTCAAATTTAAGAAGAGCTCTTGAATGTAATACAGAGGAACAAAATCCTTCCCAAAGATAAAGTAATATGGGAGATTTGGGAGAAGGAGTTATTTCTATGAGATTTTCACCATTTTTTCCGACTCTCTAATGGTAGTCTTTGCTATAAAAGTAGCGCATCAATGTTTCTAACCTCTTCTTCTTTTGCTTGGAGGCTAATATCTTCAACAATCTCTTCAGCTTGACTTTTTGAATATTTCTCAAGAGAAGCATCTAGGGATGCCCCTTTTTCTTCATCATGTTCCTTTTCTTCATTCTTCCCAATTCAGATGTGATCAACCCAAATAAAAAACCCTATGGTCAAGGGAAATAAGCAAAAATTGTTTTGGTGTTCTGGGAAAAGTTCTATCCTACCTGGCAAGGGGGAAATCTTCCTATATTTTTTAGTGATTCTAGCCCTGTACAAAGAATCCTTCCCAAAAATGATTGGGTGGATATAAGTTTTACGAGATAAGATAACTTCTTGACCATTTACTATCCTAATGAAGGTCTCCCATTCATCCATAAGAAATGCCTTACTTTTCTCCACAAGTGCTTTAAAATCAAAGGTGGGAAAGAAGATTCTCATTGCATTTGGAAAATGATTCACCCTCAATCCCTCTTGAACCATAAAATCTAAAATTTTCTCAAATGGAGAAGCACTTAAAAGCACACTCTTCTCTTCCATCTCAATAGAAGACCGATACAAGCAAATAGAAGTATTCAAAGAGAGTCAAACAAGCATAATTGCTTGAATTGGTCGTGTATAGGATTCGAGCTCAAAGTGCTTGGCTATGAAGGAGAAATTTTTTGAAGGTTGAAAAACAGAAAAAACCAAGGCAATTGATATCTTTAGGTGAAGAGAGAAAGAAATGGTTACGTGATGTGGACCAATGAATGTGTGACACATGGTAAAATTGAATTAAAAAATTTCAACGATCAAATGATGTGGACCATTGAAAAGTTGACATGTGAAATGTATGTTGGGATTTGCAATGGCTAGATGACATGGACCAATCAGAGTTTGCCAGATGACACTAAGGTCAACTCAACTTAGAGACCTATTTAAGCTCTTCCCTTAATTTGTGCCATTTTTTTGTGGCCTACGTGATCCCTCGACTTCTAGCAGTTTTCATGCTCCAACCTCTTCTATGAATTTCTCAAATCCCTCTTCTCCTTGAATTGGCCATGCCTAGTTAAAAGGCTTTTTAAGGTCTATTTATTCTTTTAAGATTCAAGCGGTTAGGGGAATCGGAGACTTTTGGATTGACCTCTTGATTTTCTTGTGTTCTCTCATTTCCATGTGTTTGATCCTCTTCAATTCTTCTTTTTACAGATCATGGATAGGGTAAAGAAGGCAGCTAGGAAGTTGTACCATCAAGAGCTACAACATGGGGGAGCTATTGGAGAGGGCAGGGACCTGCTCCAGACACCAGAAATAGCCAAGATAAGGTTGATCCGCAAAAGGCATACACTAAAAAGAGAGTTAAATATCATGTCAAATCAGTGAGGGAAATCAGACGAGCACAGAAGTTTGTGGGAATTCTCATCCCAAGACTTCCTTTCACAAGAGTTTCTATAATACTTGCAAGAAGTAGTAGAAGATTTTGCAATTGATTTTATGAATGATGCCTATCTATGTGCAGCACATTGTCATAGGGTGACACTTATGGCGAAGGACTATGTTGTTGTGTTTATGATAAGATACAAGTTTGATTAAGCCATTGTCCCTCTTAAAAAACATGATCAGATTTTTTTTGATATTCTTAATATACCTTGAGCAAGAAATCCTAAGCCATCTACATTCAAAATTTAAGAGATCCCTTCTCATGACTATTCAACAAGAAATGCAACACAGACTAAGGAGGAGAAGAGTAGGATGAATCTTATCTCAGAAGAATATGTTATCCTTGAGGACATTCAAAGGCTGAAAGCTAATCTAGAGCTTTTAAAGAAAGGACATGGCCAAGTAATTGTAAATGCTTCAATGCCATTGAAGGAAGACTACATTCTTGACATTAGGCCTGAAGGCAACAAAATGTTGAGAGGCTTCAATGTTGAGATCTCTACCATCAAAGTCAATATAGCTCTCAACTATTTTTGAGGCCATAAGATGCTCCATTTTATCAGTAGTTGATCTCCTTGATGCATCTGCTACTAGTTTTATAGTGTAGGATCCTAGTCCAGCAATGTGAGGAGTTAGTCTCTAGGAGGGTCTTTATTTTGGATCCCCTTGTGACGCAGTGTATATTATACAAGCATGGGAAAATCGGTCATTTTCTTAAGAATTTTAGTGATGAGATAGAATATATGGTTTATTTATATATTGATAAGTAAGTGTTCAATTATATATTTCTTATAAAGTCATTACTTTCTTAATGGTGGTTTTCCTAATAAGTATATGTCACATTTTCAAGGGTCACTCAAGTCTTATAATTATTGATTTTGTTGAACACCAAGCCTCATTCATGAAATCTCTCCAATCATAGCATGGGAACTGCAAACTATAAGTTCACACTTCCATTGCTCTTTAAACTTCCATTGCCATGAATTCTGATTATTTTTTAGTTGCAGTGTTGCAAAACTTTTGAAAATTCACATTGATAAAGAATATCCAAGCAAAGTGAATGAAGAAAAAAAGTTTGGTTATATGCAAATTCATGTGCCACTACAGAAAGACAATACATCATGTGGATGGAAAGTAATTGCCAATGCAGTAAGGTTCTTAGAGCACATATTTTACAGTCTTATTCTAAGTCTATCTGACTATCTAGATGCATGGATCCTTTTGGTCAAAGAAAAAGCAATTCATGCCATCTTAAAAGATGTTATCTGTCCTTATAATCCACACTCTCCTCCACCACCTCCAGCACCAAGACATAAGAATACTAAAGATAAGAAGAAAGGACCTCCTATTGACTCTCCATTGAAGCATATCCCGAAGAGAAGTGAAGGCTCCAAAAAGAAGAAAAATAGGCACAAAGGTGAAGGTTCCAAAAATGTATAGAGTTTTGTATCTATCTTGATACTTAGCCCATTACTTCCAACATATGTTGGAAGATATTTATAGATCTTTTTTGTAAATACAATTTTTTACACAAAATAACCTTTAAGAGCATTGAATGTATTAGTAAATGATGCCATTCTATCTTTATCTAGAAGATAGTAATTGTAACTCATGTTTCTACAGAGAAATGGTCTCTACAGAGGGCCTTCACTTCTTTGCTTATCTAGAAGATAAGCAAAGAAGTGAAGGCTCCAAAAAGAAGAAAAATAAGCACAAAGATGAAGGTTCCAAAAATGTATAGAGTTTTGTATCTATCTTGATACTTAGCCCATTACTTCCAACATATGTTGGAAGATATTTATAGATTTTTTTTGTAAATACAATTTTTTACACAAAATAACATTTAAGAGCATTGAATGTATTAGTAAATGATGCCATTCTATCTTTATCTAGAAGATAGTAATTGTAACTCATGTTTCTATAGAGAAATGGTTTCAAATTATTAATGTTGATAGTAGTTTTTCTAAAATATAAATTGTGGTTTGCCTTCTATTCATGAAATAAACTAAGATAATAAGTGGTTTATCATTAATTTTTTCAATGTTATTGTTGCTCTAGCACAATGGTGAGAACCAAGTTAAGGAGCTCCACCTCCTTAATGTCAATCCGCGGAAGAGATAGGAGTGATATGAAGATTGTGAATGTGAGATGTAGTGAGAGTGAAGGTGAGAAGCATAGAGATGCACACACACATACACACACACAATGAAGAGTCAAGCAAGACACAATGGAAGGTAGTAAATCATTTCTATTACTCAAGAACACTCTTACAAGCTCAAAATAGCTCTAAGCTCTTCTCTACTCAAACAAGCTAACCTAAAAAATGAGCTCTCTAGCCCTTTTTATAGATTCTAGACTAGTTTTGACTGGTTTCACATCTAGTGACTGACATAGTTAAAAAATAGGTTCTAGATGCTATTTGAAAGGGTAAACGGTGTCTAAAAATAACCAAAATTGGTACGCTCATTCTACATAAGCTCCTCAAGCTTGAGGACTCCTCGGCTTGCACAAAATGGAGCTATAAATTACAAAAAAGGGTTTTTCTATGTTACATATGGTACAAAAGTGATGAAAATCACTCTTGGAGGTTTTTTGAAAAGTATTTTGAAATATATTTGTTTGAAAAAATGATTCGACTGGCTCCCTGCTACTTCGTTATGCTCTATCCTTACATGCTTCCTCGACGTCTATGCCTTTGGCTACTGCCAACACCCCCCTCCCTCTCGCTTCTCTCGTCCGTGATAGAACCTTATTATGAGGTCTGGCAGATATAATTCTGTAATAGGTCATGAGCGAGGGTGTGTTCTGAAATGCAGATACCTCGGGCAAGATCAGCTTCAAGCTTCTCCCAATCAATGGGCTGAGGCTCCTCTGGTGGCAGGAGTCTGTAATGTGTTCAGTATACCAGTTGTTCACAGGAAAATAATTGCAGTAGATGTGTAGGCCTGCTTATGAACACTTCTGAGTGATACTCCCAAAAACTGGTGGTGAACATTTTTTTGAAGGTCTACTTATAGCACACCGGTAAGTATTTGATTCGAAAGTGCCAGGCATAACACACTTGGAGCGATGGTGTCGTACTCATGTCATAAGCTAAATCTAGATTGCCATGCTCGAAACCTGGGGTGTTTAGATGTGGTGCCTTGACTCGATAGAAGACTTTGAATACCATCTGCATCATGTCAAATATTTTGACAGTCATGTGCACTGCTACATCATCCATGCGTCGTAAGCGAGGGAGCCACTAGCAAATCACTGCAATCATATAGCCGACTGTAGGGGGTCCATGAGGTGGCATGAAATAGGGATAATTGAGCCAATCCTGGCATTGCTTGTTGTTTTGTACTTTAATGGCAAATGCCTTCCACGAGCAGCGACATGGCATGGGTCCCCAACATGGGTTGTACTTCAAATGGAGTGGTGCCTTGGCCCAAGTACTCATCATCTCTGGATATTCTTGTAATAAATTCTTGCGCCAATCTAGTTGATATATTTCTCCTCACTGTGCATCTAGTGGCAAATCGTCAGGCTCAAACTGAGTTGCGTGGGAGGGTTTCTTGTCTGTTTCCTTCTCGATGGCCAGATGATATTCTGCCATTAACATAAAATACGGCTTATATTAAAGCTCGTGCCCAGATATGTACCTGCGGGAGGCCAAGTGAGCGAAATACGGTGATTTTAAAATTCGTTCTTCTATCATGGCCATTGCATGTAACTGAGCTTCTACAGGTGCTGAGTGGGTTCTTCCAAGTTCTTCAATCGTCTTCATCCATGCGGGAGTGGAAGTTCAAAAGTCATCTGGCCTTCGGCCATGACGCGTCCGCTTGGGATGGGTTGGGGTTCAAAAGTTTCCTCCACCTGAATAGTCACTGTTTCTTCCTCTGCTGGTAGTTCCGGTGGGGAGCCTGGCCTGGGGGTGCTTCATATACTGCTATCCGTGATTGAAGAGTTAATACCTAGGCCCGTAATGCGTTGAGTTCCTCTAGGATCTGAGGAGAAGGGTCCGCAGGAGCTGGTGGTCCTTGCTCTATAGGTGCTCTTAAATGGAGCAATTTGTGGTCTTCTTTGAGCCTCTAGAACTCCTCGTTCATATTGTCGTATTCATCTAGCAATCTGACATGATCATCTAGTAACATTTTCATAGATTCTGAAGGAACAGCTTTAAAGCGATTAGGGCTCAATGGTTGGTCTGGTTGATCTAGAGCAGCTTCCAAATTCTCTCTGTTATGTTCCTATAGATGTTGGTTTTCTTCTTTAGCTACTGCCAAGTGGCGTCTGAGCAGTCCCATGTTTCTAGTAAGTGTTGCATTCCAAATAGTCTGAGCCCTTAACAAGTTGTCTATGTCAGTGATGGCCTCTTTTGTCTTTTCTTCACTTTCTAGTTCAAGTTTATGATGTCTCTCGTAGCTCTTGGTAGCGGGTGTTTAGTGAGGCATTCTCCATGGATAGGGAATTGAGCTGCGACTGTAAATCGTTGGTTGTCTGCTGCAGCGTCCGGTAATTATGGCCAAGAGATGCAAATTCATCTCTCACTTAAGTCATGCAGGTGAACATCTGACGGAATGCAGTGTCGATGGTGGGAGATAAAATTAATGGTGTAGTGAATGTAGATGTTGTATGTGTGGGTGGCGATGCAAGGGGAAAGGGAAACGGGGGTGGGAGAGTGGATGTTGTGGTGATTGTGGAAAATTGCGATGTGCCTATGTGTGGTGTTGAAATGAATGAAGGGAGTGGTGGTGCAGTGGGTGGTGATATATCCATGTCATTCGATGTGGTGTCGAGTGTCGTGACTGTGAATAATGGAGTGATAGTGGGTGCGTGTGTGCGTGTAAATATAGGGTTTACAAAGGTTGAAGAGTAATTTACAGAGGGGGTCTCTTGTACTCCTTGGTGGAAAGGGGAAAGCTGAAATACGGTGGGTCGGGGAGGTGATACAGGGGAGAAAGTCAACGGGGGTAGAAATGGAAAAAGGTGTCTTGGAGGGGTGGGGAAAGAAGGGAGGGATGGATGGAGAAATGGACTGGATGGGAGGGTGGATGTGCGGGGAGGTAAGCTAGGTTGGGTAGGTGTGGAAAGGGTTAGAGGAATCGATGCAACAAAGGCTTCTCCTGCTATGCTGTTGAAGGATGTGGATGGTCTAGGAGAGGCAGGGTGTATAGTAGAGACTGGAGGGATGGGAGGTGAAGGAGGAGCGGTTGGTGTGGTGGGTAGTTCGGGAGCGCTAGTGGTATGTACAGTAGAGGTATGAGGCGGGGAGTCGATAATGATCGTTTCTTTTGCCGCAGATTCGTCAGGAATGAGACGTGCTTCCCTGGCCTGTTCTGAAGATTGGCCATCTATTGGCACACGAATGTATTGACCTGGTTTGGATAATAATCGGACTTGGCCTGGGTCAAATGGTTCGTTGTCCTTGTTCATTTGTCTGCATATTCTCGTGGGAGTCATGAGTGCCCTGGCTGGCTTCATCATCACCCTTGTCATCATCTATTTCTATTCTTTCTTCTTCTGAGCTGGATACTACTTGTCCTTGTGGTTGATCAGGTGGAATAGTAGGGTACCTAGGGTGTTCATATTCCTGAGAGAAAATCTGGCCTTCAGAAACTGAATTCATTTGAGAAAGCATCCGGCATTTCAAAATCAAACGTTGTATCTATGGGTTCCACTTCCAGGTTGGGTATCAGAAAAGAAAACGCTTTTGCACCAATAGTGGTGGGAACTTCTGCTATAGTGGTGGTAGGTTCCTGGACGGTGGTAGCTTGAGAAGTAACTGCACTAGTAGTGCCTTCTATAATGATAGGTCGTGACAGGCGTATGCGAATAGGTTGTATCACTGCAATGGGTTCCGTAGGAGATTGCTCTCGAGAGGGTTGAGGAGAAGGGGGTTCTGGGACTTGTAGGCATGGAATGGTTCCTCTCATGCGCTTTCCTGCTTGTCCTTTGCTATCCTTCCTAGCTTTCTTTGTTGTCCCTTTAAATGCCTTTAACTCTTCACTTGTCATCGCACGCTCAATTGGCAAGTCGTATGCCAAACACATATATAAAATTCTCGTAAGAGCGCAACATCCATGGATTACCTTCTTCCTTTCCCATTTGTGTTGTGCTTAGTATAGCTGGTCAATGACCCAGCTTGCCAAATCTACAGTTTGGGGTCCAATACAAGACAAATATAGTCCAAACCAGATGCGCTTGTGGGGCATGGTGAATCGACCCTGAGCAGGGAATGCGAAATGTTGCATACATATCCTCAATGGTTTAGAGAGCTCAGGTGTGATCGCTGAAATATCTTCCCACTTGATGACATCTCCATGTTTCATTGGCTCTAGAATCAACCTTTCTCGCTCTGTTGGAGTGTGCGTTCCATGTATCTTGATTGCAGCTCTAATCAAATCTTTTGTCAAATAAAACCTTTTGAATGGGGGGGGTCATTCATCAAGGACGACAAAATGAATGTGCCCAGTAATTCCTTGTTCTCAGAAGCTGTCAAAGTGGTTACAAGATAATAGCATTTATAGAAATATGGTTTAGGCAAAGGATCACTAAAGTATTCAGTGAAGCCAGCTCTCGCCCAAACATGCTTTAAGTCTTCTCTGTTCTGTAATGCTTCAAACTCTCTTGAGAAAAAATTGGTACTTGCCCCATGTATGGGTATCAAAAGTCAAATTGGCCTAAAGAAGGAAATCTGCATCCGCCAATAGGCCTGCTAAACCTTGGAACCAATGAGAGTTGCGATGAATTTTTTCAGTATAGCCCCTACGAGGATCGTCAAATGGCATAGGTCCTGGAAATCCCTAAAATTCTGGTGGTTGAGCTGTAGGATGTGGTTCAGCTAGTAATTCACCAATATTTGCCATGGGTGCACTAGGGCCAGCTTCAGATGGTCCTTCAGTCTGCATGATGAGTGATGTGAGTGTGTAGAAGATCTGCTACAAAATATTAGCACATTAGTATGGAAATTAATCATGATCCCATTAAAGTGAGATAGCAATCCCTTTCCATAACCGATGTGTAACCCGTGTAGCCGAGTGTTGTGATGTGGTTTATGGAATGATTTCTTGCAAACTACTGCAGGTCTCTAGACACCTACATGCTTTAGATAATGCATACATTTCTTGATAAGATGTTATTACAAGTGATGTTGGGTTATAGTGTGTGGATTTGTACAAGGTTTAGTTGTGAATGAGTTATTACAAGGATGGTGTTTAGTCGGGGTGGGAGTAATGTTAGATAAGGGGGTCAAAGAAGTCGTCTGGATACGTTTCGGTATCCACTTCCTAAGAGTTTCTGAGCGGGTGGAATGTTTCTGCTGAGGGACAAAAGGTGATATCGGATGTGGTGGTATTGAAGGGTGAAAATATTTCCGAGGGGTATATATTACATGGCTTGAGGGTTGAGCTATAATACATTGTTTGGGTACCCAAATCTGCGTGGGTGTTGGTTGATTCATAAGGTACTTCTTGGTGATCCAAATATGTCGAATGTTCGTACTCATAGAAGAAGATTGAGGAGATGTTGAATATTGACTCTGCTTTTACCTTGACTTCTCTGTGCCAATGTCTGCTTTGTTGAATTCTGGTGGTGCGCTCTATCCTTTTGGCACCCATATTTGTCACGTGCCTCTTGCTTTTTGATACTGATACTGCTGCTTCCTTCCTTATGTCATCTGATATTGTCGTCGATCTGCGTTCCTCCGTTGTGGTTGACTCCTTCGTGGTTGGGGTATAGAGGTCGGATGGACACTCTGCTTTGGAAAAGAAGGGAGGTCCAACACTTGCGAAACCTGCCCATTAGAAAGTGCTCCGTTTTGTATCAAAAATATAGGCCAGTCCGCAGTAAGTGTGGAAGGATGGGTACTGTAGGGTGTTTTGCCCATGTGGCTACTGATGCAGCCCACCTGATCGCTGATTGTCCCCATTTGTCCGCTGCTGGAAGACCAGGGGAAAATCTCCTGACAATCATTTATCTGGCAATGATCCATCACCAAGCTCTCATGGGTTGACTTTGGAAGGTGCATGCTTAGCTGAGGGATTTGGCCAAATATCTTTCGGTCCTCCATCGTGAGCCTTTCATAGGGTCCAGGGTTACATACCTCAGGCGGAGGGTTGTTAGAGAAGTCAAGCGGTATCACTCGCTTCTGATCTAAGGTTCCAATTTGTAAGGAGCCTTGTCTAAAATTTAGGTCCACTGAGTGATCGCATAGCCAATCTTGGCCAAGGATTAGGGGTTCTATCAGGTCGTCATCATGGCACACTAGTAGCTTCGCTGTCATGGTCACTTCCTTTATGAGGATAGGAAGGTCCACCTCTCCCATGCAAGGGTTTTCCATGCCTCCTAGCCCTATGAGGTATGCCTCAATTGGCCGCATTTCTATTCTTGAGTCCTTATAGTGGGACTATCTAATCGCACTCGTCGCAGCACATGAGTCAATTAAAGCCCTAAGCTCTTGGCAAGGGTTGCCGTGCTCTAGCCTGACTGTAATGAATGGTCTCCTATCCACTATGCTAAGATGAGTGGTTGACTTTACTTGACACATGGCCATGGGGTATCTGGGTGTGGTTTCCAGCTGGTTATAATGTTCTCTCCCTAGTCCTTGTCTTCTTAGCTTCATGCGCTTAATGCGTTCTATAGCTTCTGTCTTAGCTTTATCAAGTATCCTATTTTCTTCCTCCTTATGCTTCTTTGCCAACGTGAGTCGTCTAAGCATATCCTCAGTAAGAGGTTCTTGGTATAGCCTGACTCTACAACCACTAATGTAATTAGGCATTATGTCTCCTTCTAGGGTGGCTAATTGTACTGCTCCACTTGTTGAGAGTCTGTTAATGATCATAGGTCCATAACCTCGCTTTTCTAACTTCTGTGCATGTTGTTTCAGCGTATATACGAGGACTAAATGTCCTTCTTTTACGCCTTTATCTTTCACATGTGCATCGAGATAGGCTTTCTATCGCTTCTTTGCTGCATATATGCTTGCTGCTGCTTTCAGCCTGGTTTCTCCTAATCGTTCCAAGTCCATTATCCTTGATGATAATTCATGCTCGGTCCACTGATGTTCTTGTGCAACCTTAAGGGTCGGTATCAAGAAGTCCAAAGGAAGCACAATATTCTGACCAAAAACCATATGAAAGGGAGTTGCATTGAGTCCGATCTTGTAGGCCACTCGATATGCCCAAACAACCTGGTGTAACTGTTTGTCCCAATCTGAACGTTTGTTGTTCACGAGTTTCATCAGTACGTTACAAAGGATCTTGTTAGTACTTTTTGCTTGACCATTGGCTTGAGGATGATATGGTGCGGATTTCTTGTGAATCACCATAAAATCCTGTAACAAATATTCAATGACCTCATTTAGAAAGTGAGTTCCTCGATTGCTCACTAGCTCTATAGGCAATCCATATCTTGTAAAGACATTTTCAAATAAGAATTTTGTAGTCGTGTGTGCATCATTCTTTTTTGTGGCCTTGGCCTCTACCCATTTGGTAAGATAATGTGTAGCAACAATGATATGTTCCGCATGTGTACCTTTTGCAGGTGGGTTAATGGGTCCTACAAAGTCTATACCCCACGTAGAAAATGCACGTCCTCCCATCATGGGTTTCAATGGCATTTCATCTCTGCGAGTTGGAAATTGAGTTCTTCGGCACACATCACATCTCTTAACATAGGTATGTGCATCCATGTGAAGAGTGGGCCACCATAATCCTGCAAAGAGGATGGCTTTGATTATCCTATCGGGTCCAAAATGACCTCTTGCAACACCTTGGTGTGGAGTCTCTAGTACGCTCAAATAATCGCTCTAATGAATGCATTGTCTTAGGTATCCGTCTCTTCCTCTTTTGTATAGATTGTCGCCGATAAGTGAATAGTCTTGAGCTTCCTGCTCTAGACTTTGTTGTCATGCTAAAGTCATTCCTTGAGGGAATGTTTTCGTCCTCAAGTATGTCACTAAGGGTTCACTCCATTCTGGCATGAGAGACACGTGATATAATGTAGCATGTTCTACTGGTGGTCTTTCATAACAAATAGGGCATTCTTTACACAACTTGTAGACATCTGCTTCCATAGAAGGCCAATATACTCCTAGTCTATGCAGAGTCTGCAATGTACGATGTTTTGAGTGATGTTTCTTTAATGCACCTACATGTGCTAATTGCAACCAATTTGCATGTTCTGATTCATCTACACAACAAGCAAGAATCTTTTGATTATCTTGTTTATATATACTTCCTGCTATTATTTGATATCTTTGAGACTTGGTAATCTCTCCTTCCTTGATCCTTATCCTAGGATTCTTAGGTCCATAAGTGAGAATAAGGACTATAGGCTTAGCCCATTCTAATACGATCTCAAGGTTAAACAAGTATGCATCTGGTAATTCATCGGCTATGCCTTGAGGAGCTTGTCCTGTGGTTAACCTTGAGAGGTGGTCAGCTCTAAGATATGTCTTTCCCTTCCTGACTACAACTTCAAAGTCGTACTCCATGAGTAATAGAAACCAACGTACCAATCGTCCTGTGTTACATGGCTTATTGACTAAGTACAATAATGCTTGATGATCTGTGAAGAATTTGAACTTGTTTTCCAACAAATAATGTCTGAATTTCTTTACTGTGTAGATCATTCCTAATCCTTCTCGTTCCGTCATGGTATAATTTCTTTCTGCTGCATTCAATTGTCTGCTCGCATAAGCTATGGGGAGGTCTATATTACCTTCATTCGTGGGTTGTGCTAACACACATCCTATGGCATAGTTGGATGCATCCACATGTACATGGAATGGCTTGCTCCAGTCTGGGGTTGTCAATATAGGTGCTGAGCACAAATGTCATTTCAGTTCATTGAATGAATTCTCACACTCATGTGTCCATTCAAACTTGGTCAAAAGAGATTACAAAGGCGTAGCTATGATTGCATACATATGTATGACTCATCTCTAATAATCGCAATGACCCATAAATGCATGTACTTCTTAAGTTGTTTCGCCTAGGTAGATCGGCGATTACTTTCACTTTTTCTTCATCTGTCGAAATTCCATTCTTTGACACAATGTGTCCTAGAATTTTGCCTTGTCTGACCATGAAAATGCACTTTTCTGGGTTCAAACAAACCTAATATTCTCGACATTTTTCAAATACTTGCCTTAATTCTGGGATATGAGTCTACCTCACATTCGAATGAGCACATATGTCATCGACATACACTTCCAAATTCTTGCGTAAGAATTCCTTAAAAACATGACACATGAGTCTCTGGAAGGTGGCGGGTGCATTTGTCAAGCCAAATGGCATCACACAAAATGCAAATATGCCCCATTCAGTGGCAAAAGCCATCTTGTGTTGATCTTCTGGAGCAATGGCTACTTGATTATAGCCTGAGAAACCATCAAGAAAGCTGTAAACTTCCTTGCCCGCAACTCTTTCCAATAAATGTTCCGTGATAGGAAGAGGATAACTGTCTCTAATCGTGGCGGCATTAACTTTTTTAAGGTTAATACACACACAAAATTTTCCATTCTTCTTGAGCACAACCACAATGGGGGATATTCATTCGGTATGCTCAATTTCATAAATGAATCGTGCTTCTATCAAACGATCTATTTCTTCTTTTATCTTCATAGCATAGTTATCATTGTACGTGTATGGTTTTTGTTTCGTAGGTTTTGCATCTAGAGTTATAGGGATTCTATGGGAACATATATCTGGGTCTACTCCTTTCAAGTCTTTGTAACTCCAAGCAAAAACATCTCTATATTCATGCAATAGGGCAACTAACTCTTCTTCTTCTTCATTCGTCAAATCATGCCCTATGTATGTACCTTTTTCTTCTTCTCCTTCTATGGCGACTATGATTTTTTTGGTTTTCTCTTGGTTATCATATACTTCTCCAACGTCAGCTCTTCTTCTTACATGGTTTCTTTCTTCTTTATCTTCTTACCTTCACTTTTAGCAGTCACTTGTGTGGTTAACCTCACCTCCTTCATAATTTCTTTGTGCCTCTGAGGATGAGTTTATACTTTGTAGAAGTATTCTTCATCTGATGCAAAGGGAGGGTCCATAATAATTGACTCTAGATCAAAGTCGCTTGCATCCTCGAATGCATTAGTGCTAGGTTCACATTCTTCTATAATTGAATCATACATGATTGGCTCTATTGTGAAGACTGAAATGTCATAGCCATCCTTGTCACAGTGGGGTGTCCATTGTTCTTCATTGATGGCTACGTCCATTGTTGCTAGAATTTTTGCCCAACCATGAGGCTCGAATTCTTTGTTTGGAAATACTACAGGTGCATAAGCTGGGTCTTGAAGGGTTCTTGGATGTTGTTATGAACCTAAAGTCCTGGCTTTTCTTCCTCTTCTTTAGCTACTTTACACATCCATAGATGAGTATCCTCGTGCAACCATGAGGGATCTGAATCTACTGAATGTACGGACTCCGTTTCTTCTTGTTTCTTATGGATGGTATTCCATTGTATTGGGGATACATCTCGATGGGAATAGTCTTTAAGATTGACTTTCATAGTCAATCCTAAATGTTGCAAGTACAAAGAATTAGTTCCCCAATCTTGTACAATTTGCAACTGATGCATGAATGGTCGTCCTAAGATCATCTCGTAGGCGTGATTTTTCCCAAAGTCACATATGGCGAAAGTATGTTCAAACTCCATACCACAAGTGGTGAGAGATATGCCTTCTAGTAAGCCTAATGGTTTCTCTATGTGTCCATCAGTCATTTGTAGCTTCATCCTGGTAGGTCTTAATGCTGGCTTACCCCAACGTTTCCATAAAGTGGTGGTAGCGATGGCTACTCCGGCTCCTGCATCTAAGATGGCTTTCCTGGTGTAGCCCTGATGGGTTATTGGAATATAAGTGTTACCTTCCTCTCCTTCGCTTACATCTCCAATCCTTTCTACGGGTATCTCTGGTACCTTCTTATGTGATCCGATCTGTGAGGGAGTAGTAGCAAGCTCAGGGAATTGATTTGCTACATGCTTCCACAATTCTGGCTTGACCTTCAACAACTCCTCTAAAGTGAGGTGGCACTGTACATTGGTGTTCTTTACCACTTTCGTGTTTCTAGGGATTACTGATTCTTCATTCCTCACTATTATAGTGGGTGCTCTCATGCTAATAGAGTTTGCTTCCCAAGGTCCTGTGAACTGAGGTAATTCTTGCAAAGAATTGGGTTCAAAACCTCTCTGTTCACTCAGTTGCTCTTCCTCTACATCATCGTAGATAGAGGGGACGTCTTGGGGAAATTGCTCGTGCAAGTCATCTATTTATTGAATAGGAGGATGGGTTCCTTGTTCTTTTCTTCATTTCTCTTCGTGTATTTCTCTCAGAAATTCATGTGAATATATATGTATGGAAGACAGGTTGTCTTCACCCTCTGTATCTGGTACTTGAGACAGGGATGGTGCATTCCTTTCCTGTATCTCAAAAACAGTAGGGTTCCTATGCTGATTCATTTTCTCATTGCTATCAATCAAGTATTCTCGCCTCTCCATTAATCCTTGAAAATGTAATTCCGGTTTTGCCATGTTACTCCAATTAAGATATCTAGAGGCTTCGAACATTGCTTGTGCTAATTCTACCCTTTTCATACAAAGTTTAGTCATCTCAATTTCTAGATCGGCTCTTGTGTAGTTCTTGCTCATTTCCGCTATCTAGGGTCCTTCTTTTAATCTAGCCTGATATGCATGAAACATGATGTCTAAGTTTTTTGGTATTAGTTCCGATAGAACTGATCCTGATCTCTGAGCTAGGTTCTCTTGATTAGATTCTTTCAAAGTCAATTCTAGTATTTTGGCTCTTGATTCCTTTAAACTTCCTTCCAACTCAGTTATCTTTTTACTCCATTTTCTCTTGATTCTTTCTCTAGAATCTTTCCATGATTTCGTCCTTTTACTACTAGATTCTCGAACTTCGCTAGTTCTAGCTATTTTCTCTTGATTAGGCTGTTGATTCTGTAAGAGCGCCTGGGCTCTTGTTATAGCTTGGATAGGCACGTATGTAGGGTTGGATCCATCTGCCTTGTCACAATACCTATCACGTTGATCGGTGTCACTTTTGAAGCATTTGTAGGGTTCTTAGTAGAATCTTTGATGACATGCTCTTTACCACAATCGGCACAAAAGCCTTGTATATTATAGTATTGTGACTGTCCTGCTATTAGAGGATGTGGACAATCCTTTATGAAATGATCTCCTTGGCAGCTAAAGCATGGTCCTCTAGGGCCCTGTGGTCTTTGTTGTCTCAATTGGGGCTGCAGATTAGGGTTGGTATACATCACGTTAGCGTAGTCGGGCTCCCAACTAGCTTCCAATGGTGGACTATCGTATTGATATGTTTCGACATGCTCTGGTGACTCTGTGTAATATGCGGGTGGACTATCTACATGAGTAGAGTCAAAACTGTTAGAGTTCGGGTCACTCTCTATGATCAGGGGTAATGAAGGCACTAAAGCCCTATTGAGGTTCTCTTCTACAGCAGCATATTAAACTGAGATGACATTAGCTGGTGGGGGTGGCTGTTGAGCTAAAACAGGTTGTGGTCTTTGTTGAGCGTGATAAGGATAGTTCTGAGGAGGCCTATAGTAATGAGGCTGAGTATTATATTGACCTTGATACCTACTTGGCTATGCGTATGCTTGCGGGTAGCTTTGTCTCACTGCTTGTTTATTGTATGGGCAGTCTTGAGCCCAGTGTTTCATGTATCGTCTCTCAATTGTACAGTATTGGCCACTAGGGTTGGCTTGCGGTTGTGTTGCATTGGGGCACACATTTGCCATATGATCACCACCACAGGTGTAACAACGCTTGTTTGTTGTTAACCTAGGCATCTGTTTGCTAGAAACTCCTAATTTTTGGACCACTTTTTCTGCTAGGTCTTCTATCGAGCTAGAAAATTATGAGGATGTTAGAGACGAACAATCTGAGTCCTTGTAGACCTTTGAGAGTTCCAACTCGTCTCCTAAATTGTGTTCAATGTCTATGCATTCTCACACATTTCTCTAGAGTTCTGGGTTCCTTCAAGTACACATAGGAGCATAGTTTAGAGCTTAAGAGGCCATCTAAAAACAATGATACTTGCTTGGCCTGTGAGGGTAGCTCTTGCATAGGGCATCTTTCAACATATTGTCTAAACCTACTTCCTGCTAGTCTAACTCTTCCCTGAGGGATCTGTTTAAAACTATGAATCAATGAAGACGTATCATGCCTGATCCCACTTTTAGAGAATTCAGTGATGAATGACTCCAAAAAGTGATGGATGTCTCTAAATTGCCTTTGTTGCAATGGTTGGAACCAAGTTAAAGCTGTGTTCTTTAACGTTAGTCCAAAAGCATTGTATTGCGTGAACATGTCTTCTACTTGTTCTGACCTTAGCAGTTGCTTATTCTGCAACATGGTCGTAGGGATCTCCTATCCCATCGAAGTAGTTTTTCATGGACTTTACTAACTGAGTGGGTCTCACTATTCTTGTGTGTTCGCATGGTCTTGGTAGAGGAAAATCATCTCTACCACCTGGTATTCTAGGTTCCCTTTGTCTTTCCACTCTATCAGTGTCCATGTTCATTCTATCTCTCCCTATGGGATGAGTGAAACTTACTTCTAGTCTTTCTCTGTTCTTCTCTCTTTGATTACCATGTGCTGAGGATGTTCCTGCACCCTGTTGACTTGTGTTTACGTTTGCTTGAGATGGAGGGAATACTAAATCACATCTCCATGTGTAGGTATTTCTCGCATGATCGGTACCACAAATACTCGTTTTGAAGTCTCATCTAGGTATACAACCTTTCCAGGTGTATCTGGGTCCTTGAACTCGTAAATAATGATGGAGCCTACCTCACTAGGTTGTTTCGTTCTGTACCTCCAAAATGCTTCATCTGTCTCTTTATTCACAAACAACTCTATGCTTCTGTTGTCCTATGTATGCATCTCTCTCGAATTTCACCACTAGACGTTCCAATCCAATGGGTTGATCAGGATTGTGCATTTGCACCACTTGTCTTCGCAAACCATCCTCATAGATGCGAGCACCTAAGTGGTTAGTTTGGAGAAATTCTAACTGAGTTCTATAGGGTCCTTCGGGTCTTTCCAAATATGCTACGTTTGACCCTCGTTCTGGTCTTTCAGTGCTAAAAGCCATTTTCGATTCACTCGTATCTGAGCTCAACTCTTAGGGATAACTATTATTCAATTGTTGTGCCCACGAACGTGCAGTTGTTCCTACACTTGCTTCTGATGATCTAAGGCTTCGTCGGTCTGACTTACGTATATGCTTGCTTGATCTAAGGTTCATTAATTTACTTAGCAGCACTCTCTGATCGTCAATTGTTCTTTGTTCTTTATTGCTTGTTTCTTTTTAAATGCCTTCAAGTTCTTGTCTTGTCTAACTGTCTGCATCAGGAATCAACTTTCTGTGGTACTTTTGAGTTCTCGTTTCGTCAAACTTAAGTTCTTTCCTTTAGATTTTTGTATCATACACATTTACTTTAGTCTTGGACTTGAAAAATGAACTTGATGCATTCCTATCGTCGTTAATCCACAATGCTAACGTTTAGCTTAAGCTAGTAATTGATTGAGGGGGTTGAGTATTCTTCCAACCTCAAGTCAGCTGCTTTGATTGCTGACTTGAGGCCGCACTTCCCAAGCCCTGCGTTCTTCACTGCCTTGCTTTGATTGCCCTTGATTGCCCTTGCTAGACCTCTGAAAATTCAATGTTTAGACCAATTCTCAATTGGATATTCAAGCACTTGAATATATACACTTTTAAAAGTCCTTTCCCTTTTGCCCAAAATTTCAATGCCCCCTGGCTTTCTAGTCCCAAAGATGGTCAACCTCAATTTATCCTCTCTAAAAAAGAATGTCTTCTTTTTGAAAAAAACTATTAAGGTCACGTAGTACTCGTAAAGAGCTTTCTAACAAGCTATAAAGCTCAAAAAACGGACTTAAAATGAAAAAGTTATGAGCGTTCAGGTCCTCGAGGGTAAAAACTATCAAACAGGTTTTTCTTCAAGTATGAGCTAAGGGGTCTCCTATGAGTGCAATCACCCAAAAATTTGCTTAAAATAGCCCCAAAATAGCCCAAAAAATGAAACCCTAATTTTTTCATTTGGGGTGGACAATCGCGATGGTCTAGGACCATCGCGATGGCTCATGTGAACTGTCGTGATGGCATGGTACAATCGCGATGGTCCGATGGAGCGAAGCGTCACGATGGTCTGAAGTGAGAAATCGCGATGGTCTAATCGGCAAACAATGGCGATGGCGTTGGTCAACGGGACAATTGCGATGACGTGAGCCCGTCGCGATGGTCACGAGGCACGATGGCTTGAGCCAATCGCGATGGTTCAACTTTCGAGGCATCACGATGGCGTACCTGGGACAGTCGCGATGGCATGACTAGCAAACAATCACGATGGTCTGGCTTGACACGTGGCAGCATTGGCACGATGGCATGAGCCAATCGCGATGTCGTGGGGTCGATTGGATTGTCACGATGGTCAATGACCGTCGCGATGGCTCAAGTGAATCGTCGTGATGGTGTGAGACCGTCACGATGGTCTGGCCGAGCCGTCACGATGGCGTGAGCCAATCGCGATGGTGTGACACAATCGCGATGGTGTTAGCCAATCGTGATGGTCCACCAAAATGCAAATTTTCAAAAAGCAAATATGGATTCCTATGTGTGCAAGGATCGCCTACACGCTGGTGTGGTCGCCTACCTCAAATTCCGAGTTTGCCAGACCACGGTGATGGTATGTCTAAAAATAACCAAAATTGGTATGCTCATTCCCTAAGCTCCTCAAGCTCGAGGACTCCTGGGCTTGCACAAAATGGAGTTATAAATTACAAAAAGGGTTTTTCTATGTTACATATGGTACAAAAGTGATGAAAATCACTGTTGGGGGTTTTTTGAAAAGCATTTTGAAATATATTTGTTTGAAAAAATGATTCGGCTAGCTCCCTGCTACTTCGTTATGCTCTGTCTTTACATGCTTCCTCGACGTCTATGCCTCTGGCTACTGCCAACAGTTATGCTATATCATGATTTGATGATGTCGAATTGAAAACTTGGCCTTGTGAAGGAAAATGGAGAAGATTGGAGGACATGACCAATTCAAGCGATTAAGGCACTCCAAGAACCTCCATTTCCCCTAATCATTTGAATTGTTCATATCCTCCAATCTTCTCCATATTGTAATCCTTGATGCTCTTTAAGTATGTTTATCACTCACACAAAAGGCATGACCAATTCAAGCGAGGAGAGCATTCTGGGAACTTAAAATGGCCCTTATCACTTGAATCGGTTGTGCCTTTTCACAATCACCCATTAACATAGAAAAAGAA
Organism: Ceratopteris richardii; assembly: GCA_020310875.1. NCBI lineage: Eukaryota > Viridiplantae > Streptophyta > Polypodiopsida > Polypodiales > Pteridaceae > Ceratopteris > Ceratopteris richardii. Next base: position 167,908,515 of record CM035422.1, read on the forward strand.
AGACAACCAATTAAAGGACCTTCAAAGAGCCTTCATTACCTCTTATCGCTTGCATTGGTCCTATCCTCTAAGCTTCCCCCCTTTTCACAATCACCCATTAACATAGAAAAAGAAAGACAACCAATTCAAGGACCTTCAAAGAGCCTTCATTGCCTCTTATCGCTTGCATTGGTCCTATCCTCTAAGCTTCTCCCCTTTGTAATACTCCTACCTTATAAGCCTCTTATCGCTTGCATTGGTCCTATCCTCTAAGCTTCTCCCCTTTGTAATACTCCTACCTTATAACATGGAGAAGTTCTTTTCCTCATCTTGAGCGATAGAATTTATTTGGACAAGTAACATGGAAAACTTATTATCCTTATCTTCAGCAATAGAAGCCTTGCACAACAAGTGCATGTTTGAGACAATGATAAATGTCTTTGCTTAATGGAGATTTTCTTTAACCTATAAAAGTCTTTGCACAATGGAAACCTTAAAAGAGGGATGATATAAACAAAACAAATGTCAATATCAATATGATGAGTTTACATAAAAAAGAGATGTAACCTTGTAGGGCAATTGCATGTTTGAGACAATGATAAAAGTTTTTTCTCAATGGAGATATTCTTTAATCTACAAAAGTCTTTGCACAATAGAAACTTAAGAGAGTCATGATATAAACCAAAACAATGCCAATATGAATATGATGAGTTTACATAAAGAAGAGATGTATTCAATAGAAGAAAAAGGGCTAGACTGGTTACATTCTCAAGGGTTGGAACTTGATCACGTTGGTTGGCACACAAGTAATGCAAGATAGTGTTTTCTCTTATCTAATGTTTACCATTGCACCATCAATTGAGAATTTGAACTGTGGTTGTTGGGGGATTCTTGTAAAAAAAGGGATTTGAGTGTTTGTAGGAGAAAAGGGAAAGATAAGAAGAAAGATACACACTGGAAGCCTCTGTCAATTGATTATAAGAAGACAAATACAATGGTGATGCACAATACAATCCAATGCTTTTGTGAAAAATCCCACAGAGTGCACAATCAAAAAATACAAAATACCCAAGGGTCTTGTTGCTGTCGGCCTTCTCTGCACCCGACCTCCACCTTCTCCAAGCTTGCACTTGTGCACACCTTGCATCAAGCTTCCAATCAGGGGGAGGGATGGACACCTTCTCTCGGCACGCGCACACCTTCAATGGGACCTTGGGATCTTTGGTTGTATGCTTAGAACTTCTCTGCACACTTTTAGTCACTCTTCATGCACCCTTGCACTTCACTTCTTTGCATCGCACACTGTGTGTCTTGCACTTCTCTCTCTTGCCTCACTTAGACTATGCTCACCTTGCTCAATCTTCAAGAATAGTCCTTGCCTTGATTTGAGTGTCGGTTCACGTACGATCTTAACTGCTAGAGTATCTGGGTGCTCACTTTGATGTTCCAAGATTGCCTCCAAAAGTGGGTAGCCAACAAATCCATGTTTTGTCCTATAGTGACTTTAGACTAAAACAAAAATTTTAATTGGGGGGCCATACTTTCACTTCTGCATACGCTACCACTTCACATACCTTCACATTTTGCCTCTTAATTTCTCAAATGTGCACCTAGGAGAGGGTTCACTTGAACCTTCCAAATACTTTTAAAAACACTTTGAACCTTCGAGAAATTACAGAAAGACACTCTGCAACCTGCAACCAACTTTCTGCAATTTTACCCTTTATGAACAACTAATTGTGCACTACCTGTGCACTTTGACACATGAACTTTGAACACTTTGACTTTGCCTATGTTGACTTTGACCTTGACCTTGTTGACTTTGATTGATTTGACTTTGACCTTTCTGACTTTGAACATGGTTGACTTTTATTGTGGTTGACTTTGAACATGGTTGACTTTTACTGTGGTTGACTTTGACCAATATGACTTTTATGGGCTCAACAGTTGCCCACCACCTAATGTGCTCTCCGTCTCGAAGAGCTACAGCCAAAACTCTGAGCAGATAAAACACCATGATTCGTGTGCTGCAAAATCTTCAAAAGGACACCTGAGCAGCTACCAAGTCCACCAGAAGCAGGAGAGAACAAACACTAGAGAAGAATCAAAAGTGTAAATTTTACACGGAAAAGCAAAGGAGGGAAAAGGGAGGGTAGGAAGGAAGGAGAAGGGAGGGTTGAGGGGGCTGAGATTGATAGGGCTTTGAGGGGTAAAGATGGGGCTAGGAAGAAGGGTAAAGGGAGAGTGAAGGAGTAGGATTAAGGGGTTTGATGTAATAAAGTGATAGGTAGGAGATGTTTGAACCACAACCTTGAAAGATAGGAGACGGTTGAACTACACCCTAAGAGAGAGGATTAGGAAGTAATCCTCAACCATGGCTTTTGGGGCAAGTGGTTAGCCCATCACATTCCTTACTAAGAGGTTGTGAGTTCAATTCCTACATTGGTATCAGAGCCTAGGAAGTAGGCTTGGGAAAGGTGGATTAACCTAATGGCCTCTAAAAAAGGCGCTTGGGCATCTTCCATATGAAAGGGTACAAAGTAGCGCACGTCGCTTTCACAAGTTAGCCTAACAAAGATTGCAGTGTACCTCTCAATCCATAGGTCGGATTGAGGCGTATCAGATATCATTGGAAAGCTCTCGGAATGAACTTTCCAAATCTATTGAGATAGCTGGAAAGTGTAAAGTCCTTGGGAAACCTTGGGTAGCACTTGATTGAGTGTTCAAGATATTGAACATGGGTGAGAACAAGGTTCAAGACTAAGGTTGAGAACAAGGGCTCAAGACACCAAGGTTGCGAACAAGAAGGTTCAAGACACCAAGGTTGAGAGCAAGGGTTCAAGAGACCAAGGTTGCAAACAAGGTTCAAGAACTTGTGTAAGGTTGAGGACATCAATTCAAGGGTACCTATGGAGTTCAAGGGGCTAATCACCAAGGATAGAGGGATATAAGAGTAGATCATTGAGGACAATGATTGCCCAAGGGGGGAAGAATGTAATAAAGTGATAGGTAGGAGATGTTTGAACCACAACCTTGAAAGATAGGAGATGGTTGAACTACACCCTAAGAGAGAGGATTAGGAAGTAATCCTCAACCATTGCTTTTGGGGCATATGGTAAGCCCATCACATTCCTAACCAAGAGGTTGTGAGTTCAACTCCTTACATCTGAGAGGGTCAAAAAGATAAAACAAGAAAGCTATAGAGGTTGCATATGGGGAAGTATGAAACATATGGTAAAATAAAGTGAGAACAGACCATGTGGATCATGTGGGAAATTAAAAGCATGTGAGAAATGTGCTCAACTTTGAGCAAAAGTCAGAGAAAGGTTGTGATTTTGGCAAAAAATGAGTCCAGAGGTGCAAAATACATGAAAAGGACTCCAAGTTTGAGAAAATTGGGCATCCGAAGCGCAATCTAGAGCCAAAAGCATTGGACCATTGAAAATAAAAATATATATATTTTTAATTATTTATAATGAAAAATAAAATGTCCCTTTTTTTTGAAAGCACATTTGAGGAAAGCGAAAATAAAAAATAAAAAATAAAAATAAAATAAAAGAAAATTAAACTAAATAAATAAACAAAATAAAGAATATAAAAAAAATTAAAAAATGGGTTCCCAGGAAAAAAAAAAGAAAATAAGAAAATAAAATAAATATAAAAATAAACTAATGGGGGGGGCAGGGGGAGCGGGGGAGAGAGAGAGAGAGAGAGAGAGAGAGAGAGAGAGGTTTGGGAGGAGGGGAGAGAGAGAGAGAGAGATAGATAGATAGATAGATAGAGAGAGGGAGAGAGAGATTTTTTTTTAATATAGATTCGGTCTCTAGGGGCCATTTTTTGGGTTAAAAATACTTGAAATTAAAAAGACAAAAATGCTAAGAAAATCCAAAAAAATAGAAAAATGCAAAAAATTCAAGAAAATTTCCCAAAAAATTTCTTAATATTTCTAAGCCATTTTGCCACTCATAACCACAGAGAGCTTCCTTTATATGTCCATTGAATTAAGAAAAAGGCATTAAAAAAGATGAAAAAGTGCTAGAAAAAATTCTAAAAATGCTTGAAAAATTCCTAAAAAAAATCCCCAAAATTTCTTGCACTTATGCAAAGGGCTTTGAAAGGGTTGCTAAGTTTCTTAAAAACTCAAAGAACAAGCATGAAAATGGATAAAAACTACTAAAAATTAAGCAAAAATAACATGAGAAGGCTATGTACAACTTGGATAAATTTTTTGCACGTTCCAGGTGATCCATGAATCTTCAGTTGTTTTGATGATAAGCCTTTAACCATGATATGATGACTAAGGGAAACCTCTCCATAATCTCCAATTGTGTTGTGCTTCATTTTTTTTGTCTTTATTTTGGGCATACTGACCATTTGATAGGGCCACCCTAAATCCTTCAGTAAAATATTATCTCCTCCATACTGCATCTTTTGTATCTTTGTTTCAACTACTTCATGACTTCATCTGCAAGATTCCATTTTTACTATTCCAGCTTCTTCATCCAATGGAACCCTCTATTTCCAAAGACTTGCAGGCACTCCTGCCACATCCTTGTAAAGCCCTGCACTTACTATCATAAAAATTGACATAACAGATGATATACATACCAATATCCATAACAAACTAGCCCTTGATATAGGATTTGAAGTAGCTTCATCACTGCTGCACTTAAGGGCTCTTCTTTTCTTCTCTCTTCTATGGCCTTTGACTGAGACTGTCTCACTTGAGTCAGTAACCTGAATGATGTCCCCTTTTTTTTCATATGCATCCTCTCTACTTGAGTTTGGAAAAATTCCATAGCAGGAAGATGGATCTTCTACATGGAGCCAAGCCAATATATTTTCATCTTCATATAAATTTTCCCCTTCAAATAGATCTACTTCTGAATTGTCCAACAATTCTTCTTCCATAAAAATACCACTTGTCTGCATCATGCTGGTGTGTCTTTGATTGTCTGATCCTTCTTCTAAAAAGATCTGCTGCAACTCTTTTCCCTCTTTCTTAACCCACATTGTGTCCTTACCCCAATCATGTAGTACATTGACATGCCTTAACCAAGGTCTCCCAATTAACAGAGGGAAACTTCCTTCTACCTATGGCAGCCTTAAAACAACAAAATCCAAGTTAAAGATGGTACCTTGTATCTTGGTCGGGACTCCGAGCACCACTCCCATAGACTTTACTATGCTTTGGTCTGCCAGTGTTACAGTGAAGTTTGCAGGTCTTGAAGGGTGTAGCCCAATCTTTTTCATGGTATGTTCAAGCATCAAGTTAATGCCAGAACCACCATCTACAATAACTCCTTGAAACTCATGACCTTTGATAGAGAGTGTCAACGGAGGGCTCTTAGAATTTGTGAGGGGTGCTTCCCCTACAATTTTATCTTTATGCATAACAGCAGCCTTTGCCACTAAACTTGTTGTGGACACCTCATCAATTATCTGCAAGAGTTCTGACCTTAATTTCCCATCCATCTTTATTAACTAAAAAATACTGACCTCCTTTTTCATGGATTTGAGTAGTCTAGAAGCTTCTGATTCCTTAAGAGCATGGGCTCCAATTGACTTATCAAACTTCTCATGAGCCCTATTAAATGCATGCCCAATGGCACTAGTACATATGAGGTTTCCTTTTTGCCTTGTATCTGCACATGTGGTGGCTTTGTCTTCAGAAGTCTCTGTCTTTGTTCAATCCATTAATCCTTGATTCTTGACCTATTTCCACTTGAGCCTTCCCCTTGCTTCTTGTCTGCACTGTAAAAGATTCAATTTCTTCTAACTGCACCACCCTAGTAGATGGAGACGGCACATTGACTTGATCTACCATTTCTTCTTTGCGCACAAAAATCATTTGAATGTGGGGCCCAGATGAAGATGCTTGGTTCTTAGGACAATAATTAGTATAGTGGTCTTTGGCCTCTGGGCAGTTCCTCCAAGGAGGGGCATTTTCTAGGAGAGTGCACCTACTTTGGTAATGCCCATATTCTCCACATATGAAACAAATAATTTGCCTCCTTGGCCCATTTCCAAAGTTATCCCTATGCCTAGGGTTGTAATTGTTACCTTGATTAGGTGCAGCCGCCATCACATTTGCTAGTGGTAGGGCTCCTCCTTGTGTCCAATATGTTGTTGCAGGCAGTCCTCTTATTGACATTCATGGGCCTCATGCCATGTTTTCCTACATAACTCACATGATACATTTAAGAATGGACATTCGCTTACCACATGGCCCTGTTTGCTGCACATGGTACACCATAGCCCATTTTTGATGCCGCCTACCCTTAGTTCTTGTAATTCCTGTCGAAGTTGGGCTATTTCTTCTGCTTGGGCTTCCTCTTCCTTTTGTAGTTTGAGGGCATTCGCTTCCTCATGCCATGTTTTCCTACATAACTCACATGATACATTTAAGAATGGACATTCGCTTACCACATGGCCCTGTTTGCTGCACATGGTACACCATAGCCCATTTTTGATGCCGCCTACCCTTAGTTCTTGTAATTCCTGTCGAAGTTGGGCTATTTCTTCTGCTTGGGCTTCCTCTTCCTTTTGTAGTTTGAGGGCCTCAATTTCTCACCGCAACAAGGTTACTGCATTCTCTTCTTCCTTTTGAGGTTTAATTCTTTTTAAGTTCTCTAGCTCTCTCCTTAGTTGAATCACTAGATCTTCAATTTCTACAGAATAAGGTAGTTGCAAAGAACTTGCTCCATATTGTTGTCTTATTTTTTCCAACCGTGTAGTTGTATTGATGAACTCCTCTATGGAGGTTGTTGGCAATACTAATTCCTTGATTTTACATTGTGTGGTCACTTGAAGTGGCTTAGCTAACCATTTCTTAATAAAGAAATCATGTGAAGGATCTTGCAACTTAGCCATTAGTGCCTTGGCCCTAGTTACAAACTTTGGAAACATTTCACTTGGACCCAGTCTCAAGTTTTCTAATTCCTTTATGATTATCTCTGTAGTATTCCCATGCTGAAATTGAGTTTTGAATGCATCTTACATTAAGTCCCAAGTGGTGAAATGTTTTTCACCAAACTGGCTGAACCATTTATATGCTAACCCTTCTAATGTGGCAGGAAAATCAAAAAGGCATCCTCTCTTCCCATCAAGCCTCTTGTTTTGCATAATGCTAAAAACCTCCTAATATGCTCGTCCAGATCTTCCTGAGCTAAGCCTTTGAAAGAAGGAAATTTTATATTTAATCTTGAAGGTAGGATTTCCAAATCTACTTGACCTGCCATGCTCTTTACTGATGAGGTTGAAAATAGTGGACTGGAGGATCTTCTAATAGCCTTCCTTCTTGATGCTTTGTAGGTGACCCTCAATGTTTGAAACCGGGTTGCGGTCATGAGCTGTTCATAATCCTCTTAGTCTAAGAGAATTAACAAGAAAATTTACCTCTTAACCCAATGAAGTAGAATGTAGCACTATCGGCACTTGAACTCTTCTACACTTTGCACTTTTCTTCTCCTATGCTCAAATCTCCTTGGGGTCCCATCGGGCGTGCCAAATTTTGTTGGGGGATTCTTGTACAAAAAGGGATTTGAGTATTTTTAGGAGAAAAGGGATGGATAAGAAGAAAGATACACACTGGAAGCCTCCATCGATTGATTATAAGAAGACAAATACAATGGTGATGCACAATACAATCCAATGCTTTTGTACAAAATCCCAGAGAGTGCAAAATCACAAAATACAAAATACCCAAGGGTCTTGTTGCTGCTGGCCTTCTCTGCATCCGACCTCCATCTTCTCCAAGCTTGCACTTGTGCACACCTTGCACCAAGCTTCCAATAAGGGGGAGGGATGGTCACCTTCTGTCGGCACGTGCACAACTTCAATGGGACCTTGGGATCTTTGGTTGTATGCTTAGAACTTCTCTGCTCACTTCTTAGTCACTCTTCATGAACCCTTGCACTTCACTTCTCTGCATCGCACACTGTGTGTCTCTTGCACTTCTCTCTCTTGCCTCTCTTAGACTATGCTCACCTTGTTCAATCCTCAAGAATAGTCCTTGCGTTGTCGGGTCGTGTAGATGCTCGGATGTTGGATCAGTCCATCCGCCAAAATCGATCGGCACACGCGGGGTGTCTGTAGCAAACTCAGGCTTATGAAAATAAGGGTTCTAATGACAAAACAATTTAAATTACCTATTTCTATGACTGAAACTAAGGTCTTTAAATAGTTTAAATAGCTATGGACCGTAAGGACGGGCAGCCTCGTACCTAGCAACAGCTTCCTGATATGAGATTAAAACTAGTGACTCTTTTGTTACACGTTCCATCATGGTTTCTTCTACTAAACTATCAGGTAAGCTAGAGGTTTCTGGTCTGTCTAGAGTTGGCGGAACATTTTCTATATTTTCAATAGTACTGTGCTCAGTCTCGTGAACTAACTTAGAAGACATCAAAGAAAGTAATGGGAAACAATATTGTTGCAAAACTGCTTGAATAAATTAATTGATAAGCTAATGGTTCAAATCAATAATTCTAATACAAATGGAAGGTCTAAATAAAGGGATAAATGTCTAATCAATTGGATAGCTGACTAATTGGAAAATAAGATTTGAATGAATCTTCAATCTTGCTTCTTCTCTTTACTTCACTTCAATAGCTTGAACTCATCAATGTTTCTGCAAAGAAACATTATCCTATTAGTAATATTACAAGAAATTAATGAGAAAATTAAACACATACTTTATATACATTAAAGCATACACATGTTCATGCATGCTAACATACATTCATGCACATGTTCTAATGCAAATGCTAACATCTAATTTTATGCAACAACACATGCATGCTAACACTCAACCAAATGTTAGCATACACACATGCATCTTTGCATATCCACACTATGCATCAACTCTATCATGATTCATGTATTTAACTTAATGCACATACATATGTTTAATACATACACACATGTACTCTAAACCATGTATCTATACCATATCTAAACATGTTCCTATAACCTTACTTATATAGACTTAAACTTAGTTAGACATACATTCCTATTCATACATTCTCTAGTTAATACTTTCATTCACATATATAAAGATGCTAACATATGCTCATACACGATTATATGTACCTCATCTCATTAAATGCATTCATAAACCACTACACTTACACATTACTCATTCAACCATATGCATTCATACACATGCTTACTTTTAATTTAGACATCCTAATATGCTCTCAAGCACTTAATCCTATGCAAATGAACACAATAATGCACACATATGCTCATTCACTCTCTCTACCTCTGTCTTTCTCTCTCTTTCCCGTTCTCTCTCTGCCTGCCTACCTCTCTCTCTCTCTCTCTCTCTCTTTCTCTCTCTCTCTACCCTTCTCTCTCTCTCTCTCTCTCTCTCTCTCTCTCTCTCTCTCTCTCTCTCTCTCTCTCTCTCTCTCTCTCTCTCTCTCTTTGCGTGCTGCAGCGCGCAACTCTGCAGGGGGGGGAGGGAACCTCTCTCTCTCTCTCTCTCTCTCTCTCTCTCTCTCTCTCTCTCTCTCTCTCTCTCTCTGCGTGCTGCCGTGCGCAACTCTGCAGGGGGGGAGGGAACCTCTCTCTCTCTCTCTCTCTCTCTCTCTCTCTCTCTCTCTCTCTCTCTCTCTGCGTGCTGCCGTGCGCAACTCTGCAGGGGGGGGGGGAGGGAACCTCTCTCTCTCTCTCTCCCTCTCTCTCTCTCTCTCTCTCTCTCTCTCTCTCTCTCTCTCTCTCTCTCTCTCTCTCTCTCTCTCCTTCTCTGTGCGCGCTGTCGCGCTGCAGCAGAGGAGGGGAGGGAGAGATTCATTTTCTCTCTCTCTCTCTCTCTCTCTCTCTGCCCTCTTCCTCTTTCTCTCTTTGCCCTCTTCCTCTCTCTCTCTACGCCGATCTCTCTCTCTCTCCTTCTCTGTCTGCGCGCTGCTGCGCTCAAAACAGAGGAGGGGAGGGAGAGAATTTCTCTCTCTCTCTCACACACACATACACACACACATACATCACATACACACACTTCACATCACATACACACACACTTCACACACACACATACATCACATACACACACTTCACATCACATACACACACACTTCACACACACACACACACACACACATCACATCACACTTCACACACACACATACACACACATCACACACACACATACATCACACTTCACATCACATACACACACTGCTGCAGGGACCCAGACCAAGCCATGGAATAGGCATGGGCATGCTTCCAGCCGGACAATCAACATCAAGATCATCATACACAGCAGTACATGATGGCTTAATATCCCGAGCACGAGGAGGGTCTAAGAAGGAAAAACAGAAGAAAGTAAAGAGCAGGAGAAAGTACCTGCAAAGAAACATTATGAGAAACTTGAGCTCAACACTCATTTAAATACATACACAAGTCATTTCTAAACCACTCTTTTTAGTTTTAACTTTTAATCTACAACCACACTTTAATCTCCTTACTTCCACCACACTTTCCAGTTTAACTTTTTTACTTTAATTACACTTAATTTCTACTCCTCTCTTTTCATCTTCACTAATTCTCTCCACTCTTTCTCTTAACCAACTTTTTTCACTTTAAGTGCATCTTCTATTGAGACCACTCCTTAAATCTCTTTAGTTACACAACTTATATAAGCCATTCTTTTTCCTAGCACTCATATAGTCCACTAGTTATTTATCCATTTAATTAATCATTTTAATTCTATTTACCCTAAATTTCTCAATTAAATAAATCAATTAAATTAAGCTTAGGTTAAGCTTTTAATTAATTAGAACCTTAGTTTTTAAATGCACACAAATAATTAAAGTAATTATTAATAACATAGTTTTAATGTTTAATACATAAATATGTAATTTAGATATTAATGTTTTTGAATAACATCTATTTTATCCCTTTAAATATAGTAAAACCCTAGAAAACCTATTTGAAACCCATAAAACCCCCTGGGTTAGACCAGTAAAATCCTTCTGAACCCTAGCTTTAACCCATTATAAATCATCTAAACCCTTAACATTAACCAAATCTTATAAACAACACATGAATTCAAGAAACCCTAGGATGAATACCCATAATTCTTGAATGTAAAAATAGGAAATTCTCATTAAATGAGTAATTAGGGTAAACCCTAACATGAACATATGTCCTGCTTCATCCTTCATACCTGAAAACACTTTCAAAATAGTTAATCCAATTAGCACAACTGATCAACAGTGATATAAAAGAGGTTTAGAATTCACCAATAAATATTTTAATTTTTCGGTCATCAATTCGAAGATGCAAATCTTCCCGACAGCGTTGATTTGAGTGTCAGTTCATGTACGCTCCTAACTGCTAGAGTATCTTGGTGCTCACTTTGATTCCCAAGATTGTCTCCCAAAGTGGGCAACCAACGAATCCCTGTTTTGTCATGTACTGACTTTAGAATAAAACAAAAATTTTAATTGGGGGGCCATACTTTCACTTCTGCATACGCTGCCGCTTCACATACCTTCACATTTTGCCTTTTAATTTCTCAAATGTGCACCTAAGAGAGGGTTCACCTGAACCTTCCATATAATTTTAGAAACACTTTGAACCTTAGAGAAATTAAAGAAAGACACTCTGCAACCTGCAACCAACTTTCTGCAATTTTACCCTTTGTGAACAATTAATTGTGCACTACCTGTGCACTTTGATACATGAATTTGAACACTTTGACTTTGCCTATGTTGACTTTGACCTTGAACTTTTTGACTTTGATTGATTTGACTTTGACCCTTTTGACTTTGATTATGGTTGACTTTGATTGTGGTTGAGTTTGAATAATATGACTTTTATGGACTCAACAGTGGTGAAACCTCATCAAGGAACTCTAGGAGCTCCCTTACATTTTGAGTCTCCAATTTGGAGTGACAATTATTTTCCTAGGTTGAAAATCTGGATGAATCAATAATTCTAACTCAAATTCTTGATAACTCTCATCTGAATGCAAGGCTATTCATAGTCCAAGCTTTCTTTTCCACCTTCTATAATCATATCCTAAAACAAGTGATTGTCGAGATATTTGATATGAAATTGAAAGAGAATTTGGACTAACTTTACATAAAATTATGTCTTCTAACTTTTAAGATTCTTTGCTATCTCATTACCTACCTAAAACATCATCAGTCTTTGAAATTGAAACCCTCCTTTTCAACCACATTGTTTTTGTTTTTTTTAGTAACATGTTTTTAAAACATGCTGACATTGCCCTTTGGATGTCATCTTTCATTTTGCATAGAAAACTTGAAACTGTTGAATGATGAGGAGCATTCCAATCTAATGAAGAGATGCAAGGAGCAGGAAGATGTACAAGATTTCCATAAGCCTCCTCCGTGATGGCATGTGATAATCTGCAAAATATAAAAATAATTGAATGCTATTGACGAATCCAACATATTTGTTTGCATACATAAGTTCACATAATCCTTATGAAGGACTTTCAATGTTCCTATTAAACATTCAACAGGGTGCCACTCCAGAATATTGGAAGGAAAAATATCGGCAATACAAAAACATATATCTTGTAGTACAAAAACAATTGGAATTGATAAAAGAGCATTGTTAAAATTCACTTACAGTATCATAGGAATGTCAGATGATTGTTTAGCATGAGATCCTTAGCATTGTACACATGTTGAACTTTTGCAAACCAACCATCTCTTCAATTTGAAACTAAGAATACAACGTTTCCAATGGTTTTTGTGTTGTCTTTTTTAGTACGCTTGACTTTATGGGCACCTTTGCAACTACGAAGCATAGTCACCAAATCATTTATCTTCATAGAAAGAGGTTTCCAAGAAGAATCCTCTCTTTTGTTGTAAACCTCACATGAGGTTACACAATTGGAAGGATGACAAGAAGTAGAAGCCATTCGAACACTCAGAGGAACAGTAGAGAATGCTCAAAGTGGGAAATCGAGATTAAAAAACTTCATGAATATTTATAGACAAAAAAACTTTGTACCTGTGGAAGTGAAATGCAATCTTTTGATTTGGTGTATTAACTATGACCGAACCATCATTGAATTTTGTGAACCCAAAAATACTTCGTATCTTCAAAAATCATTTCTTTATTGGAAATTTAACGATTCACATTGAGTGATGTGCAAAAAATATCTTTTTTCATATGAAAACAAAAAAATGTACACTGAATACAAGAAACTCCATCACTTTAGCATTGTTTTTAAGCATATTTTCTTAAAAAAAGCATTTCTTCATACGATTAAAAGAGATAGAAATGTTATATTCTTGTGCATATGGAAAGACCGTATTTATCAATTTTCTTAATCCATCATTAACAAACAACCCTTTTTCAGGCATTTTCTCTCTAATGCTTTGGTCATTTGAATTTTTCTAGTTTGTTACACCTCTAGAAAATTGAAATATCATCCTCTCTGCCCAAACTTTAGGCACTTGGTAGACATATCTGCGAAGGATGTAGTTTGGGCAAAATGCAACGTTCCTCCTTCCAAAAGGATGGTTTGTTACGAGCTACTAAAAAACTATAGCTTGTTCACAAGGATGTCTATGGACCTTTGCAAATACCTTATTTTGGGAAGTACCTTTACTTTACGAATTTTATTGATGATTTTTCTGAGCCTACATGCGTGTATCTATTGAAAACAGTGTCCGAAGTGTTTATGTGCTTCAAATAGTGTTTGATTTTTGTTGAAAATCTCTAAATATGTAAAATAGCACCCTCTATTTTGATCAAGGGTAGGTGGATACATAGCTTCTGATTTCAATGCATTTTAGGCTAAACATTGGATAAAACATCAGTATATAGTGTCATATACACCTCAACAAAATGGATTTGCTGAAAGAAAGAATAGGTCCCTCATAGAAATGGTGACATCTATGGTCAAAAGTTAGGCTTTACCACATAGCTTCTTGCTTGAGGTTGTTGTGGTTGTAGCATATGTACTTAACAGGTGTACCACCAAACCACTCTAGTCTACCACACCATATGAGGCTTTGCGTGGTTGCAAGCCATCTCTTGGTCATCAATACTCTAAATATGCAAATATCTAAAGAATTATAATTTTGGTCTTTATAGTAGTATATATACTTAAAAACCTAAAAAAATATCTTTTTAAAATTTATAGTAAAATATGTACATTAATGTATAAGAAATTAGGGATTTAGGATTTACTAGTATATATGCTCAAAAGGAAAAAAAATTAGGGTTTTAAGTTTTATAATAGTATGTATATGTGAATATCTAAAAACTAAGATTTTATGATTCAGAGCATTATATATAGTTAGAAACTTAAAAAATTAGGGTTTTTAAATTTAGGATATACATAAATACTAAAGATTTTTCGGATTTATAATAATATATATATTTCCAAACCTAAAAATCAAGGATTTAAGATTTTTAATAGTATATATACATAAATTTTGAAAAAATCAGGGTTTTAGGATTTTTGCTAGTATATGTCCTCAAAACAAAAAAACGCAAGGCTTTAGGATTTATACTGATATATACTTAAAAACCTAAAAAAACAGGTTTTAGTATTTAAAATACTATATGTACATGATAATTTTAATTAGGGATTTAGATTTATACTTGTGTATATAATTAAAAGGATAAAAAATTAGTATATATAGTGCTCCCTTTCACTCTAACTGAAATGCAATTTTTTAGTACTACACACAATTTAGATTCCACTAAATGATGCAAAAGAATCAACGAGAAATAGAATAATAGCACATAATCATGTAGTTTTGCTAATGTAGTAAGGCTTCTGATAGATCCTTGGCCGAGTATAGTAGCATATTCTATGAAGTATTGTGGCATAGAAATTCCCATGAACACTAAAAGTTCCAAGGATAGACATGCTTATTCCATCATTGACGTTATGATATTCAAGAAATGAGGGTTTTAGGATTTATATTAGCATATATATTGAAATGTGAAGGTTTTTAATATTTATGATTTTAAAATGAAAATTTATTTACTTTCTATGAATCATATTGATATGTGTATTTGTCTTCTCACATGGTACATCATGATATTAAAATGACATAGAGTTCTAGAACATATTGTCTTGCATGATTCCTATAAAGATGCAATTGGCCTCATAGATATATACAACATCCACTATCCGGACTAGTTCTCATAGTTCTCCTTCATCACTTCCTCATACGATTCCACCTACAAGGCTGATGACACTTGATGTTGCTATTGATATATTTTGGTAGTGATATATGTGAACACTCTAGGATTGTCGCGGTACTTTTTTCCCTCTTTAAGAGGTTGCTTTCCTCGGCTTGTATATATGCCTATAGTCCTAACATGGCATATATCCTTGTACATTCTAGTGGTAATACATTCAGTATTGTGTGTTGTGCTCCAAGCTTCTTCTTCTTCCTTGTGCTATTCTCGTGCTTTTGCAGATCTCGAACTCCAACAATTGGTAGAGTAGGTCGCTGCTTCATCTATGGCGTCGTTGACATCCCTTCGGTCACTATCTAAGAATTGCACAAAATTTGGTGAGCATATGCAGGGTCATTAGGAGTTCAAAAAAACTTTGCTATCTAGTGCCAAAATCACAATTTGAGCTTCGTTTGGCCTTTGAATGCACTATTGTAGTGCTTGTGTAGGAAATTTGGTCTTTTTGTGCCAAATATATATATAGGTTTTGGCTCATTAGTATAAGTGCCTCAAAGTTTGCTATAGGTTTAGCAGAACGCATCAAGGTAGTTCTATTCAACTTTTTAGATACAATCATTTTTCTACATCAAGGTATTTTTAGTCAATGGCCATGGCTAAAAGTAGTGATGTATTCCATATGTTGGTTATTGAGGATAAGTTGGACGGTACCAATTCCCCATTGTAGGATTGTATGATGTGTCATGTATTGGTTGCAAAAGGACTGTGGAATATTGTGTAGGGGTATTGAAAATGGTCCTATTAAACCTACAAACACAGTTGCTGAAGGTGATGCAGACAGTGTTGAAGATGATGATATTCTTCAAATTCATGTTCATGCTACAGTTCCTACTGCACCTACTATAGAGAAAGTTTGTTGGGATGATAGTGATGCTAAGGCACATGCATTGATGGCCTTGTCTATTAAACGTGACAATATTCCTCACATTCCCTCTTGTAGAACAACTAAGGATGCTTGGGATACACTTACCACTTTATACCAAGCAAGGAATGAGGCTCGTGTTGCTTACCTCCAAAAATAGTAGGAGAGTGAGCACATGAATGAAGGAGATTCCATGGAGAGTTTTCTGACAAAGATCAAAGATTTGAAGGAACAGTGGATTTGTGTTAATGAAGTCTTTTTTGACAGATCACTTGTGCAAAATGTTCTAAATGGTCTTCTTGATTCATATCAGAGTTTTGCTTCTCCTCTTTGTTTGATGATGAAAAGCAATCCAAATGCCTAAACATTTGAGGAGTTAGTCTCTATTCTGTTGCAAGAAGATGAGTGTAGGAAGAACATGTCCATTATGCATATTGTAGATCATGATTTCCTTGCTAGTAAGAAGGGCAAAGGTAAATGGAGCTCTTCTAGTAGTAAGAAGAAATCTGCTAATTTTGCACAATCAAAGAAGGATGACAGAGATGAGAAGAAAACAAAGAAGCAAAAATTGTTTTGCAAATAGTGTAAAGGAAATGATCATCTCATAAAGAGTTATCCAAAATTGGCTACTAAAGAGGCAAGTAAGAAAAGGCTGAAATGGTTGTTGCAAAGGCCCCTACACCCAAAACAGATTCTGCTAATCTTGTGGAGAATGAAGAATGGGCATTTACTATTGTTTTCAACTTTGACCCATCTTCACATGAATAGTGTATGTCTACAGTAGACTCAAATGTTTGGTACTTTGATAGTAGGGAAACCAAATATATTACCTCACAATGTAGTTTCTTCACTTCACTTGAGCCTGCCCCTATAGGGAATAGTGTCACATGCGCCAACAACTCTTGTTATCTTGTTATGGGAGATGGTAAGATCATTCTGAATATTGTTGATTGTTGGTGCAATTACTCCAAGCCTAAATGCTTGTTCACTTATCCAAAGGATGCTATGTGCATTCATGTATTAGCACATTAATGACCTCTTGTAAAAGATTGAGTCTTTACTCCATGTAAAAAGTGCATAGAAGGAATCAATTCAATCACGAATACTTAGGGAGAATCTTTTCATGAGTTATTGGTGAGGTAGATGGGGATTGAGATCCAAAAATTTAGAAACACTTTTTGGTAGAAGTTTGAATTTCAAATTCAAAAGAGCTCCAACTTCAACTATAAAAGAGGACTTTAAAAGTCGCAAAACAAGCCTCAATCGGAAGAGATATTCAGAGGGATCTTATGTTAATATTGAGCTCATACCATAGCCCTATCATTTGTTTTGGTTTCTTAAAATAATGGCGTACTCCTTTCTTTGAATTAGATGTAGTCGAAGACTTTTCTTTGGGTCTAGAGGAAGAATTTGAGGTAGAACTAGAAAACGTAGGATTACAAGACTTACTTTCCTTCTTAGATTGCTAAATCTTCAGCTCCTCCTTTGTCTCATTCTTCTTCTTTCCCTTTGATGATCATAACATGGCTTCATCATTTTCTTCCATACCCTTTTGTTGATCTTCATCTTGAAGTAATAGGAACTGTAGCTCTTCAAATGAAATTTCTCTATCTCTTGTAGAGACAGATAAAGAAGTAACAAAAGCATAGTTTGTAGATGGAAGTGAGTTTAGAGGTGTGTTTACCATCTCTTCATCTGAAATGTTGACTCCAGCATTGAGTAACTGATCTCGTAAATCTTTAAGCTTCAAAATATGTGTCTGAACCAATTCACCAACTTTCGTTCTTGTGTTGGCTAGTTGTCTCCTTAGATGAGCTTTCTTAGTAGGGTTTCTACTATGATAGAGATTCTCTAACTCCAACCAAGCCTGGCGAGAGGTTCTGCAAGATGTAATCTAGGGTATAATATGCCTCTTAACTCCCATAAAAATATATGAAAGTGCTAAAGCATCCGTTGAATCCCATCTAGATTGCTCTTTTGTAGGAAGTAATCTGGTAGTAGTAATGATAAAAGAGTTTCTTCTTCTTTACTAACCTCTTGTTGAGCAGAAATCGGAACAATAGTTCTTCTAGAAGATGATGTCTTCTAGAAGATGAAGCAACATCTTCTTCGACTTTTCTTGGTCTTGGATAAGTGCCATTGGCAATATTCCATAAGTCCTTTGTTACTAAGAGATTCATCATCATAAAACTCCACCTTGGATAATTAGACATGCCCTCAAGCTTGTCTTCATTCTCAAGTCTATAGTCACTCATCTTGTTAAGGGTGTATGTCAACCATGCTTTGATACCAAATGTTGGTATTCAATGTTGGAATACCATATGTTGGAAGTCATAGTAGGCCACAATAATAATATATATCACAGGTTTATAGGATCGTCCAACATTTGAACCTTAACATACACACCTTAAGAGATAGAGAGAGAATAGATGAGATTTCAAGTGTAATGATAAGCTATGAGGCTCACCTACACTAACTTATACATGAATGTCCAATTACAGTGTCTGTATATGATACAAACTCACAATATCTATATCTAGGCAAAAATAGGAACTAGATACAAGAGATTGTGTGCCTAAGAGGTCTGAAGAGTGTGTGTGTGTGAGAATATGGAGAATAAGAACAGTTTAGAACTATTGTGCAACAAACCCAAATTCTCATCAACCTAAATCAGAAACAAATGACCTAGCAAGTAAGAACGGAAATAGACTTGCTACTCATAGTAAATCAACAACTAATGTTGATGGTAAGCTGGCAAAATCTCCTCCAAATAATCAGCAAGACATAGACCGCAATTCCTACAAGAGTGGATGTGAACATTCCCTCAAAGATGGCCTCCAAAGATCTTGATCACCTCCTTTCCTTATGATTGAGCACTTGAGAGATCCTTGAGTTGATTGAGTGATGATCAGCAATAAGCAATGGCTATTTTTTTATAGCTTTGTATCTATCTTAAAAGGCATCATTGAAAAGCTATAATCCAAAAGCAAATCAATTCCAAAAATAACACTCCTTGGAAAAAGGTTTATCTATTTCAGCACCCGGTGGGTATAGAACTCGCATCAGTTCTTTGGGAGAGTATTCTTCTATCCACGCCACCCACACTTTTGCTTGTAGAAGGATATAAATAATATAATACTTGTTGTACAAACTAGATGATTTGACCCAATGTAGGCATTGCTTCCAACACATACTCCAAAGTACTTGGGTGATTATTTGTGCTTCCTAGAAGGCTGAAGAGGTCTACTTTGCACTTCTCAACTCAATTTTTGGCTGGTGTGAAGCAAGAGTTTGCAACACCATCTCATCTCTCAAAAGAATCCACTGTCTCCTCCAACACTAATGGTAGTTCTTTTACATTGTCAGATGCTTTATTTGTGCCAGGGATCAAGAAAATTTTTTTATCAGTTTCAGCATTAGTCAGGATTGGCTTGGTCATGAAATTTGTTGATGACATATGTACAGTTCATGATCTATCAAATGGCGATGTCATTATTGCTTCTGGCATTTTATGTCATGGGCTATATAAGCTCATAGACTATGAAAAATATATGAATGATTGAGCATGTGCATGATTCTCATGCTTTGTTAGATGCAAAGCTTTGGCATGCATGCTTTGGTCATTTGAATTTTGCTAGTTTGTTATGCTTTGTAGAAATTTGAAATGGTGTCCTCTTTGCCCAAACTTGAGGCACCTGATAAACATGTATGTGAAGGCTATATTTTAGGCAAAATGCAGCATTCCTCCTTCCCAAAAGAATTTTTTGTTTGAGCTACTCAAAAATCGCAGCTTGTTCATAGTGATGTTTGTGGTCCTATGCAGACATCTTCTTTTGGTAACTATCTTTAATTCGTGACTATCATCAATGATTTTTCCAGGCATGCTTGGGTATATCCATTGAAAGCAAAGTCAAAGTGTTTATGTGCTTCAAACAGTTTCCGGTTTTGGCTAAAAATCTTTGAGCATGTAAAATGGGCCCCCTCAATTTTGATCAAGGGGCGAATATATGTCTTCTGACTTTGATGCAATTCTGGCTCAACGTGGGATAAAACATCAGTGTACAATACCATAATACATCTCAATAGAATGGTGTTTCTGAAAGGAAGAATATATCACTCATGGAGATCGCGAGGTGGATGGTCAAGAGTTAGGCTTTAGCACATAGTTTCTGGCTTGAGGCTATTATGTGTGCAACATATGTACTTAACATGTGTCCCACTATAACATTGTAGTCTATCACTCCATACGAGGCTTGGAATGGTCGTAAGCCATTTGTTGCTCACCTTCATGTTTTTGGTTGTCTGGCATATGCATTAGTGCCTAAACAACAATGCAAGAAATCGGATGATAAAGTAGTGAAATGTATTTTTGTTGGGTATTCTTTTGAAAGCAAAGGCTATTGTCTGTATCATCCACATACTAAATGCATTTTGGTAAGCTATGATGTTGTTTTTGTGAAAGATGCTATTCAACCATTACTTTCATCTACTAAGGAGACATCTGTTAGCTCCAAAGACATGTATGATACTTTGCTGCCTCTTTTACAGGTGGTCAGTCTAGTATTGGTCCTAATGAGGCAACTTCTTAGCCTTTACAAGTTCCATGTGATGATCCAAACCATTCCAATTCTGATGCAGATTTACATGATGCACTCGTTGATGAGAGAGGTCATATTGAGGACGCAAAAACTATGCCAAAATGGTTGCTGAAGACTTTGTGTGGCAACAAATTGGATGCACCTCCCTCATATCGTACTCATTTAGGCTCTCATAGTGCCTCTTTTTCATCAGATTGCTATGTTATGGATGCCTCTAGTCTCTTTCATGAGAGTGAGCCTATTTCGTTTGATGAAGCACAAAATTCTAAAAACAGGAGGGCTGCAGTGCAATCTGGATATGATGCTATGATGAAAAATGGTACTTGTTCTTTATGTGACTTGCCTCTTGGCGACAAGGCCATCGACACTAAGTGGGTATACAAGCTAAAGTGTAAGCATCATGAAATAGTTGATAGGTATAAGGCTAGGATTGTTGCAAAGGGTTATGCTCAAGAAAGAGGCATTGATTTTGATGAGACCTTTGCTCCTACGTTTTGAATGAATATTTTTTTAGCATCTGCACACAAGTAGCTCATCATGGTTGGAATGTTCATCATTTGGACATTGAAACTGCATTTTCTAATGGTGACTTGCATGAAGAAGTGTATGTTTTTCAGCCCTGTGGCTTTGTGTAGAAAGGATATGAAAACCAAGTGTGGAGGTTGAAAAAGGCATTATATGGTTTGAAGCAAGCACCACATGCTTGGTATGAAAAGATACATGCCTATCTAATGGCACATGGTTTTGAGAACAATCCAACTGAAAGCACCTTATATGTTAAGTGTGCAAATGATGTGCTTCTAATCATTGTTGTGTATGTTGATGACATGCCGCTCAGTAGTCCTCATGATAAGCATATTGCTGATTTTAAGGCTGACTTGCATGCCGCATTTGAGATGTCAGATCAGGGGCATTTGCATCATGATCTGAGGATTTAATTTATGCAAGTTGATGGAAGAATAGCTTTGTGTCAAACCAAGTATATTAACACATTATTATAACATTTTGGCTTTGAAGACTACAAACCTATTGCCACTCCTATGGAGATAGGTTTACAATTGATTCTTCATGATTCTCCAGATGCATTTGATGATGTTCTCTATCAGCACACTGTTTGATGCTTGATTTACTAATGCATTACTCCACAAGATACTTGTTGAGAGTTCCATGCTCCACCCTTTTGTCCAAGTCTAAGTTCATTCTCATGCAAACACATTTATCCCACATGCAAGGGAATTCTCCCAAACTCCATATAAGCAAGGCCTTCCTTCACTCCACACAAGTCATTCACTCAAACTCTTGGCAAGAGTGCCTACACTGTCCTCATAGAGTCTCCCTGTTCATAGATTATTTTTTGTACGTTCATTTCTATTTTTTTAGTTCATCATGTTTTCTTATCTTTTGTTCCTTTCTCCATAGTTTGTTACATGTGTGTATGTGAGTAGAGTAGGAGTAGTGTTTTTTCATTTCAACATGGTATCAGAGCATAGGTGTTGTTTTGATAGCATTTACTTTTGCATTTTGCTTTCGTTATCTTTGTTAGCATGTATTATACTCTTAATCCTTCCCACCCTCCCATATCTTTATAATAGAAGTGCTTATAAGTGTTGTATTCATTCACTATTTTGCTTATCATTCTCACATTTTTCTTTTCTTGCAAGTCATATAGTAGCTTGTTGAGATGTGCAACCATACTTGGTGTACATCATTTCATCATTAACTTTCAAATTTGCATTCTCTTTCATCAAATAAAGAGCATTTTCATCCTCTGTGTATTTCTTTCAATAATAATGATTGACCAATGGAGAGCAATAAGGCATGCCAAAAGCAGAGGAGGAACTTGCTTTACACAGGAGTAAGCTAGCATGGAGGATGAAATACATTAGCTGAATATCAAAGGCAACATATCAAGCGAGTGTTGTTTAAACATCCACATAAGGTGCAACTACAGTTCAATACAGTAGCAAAAGGCTTTAGTCAGGAATCTATTGTCGCATTGCCCTCTTCAGAGTGATCTGCACTTTGCAACACGGTTAGGCTGGTTGCAACCTATCACTTTTCTGCTCTTGTGGTAGTTTGGCATAGGTACATGGTATTAGAGATGGAGTCTGCTATGGTAGACGATACACAGAAGGAGTCATCCTACATGTATTTGGTGTGCAAGAAGACAGATAGGCCGCTCCGAACTCTATTCTACGGAAACTACCATCTTTCAAAGTCCTGCAAGTTCAAAAACCTACCATTCTCGGATCTATATAGAAACAAGCAAGGTTCTCACTTCTTCCTATTTTGTAGAGCATAAATTTTACATAGTGACAGAGAAGAACTTACTATCATAATTAGTACTAGACCAAAGACTCTCTCCATGCAACATGCAAAAAGACACATTGTATCATGTTGTGCTACAACACACATAGAGAGGGGGGAGAGAGAGAGAGAGAGAGAGAGAGAGAGAGAGAGAGTGAGAGAGAGAGAGATGATGCTATTATACATTGGACCATGAATCCCTAACCTTCACCAACATCCTCTTCTCCCTTCACAATCGAAGGACTTGAGGACCAGATGTGTACTGATGAAGCAAATTTTTTTACATTCTCCATTTCTCTATTAGTTATCTCACACAGCTTTGTGAAGTATCAACTTTCTAGTGAAATCAAAACTTGAGTGAAAGCAAATGTCATCAGCCAATGAGAAGCACCATCGAAGGTTTCTACATCACCTCCTTGGGCACCAAGTATGGAGGAAACGTGTTTATCTCTGCAAAATAACAAGCATCTCTAGATTACTCATGAAGAATAATAGCAGCCAAGAGAGAAACTTGTGCACAACTTTTATAGAGAGAGAGCATCTACACCGCTTTCATAGAAGAAGAAAGAGAGCATGCCTGTTTCTGTAAATGGGATAAAAAGAAACCTTGTGGTCCACCTTGCAAATTGTAATTGACTAGGAGAAAAATGGAATTAAAGCGGATTCCTTATCTCCCTCATTCTCTTACGCAAGTGATGATGTGAAGAAGCTAATGAAAGCCACAGACATATCCGCTACCAGATTGAATCCTAGATTCAAAGATCAGCAACAAACATATCGGGTGCTAGATTGAATCCTAAATTCCAAAACTAGGTGAGCATGTATTTGTATGTTGAGATAAAACACTACTATTTTTTTTCAAAAATGCTTGTTGTTGAAGCTCAAGGTCAAGGACAAGCATAATAAGCACATCAGAGAAGTGGACACGCAAGAAGAAGGAGCACATAGGGAGCTCCAAGAAGTGTATGTCAAATTTTTAGAAGAAATCCCTATAAAATAGTGATTTTCATCACTAAAAGCCATTGTAAATACCATTTCATATTTATAGAACTCCATTTTGTTCAAGCCGAGGAGTCCTCGAGCTTGAGGAGTATTAGAAGTATCATCCTACCAATTTTCATAATTTGTAGACTCTATTTGAGCCTTCAAATAAGCCCTGGAACCTAATTTTTAACTAGGCCGGACACTGGTCTAGACAAGGCCAAAACTAGTCCAAAAACTATGAAAAGAGCTAGAGAGCTCATTTTTGGGGTTAGCTTGTTAGAGAGAATAGAGCTTTTGTAAGAAAGTTCCTTTGTAATCAAAGCTTTCCATTGTTCCTCTCTTTGATCTTGCCTTGTGTGCGTGTGTGTGTATGTGTGTGCATGCTTGTGTGATTTCACTCACACACTTGTGCCTTCACTCACTCGTGGTCTTCATACCAGTCCTCATGTCTCGAGGGATTGACAAGTAAAGGAGGTGGTGCTTACGCTTGAGCTACACCAAATTTTGGCGTCGTTGCCGGGGAGAGAGCTTCAAGGACGAGCGTTGTGATGGTAAGATCGTAGATTTGCAACATTGGAAGGTAAAAAGACCATCATTTCTGTTCATGTTTGGATTTTTCTTCTTCATCTTCATCATCACCATCTTCATCCATCTTCTTCTTCGTAGAAATTTCTTGTTTTTTAGTGCATTTTCACCATTTTCATACCATTTTTCATGCATTATTGTGTGAAAAGGAGTTAGGAAGTGCAAGGGAGAGCAAGCACCTGTGCTTTTTCATGATTTTTTGCACATACAGAGCTCGCCATTGCTCGACGCTCAGAAATTTGAATTTCCCGCCAAAAAACAGGATTCTGAGCGAAAATCACAATTTTCATAAAAATCAAATTTTTTTAAAAAAATGCAATTTTTTATTTCCCGCCTAAAAGCTTTTTGAAAAGAACACGATTCTGGGGTCACTCTTAGAATCGCGATTCTCTGGTTGTGCTCAAAATCGTGATTCTCTAAGATTCTCAAAAACATGCCTTTGAGCAAAAACACGATTTTGGGAAAAACACGATTTTCAGTTGGATCAAAATCGTGATTTTCACAAATCACGATTTTCATCCAAAATCGCAAATTTCACGATTTTTAGAAAACACGATTTTCACTAATACAAAATCGAGATTTTCAAAACACGATTTTCAAGAAACACGATTTTCAATCAAAATCACGATTTTCTGGTCATTCGCAAAATTGCAATTTTCAGGATAAAAACACGATTTTGACCAAACACGATTGTCATTCAAAATCGCTATTTTCATGTCAAAAACACTATTTTGAGAAAACACGATTTCAATCAAAATCGCGATTTTTTGGTCATTCTCAAAATCGCGATTTTCAGGCCAAAAACACGATTTTCTGTCAGAATCGTGTTTTTCACGATTCTCACTGAAAATCACGTTTTTCACGATTCTCACTCAAAATCGCATTTTTCACGATTCTCACTCAAAATCGCGTCTTTCACGATTCTTACTCAAAATTGCGTTTTTCATGATTCTCACTCAAAATCGTGTTTTTCACGATTCTCACTCAAAATCGCGTTTTTCACGATTTCTAGCCAAAATTGCATTTTTTGGGGATTGCTCAAAATCGCGATTTTCATAGGTGCTCAGCATCGCGATTTTCATGATTTCACAAAATCGTGATTTTTGCGGTTGCTCAGCATCGCGATTTTCATGATCCTTTAAAATCGTGATTTTCATGATCCTTTAAAATCACGATTTTCATAAGAGCTCAGCATCACGATTGTTAGACCTCCCAAAATCGCGATTAAGTGCTCGCATCTATGAGGACGGCCTAAGGCGATCAGTGGTCCAACTCAAAAATCTAGATCAACCCTTTGGACTTGAACACCCAGTAGTCAAGTTTGAAGAAGATTCATACATTGATAAGGAAGGAATGATATATGTCGTCACCAACCTACCTGATAGGACAGATGAGTTTGGAAACATCATTCCTGAGAGTGAGATAGGAGACCTAGAACAAGGAGATGTAGGACGAGAACCCAAGACTCCTAGAGGCAAGTCAGTTTTGACCAGAGTGATCACTCCAGATTGGATCCCTCAAGACAACAAAAGCATAGAACTATTCTTCAATAGAGAAACAAAGGAAGCCTTTTGGAGATTCAAGCGAGATCAACCTAGCCAATTGGACATTGTCATAATCTATGAGTTCAAAGATCCCGAGACACCAGGCAAAGTTGTCTACTTGGATAACACGTCAGAGAAAATGTTTTTGGTAACAGAACATGATAGGCATGCATACAATTGGAAGAGTGAATTAATCTTCCCTCCACCAAGATCCAATGTTTCCCATGGCCTCAAAGGTGTAGGATCATCCAAGGCTCATGAAAACCAGAGGGAAAGGACTAGAGAGAGACCTGAGGTAAGCTTTACACACAATGTGGGTAGAGACAGATCAAGACGGGAAGGTGAAAGACCTGAAAGAGAGAGACATCAAGCACATAGGCATCAAAGAGATGAACACCATTTTCCATTGCCTAGACCTCCAGAATACCGAGGAGCCCTTAGACCCACTCAAGTGATCAAGGCAATGAAGCATTATTTTGATGGGACAGGAGATCCTTATGATCATGTGGCGGAGTTCAAAGAAGTGTTAAGAGCTGAACAAGTTGAGGATTTGTTCACCCAATACGAGGCATTTGGTTTGACTCTTAAGGGCACGGCCTTAGCTTGGTTTCAACCATTGAGTAGTCGCAACTATCGTGATATAGGTCAACTGCTAGACGAATTCAATGTAGAATTTTCCAAGAGTGGTATCAGGCATAACACATCATCTTTGATCCAAAGCTTCAAGCAGACACCCCAAGAAATAGTGCGACTAGTAGGTAGAAGGTTCATATAGTACCTAGAAAGATGCCCTGCTCTAGAGTTACCCACACCAGCCAAACAAGTGGCTTTGTTTTTAGACGGCTTACTAAACACCAAGTTAAGATCATATGTGTACTTGAAAGAACCTAGAAGCATAGAAGAGTGTGTGTGGACCTGCATTGACATAGAAGACAACTTGGGTGAGGAGTTAGGACTATCCAAACTCTATAAAGACTCTGACAGTTGTACTAATCATACCTCCAGAGCCTCCACTGAGCTGGAAGAGATAGCAGAGCAAGTTGCCAAGAAGCTAGGAGTTCAAAATAGACAAATACCAAGAGTCACCTCATTGAATCGGTGTTATACTTGTGGAGGTGACCACGTGACTAATGTATGCCCATTGCACTACCAGAACATGAGAGAAAGGAATGCCCCATATTGCACTATCGAGAGGAAATACACAAACCACACGGCTCAGGATTGTCCATACATTAGGCAAGGTGTTAGAAAAACTTATCAGCAACCTTACCAACAGGGCAGGTATCAAAACCAATACCAACAACCATATTATCGACCACAACAACAACAATATCAGGCACCATATAGGCCACAACCAGTCCTAGGAAGCCAACCACCAGCTCCTACCAATGTGATTCCAGTTAAGTATGCAGTGGCAAAAGAGAACCTTAATAGAGCATTGGTGCCACTATCCCCAATGGTCTTAGAGAATGACCATCATTCTCAGTGCTATGACTACTCCTATGAAGATAGTCTACAAGCTTATTACACAGAGTCACCTGAGCATAGTGAGACTTATCCATATCAACATGAAACACCACCTATGGAAAAAAATTAGGAGCCAGAATACTCCAATGTCATGTACACAAATCCTAACCCTAGGCCCCAATTGAGACAAATGAGACCACAAGCCCCTAGAGGACCATGTTTTAGATGCCAGGGTGACCATTTCATTCGTGAATGTCCCCACTCACCAACTCTGGGACAAGGACAGGCCATCACAATACAAGCTTTTTGTCCTGAGTGTGGCAAAGACCATCTCCCTAGAGATTGTCCAAGAAACCCCTCTAGTGTTCCCAAGGTTACACCCATTAATGTGGTAGGCTTAGTGGTGGATTCAAGTGCAAGTAGTAGTAATGTGGCTCCTGTAGAGACAGTTACTAGGGCACAATCACTATAACAAGATAAACTAGCAGAGAAATTGGAGTCGAGTGAATTAGGAGATCCTAGTAAGAGGAAAACAAGAACATGGAAGGATACCAGGGAAAAAGCCAACCGCAAGTGGAACAAAAAGTTATCTAAACTAGAAGAAAGCCTGAAAGATGCAAGAATAAAAATAGAGGACATTGCATCTCAAAACCCCTCGCATGCCGAAACTCCATCCACTCCACCTCATCCCACCCCACCACCCATTGTACCACAACCAGGGTCTGTTCTCGCAAATCCAACCCCAGAAGGCTTGGACATGATGTTCAAGGCCTACCACACTCGCTTTCAAGAAGGACCAACAATTGCAAACCTAGACAAGAGTTAGCCTAGAGTAGATTTAGAGATTGAATGAACAAAAATATGTATGAGAATGGTAGAACTAGCTCAAGCTATGCTCGAGACTAGTCAAAAGTTCAATGAGATAAACTCTGTCAAACCGGATTTGCATTTTCAGGGCTTACTGGAAAGATTAGAGCAGTTGGTAAACAATCCTCAAGTTTCTTTACCTCCACAGGCTCAAGCAGTTGTTGAAAGAGAAAGCTCACCACCGACAAGAGTTTATGTTCCCGATTCCATGGATGGGGAAACACCTCTTTCAATTCAACAGTACTCTCAAGAGTTCTTGTGGGAAATACAAGAGGAGAAATGGGCCAAGGAGAAGGGTAATTCCCCTCCTATTCATGAGATTGATGACCTTCATGATCAGTTCCCCCAAGACATTCCATCTATTTACGGAGATCAAGCAGAGCAACAAGAAGATGAGAGATTAGACTTTGAATCTAATTCTTTACAAGGATTGCCATAATTCGCAGGCCCATGGGAATCTGAATCTTTGCAGACCAGAGCTCCCACAATATTGGTATGAAATGAAGACTCAGTGGTTCCAAGAAACACTAATGTCGTGAAGAACACTAAGGTCCAGTGTCATCTCATTGTAGAAGAGTTGCTCAAAGCAAAACCTGAGCTATGGAATCATGTGAAGGATGAAGTTCCAGAACTTGAGTCCAATGTGTAAAAAGTAGGCTCTAAGCACAAAGTACCAGAGATACCTCTATACAAAATAGGGGACATGAGTGAAGGTGAAGAAGGTAATACTTATCTTGCAATCACCTACCAAGGTTACACAACGAAAGCAATCATAGATTCAGGTGCTCGTGTTGCTATTGCGACCACCTCCTTGTGGAAGCAATGGGGCAAACCCACATTAAGACCAACTAGAATGAAGCTTCGAATGGCCAATGGTCATTTTGAAAGACCTCTAGGATTGCTAGAAGGGATAACTCTAACCACTTGTGGTGTAGAGTTTGAACATACATTTGCTATATGTGACTTTGAGAAAAATACTGTATATGAGATGATCTTAGGAAGACCCTTCCTACAACAATTGCAAATAGTACAGGATTGGGGAACCAACTCCTTGTACTTACAACACTTAGGGGTTACAACCAAGGTCAACTTGAAGGATCACACCTTTAGAGATGTACCACCCCTGTAGTGGAATCCTATCCACAAAGCAAAAGAAGATTCTATCTCTGTGCATTCTGGAAGTTCACCTGATCCATCATGGTTGCATGAAGATACTCACTTGTGGATGTGCAAGGTTGCAGAGGAAGAGGAAAAGCGCTTAAAAGCAAGAGAAGAAGGAACTCGTCCAGGCGATAGACCAGTTATAGACTGAGCCTATATTTCTAGATGAGGAATTTGAGCCTCGTGGCTAGGCTGAAATCTTAGCCATCATGGACATTGCATTCAATGAAGAACAATGGACACCTCATTGTGATGAGGAACGTTATGATATTTTCGTGTTCATCTGTCAGCTGTTGTTAGAAGAATGTGACCCTAGTGACATCATAGAAGAGGAAGAGCATGATGATGATATAGAGTCCATTGTGATGGATACTTACTTTGATTCAGAGGAGCACTATCTAGAAGACATAGGGGTGTTTAACCAAAAAGAAGAAGAACCTCTCACAAGCATTAAAACAATCAATTCAAAGGATGGAAGTGAGGGAGTCAAAAGAAAAAGAAGTGAAAAGTAGTGAAACAAGAAGAGGAGGAATCATTGTTTGAAGTACCAGAAAATTTCAAAAAATACAAAGTGGAAGACCGAAAAATTTTGGTACGAATGCCTAAAAGAGAGGCCATCATAGGAGAAGTGTATGACAATAAAGAAAAGACCAAAAAGATTGTTGTGACCATTGAAGGGAACGAAGAGCAATGTACTTACATAGGAGATGACCTAAGTGCAAAAGAAGAAGGAGAGCTTGTAGTTCTATTAAGGGAATATAGGGACGTGTTTGCATGGCACTATAGAGACTTGAAGGGAGTAGATCTGAGAATTTGCTCTCATACTATCCACATGACTGCTGATGCCAAAGCCACCAAACAGAAGCCCTACACATATAATGACACTTATGCAGCTAAAATAAAAGAGGAAATTGATAGGTTGATTGAAGCCGGATTTGTCTATAAGCTTGAGCATACTGAGTGGGCGTCACCCATTGTAGTGGTGCCCAAAGAAGAATGGGAAGTTGCAAGTGTGTATTAACCTTAAAAAAGTTAATGTTGCTACGATCAGAGATAGCTATCCACTTCCAATCACTAAACATTTATTAGAGCGTGTTGCAGGCAAGGAAGTTTATAGCTTCCTTGATGGATTTTTAGGTTACAATCAAGTAGCCATTGCCCCAGAAGATCAACACAAGATGGCTTCTGCCACCGAATGGGGAATCTTTGCATTTTGTGTGATGCCATTCCGGCTCATAAATGCACCTGCAACATTCCAACGACTCATGTGTCATGTCTTCAAAGAGTTCTTGCAAAAGAGCTTAGAAGTATATGTGGATGATTTATGTGCTCATTCCCAAGAAAAAAGATACCACATCCCTGAGCTCAGACAGATCTTCAACAAGTGCAGAGAATATTGATTGTGTCTGAACCTAGAGAAGTGTGTGTTCATGGTACGACAAGGTAAGATCTTAGGTCACATTGTTTCTAAGAATATCAACAGATGAAGATAAAGTACGAGCCATAGCATTGTTGCCAAGGCCAAGGAATGTTAAAGAGGTACAAGCCTTTATGGGCCATTGTGGATATTACCATAGATTTTTCCACATGTATGCAATCATAACTAAGCCTCTTTATGCCTTGTTGACAAATTTTGAGTGGAATGACGAATGTGAAAACTCCTTCAATGAGCTGAAGAGACATTTGTGCAGAGCACCAATACTAACCACTCGTGATTGGAATAAACCATTCCATGTCAATGTGGATGCATCCAATCATGCCATAGGATGCGTGCTAGCACAACCCACAGGTGAAGGAAATTTAAATTTACCCATAGTATACCCTAGCAGACAGCTGACCGCAACTGAACAAAACTATACCACCACTGAGTGAGAGGGCTTAGGCATGGTATATGCTGTGAAGAAGTTTAGGTACTATTTATTGGCCAACAAGTTCAAGTTTTTCATTGATCATCAAGCTTTGTTATATTTAGTCAATAAACCTTGCAATACAGGACACTTAGTAAGATGGTTCCTCTTACTAATGGAATATGACTTTGAAGTTGTTGTTGGGAAAGGTAGAACCCACCTCAAGGCAGATCGCCTTTCTCGTATCACTTGAGGAGAGCCACCGCAAGGAGTGTCTGATGAATTGCCTGATGCTTATCTATTCAATTTAGAAGTTGTTCCTAAATGGGCAAATAAGTTGATACCTGTCCTAACCTTCGGACCCGTGCATAAGGATGTGAGAACAAGTAAGGAAGAAATTATAAAATCATAAAACTATAAAATATTGGCATGAAGCCTGTACAAACAAGACACAGAAGGTGTACTAGCTTGTTGTGTTGAGGACGATGAACATAGCAGTTGGTTGCAACAAGCACATGAAGGGCTACTAGGAAATCACTATTCTAAACAACGAACATTGCAGAATCTAAAATGTTTAGGTGTGTGTTGGCCTAGTATGGACAAAGAAATACATGCGTGGATTAAGAATTGTCAAGTGTGCCAAGAAAAACCCCTAGTGGAGCATGCAACTCTTTATCACGTATCGTTAATTCCATACTGGAGTGCTCCATTCGTAGAATTTATGAGATCAGGGACATTACCCAAAGAGGCTAGTCTAGTAAGAAGAAGAAGCATGGAGCAAGAGGCTCTGGACTATGCCTTATTTGGAGAAAACCTATACCGAAGAGGAAAAGATAGTTACTTAAGACTATGCGTGCATGAGTTCGACTACTTGAAAGCACACATTGGTGTTGCAGGTGGACACTTTGGTCTTGACTAAGTAATTAGGACCATTCTATTCTCAGGACTTTGGTGGCCCACTCTTCATATGGATGCACATACCTATGTGAAGAAATGGGACACATGCCAACGTGCACAATATCCGGTTAGAAAAGACGAGATGCCTTTGAGGCCAATGATGGGAGGACGTGAAGGATAAGGGACTGAAAGATGAAGATTTAGTGGAGGTATATACACTAAAGCAACATGCCTATAAATTGCAAAAGCGAGGATATCGACCCATGATCATTAATAGAATTCCCACTAGCAGTGCGGTTCAATTGGCCACTCTAGAAGGAGATATCTTGCCAAACTATATTAGTGGATGTAGAGTCAAGCTGTATCAAGAACCTCTTACAGAGGATATGCTAATGAGACTCAACACTGCTAAGAAGAGAAAAGAAGAAGAGCTAAGGGTGAGAGAAGAAGCATAG
The DNA here is from genome assembly GCA_020310875.1 of Ceratopteris richardii. Lineage (NCBI taxonomy): Eukaryota > Viridiplantae > Streptophyta > Polypodiopsida > Polypodiales > Pteridaceae > Ceratopteris > Ceratopteris richardii. Next base: position 167,941,272 of record CM035422.1, read on the forward strand.
GAAGAGGCCAGAGAGCGCATTAGGAAAAACAATTTAAGGGGACTAGGCCTAGATATTAACACAAAAGCCCCAAAATATCACATGGACATGTGCCAAAAATCAGGCATAATTACTTCTCGAATAATCGACCGGTGTCCCTTTGTGACCATAGAGTTAGAACAAGGAAATAATGTAAGGACGTTGAGAGCGTTGATTGACTCAGGTGCAACAACTAGTGCCGTTAGACTTTCATACTGCCAAGCCCTGCAATTGGATATCAATCCCATAGAATCCTATCTCATAGGATTGGGAGAGGTGGAAACCCCTTGTGTGGGTGAGGTGGAACTCCCCATCTCTCTTCAAGATGTCCCAATGGGAGTCAAAATGCTAGTGTGTCAAGATGAAGACCTTACTGAACCACTTGTCTTGGGTCAAGATTGGATTTTTGACCATGCAACCAACTTAATCCTTAGAAGCCGACTTCTTCAAGTTTGGGTACATGAACAATGCATTACACTAGAGTTAGAAAACTGAATGCTCACAGGTCATGGTGTCACACATTCTTAGGACTAATCTTAGAGAAGAAGAAGTTGTATGTGTCCAAAGCTCTATGATGCAGAAGGATGCTGCCTCCAACAAAAGAGTCAGAGACCCGTTGAGACTCCCTTCTTGTACGAAGTCTCAAACATCTGTAGTAGTTCAACCACACTGGCAAGAGAAACAGTACATGACAACTCCTATATCAAATAGACAATGGGGTTTCAAGAAAAAATGAGTGCCCGACATGAAGCAGATCTGGGTACGCAAAGGAGAGCAACCACCAGCCTCGCCAACACAATTCCCTCCCATGCAAGCCAACAATGTGAAGACCAGAACCAAGCAACCACGACCAGCTCAACAAGAAGGTTTGTGACAAATTTGGTTGCCTACGAAATTAGTTGCAGCTCAACAAGGGCGATTACACATGTGGGTTCCAAAAGGACTCTTACATGCACTTAGGTCTATGCTCTCCACCATGAAAAAGGTCTCAACCAAGAAGCCAAGGAGAGAAAAGGGAAAGAACCGAGCAGAGAGACCACAGGAGGATAGACTCACCTCTTTGGAAATAGTCAAAAGACCAACAACAATGGTATGGGTATGGAAGCCAAAAGCATCGGTAGGCCCCACAGAACCAAAGAGCCAACCACAAAGGATCAAAGCCTCAAGAAACCATCCAAACATGGAGCAGCCAAAGGAGATCACTAAACAGTCAAAGACCATTCTCAAATGGATCCCTATAAGGAGGAAGGATCAGTTGTCATCTCAAGATCCAATGGATACCTCCAAGAAAGATGGCATCAACATCCGCAAATAACATCGAAAGCCTCGACGAGCGACAACCATGTGCTCCTTGCACAAGCCTGTCTTTTGCACCATTCAAGTCATGCATTTCTGCATTAATATAGGGCCACATTACATGGCCGTGCATAGACACATTTGAGAGTCCCATGCACAAGAGCACATTGACATATGTCAATTTTTTTTTTCTGATACTAACATCTGTCTTCTTGTTTGGTGACATTGTTCCTCCAAAAAAAAAAAAAGAAGAAGAAGACAAGAGAGAGAGAGAGAGAGAGCTTGTTCCCAGGTTTGGCTCATGGAACATGAATGAGTCATGCTTAGTTGAAGGTGGAACCATTGATTACTGGGCACTTATCAGTTTTGATAGAAGTGTGTCTCGACTAGCAGATGATATTATTGCTGCCTTATTTGGTAGATGTCAAGCACTTGGCATGAACATGGCATGCACAACTATTGTTTCCCCTTACCATGGTAGGAGGGAAGAGCTTGAAGGTCTACAACTTGAGCGATGCTTAACTACTGTATGTACGAGAGCATCCAAGGAGATATCTGCAAGGGGTAGTTTGGTACCCTCAAAATCCTTGTTGGATACTGGGTTAGAAGACTCCTGCTTATGGTGAGCTAAAGAGAATATGTGAAACTAAGCTTGGTGTAGTTAGCTAATTTTGTTTGTCAAGGAATATAGAGAAATTCAATTCTCAGTATTTGGCAAACGTTGCTTTGAAAAGAGGAGATAAGACCAGACACTCAAAAAAAAAAAATCATTAGTGGCCCATCAACATGGACATTCATCGACAATGTTCCATCACAAATGCCGGGTGTACAACACAAAGAGACACACATCAATCGACCCTTCACGATGGTAAGTATCTTCACTTTGGCAGCACCATAACCATGATAGATTAGGAAACCTCTTCGTCGGCATACCCTTGAGCACTTAGCTCAAGACCCCCAATTTTTGCACCATACTTCTTCCAATGCATTTTCCAAGTAAGCATGCATAGGGCTACATTACAAGGCCAAGCACAAGGCACATAATTTACTCAACTCATGCACGAACACACCTACCCATCATTCATTATGGGTTAGGGTACTTGGCATGACCCTATGAGCATCACCTTTGGAAGATCTAGAGGCCATCAATGGAGACTCACAACGACACATTCATGCTAGAGCACATATCAAGGGACTACCACTTGCACATGCTCAAAGAGAAAAATGAAGAACTGTCCAATCGATCTTGCCACATTTGGAAGATAGACAGCTCTTGTTTCTATAGCATGGACACTACCTCTCAAAGCACTACCTGGAACAACCATTACAACAAGGGTCTATCGGGGATGATAGACTCGAGAGGGGGGAGTGTTGAAGCTCAAGGTCAAGGACAAGCATAATAAGCACATCAGAGAAGTGGACATGCAAGAAGAAGGAGCACATAGGGAGCTCCAAGAAGTGTATGTCAAATTTTCAGAAGAAATCCCTATAAAATAGTGATTTTCATCATTAAAAGCCATTGTAAATACCATTTCACAGTTTCATAACTCCATTTTCTTCAAGCTAAGGAGTCCTCGAGCTTGAGGAGAATTAGAAGTATCATCCTACCAATTTTCATAATTTTTAGACTCTCTTTGATCCTTCAAATAAGCCCTGGAACCTAATTTCTAACTAGGCCGGACACTAGGTCTGGACAGGGCCAAAACTAGTCCAAAAACTATAAAAAGAGCTAGAGAGCTCACTTTTGGGGTTAGCTTGTTAGAGAGGCATAGAGCTTTTGTAAGAGAGTTCCTTTGTAATCAAAGCTTTCCATTGCTCCTCTTTTTTATCTTGCCTTGTGTGCGTGTGTGTGTATGTGTGTGCATGCTTGTGTGCTTTCACTCACACACTTGTGCCTTCACTCACTCGTGGTCTTCATACCAATCCTCACGTCTCTGCAGATTGACAAGTAAAGGAGGTGGTGCTTATGCTTGAGCTACACTTGCCTATTTTCACAAGGATGTATGGTCTGGTTGGACTACGATTCTTAATAGAAGGAAAGCGAGCATTGTCTAGAATTTTAATCTAGGCTCAATTTGGGCTTATCAAATTACCAGCACATTGAAACAATTTGTAGAAGCATTGTATTTATTTCTTCTTTTTATGGCATGTATATGGGTTCCTCATGTAATGGATTAGTATTATTGAGCTCCAACTTATTTTAAGCCCTGCTTAAAGGGACTAGACACTGCTCTTGAGAAGAGTTAGACCTTCCCTATGGCTTGAACACATGACATTCAAAACACATCTAAAAAACAAGCTCAACATATTTTCAGAAAAGGAGAAACAAAGAACTAAATCTTGAAGGATCCCAAAAATGGATCACAACAACAAGGCAAAAGGAGTACACAAGAAGAATATGCAAGTGGATGGAAAGCACTACCTACCCCATGATGTAAACCCTCCTACATGTCTTGGGATTCCATATGTCCCACGTTCCCCGAGAGGCCGTATGGACCACACACCATGGATCCCATATGCCCATGGAACTAAAAACCCAGCCTCATGCCATATGTCCCACACTTGGATGCCATATGTCCAAGATATGTCTAAGGATCAAGTATGTCCTTAGATCTAAAACCCAAATGGACTAAGTGATCCCATATGTCACTAGTCCCCCACATTAAAAACAAAAGGGTCATCACATGGAGGGGGGGGGGTATTGAGAGTTCCATGCTCCACCCTTTTGTCCAAGTCTAAGTTCCTTCTCATGCAAGCACATATCCAACATGCAAGGGAATTCTCCCACACTCCATATAAGCAAGGCTTCCCTTCACTCCACACAAATCATTCACTCAAGCTCTTGGCAAGAGTGCCCACACTCTCCTCATGGAGTCTCTATGCTCATAGAGCATTCTTTGTAAGTTCTTTTCTATTTATTTAGTTCATCATGTTTTCTTATCTTTTGTTCCTTCCTCCATAGTTTGTTAGATGTGTGTATGTGAGTAGAGTAGGATTAGTGCTTTTTTTCATTTCAAAAATACTCAGTTTGTTGTCTCATAGACGAGGAAGTTTATGCATTGTGCATTGGTAGGTGGTTAAGCACATCTTTTGCTACTTGAGTGGTACCCATCTACTTGGATTGTTTTATCCCTTGGGGGATCAATACCGCTAGATTTACATGCTTTGTGACTCTACCTAGGCTCCTTGCTATGGCACTCATATTTCTACCAATGGTTTTTGGTTCATGCTTGGTAGCTCATGCATATCTTGGTTGAGCAAGAAGCAGCCTACTATGGCCACTTCCAATTGTGAGGCTGAGTATAGGGCAGCTTTCATAGCGATTGTTGAGTGTGTGTGGCTCAAATGCCTTATGGCTGATTTGGGTGTTGGTCAGTCTTTTGCCATTGCCATCTTCACTAACAGTGAGAGTGCATTGGTAGTTGTGAGGAACCCTTTGTTCCATGCTCGCACTAGGCACATTAAGGTGCACTATCATTATTTCATGGAGAGGTTCTCTACGCAAGACATGAGTTTGGCATATGTGCCTACACACGATAGCATTACAGACCTTTTCATAGAGGCTCTCCCTAGGGAGAAATTTGAAGCTTTCGGAAAAGCTTTGGGCTTAGTTCCTTTTGTGGATTGATTCCACATAGCTTGGCACTTCCTTATACATGAGTTCCAACTCCTCGTTCACCGCATCACTCCCAAGGGGGATTTGTTGATATGTTTAGGTAGTGATGTGTGTGAACACTCTAGGACCATTGGGGCACTTTTTTACCCTCTTTAGGAGGTTTTTTCCCCTAGCTTGTAAATACACCTATAGCCCTAATGGGTCATATATCTTTGTACATTCTAGTGGTAATACACTAAGTATTGCGTGTTGTGCTCCAAGATTCTTCTTCTTCCTTGTGTTGTTTGCATGCTCCCATAGACCTCAAACTCCAACAGTTGCATCACCATAATATCATGATGAGTCTAGTTCTAGAGTGCCTAGGACACGGTACTATTATCGATTGGATGGATCCTCTAAAGTATCACCTATGAAAGGCTTTGGTGCAGAGAAGAAGAGGAGCAAGGAGGAGATGGAGGGAGAGAGAAGAGAGGAGAGATGTGCACACATGCATGGGAGCCTTGAAACCCACATAATAATCTCTCTTGAGGCAATGCTCTATATATGATGTATATATATGAATATGGGGGTAAGGTCACATGATCCTCTCATACCCAACAATCTACCACTTAAGGGTGACCCAACAATCTACCACTTAAGGGTGAATGTGACCATACGTGGTAACATATACAATAATGTATAGGAAGAGTTCGGATCTCAACCTACATAAAGAATGATGTACAACTATACAATAATGTACAGGAAGAGTTCAGATCTCAACCCATACAGATCAACCTACACCAATTGCCTCGAACAAGGTGTATCCATGCACCTTGAACTGCTCTAGACTCATATCGATAATAGTCAAGCTCACATCTAATTGATGCAAGAACTGATGAAGTTCTTGTAAAGATCCCACTCGCTCTATGCCTATGTCAATCATCAAACGACTGACAACTCCAAGTGCAAATGCTCCAACAACAACTGCAATATCTGGTCTCGAGCATAACAACTCGTACATCAAACTCTCGAATGCTAACTAAACATGTGCTACCATGGTTAACCTTAGTATCTCAGCCATGCCTGTATCCAAGGTATTTGAAGCACCATCATCAAGACCATGTCCTGACATATCTGTGTCAACATCTTGCATGAACAAATCTAAGGATGATAGGATGATCCCTAACTCATCAACATCTAAATCAGCAATTTGATCAACCAAGGATGTGTCTAAATGTGCATTATGAGAGCTAGTATTCTCTGGAATACATTATGTATCATAATATCTATCTTGCTCTACCACACCAAGTGTATCATCATGTTCCACATGAGCTAACTACACAACATCAGTACCAAGGTCAAACTGATGATCTAACTCTAACTAAGTATCATCACAATGCTCTACATGAGCATCCACATCATGTTCTAAAGCATCCAATTGATCATTTGAAGTGTGCTCCATAAGAGCATCCACATGATCAATAAAATCATGCTTTGGAAAAACATCATAACCATCTATACCATGCTCTACATAAGCATCCATCTAAGCATTTGAATCCTATCATACATGCGCATAGACCTATGTGTAAGTAGACAAAATGAGACATGAGGAGTTTGACATCGCACATAAGGTTGAACTCCCACTGAGACGAGACTATCACTCACATGAAGTACCTACAGTGGATACCTGTGCCCAATCCTAGCACCTTTGACAAGCATAAGCTACCCCAATTGCAACACAAAATGATGCTCACTGAGGAATGCATAACATCTGCTCTCCTCTATCTGGCTAGCTGAAATCAAGATCATAGGGAATGAAGACACACAACATACATGTTTGAGTATAAGTGATGCTCCACTAGGTAGCATAAGGCATACATCTCCTACACTCTCAATGTCATATGTTGTATCATCAAGCATGTGCACACATCCACGACTCTCACTTGAGAATTGATAAAACCACTCACGATGTGGAGTAACATGAAAATCTTCTAATGCATCAAGCAACCAAGCCATATGTGTGCTCTCCAATGAACAAGTGGAATCCTAAGATGATCTATAGGAGAAAGTGATATCACCATCACTAGCATAATCAACTACCATATACTCTCCTAAAACCACTACCTGACCTGCATCATGTGCATGTCTCTCACATCATCGTTGCATCTGCCCAAAGCAATGTCATTTGAATATGGTACTCATTTCCACAATGCCAACATCGAAGTTTTTGATGTGATTTGCATCTCACAATAGTCGATGGACTCACATACATATCATGTAGTCTCTGCGATAATGCACTACTTGTCTCCTCATATATAACAGACTCATATATAGAATCCACAAGTTGTAACCGGATAGTGCAGCTGGCCAATGCATCCATATCCATCCATATGTGGTCATTCATGTCACGAGGCCTTTGTGCATCTCTATGCACATACATATGTAACCCTGTAGAAACCAATGTATGCCACATCTGAGCTTTCCATCTCGAAAAGCCAGTGCCATCAAACTGAGAAGACACCATGCTAGTGATCCAAGAGACTAGCAATGTAACAAAAGACTAGAAATATACTCTATCCTCAATAGTGTTGGAGCAATTAGGCCCAATCCTACAAACATGATGAATACACATAAGTTTGATGTATTAGCATATCAATTGAGAAGCTTCATATGTACCACCTCTTGTAACTTTGAGTTTACTTACCCTTTGTAACAGGTCAATAAACCCACAAGGAGTTAGGAAGCATCTATTCGTATCATTTGGCAGTTGAAGTCAAGAGAGAATCAATCCTATAGTTTAGGATTACTTTTAGGTGGAGATTTGAATTTGAATTCAAATCCTTGGCTCCAACAAAAGCTATAAAACATGAGAAGAAAATCCCGTGTGTATCTCGAGGTCCTCAAATCATTTCCATGTACCTTCATTGAAAAGAGGAGTTCACCTCATAGCTCACTCATTCTAAACTCATTGAGCAATGCCTTATTGCCAATGCATTTGTAATTTTACATGATTTAGTCAATATATGTTCATTACTTCCTACTCTCATATCTTTGTCACACTCTATCAAAATAGTGATTTTGTCTGCAATGGTTCTCACTCTGTAGTGCATCATTTTACATGATTTAAAGCATGACATCTTCAACATACTGTCTACTTTGATTCTACAAAGTTTCATTGAATTTGGTTCTCGAAATCATTGGATATCATTCGATTAATGCTAAGTGGTTTCTGATTGTCAAGGCCCGTAAAAGTCGGGGTAGTTGCTTAACTTGCTAAACATAATTCTCTGCATATAGTTTATCATTTTAGATGACTCCACTCATGAATGGTAGGTTGTTAATCTTATTGAAGTTCCCCAAAAGGAATTTTACTAATTCCTGTTGTACCTAGAGAATTGAGTAAACCACTAAGCAGGTGTCTCAACCAAAATAGCAAGTTTTGTGCATTTGAGCATATGCCTACCTATATGATTTGATTCTATCATTTGTGCATCATCTTCCAAGAAACATATATGATCATTTATGCTTATTAGCTAGTTAAGGAGGCCCTCAAGACTCTCCAGCCATCACTTACAATAGGTGTGAAGTAGGTTTAGCTACACCAATGCATCTCTTGTGATTATTCACCATCTCTCCAACAGTGGTATCAAAGCAAGCACAATCAAAATGGGAGATGGCTTTCCATCCTTAATTGAAAAATTGGACAGAAACAACTACTCAGCATGGTCCCTAAGGATGCAAGCATAGCTTCAAGTGAGAAACTTATATGGATACATCTCAAGAGATGAATACATGTGAAACCTTCAGGAGCAAGAATCAACCAACAAGGGAAGATCAAGAGAAGCTAACCACATCGTGTGCAAAGTATGCTCTTGCAAGGTCATATTTACTAAACTCAATCTTTGATTTCTTGTTACCACATGTTAATAACTATAAAACCTCCCAATTGACTTGGGAAGTGCTTTCATCATACTTCTCCTCCAACATAGGAGCTAGGAAGAATCAGTTGTGGATGGAATTCACAACTCTCAAGAAGCAATCAAAGCAAGGAGTGGCTGACCTTGTAACCAAAATGAAAGATGTTGTAGACCATTATGCAGGAAGAGGAAGAGGTGCTAGAGGTAGGGGTAGAGGAGGTAAGCAAGGTAGGGGGAGACCCTACAACAACTTACCATGCAACATATGTGGTCTCAATAACCACACTACTGAAGAATGCTACAAAAATACAAGGAACCAAAGGGGAAGAGGCTTCCATAGAGGAAGCTATGGACAAGCTAGAGGCAGGTACAACAATGGTGGAGGCTAGTACAACCACAACTTCAATCAAGGCTACAACAACAACAACCAAGGAGGCTTTGGAGGAAGAAGGGGCTTCAAAAACTACACTGAAGATCAAGAGGACTCTCTGCTCATTATGAACATGACATCTAAGCAAGGTAAAGATGATGAGCATCTTTTTTACATTGACTGAGGGTGTTCAAATCATGTGGCAGGGAATGGAGCACTATTGACTGATCTTGAAGAACCAAATTCTAAGCATGAGGTACAAATAGGTGATGATACCAAACATTCAGTCAAGCGAATTGGAAATGTTAAGACATCAGACGGTAGTATGAACCTTTTGAGCAAAGTTATGTATGTGCCTACCATAACCAAAAATCTAATTAGTGTTGGGCAGATTGTAGAGAAAGGTCTACAGGTCAGGTTCACAAACCATGGAGCATATGTGGAAGACCCCCAACAAGGATTTAGAAGGATAACCAAAGCTGAGAAGTGAGGTAGATTGTTTACTTTTGAAATTGAAGACAGAAGGAACTTAGCACTATTCAGTTATAGAGAACAAACCCTATCTAAGGTGGAAATATGGCACAAGAGGCTAGGGCACATAGGAGAGAGAACTCTAAAGCAAATTTGTAGGGATCAAAGTGTGTTTGGGATTTCTAATGTGACCAAGCAACACATGATTTGCACATATGGAGCTTTCCCATTTGGCAAAGCTCATAGGCAACCATTCAACAGGAAAGGATACATCCATGAAGATTATTTGGAGCTTGTACATACTGATGTGTGGGGTCCTAGCAAAGATCCATCTATCTCAGGTTCAAGGTACTATGTCTCCTTTATTGATGATTACAATAGGTGGACAATTCTCTATTTTATGAAGCATAAGGATGAGGTGTTTTTATGTTTCAAGAAGTATTTGGCACTAGTTGAAAACCAAACAGGAAGGAGCTTTGAAGAGAATCAGGTCTGATGGAGGTGGTGATTACTTTTCACATGAGTTTGATCTATTCCTACAGGACAGAGGCATAAAAAAGGAAGTAACAACTAGGTATACCCTTGAATTAAATGGAGTGGTAGAGAGAAGGAACAAGTTAATTGTTGAGGCAGTTAGGTCTATGTTAAATAAGAAAAAAATACCTAATTATGTATGGGTAGAGGATTTTGCTACAGCTACCTATTTGGTTAACAAGCTTCCATCCAAGTCATTGGATGGTATGATACCATATGAAGCTTGGAATGGCAGGAGACCCTCATTGGATCATTGCAAGATATTTGGGTGCATTTCCTATGCACATATCCCATCACAATTAGAGGGAAACGTGACCCTAAGGCTGAGAAGTGCATATTCATTGGGTATGATTAGAATCAAAATGAGGGGTTGCCGTAAAATTCCATAATTATTCACGAATAAACAAATTGTCGAATAACGAATAATGCAACCTACCAGACATGTTTACCTACACCAACTCATCTCTTGTGATTATCCAACATCTCTCCAATAAATAAGATCACATTTGCATATCCATATGCATAACTCACATCAAAAATATCTCGCTCGAGAAGAAACCATGTGAACCACATGTCACATAACCATGCATCTAGTATGCACATAAAACCATGAGCATAAGCCTGCTCACCAAGTCTACAAACTAATCAAGTAGATATGAAAGAATCCTGGGAAAAACTCAACAAATTATCCCCTATAAACTGAGCAATCCAACAAGATAACCAATAGCAAAAGAACAATGAGTAACCTATCAGCATATGTCACTATTTAATCAAAGGTAATGCAAATACACATGCCAAGAAACTGGTGGCAATACATGTCAATGCAATGGTGATGCACCTCCCACTCAAGAATGAATCCTACAAGATGCTCTAGCCTATCACAAACAACCTGTGACCAAGTCCAAGTAAATGGAGATCAACAATGATCCAAAGCTATCAGATAAGCTTCAAGATCCACTAGAGTTCTCTTCTAGCATAAAAGCTATCGAAATTTTGACAACATCTTCTCTATAAAATGGACTGTGAACCAAATAAAAAATGTGGGAATCACCATCCAACATATCAAATCAATGAACATATGCTAATAGAATAGCCAATCAAGGTGACAAATAAGTATGCAAGTGAGGCTCCATTCTGGATCATGTACCTGCAAAGAAAACAAGGATACAAGTACCAACAAAGATCCAAGATCAACTCTCATAAAATTATGTGCAACCGGTAAGTAAATCCATAACCAAGCGGCATATGCAAGATGTATACCACAATGCCACTACACATCCACTAATAATACCATGGTCAAACTCATGATGACATTAACCTCAAAAAGGTATACCACAATTTCATCTCACATGCCAAACATGTGACAAGATCATGCTCCACTCTCATACAGAGGAGCTAACATAGTGATCATACATGGATAATGCCTTCAAGCTCTAAAGATAAGATCTGGCACACCAAATCTCTCTCAAAGAAGTTCCAAACCAAAATGAAATGCCAAAAGCAACTATGGTTCTTTTGGATAAAATATGCTGCTCTATGTTTTGTTGTTCCAAAGTTCATAACCTCTGAATTTGAATTTTTTCTTTTTAGCAAACTTCAAGAAATCTTTCTTGACTACATAACTGAATAAACAACACCTCAATCGGAGGTGCATAGCTCAAGATATGCACAAAACAAGCATCAACTATCAATTTCACCTTCACCTACAACTTTTATGCTCTGTATTTTGCAATTTTGGTGACCTTGCACTCAGAATCTAGATCTATATTGATCTACAAATAGGTATAGTCTATTTCAAACTACGCATAGCAAGTTGAATTGTCTCATTCCAATTTGTTAAACTTAACTTATAGCCAAAACACTCACCTACTGTCTAAGTGATTGTAGATTCGTCTTCTACATTAGTCTGCATTTTTTGAATTTTTGGTAGTTTATAACTCCAAACCATGTTCTACGCCCAGTTAAGAATTTGTAGCTCTCTATTTCAACTACACATAGAACTTTAAAACGCATCAATCTTAGCTTTCCAGCTCGATTTATGTCCAAAATACTAAACAGCTGTTGAAAGGTACTGACCTCCACTTTCACCACTTGTAACCTAGGCTTCCATTGAAGGTTCTTGCACACCAACCTTCAGCATGGTCTGATACCAATGAAGGGCTTTGATGTGCAGAAGAAGGGAGCAAGAAGGAGATGGAGGGAGAGAGAAGAGAGGAGAGACGCACACACCTACTTGGGAGCCTAGAAACCCACATAATGATCTCTCTTGAGGCAATGCTCTATATATGATTGCTGATGATGCACATACAATATGGTCAAGGGGCATCTGAGTTTCTCGAAAATGGATCAAACATATTAGGTTTGAAATTCTCTAACACGGATGAGAATCTATCATGCACGTGCATGCACAAGCCTGCATAGGGATGAAATTCTTTTTATTTATTATTATTTGCCTTCTATACCGTCTACTATACCGACTTGTATGTACATAATTATATCAACAATAAGTACTTTGTTATTTCTTAATAGAAATAATGATTATTTTCTTCAATAGATTTTAAAAAGAATAAAGGTTTTTATTTTTTACCTATATATTGATGAAAGTTTTTTATTTTGATTTTTACATGTGTAATGACCATTGACATGACGAAGTGCAAAAATGTCAGAATCCCTCTACCTAGAAAAAAAAAAGTCGAGGAGAAAAACAAGAAAAAGAGGAATAAGGCCCCTCACCCCAAAGATCTCAACCACCAATAATGATTTTCATGTCCCTCAATGTTAAAGGGCTTTTAGACCCCTCAAGAGCGACTATGGTCGGCTAGTGGATCATTGATAAAATCATAAACCCCAACTTCATCTATCTTAAAGAGATAAAAATCGATGGGGAGGAACTACAAAAGAGACTTAAGAGTATTTCCTCGTCCCATGTTTGGCTCTCAACCACAGACCCGAGGGGAAATGGTGGCATGGCTATCGGCATTAGTATACATTGGCACACTAGAATTGTGGATGCCCTTATGGACTAGAAACATCATTGGGTTGGTGCTTCTTTTGGGGGTCTCTATGGTTTTCCATCATCTCCTTGTATGCTCCTAATACGACTTTGGAAAGAACTTCCACTTGGCAGTCCTTGGATTATCTGCCTCCCCAACGTGATTCTTTATATTTAATATGGTGGAGGTCCTTTCTGACAAATGGAAGAGGATGGAATGGGTGATTGATCGGAAAAAAAAGAAAGTTTGGGACCACATCAAGTTACACCTAGACCTGGTGGAGATCAAGGATGCTGTTGGTTTCTCTTGGTCAAACCTCTGAGACGCTCCTGACTTGCGAAAATCCCGACTCGATAGGAGCTATATCTCACAGGATATCATCAACCTTTTGGGGCCCTCTTCCTTCTCGCGAACTATGGACCTAGCTGTCTGATCACTACTCGATTGTGATTACCTGAAAATCAATCGTCAATCTTAAGAAAGGCCCTTGGTTTCATGCCAATCCAACCTCTTTCTCTCTCCCCTTGGCCCAACGCAAGATTACCAAGGGTTGGAGCAAGGCCTTTACCTCCGTTTCCTCTCTAGCCGGGTGTTGGAGGATGGCTATCCTACAAACTCACTACATCTTGGCCAGGGCTCATAAGAATCTTCAAGCCATTCGCTATGCTAGAAGGCAAAATTTTTATCGAAGGTTTTAGCATTTGGAGGTAGAAGTTAAAAAACACCACTTGCGATACCAGAATGGACTCCAAAAAATCAGGAGCATGATGAGATACGAAGAAGAAATTCAGCATTCTTATCAAGAAGAAGCAATCCAAGAAATCGATTCTATTCATGATTGATGTCAATGGGGTTGAATGCAAAAGGGATGAAGAAAATAGTACACTCGATGTCAACCACTTTACCCAGCTCATGGGGGTTTCCACACTTCTTTCTCCTCATACATGCGACTACATGGCCACCATCTCATGTGCTAGAACCGAAAAAATCCCAAAAAACCCGAAAGCTCTTTGTGAAGCTTCCGTCTCATCTACTAACATTTTGGAGGTAATTGATTCCCTTCCTAATGGCATAAGCCCGAGGTTGGATGGCCTTATCAATGAATTCTTCAAGACCTTCAAGCATGTAGTGGCCACTCCTTTACGTTTGATGTAGAAAGAGGCTATTTCTCTTATCATGCTTCCCGATTATCTCAATGAGGGCATCATCAAGCTCATTCACCAAAAAGGAAGTCAAAATAGAATTGAAAATTGGCAGCCAATTATGATATTGCAAACCAGTTACAAGATCCTGGCAAAGGTGATTGTGAACCGTATTACCTGTCACCTATGAGAGTTGATCACTGAGGATCCAAAAGGGTTCATTAAGGGGAGGTCCATCTTGTAGGCTATCATTGATGTTTGGAAGGTTTGGTTTTTGTTGAGGAATCAGTGCAAGATGTCCTCTCACTTAATATTGACTTCGACAAAGCTTATGATAGAATCGAGTGGGACTATATTCTGCAATCATTGAAAGACATGGGATATGGCCAAGGTATCATTAAGATTATCTCTACTCTGTTGGGAAATGCAACTACTCAGATAAACATCTATGGTCAACTCTCTAAAGCAATTATATTAAACCATTCTATCAGACAAGGGTCCTTGTTGGCCCCTCTTCTCTTTGCTATCATGGTCGATGGTCTCCACCACCTTGTTAACTATCAAGCTCACTTAGTTCGTATTATAGGGCCTGATTCTACCTCTCAATCAAGATGAAATGATCATGAGAATTTTTGCCGATGATACTAATGTCTTTGTGCATAATGGCACGTTAAGCATTGACACTTTTTCGAGTTTTTTGAATACTTTTTGTGAGGACTCGTTATCCAAAATAAATCATTCAAAAACTACTTTCAAGGCAAATATTGGGCATCCTCCTCAATTGCTTATTGACCATGGTTGTGAGTGGATCCCTAGTGGTCAAATCTTCCGCTTCTTAGGTATTCCACTAGGATTCGACATTTCAATGGGGAAGCGATAGAACTAGGCTCTCTCTAAGATTAAGAGCAAGCTGATGTACTGGAAAGGTATGTAGATTAATCTCAATAGATGTGTTATGGTGATTGACACATTGCTGCTGTCCTCAATGCTTTACTTTCTCTCCTACTAGAGACCAAAAGACCAAGAAATCTTCAAATAGGAGAGATGATTTGTAGGGACTTCCTTTGGAAGAACAACCCTAATAGAATGTGTATCCCCAAAACTAAATGGACTACTTGCATTAGCCAAAAGAATCAAGGTGGTTCGGGCATTCTAGAGATCCAAGGAATGGCAAATAATTTAGAAGCAAAATATTTAATTAAAGCACGGAGCAATAATGATGCCTCTTAGGCCGGGTTATTTTTAAAAACAAGAGTGCTCTTAGACTTGTGGGTCTCCCCGGGTGGAAGGGTCTCCATCTTCTCAGCATTTTTTTCTTTGCATTTTCGATGACTCCTGAAGGCTCACGCTTGATTTGTTCTCTATGGAAGAGTTTGAACAAGGTTAAATAGTTTATCAGAATCAATGAAGATTAGAAACAGACAATTGGTATTAGATTGAATGATTCAATCTGGTTCCTTATCAAGGGCATCAGAAGTGTGGAGTCTTGGAACCTCCAAAAAGCTACGAAGATGTGGAACAAAGGCTTTTGCTTGTGGAAACACCTCTAGAACCAAGAAAATTGTGAGTGGAGTAGATTCAAGGACACTGATCCAGCCAAAATAGTGGACCATGAAGAATGGCATCTATTGCAGAGCAGATTCAATGCTTGAGAGCGCTGGTGGACTTGCCTCTTGATAGGTCTAGACTCTCCTCACCTTGAGGGTTTGAGATGTCACAATGGAAATAGCCTTGAGAAAATTCGAAGATTGAAGAAGGATGGGGAACTTCATGTCACGCTCAATAGGAAGTGGTGTATGGATTGGTTATGCTGGAGGTGGGACTTTAAGTTCCAATCCCTTTGGCACCCCCTCATCGAGATGAAAAAGTATCTGCTTATCTGGAAACTCCTACACCGTGGAGTCTGGACCAATGTAAAAGCTAAGAAAATTGTGGGGTCATCCCCATGGTTCAAATGATGCCTTCATGGCATGGAAGGCTTGGGACATCTCTTCTATTTGTGCCCCAAATCAATCTCGATCTGGCAAGCCCTTAAGAGAATCATGCTATCTCAAGGATAAATCAACTCGAAGCAGGCTTTGCTTGGTAAAGCTATGGGATGTTCCTCAGCACTGTGGAATGCTATAAGAGGGAAGACTCTATGGAAAATATGGAAAGAGAGGTGTATAGCCAATGTTGAAAGCCCTCCTAAAGAATGGTTGATTGAAAAATCTCTTTTCCTTTTAGGCAAAAGGATTTCCAATTGTAAGAAGCCCCCACCCTTTAGACATCATACATTGTTCTTCCTAAAGAACAACATATCAAAACCAAGTTTGCCCTACATGAGGGGGATGAGAGGGTTATCAACCTTCTTTGCAAAACTTTTTGGTAATCCATAAGAAGCCCTTGCTTTGTGGGATATGGGGGTCCATGGGTGCTAGGCTCCTTCACTTGTACATTTGTAACTTCTATTAATTAAAGATTGGAAGAGTTGGCTTTGCCAAACTTCCTTTAAAAGAAAAAATACCCATGCCATTTTAGACATGTTTTTCCATGCTTGTGTTTTTTGATGTTTTCATACTAAGATAGATGTCTAAACAAATGATTGTGATCATAATAAACATTGCAAAATGCCGGTTTGTGCTTGTGAGATACTAAGAATCCATCTACTTCACATATTTTTGCTATGAATGCCCAGCTTGTAGACTAAACAAAATGAATTAGGTAGACATGTTTTAATCCACTCTTCTCATTCTTTCTGTACTTTGGACTTCAATCGGATTCTCACATGCAAAATCTGATGGTATTTGGAATGATTTATGAAAGGATCAATCCATACATGGATTCTCCGCTTTTACTATAGTATTTGGGGTAGAATCACTTTCTAAATAAAGAGGTGAATATGGGAGATGAAGACCATTATCGATAAGACATATCATGAGGCATGGGAGAGTGCTTCACATAGTATACTTCCACACATTTTTGAGGATGAAAATGTTTTAAGGGGGGAGAATGTTGTATAAAACCATGGGTTCGGAAGCCCAAAGAAATCAATTCTAAGGGTTAGAATCTTGGAAATAACCATGGGCAATCTATTTATTTGCAAATGAGGATTGTAAACCCTAAGGATTTATTTTTGAAAAAATATGGTATTTAGCTACAGCAAAAGCTTGTCAAGCCTTTGAACTTGCAAGTACAAGCTTGAGAGATGTGCTTCTTCAATCCATGTGCAAAGCTTGTCAAGCCTTTGAACTTGCAAGTACAAGCTTGAGAGATGTGCTTCTTCAATCCATGTGCAGATCATCTGATTCCCAAGGTTACAAGCTCTTGGATTAGCATCCATGTGGAGGAACTCTTGGATAGCTCTCATCACATTCCCCTTTCAAAGGTATATTTCATTTCGACAATGGAAGATAAAAAATATGTTTAGAGATAATTGATAACAAGTTTCTTAATTGACTTCCGCTCTTTATTTTCAGCTTTGTCTATGGATCTCGCGCACACCATAGTTTCCCATTCCTTCCATTTTCCTTATTATTCGTTGTAGTCAATACGTTATCTCTCTAAGAGCTAATATTATCAACAAAAATAAAGAGATAATATGAATTTCTTAATGTGCTGAAATTTTTGTCTAAGTTCGTACTACTTTGTTCATATAATGCATACCCATGATATCAACATGTCTATAATAGTGTCGATGCATTTATTGCAAAACCCAAAACCCTAGATAGATTAGGCATCTTTGAGGTGATTTTATGACGATAAAACGTTATTATTGTAGCTCAAATAGTACTCATTCCACTGATTAGTATCCTAGTATTGGCACTCTACAAATTTAAAAAATGTAGAAACCTAATCACACCTTTTGACATTTATAAACGGTTGGATATTGACCAATTCAATTCACAATATCAATATTATCAACACATTTACAAGCACCAATAATGCGGGTGTTGAAGAATATTACCCACCATACATCTATTCATATGGACACATAACTATACATACGTAAACGCATTACATATACATAATACACACCAAAGAAAATAGATGTTCCCATATATACATATCATCAAAAACCCATACATGCAAACATACATGCATTTATACATGTGTGTATATATGCATGAATGTGTGTGTATATATAACCATAGATACATTCATACATACAAAAATATGCACATTGACATTTAAACACAAATACACATAAAACACATGCACATATGCATACACACACACACATATATATATATATATATATATATATATATATATATATATATATATATTTAGGCTTACAGTTTATGAATTTCTCTTTTCTTTTGTTTCGCAGGAGATTTTTGGCATTAGCTCTTTGGAATTCAGTGAAGGAAAACATTAAGTGGACTTTCACGACAACGCTCCAAACAATTACATCGATGTAAGTGATTGTTTTGTTTTTTATTGATATAGTGAGATAGAGAGAGAGAGAGATGAAAGAAAGAGAGAGATACATACACACACATTTGCATGTACACACACATACATACATGCATACACACATGCATATTACATACACACACACACATATAAATACACACTCACATATGTATACACACACATATGTGCATACACATGCATATGCATACTGAACAAGTCTTAATGCCGCAGGAAAAAGTGGTTTTACGAGACTTTATTCGATCTAAATTCCCCGGAATCGGTCCACTTGGATTACCTAGAGCCCACAATTATCTCACAATGTATTCTTCTTATGTCTATGCACTAGCTCATATGTTCCCGGCAGACGCACCAAATGAACAAGTCTTAATGCCGCAGGAAAAAGTGGTTTTACGAGACTTTATTCGATCTAAATTCTCCGGAATCGGTCCACTTGGATTACCTAGAGCCCACAATTATCTCACAATGTATTCTTCTTATGTCTATGCACTAGCACATATGTTCCCGGCAAACGCACCAAAATGATGGGTTCCTCAAGATGAAGCTTGATGCTTTCATGTTCAAGAAATCCTCAATAATTTTTTAAGCAAGAAATATGGATCGAGTTCCAGCTCATACAGCTAGTAGCAGGGGTTTTGGATAGTTATTTAACTCTTATTGCAAAGGTTTATGAATTGATTGGCTTAGGAAAAGAGATTATGTTGCTTAGAACACAAAGAAGAGTACTTCGGTTTCTTAAGGAGTATGTATTAATAAAATAAGGCACCTTTGAAACTTCACCAAGAAGCTACACATGCCCATTGACCTTAGTAAGAAATAAACCGTAGCGTTAATTAATCCACACACAGTTTCCTTTCCTAAACAACATCATCAAAACAAAGACTCAACGATTTTTTAACTCAACGCCTATTGTTTTAGGTGTCTTTGATGACAAAGGAGAACCGAAATTAAGTTAGTTTCTATTGAAGAGACATTTCTATTGAAGAGACAATTACAGAGAGCGACTCATTTCACTAGAGAATAGTTTCATGAGATAAAGTTGAACCGCGGCATGCTTCACCTCATTCGCAAGTTAAATCTTAACAGTAATTCTACTCAGAAAGAAATAAAACAAGAGTTCATTCAGACTTAGGATCTAAGTTTATATTCACACACGCTGTGATAGAGAGTACAAGTAGATTATGCTTAATCCCTTTTCGGGGAAGGGTTTATTATATCAGTTTCAGCAATGATCCTTAAGGCTCACTTTCGATTAGAATTACTGTGAATGCTCACTCAAATTCCACAAGGTCACATGAATAGCACAACAATGTCCATCAACTGTTGCAAAGCCTTTTTGTCGCCTACAGCACCCTTTATCATATATCATGACAAAATTTAGATATCGACCTTTGCAGGCTTTTACATCGAAGTGCGACATTACATACACAGGGCAAGAATTTCAACACTGTGCTAGATCATACAATATTTAATTTGCTCGCGTATACAAAGGGATTTTATGTTCAGACATCTGCACACCTTTGAAATTAGACAGAGACTGTAAGAAGGAAATGTACAGCCTATCAATAAACATAGGTTTTTGGAATAACTTACAGATCTTCATTGCTGTGAATCACCTTTGGTTGGTAGTCAATTGGGTTCGCCTTCACTTATCGAATTACCGCAAGAGTGTCATCTCTTCAAGATCCTCATGTCAATCTGTTTTGTTCTGATAATGTCTTTGAGCTTTCATCTTCAGTAAGATCTCAGAAATTTGGGGTCTCCAATAACGGACTGATTAGCCACTCAGTTGCCTTCTCCTTCCTGTTGTCAGCGGGCACGGTAATATGCCCGTTTGTAGTTCTGCCTTCCTCCCGAAATGGAAGCCCGATACCTTTACCCTCCTCGTGGACAGTGCACCTGCACACCCCTCTTTCGCAGTCAGCAGCCCCCAAAAAACGATGTTATCCCGTCCTCAATGTATCTTCGTCTTCATCTCCTGCTCTCCAACATCTGTCCTTCTCAGAGCTCTTCAATCGGCTGCCACCATAAATCGGATGAGACGCCAGCCATGATGTCCAGCAACCCAATGTCAACTGCAGGCCTCCGCCCACTCAATACCACGCGCGCCAAAACTCCTCGATGCCTGTACGAAAACAAGAGAGAGAGATAAGCTTCAAATGAAGCTTTGCGCATCTTTCACTACTGCTTTGCCATATATGGTCCTCTCTTTTTCACCCCTTCACAGATCTTGCAATCCTCCATAAATCTCTGTGTTGGATCCTTTATGTAATCAAGCAGCATCTCCTGTTGCCGCAATATTACATAGAGATTTCACTTCCCATCCACTCTGTGCATCCCACGTTTCCTTCGTCCCACGAGAACCATCCTTCAAGGAGCTAGCAGAAGCGATCCTTTTCTTTGCAATTGAACCGAGAGCCCTAATCTGATGGAATGCTTCCCATTCTTCAGAAAACATAAAGATCGAATGCTGCAATCTTTAATCTCCTCTTATCCAGTATCATTCGACACCGTTTCCATGAATGAATTATGCTCGAAATCTTTGAAAGTCTGTGTTGATAATAGTTCTGCTGTAGATTGACTTCTAAAAAAACGAAGGTTACTTTCCCCTTCTGGTATGGCCTTCCTTCAATTTTTTTCTGCGTCAAACTCTTCTCATGTGACTCCCTTTATAAGTAACGAGGACGAAGCACCCTCGAACAGAGAGACCTGGTCAGAGCTGTATGACCTCCTACCTCCTTCTGTTTATTTCTATTCCTCTAACTTAGATCACCAGCGGTCTTCCCTCTCCAGGGAGCTCTCTTTCCTCCCGGTTCTCCTTTTTTGTTCGTCGCCCAAAACGAGAGGGAACCCCCCCGCCAGAGAAATCTGCTCCTTTCCTTTTTGATAAAAAAAAACCTTATCCCCACAGCGACCATGTATTATCACCAGAGAGTTCAATACCCGAACCACCGTACAAACGATGTTATGCACTGATGGCTTCAGGAGATATTCGGTAAAGCGAATTTGTATGCATAGGACATTCTCGATCTTTAATGCCACTCTATTGAAACATTGGCAAAAGAAAAGCCATGGTGCGTTCTTGACTCTATTGCATCCTTGATCACCCAGCTTCCCTGCAGAAGACTTGAAAAGGTACATATTGGACGCAATTGGTTGCATGGTTACATTCCGTGTAATGGTTGCATGTACATATATATATGTATGACATGTATAATAGATGGCTTTATTCTTAGCAAGATCTGTGCAGATTCACATGATAAGAGATAAAACCTTCCATACACCACCATTTCGAAACTCAAAGCTTGGAGTGAGGACCCAAAACCCTATAGCAGATTCCTGGCTAATCCAACCATGGGGCATACTTATTTTATTCTCACGGGAGTACTGATACTTGTCATCCACCTCCCCTGTCAAAATGGGATTCTCAGGGTTCAAAAGTAGAACAGCTTCAGGATAACAAAGTTGTTGACAACGGTCTGGAAGCCTGTCATCTGGAGATGGCATTACTCTCTGCTTACTATTGTCCAATGCCATGTAATGGAACCTCTACTGCTCTTGATCCTTGTGTCCACATTTGAGTAGATCTTATCATCACCGGCCATCTATTCTCATTGCAGAACACCTATGTTCAAACAAATATTCACTACAATGGGGCGTGTTAGTGCATAAAAATCAACCAGTTCATGAGCTAACACATACATACATACACACACATGTGTATGTACACACACACATACATACATACACACATGCATATTACATACACACTCACATATGTATACACACACATATGTGCATACACACATGCATATGCATACATACATACACACACATACATACATACACACATGCATATTACATACACACGCACATATTAATACACACTCACATATGTATACACACTCACATATCTACTACACACACATGCATACATGCACATACACATACACACACATCACATATACGTACACACATACACACATACACACATATACATGTTTTAGGGTTAGGGTTTTAGGATTAGGGTTTTCAAATTTCTCTTTTCTTTTGTTTTGCAGGAGATTTTTGGCATTGATTCTTTGGAATTTGACAAGAGACAATGTCAGTTGGGCTTTGATGAGAGCGTTCAAAAGAATTACATTGATGTAAGTGATTTTTTTGTTCTTTATTATAAATAGAGATAGAGAGAGAGAGAATAAGAGAGAGAGAGAGAAAGAGGGAGAGAGAGATGAAAGAGAGAGAGAGAGAGAGATAAAGAGAGAGAGATATAGATAGAGAGAAAGAGAGAGACATAGAGATACATACACACAGATGCATACATATTACATACACATGCATATGCAAAGAGAGAGACATAGAGATACATACACACAGATGCATACATATTACATACATATATGCATATGCATATGCATACATACACACACATATACATGCACACAAACACACATATACATGTTTTAGGGTTAGGGTTTTAGGATTAGGGCTTTTTACTTTTACACATATACACACATAATACATACACACATGCACACATATACACATGCATACACACATACACATACACATACACATACACATACACATACACATACACATACACATACACACACACATACACATACACATACACATACACATACACATACACATACACATACACATACACATACACATACACATACACATACACATACACATACACATACACATACACATACATACATACATACACACACACACATGCATACATACATATAGACATGCATACATACATACATACATACATACGCACATACACATAGAGAGAGAGAGTCATACGCACACACATGCATACATCCACACACGTGACATATACATACACACATATGCATGTTTTAGGGTTAGGGTTAGGGTTTTTGGCTTTTACATATATACACACATGCATACACACATATACACATATGAACACATAATACATATGCACATACACATATATATACATGTGCATACACACACACACACACACACACACACACACACACACACACACATATATATATATATATATATATATATATATATATATATATATATATATATATATATATATATATATATATATATATATATATATATATATATATATATATATATATATATATATATATATATATATATATATATATATATATATATATATATATATATATATATATATATATATATATATATGTATATACACACACACATGCATACACACATACACATATGTGACATATACATACACACATATGCATGTTTTAGGGTTAGGGTTTTTGGATTTTACATATATACACACATGCATGCACACATATACACATATAAACACATAATACATATACACATACACATATATATACACATGTATACACACATACACACATATACATGTTTTAGGTCTAGGTCTTCAGAATTAGGGTTTTAGGATTTTTACATAGATACACATATGCATACACACACACACATATATATATTCACCTACACATTTATATACACAAGCATACACACATACACCTATTTTAGGTCTAGGTCTTTAGGATTAGGGTTTTAGGGTTTTTACAAATGCAGATAAATATTTACACATATAGAAATATACACACCTAATACATGTACACATACACATGTATATACATAGGCAGACACACATATACATGTGTTCTAGCTGTTGTTTATAAATATCATGTCTATGTGTCCCATTTCGTTGTACACGATTCATGATTCATTTTGCTCATGTCTTTTGTATTTGACAGTATGTTTTGCTTTATCAAATCATTTTTCTGTTGCCTGTCATACATGTCACATGTAGTTGGGTTTTTCTTGGGCATAGTGGATTGTCTTTTGCTACACAACAGCATGGGAATGTTGCTGTAGCAAGAGACAACATACTCTGCCCAAGAAAAATTTGCAGATATGGTCGTCGGTATAGGCGACGATATAAGCATCGGTATCCCGAGGCACATACTGATGCTTATACTGACCATTTTGCCCAAGGGCATACCATGGCTTATATCGTCGCTTATACCGTCGCTTATACCGACGCATATACTGACGCTCATACCGATGCATATACCGACGCTTGTACCGGCGCTTTGGTTTCGACGGCTACACTGACCCTTACACCGACGTCGTGCCAAAATCGCGCCCGTTCATTTTCCTCGGTAGAAGCCTCGGTATACGCCTAATATGTTGTAGTGTGTAGGTACAAAACGAAATTCAACAACCAAATATACTTGAGAAATGCAAAAAACTGAGATGAATATTAATGACTGAGTTGATTATACAATCAAATAATAAAAGATACATGCATCTCTCTTCTCTTGTGGCCTTAAATGATCTTACTAGTTTTACGTTAGTAGTATTTTCTCTTTTTATTACAACAACATTGACTAATCTTACTTTGTGGTTCCTTGAACATAATATTTTCTTTAACTAGCTCTAATCATATTCGGGTAACTTGCATGCCTGTATAATGGACCTTTTTATATTATTTCATCAGAAGTACAAGAAATCCCATCTAGAAACTGTACTTATATACACACAAACACACACATACATACATGCATGCATACATACATACATACATACATACATACATACATATATGCATACATACATACATACACACTACAACATATCGAGGGAATACCGACGCTCACTGTATCGACGAGTAGCTGTTGGCGTCGGTATACCCCTCGGACAATTTGGGAAAGCCGCTTTGCCTCGAAAACACAGCGTCGGTATATGCGTCGATACTTTGCTGGAACTACCGAGGCTTATACCGACGCTCTCTTTTTAACCGGGCCCGAACCCGAAATTCATCATTCTGAGCGTTTTGAATGTAAATCTTCTCCTTTCGGGTTTGCGCGCACCAACAGCACATCTCTGTTTGTCATCTTCTCTCTCTCCCTCTCTCCCTCCCTTCCCTCTCTCTCTCTCCCTCTCTCTCTCTCTCCCTCCCTCTCTCTCACTATCTCTCTCTCTCTCTCTCTCTCTCTCTCTCTCTCTCTCTCTCTCTCTCTCTCTCTCTCTCTCTCTCTCTCTCTCTCCCCCTCCCTCCCTCCCTCTCTCTCTCTCACTCTCTCTCCCTCTGTCTCCCTCTTTCTCTCTCCCTCTCTATCTCTCTCTCTTTAAACAGACCTCTATCTTTATATATTTGAAGTTTTGGTAAGTAGTTCGCACATATTGTAGCACTCTTTTTTCTTTTTATATGTTTTTTCTTTACTAATATGTTCTTTGTTTCCTTTTGCAACAGATTATGCCATCAAATCTTTGGAAATTCAACGAAGAAGAACTTCAAGTGGATTTTGACGACTGTGATTCAAACAATTCTCTCTCTCTCTCTCTCTCTCTCTCTCTCTCTCTCTCTCTCTCTCTCTCTTTCCCTCTCCTTCCCTCTCTCTCTCTCTAAACACACCTCTATTTTTATAGATCTGACGCTTTGGTAAATAGATCGCACATATTGTATCACTCTATTTTCTTTCTTTATGTTTTTGCTTTTCTAAGATGTTCTCTCTTTAGTTTTGCAAGAGATTTTTGACACCAAATCTTTGGAAATTCAACGAAGGAGAACTTCAAGTGGATTTTGACAACCTTGATTCAAAAATTACATCAATGTAAGTAAGACATATATCACTCTTTTATCTTTCTTTATATTTTTGTTTTCTAATATCTTCCCTCTTTATTTTTCTTTTCGAGAGAGAGAGAGAGGGATATGCATATGCATACATGCATGCAT
Organism: Ceratopteris richardii; assembly: GCA_020310875.1. Lineage (NCBI taxonomy): Eukaryota > Viridiplantae > Streptophyta > Polypodiopsida > Polypodiales > Pteridaceae > Ceratopteris > Ceratopteris richardii. Next base: position 167,967,783 of record CM035422.1, read on the forward strand.
GCATATGCATACATGCATGCATGCATGCATGCATATGCATGCATGCATGCATGAGGGGTATGCATATGCATACGTGCATGCATATGCATACATACATGCATGCATATGCATACATACATTCATGCATATGCATACATACATGCATGCATATGCATACATGCATGCATGCATATGCATACATACATGCATGCATGCATGCATATGCATACATGCATGCATGCATATGCATACATGCATGCATGCATATGCATACATGCATGCATATGCATACATGAATTTTTATATTTTTGTTTTCTAATATCTTTCTTTATTTTTTGTTTTCTTTCTTTATATTTTTGTTTTCTAATATCTTATCTCTTTATTTTTGTTTGAAAGAGAGAGAGAGGGATATGCATATGCATACATGCATGCATATGCATACATGCATGCATATGCATACATACATGCATGCGTATGCATACATACATGCATACATGCATGCATATGTATACATGCATGCATATGCATACATGCATGCATGCATATGCATACATGCATGCATGCATGCATGCATATGCATACATACATGAATGCATATGCATACATGCATGCATGCATATGCATACATACATGAATGCATATGCATACATGCATGCATATGCATGCATGCGTGCATGAGGGATATGCATATGCATACATGCATGCATATGCATACATGCATGCATATGCATACAATGCATATGCATACATGAATGCATATGCATACATGCATATGCATGAATATGCATGCATGCATGCATGCATGCATGCATATGCATACATACATGTGTGCATATGCATACATACAGGCATGCATATGCATATATGCTTATGCATATGCATACATGCATGCATATGCATACATGCATATGCATACATGCATATGCATACATGCATATGCCTACATGCATATGCCTACATGCATATGCATACATGCATACATGCATATGCCTACATGCATATGCATACATACATGAATGCATATGCATACATGCATGCATATGCATACATGAATGCATATGCATACATGCATGCATATGCATGCATATGCATGCATGCATGCATGAGGGATATGCATATGCATACATGCATGCATATGCATACATACATGCATGCATATGCATACATGCATGCATATGCATACATGCATGCATATGCATACATGCATGCATATGCATACATGCTTATGCATATGCATACATACATGCATATGCATACATGCATGCATATGCATACGTGCTTAAGCATGCATATGCATATGCTTACATGCATGCATACATACATACATACATACATGCTTAAGCATGCATATGCATATGCATATGCTTACATGCATGCATAGATACATGGTTACATGCTTACATACATGCATGCATATGCATACATACATGCATGCATATGCATACATGCTTAAGCATGCATATGCATATGCTTACATGCATGCATACATACATGCTTACATGCTTACATGCTTACATACATGCATGCATATGCATACATGCTTAAGCATGCATATGCATATGCTTACATGCGCTACCAATTTGTAAGTATGATGTTAATTATTGAAGTTGTTTGTGTTAAGTATAATATGTGTATTCATCTAACATTTTGCATATTTACTATAGGAGTTGGGAGTGGGTCGTCCTCCAACGCGAACTGAAGAATCATATGGATATCGACATGGATTGACTGCACTGTTACAAGACTTAGAGAGATACGGTGCAATTGTCTCATGGGAGAATATTCTTGATTAGGTAAAGTTATAACTTGGTTTCGTGTTTTTAGTCGTTGTTTATAAATATCATGTTAATTGGTCTTATTTTATACATATGTTTTGTTGCAGGATTGTAGGTGTAAATATTTTGATCAATGCCACAATTTTGTATCACACTCACATACGACAATGATGAACCATAATTTTGTATTCGATTCCTATATGGAAGTGTTTTGTCACATTGCCACAATTTTGTATTACACTCCTATGTGGCAATGATGTACCATAATTTTGTATTCGATTCCTATATGGAAGTGCTTTGCCACACTTTTGTACATTTTTCATTTATGGAATATACGACTTTCTGTACATGAATCATTGTTCATTTTTGCTCATATAATTTGATGTTTTGGTTGCCAGTAGAGTACATAACACATGTACTCAGTTGGGCAGAGTGTATTGTCTTTTGCTAAACAACATCATGCTATAGCAAAAGACAACACACTCTGCCCAAAAAAATTTGTGCAAGTATGGTCGTCGGTATACGCATCGGTAGCTCCAGTATGTTCATCGGTATATGCGCCGGTACACCCAACGCGGACGTCGATATAGACGTCGATATAGACGTCGGTATGTGCGTCGGAAATACCTACGCTTATACCGACGCCTATACTGACGCTTTCTTTCCGATGCCTATACCGACTATAACACCGATGTCGTGAAGAAATCACGCCCGTTCATTTGCCTCGGTAGCACCCTCGGTATACCCTCGATATGTTGTAGTGACATACATATATACATACATACATACATACATACATACATACATACATACATACATACATACATACATGCATGCATGCATACATACATACATACATACATGCATCCATACATACATAAATACAAACATACATACATATGTATATACATACACATATACATACATACATACATACATACATAAATACCCTAACCCTAAAACATGTATATGTGTGTATGTGTGTATGTATATGTGATGTGTGTGTATGTGTATGTGTATGTGCATGTATGCATGTGTGTGTATACATATGTGAGTGTGTATACATATGTGAGTGTGTATATATATATGTGTGTGTGTATGTAATATGCATGTGTGTATGTATGTATGTGTGTGTGTACATGCATATGTGTGTGTATGTATGTATGCATATGCATGTGTGTATGCACATATGTGTGTGTATACATATGTGAGTGTGTATGTATGTATGTGTGTGTGTGCATGCAAATATGTGTGTATGTATGTATGCATATGCATGTGTGTATGTATACATGTGTGTGTGTACATGTGTGTATGTATATGTGTGTATACATGTATGTATGTATGTGAGTATGAGAATGAATATGTGTGTGTATGTATATACATGTGTGTATCTAATATGCATGTGTGTATGTAATATGCATGTTTGTATGTAATATGCATGTATGTATGTATATGTGTGTATGCATGTGAGTATGTAATATGTATGTGTATGTATATGCATGTGTGTATGTAATATGTATGTGAGTATGTATGTAATATGCATGTGTGTATGTAATATGTATGTGAGTATGTGTATGCATATGTGTGTGTATGTATGTATGCATCTCTCTATATCTCATTCTCTTTCTATTTCATCTCTCTCTCTCTCTTTCACTCTCTTTATCTTTCTCTTTCATCTCTCTCTCTTTCTCTCTCTCTCTCTCCCTCTTTATGTTTCTCTAGATCTCTCTCTTTCTTTCATCTCTCTCTCTATCTCACCCTATATCAATCGAAAACAAAACAATCACTTACATTGATGTAATTGTTTGGAGCGTTGTCATCAAGGTCCACTTAATGTTGCCCTTGGTCGAATTCCAAAGATTTGATGCCAAAAAGCTCCTGCAAAACGAAAGAGAAGAGAAATTAGAAAAGGGAAAACACAAAGAAAGAGAAAGGGTGCTATAGTATGTGCAATTCTTACCAAAATTTCAGATCTAGAGAAATAGAGATGTAGAGAAAGAGAGAGAGAGAGAGAAAGAGAGAAAGAGAGAGAAAGAGAGAGATGTGTATACACAATAGGTTCAGAATGTAGTTCGCACGCAAACTCGACAGTAGCAAACTTTGATTCAAAATGCAAGCAGATGTCGAATTTTTGCTCTCGGGCCCGGTTAAAAGTTGCCTCGGTATGAGCGTCGGTATAAGCGTTGGTATAAGCGTTGGTATAAGTGTCGATATAAGCATCGGTAACTTACAATAAAATACCGATGCCTATACCGGCGCTCATACGAACGCCGTGTATATCGACGATTAAATGACCGTCGGTATTGCATCCGTAGTTTTTCAAGCTTTTTCAATGATCATACCGACGCCAAGGGCTGACCGTCTGTATGGGCAACATCGGTATGTCCCTCATATATTTTAGTGACATAAACATTAGAGTGAGTGTGTGCATACATGTGTATATGCTCTGTATGATATTCATGTACATATGAAAATGTGGATTGAGTGTGAATGATATGATTATTTATTTGTTACCGTTTTAATATTCATGTGCATGTCCTTGCAATTGTTATGTATGTCTATGATTTTATAAATGTATGTGTAGTGTTGTGTGTGCATGATCGTGTACGTATGTACGTATGTACTTCCTGTTTATGTATGCATCCACATGAGTGCAAGTACATATTAAGATTCGAGGTGTTTGAACCACGATACGTATATAGTTTGTTTATGTGTATGTGTGTTCAGGTATACGTGCATATGAATCACCCATATTTCATATTTTACAACAATATTAACATATACTGAGAAGATGTTATATCAAATGATGCTATCTATGTCATTGCATCGCTTCTTCCACCCGATACAACAATTCTGGAGAGGGGCCACTTAATACCAAACGTCTCATTGTTTAAGGATATTGCACAATAGAAATTACTTCACAGCCAGAGCTTGCTCAAAAGTTTATTTATCATGCTTCTACAATGTGAAAGTTTATCTCTTTTGCACGTTTTTCTGGCGTACATATTATACCTCAGATTGATACTCCTGGAGGCGAATAAGTATGTGTGCGTTGATCTATGTATGTAAAATCATGGTAACGTGTGTTAATGGGTACATAAAGATAAAATGAAGGCTACGTGGGGTGATGTTTTTTTTTTTGGGATCCTCGTGCAGGTAAGCTCGGTGGGGGGAAGCTGCTAATTCCATAAGGATCTGCAGGATTATGACCATGAGTGACGGAATTCATTGTTGCAGCTGCAGGCTATGAATTAATGTGAATGGAAACTACCACGGAGTGGAGGAAGATATTTAGTCCTTGCAAACCATGACCTCTAGTTAAAGTAGCTCCTGAAACCTGAGGTTACTACTTTTCCTCTCATCCAATTGAATGAAAATATGTTTGTTTTAATGCTCCATACAAGCTGTAGTTTTTCTTCAGTACTGCTCTGCTAAATCCTATCTCCATCCGTTACTCTTGACCGTATCTCTTTTGTACAAAACTATTTGTTATAGAGGCTTTTTTACAACTTTATTTCAAGGGAATGCTCATTTTGTTATGAACGAGCATTTCCTGCCTTTAAATATATTGTGCTTTGTGTAATGGTTTAGAAAATTGTATCACATTGTTGCATTTTTCAAAGTTTAAGCAGCAAATTCTTTCTGCAAGGAAAAATTGCAAAAACCCATTGCATCATCTGAAACGACTTCTACTTTGAAGAAGATCTCTTGACATGTATTTCATCTGGTAACTCTAGTTTACATTCCTGTGCATTTTTATGTACATGATTGTAAGAATGGACACAAGCATGACCATTGACCTCTGACAAGATGCGTTAGCTGGGATGGGATTATGATGTCTTCCTTGAAAAGCTAATAGGTTTTATCATTCTCGGAAATTGACTTGAAAACTTGCTTTTTTATGTAAAGAATTCTTCCTTCATAGTTTCTTATGCTCTGTTGGACATGAAAAATTTGCATAGTCGCAGCATACTTGCTTAATACGTCAAACAAGTATGAAACTTCATTTGAAACTTAATGTGTATGTATACATAATGTTTATGCACCATGCCTTTAGTAGTTTTCTGTAACATATTCAAGAAGTGCCTATGTAAATCGAGTAGTTAATGTTCGTGTTCCAAAGAGTGGGTGTTTGTCCAGCCGTGCTGAATTTCTTTGCTTTCATCTTAACAAAAAGTGAAAATTAGGGAGTGTAAGCTGTTGTAAGTTGAGATTATGATGTTCTTGCTTCTTTGTTAAATCACTGATTGAGCATCCAAACAGGATATTTTGTTAGATAAGGAAATGGGTGTGTGCTTTTCGGCATCTTGCTATGTGAACAGAATCTCTTGTCTTGCTTTGCTGACATAAATATTCCATCTGAGCACAAACTTTGTTGTGAGCAGATAAGGATTCAAGACCTTAAAGCTCAGTTATTTGTTGCACAAACTGTTGAATTTCAGTTCTGTCTCGATTTAAGAAGTTTGGTTAAACGTGTCTAACCTTGCTGAAAATTCAAGTGACTGAGCCAAACCATTGTGAAGAATCATCATAGGACTATTTTCCAGGTAGTCTCATAGAATTTAAGATTCAAATACTCAGTGAAGGAATTGGTGAGTAACAGTAGATAGTGAAGTAAGGAAGAAAGGAAACTAAAGCCCTTGAGGAACTCTGCGTAGGTTTTTCCTATAACTTTTCAAAAAGAAACTTTAGGGAGATATTCTTCGAAAGAAAAGTGTGCAAAGAAAGACAATGTGAGCCAGTTTTTAAATGCAAGAAAGGAAAACTAATGTAAGAAATGAGAAAAGAAAAGTAAGAAAGAGCCGAATTTTTTGAAGCGTTAGATTTGATTTAGAATCTTAAGAAGACCTTATTAAATTGAAAGGTACAATTGAAGTAAAAAAAAAACGACTTTGTATATCTTAAAACATTTAGAAAGAGTGAAGGAACATATTACTGTTAAGAAGAAGAGAGGAAAGTTAAAGTCAAAAGGTCAAACGAAATGCTTCTATCATCAACTATCACTTGATTAGACTCAAGATTGTTTCCCTTGCAAAGTGAAAAATGGGGAATATTTCACCAAGAGAATCCAACCTATGAAAATGTAAATGTGATGACTATAATGCTACTAGTAGAAGATCTCAAGGATCTTTGAGATAGACATGTGAGTTCGTATGCCACCTAAAGTCAAAATGCAACCTCAGCAAACTCAAGAAGTAAATAAAGATGCCAAGTTTATCTCAACATACCTACTACCCTCTAAGACTAGACTAAGCCTGTCAAAGAGAGACTAGTCTAAGTCAAGAGATTCGTACTTCACAAATATATCACTCTTCACAATCAAGAAGTACATTTCAAACCTAAACTCTCAAAAATTGACCATAATTCTGCTCCTTCAAAGATATTTCTAACTCCACCTCGATATCACTTTCCTCCTTCCTTTCGAAGAACCCCATGAGATACTCGGTGAAACTAATGTTTTTGTCAAATTTTGAAGCTCAAGTCCACTATCCATTATCAAGCATCGATTGATGACTCAAGCAATGTGCGTAAAATTTAAATGGAATGTGCATGTATGCTACTTTAGAAGGTAGATTTGAAAAGACGGCGAGAACTCACTAAAGGAAATTAAATAGTGATAAGGAGAAGTCAAATCATATGGATCTATGCATATAAATGATTTTGATGATCTTTAAACTTAAATCAATTATGCAATGAATATTGATGAATGCGTGTATGTTTGTACTTTTGTGTGAATGGTTGCTTATGGAGATGATTCATATGAGTTAATTTGCCATCATTGATAGATAGATCTTCTTCTCATCACTTCTGGGGCATTGACGATTTGAATGTTGGTATACACCATTAATTGATATCTCCTATTGCATTGACTTGTACGTACAAGAGTGTTAGTATGCGTGAAAGCATCAAGTATGTGATTGCATTATGTGTGTATGCGCATGATATTGCGTGCTTTTGTATATGTGTTCCAGGAAGTGTTTATGCATGTGAATTATGTGTGCACATGTGTATTATCATGTGCATTTGTGAATAATTGATGTGTTTTATGAATCCACATTGAGTATGTGCATGTGTTAGCATTGAGCGCGAATATAATGAGAATGTGAGTGTGGCATGTACATTTGCATGTATGTGTGTCTCGTCTATGTATACCTGTATGCATGAGTGTGTGTAAGCAAAGGTGTATAAATCCATGTGTGTATATACTTGTGTCTATGATCAAGATTGTGTGTGCATATGTGTGTGTATGTATGTGTATGTGTAATTACTTGTGTGTAATAAAATATTTTGGAAAACGTGTAGATACATATATTATATTTATATATAATCTCGTATAGAAATACGAGAAAGCCCACGTGGAGGATATTGGTTTTTAAATATTTTGGCGGATCCTCAACAGGGGATGAGTTTCATGTGAAGGGAATGGCAAAGAAGATCAAGGAGAATGCAATGCATTTGAGGGAGATCCCGACAGTTTGCGCTCTCGTATATATTCTTTTGTATGCATAGTTGCACAATAGACTCTATTTGATCGATGATCTCTTATTATTGTAGCATTTGAACTGAGATGAAAAATTTATTCTAGTGGTGAAAATAAAAATGATGAGATGTGTGATTGCGTGGGTTGCAATGAACACTTATAGATTGTTTCAAATGGATGTTAAGAATGCATTCATGAATGGAAAATTGTATGAGGAATTCTATATGCAACAACCAAAAGGTTAAGTGCATTTAAAATATTGTGCGTATGTATGCAAGCTAAAGAAAGTGCTTTATGCATTGAGACAAGCACCGAGAGCATGATTTGAACAACTTTTGAATATATACAATCAAAGGTTGATTATTTACTATTTTTATGGAATCAAGGAAATGAAATGATTCTATTAGTGATTTATGTTGATGATTTGAGCATTACAAGAAATAATGAAAAAATGATTGTAGATTAGGAAAAAAACTAAAATCTGAACTGTTGATGCCAAATTTGGGAGAACTAAAATACTTTTTGGGAATCCAAGTAATATTAATGCAAGAAGAAATTTGAATCATACAATTCACTATATGATGAGAATGCATAAGAGATATGGTATGAGTGCTTGAAAACCTCCATATACCGTTGGATGCTAATGCTAAGCTTATGGATAATGGGAAATACTTGCATTATGCAAATGTGTATAGGAAGATGATTGGAAGTTTGATTTATGTAACAAAGAAAAGATGACTTTTGTAGTTGGTTTGGTGAGTCTATTTATGGATGAACCATGTAAAGTGCACTTGGATGAAGTGAGATATGTAAAAGGAACATGCAAAGTTCGATTAGTTTATGAGATAAAAACTTAGCCATGTATATATGCATACATACATGTAGATTGGGCAAGAAATGTCATGGATCAAAGTTAAACTAGTGGATTTTTATATTGACTTGGAAGTGCAACCATTTTATGGAATAGTAACAAGTAACCAACTATCGCTTTGTCAAGTACCGAAACTCAATACAGAGGCATTACTCAAGCCGTTTATATAGCAATATGGATTAAGGACCTAGTTGAAGACATGGGAGTCTACATCGATGGAAAGGTGATCATCTATTGTGACAATGCGAGCACCATTACGCTATCAAAGAATCCAGTTTATCATGCAAGATCAAAGCATATCGAACTTTACTATCACTTTGTTTGTGAGAGGGCCATTGAAGGAGAAGTGGAGCTTATTCATATCAACAGTTGAGAATAAGTGGCGGATATCTTCACCAAAGCTCTTCCCAAAAAAAAGTTCATCTACTTCAGAGAAGCTTTAGGAGTTAGAAAGGTTTAGTTTATATCTAGATGTTATTTCATGTTGATTTCATCTTGTATTGTATTTATTTATTTTTTTAAAATTCAAGCTCATTCCGAACTTGAGGGGGAAATTTGATGACATGGCAATAGTTCTTTTCAAAACTAATTGAATCAAAAAGTGGTGATCACTCGGTGGGCCTTATTTGGAATTCCTCTTTTGTCTCTCACTGGCATCTTCTCCATCTTTGTGGGTATCTACGTGCCATAGCTATGCACTTCTTCGTGCGTGTGTGTATGTGTGTATTGACTCATGTATGTAAACATATAGATAATATATTATAGACAATGGGTATCTAAATATAAAAGCTACGTGGGCTATCGTTTTTACTTTCTTTTTGGGGATCCGCATGCAGGTAAGCTCGATGGGGGCAAGCTGCTAATTTCATAAGAATCTCCACAAGAAAAGTAGTGGATTACTCTCAAATATTTTGTGAAGGCTCATGCACTTCTATGCAGTATAAGGAACATTAACTAAAGGGGAAAATATGCTACGAAGAAAAGGGAGGAATATGTGTTCAAGACGATATGGAGGATATACCTGAGGAAAGTACACAGAAGGAGAGATCTGTGCTAATAAACAAGTGTATCTTACTTATAATAGTGCTCGATATTAGAAGTGAGAAAAAGAAAAGGGAGGGATCTAGTTTTTTTCACAGCTTTGGGCAGTTGAACAACAAAAACGAATGCTGCAGAAACTGGATGGTATTAGAGAGAAGGACTAGGACAATGGGGCAACGGAATTCATTGCTACAGTTGTATGCTATGAGTTAATGTGAAGGGACGCTCCCATAGAGGAATGGATGAACATTCATGAGCTTTAGGTGAAGTAGCTGCTGATCCTGAGGTTACTGTTCTTTTGTTTTTGTCTCATTCAATTGAACGAAAATATGTTTCTTTTTAATGCCGCCAACAAGATGTAGCTTTTCTTCACTGATGCTTCCTTAAATCTATCCGCTATCCATTGTACTTAAATATTTCTCTTTTCTACGAAACTACTGTTTATAGGGGCGTTGTTTTTACAACTTTATTTCGTTCACAGTTTAGGGACTGTTTCTTTTATATTAAAGGAGTATTCTATGCCTTTGATTCTAGCTGTCTTTGTCTAATGATCATAGAAAATTTGTATCACACTGCTACACTTTTGAAAGTTTCAACTAACAAATCCTTTTCCCAAAAAGAAAAAGAAAAAAAAAAACGTGAGTGCATTATCTTAAGCGACTTCGTCTTTTGCTTTGAAGGTGACTTGACATATGTTTCATGTGGCAATTTCAGTATACATTCCTATGCATGTCGGTTAACATGAGTGCAAGAATAGATACAAACATGACCTCTGACAAGATGCGTTTGCTGGAATGGGATTATGAACTCTTTCTAGAAAAGCTAAAAGGTTTTGGAGTTTTGCGAAATGGACTTGAAAAGCTTAATACATCAAAGAAGTCTGAAACTTCCTTTAAGGCTTAATGTGACTTTGTAAATAATTTCTGTGCACCATGGTCTTAGTAGTTCCCTACAACATGTTGGTGAACTGCCTATATCAATGGAGTGGTTAATCTTTGTGTCGCAAGGAGTGGGTATTTGTTGTCCAGGTCTGCATAATTGCTTTTCTCTTATCTTCAGCAAAAGGTTAAAATAAGGGAGTGTAACCTGCTAGGAACTGAGATTATGATGTCTCCACGTCGACTTGCTTCTTCGTTTCATCACTGATTGAGCAGCCGAATGGGCTTCTGGTAAAGAGGGTAATGCATGTGTGTTGTTTTTTCTGCTCCTATATGCTGGAGTTAAAAGAACTGAACAATTGTGCATAAATATTTCGCTGGAAGTCGATGAAGCACTGAAATTCTTATTCGATCTTTTGGAATTGATTCGCTTGAGTTGCAAAGTAGAGCGAACCCTGTTGTTCTCAGATAAGACTTGCAGACCTGACAGCTTAATGATGAGTTGCACGACCTGTTCAATTTCAGTTGTGACTCGATTTAGGAAGTTTTTTTTTTGGTAAGAGTACAATGAATTGAAAAGACACACACCCGATCTTGTAACGTAGAGACACCCATCTTGGGGAACTCTGAGGCATCCAGCCCTACACGGGACTTGAACTCGATTTAGGAAGTTTCATTAAAGTCTGAAATAACTACACGGGACTTGAACTCGATTTAGGAAGTTTCATTAAAGTCTGAAATAACTGAAACTTAGCCAACGTGCTGAAAGTTCAGGTTATCGAGCCAAAACATTGTGAATAATCATCACGGGAATATTTTCGCTATAGTGTCATCGAGCTTGAGATTCAAACACTCAGTGAAGGAATTGGTGAGTAAATGCACAGAGTGAATTAAGAAAGAAAGGAGAGTGAAGCCGTTGAGGAAATCTTGGCGGGTATTTCCACGAGGTGAAGTGTTTTTTGGAAACTCCTTAGAAAGAAACTTTGAGGGTATATTTTTGGAAGAAGATTGCGCAAAGAAAGAAAGAATCAGCCAGGATTTAAAGATAAGAAAGAAAAAAAAATAGTGTAAAAAGTGAATAAAGAAAATTAAGAAGGAGAATACTTGTGTCAAGCCTTTCTGTTGCTTTCGATTAATCTTTAGAAGAACTTGTTTGAATCGAAAGGTTCAGTTGAAGATCTTAAAAGCAACTTTGTGGATCCAGAAACATACGCGAGAGAGAGAGAGAGAGAGAGAGAGAGAGAGAGAGAGAGAGAGATTCATTACAATACCTAGATGTCAAACATATTTCGTAAGTTTTGGCATAAAAGAATGTATATATGTAATCATTTAGAGCACATGTAATGAAAACGTTTTTAAGACACCTCGCTCAGGTTCCATTTTATCTAGGCGTGTACAACATTGATACTATCTCCACAGTATCGGAAAGCTCACATAGTATTGGTATTATAAAATTTTCTTACTATTGCATTGCCTCTTCTATTATATCCATTTAAGTCCCCCTACTTAGAAGGGAGAAAGTGCTAATCATGAAAGAAAATATTATGAGTAAAGCCGAGAAATCCACAATTTTCCGTCCCATCTTGGTATTCAGCAAAGATCCGAATGGATATTATATGTTAACAATATAGGATCCAGGAATTAAAAAGATATTATATTATTGGATACTCACGTATGTGAGCGGCAATCCACGTTGTAGTGGTAAGTATTTCGGGCCTTATATTGTGAAGTCCAAGGTTCAAAACTTCCAGTACAACCTAGCTTGACATATAAATCACAAAAAAGTGAAGAATAAACGAGATCCTAAGACATATGTATAGTTCGTTTAATCTTTCGAGCATAAAAATAAGCACATAACTGAACTTTAAAAAAGAATGAGAAAATTGGAAATATGTGATTTAGTGATACAACACTTCGACTCTGAACGAGAATGTAACATGTTCTTCCACATCATCTGTACAAAACAACGAGGTCCAACAAGCGTGGCTCACTGGTTTGGACCCTGAATTGTTTGGAAGACGTCTGTAATTCGACGTCTGTTAGGACATACCCAAAAGATCTATTAGATGGTGGATGCCTCTACTTATTAGGTTGGGTCTGTATGTTTTTACAATTCATTGTCCTTATAAAAAGGAGTGTGTTTCTTGACAATTGATTATAAGCTCAAAAAAAAGATGGATGCCTCTACTTTACCAGGTTTAGGTTGGCTGTGTGTGTTTCACCAATTCATTAAACCTCAAAAAGAAAAAAAGGAAAAGGGATGTGTTTCTTTCCAATTCATTGTAAGGTCAAAAGAAACGCAAAAAACTGAAGGAAAGATTGATGAACGTTGATGCATTGATTACAGCGCAAAACTGTGTTTAGCTTTCTTTGTTGGAGTGGATTCATTTACTTAATGTTTAGTTAAAAGTGCTATTTAGATTCATGCCAGAAATCCAAGTACATAGACAGCTTAATGAAGTCGCGATGGAAAGAACCATCGATTATTAGAATGGCTTTGCATAGTAGTGATAAGTAAAGAGGTCAAGTATGAGGTTGAAGTGGGTGATAGGCAGCCAGCATGAGGAAGTGGTGTGTGACCAATACGAATGAAGCACGGCTGTATGGATGAGCTCAGCAGTATCGGTAGCAGTAACAGTGGCGCCGGACATGGTGCACATGACAAGCTCCAGCGGCGGCGTGCTCTACTGCTGTGCATTGATAGGCGCAGCTCTTACTGTTTACGCACACCCCGCTGAAAGTCTTGCTCTTGTAGCCGCACAGCCCTTCTGGCACCATCACATCCTTTTCTTCGTCTAGACTGTTCTTCGACAAGTCGTAGACGCCCGTTTTGTCATTGCTTGCTGAACCCGTTTTGTCATTGCTTGCTGAACAAACAATAGTAACATGTAAATCCTATTAGAAATTTAGAATCCGTCGTTCATCGGTATCCCTACTTTTTATGTACAAAAGCGATGAAGTTTTCTGTGTTGGAAAAAAAAAAAAAAAAAAAGTTACAACATATTGCTTTTATGTGCGTGTGCGTGTGTGCGTGTTTTCTTGTTATATGACTAAAAGAACCTTCCGGGTCTTCTCGAGCGGCCCGCAAAACAGATGGCATCGACATCAAGACCACGACCAAGAGCAAAAGCATGGTGCAGTGGAAGATGGGCGCCATTGAAGAGAAAGCTCTGAATTAAGTTGCAAACAATAAGGGCGATTGGTAATCACTTGCTAACGAATCAATCGTCCCGACTCCTTGCCATTCCAGTTGTGATGTTCGTTTAAATAGATTGGGAGAGTGCATCCGCTCCGAGGTCCTCAGTCGACCCTGAACACGTGTCTCTGTCTCGTTTCTGTTTCGGATGCTTGAAACAGATGGATCGCATTGCCGATGGTGGCCACAGAAAAGTTTTATGCTCCCTTTCATCTTTTCCAAAAGTATGCGCACCGATAAATCCGTACACGAATCCAGAATCTTGAGAAGAGATTTTGTGAGCTTTAAGCGACGAGTCGTGAATCACGATTCGTGCGAACAGCGTGTGCGCTATGAGTGAGAGCCATAGTGGCGATCACAAGCTTTCTATCAGTCTCTTATTTTTGCCGGCGCAGTTATCGAAAGAAGTGACAGGAACTCTTGATTACAAGCACCGACAAGCTGAACAGAGTCGCTCAGAACTATCGACAGGCAGAACAGAAGCGCTCACAATCTCTAACATTTCTAGGCTTTTCTTTCTATTTTCTAAGATCTACGATGGTCTTACGTAACAACTGATCAATTTGTTTTGTCTTAGTACGTTATCACGTATAGAATGATGAGGAATGGCCTAAGAACTCGCAGCTGCGGACTAATTTTACATTGCAAGGTTAAATTGAAAGAGGTGGACTCTGCAGCTTGCAACATATGTGGTGAGCTTCCAGACGTTGAGCATCTTTTTATGGATGCTGAATGTCCTAGAAACTCGCAGCTAGGGACCACTTTCATATTGGAAGGTGAAATCGAAAGTGCTCGACTCTCTAATATATGTGATGAGCTTGTAGACCTTCAAAAGTACAGAAGTTTTGTATTCAATTCTTCACAAGGCCTTCTGCAATATTATTTCACCTCATGTGCAGGGATACAAGGAGATTATGCTAGAAAGCTGTTACAGACTTGAATTCCCTCTGTGAAACCTCTGGAGAAGTGAGATTGTATGGGCCATTTGAATGATAAGGAACAATGTTGTATTTAAGAGAACAAATGCTAACTGTATTCTTTGTCAGCACTCTCTCAGAACAGTCAACTCAGAGTTGTTTCTCAATGTGTACTTCACCATTTTCCATGATTCAAAGTTTTCTGGAATCATCATATTGTCTAGTATATGCCTACAAAATATCATAAGCATTGGATTCTTAAATAAAGAGATATTTCCATTTTTTTGCTCACGGGTCTAAGTACTGCTACAACCCATGAAAATCAGGATGGTCCTATGACTTGCTAAGTTCTTTTCTCTTTGTGTGGTTCATCTTTTTTTATCAAGTGACTCATGATTGCTAGCTTATTAAGTGTACAAGAATTCTCCAAAAGCAATTAAGTTAATTGTTGCTATGGGCAGAGAATCCTTCAATACTTTGGACAGGTGTATGAACATAAATAGCAAGTTTTTGGCTCTTGAATCTACTTCAACTTATCAGTTTTGATTCATCTTTTTGAGAGTTATCTTCCACAATACATAGAGTGTCTAATAAATCCTTTGGCAAGCTAAAGGGGCCCACCACATATCTCTTAACTTCATTTGGCTAGTGTAGTGCAAAGTTTTTGTAGCAGCACTTCATCTTCATCAACTACAAATCCATCTCTTCACAAGGTGGTCGAGTACTTTGCCTAGAGTTCACACCATGTGTAGCAACCAAGCCTCCTCATCATCACCTCTTGAATCTTCATATAAGCCTTGTGAATCCATTTTGAGGTTTAAGGCAAGATAGTAAGTTACTGAAAGAGCAAGTAAAACTGATCAATGACAAGACTCTACTTACTTATTTAGCTCTATGACCATCTCCTCAAGGCTTAGCTCTTTGGAAATGGCCCTTGATAATGTTTGAATTATCAAAGTATCATCCTTTATGCCTTGCAATGCTCTCCAAGCTATCAGCTTTATATCCTCTACAACCTCTTCAATGGAGAGATCAATTTTGTTTCCCTTTCCCTTTACATCCACCAGAGGATCTATTTTTGCCGTCTTTTGTTTCTCGCCTTTCACCTCTTTGTTCTCCCATATGTGTGTTTTATCCTAGAGATCCTAGATTTCCCCTATTTTGAAGGTGAGTTGGAACCATGGGTCAAATTTACGGAATGCATCTGACTTCACATTTTCATCCACTACTATTCCTACCTTTATCAAGCACCGCTTTCGCAAATTTGGATGGATCCTTCCACCATCTTCCCTTACGACATCAACATACTCCTGGTGGAAGAATCGGATATGCTCAATGGACGCCAATTTATGCCTATAGTCATTGTCATTGTTGTAGTTCAAGCTAGGAGTTTGGCCTCCTCTATAGTTAAACCAACATAGATTTAGACTCTGCATACGTGAATAAGTATGTAGTTGGATGCTCTTTTACAAGCTCTCTTCAGACCTCTACAAAGTGTGATCCTCCAATAACATAATATGTATAGTCCTTAAACAAATCTTCATTGAATTTCTCCACCGAACCACATTGATTTGGATTGACCATTACCAAGAATGGTACAATGATTGCATGTGGGTTTATCTTCATCTTCTTCTTAAGATTTTGTACATGCAGATTATGTGGCTCCCTTATCTCAAGAGGCCACCTTCCTCTAAGTGGTTCTATTGGGGGGTCTATTGATTATAGTAATGGGGAGGTAGAAAAGTTGCTCCTTCTTCATGAGCTTCTTCTTGAAAATCTCCTCCCTTATCCTATTCTTTTTTGAAAGCAATATCCCATATGTGAGCTCTCCTCGAGGGGCAAGTATATCATCCTGAGAGTTTGAGCTTTCTGTTGATTCCACATCAGTTGGCTTGGTCTTCTTCTAGGCATTCTTCTGTATGGGTTGCTTGCCCTTTGACTTTATAGGTGTTGTCTTCCTCTACTGGATTGGCATGATATTCCCTTGTATCCATGTCAAGAGATCCACAATCCAATTGTACGATTCCATGCAAATCTGAGCGAGCCTCTCTCGAACACAACATTCCAGACATAACAGCTCCATGTTGCAAATTGTATTCCTCAATCCTTTTGAATTCTCCACTAGGAAAAGGAGGTTATCTGAGTCCTTGTCTTAGTATTCCACCTTAAACACAAGGCCATATTTAGAAACTTGTATGGTGGTAATCTTTCCCCTCCCATAAAGGCCAACAGATACAAGTATGGTGGCATTTTTGTTGTCTATGTACTAAACGCACTCCAGATTTGTCATGTCTTTAAGTGGTCTATCTTTCCTAGTGACTTCTCTCTCTTTGGATTTATCGTTTCCGCCTTGCTCTTCCTCAATGGGCTTGACACTACTATGACCACCTGATGATATGGCCATTGAATTACTTGCACGCTTAGAGGACAAAGACAAAATACTCTTCTTTGGCTTTAGAGGTATCCAATGCTTTTGTCCCAAGCACCCTCTCCTAAGCAGCTTAGGGTCAACTTCAACTTCTTAAAGGATTTCTCCTCTTTCTTCTCAATGTCCTTGAATTGATACAATTTATGTTAGCCAAGGGTATGACATTGTACTAGGGATAAGATTCATCTCTTTCGGGGCCAAGTCGATGACTGGCATCAATCTTGTGCTCCAACTCAATCCCTGACATCAAATTTTGCATATAAGTAGATAACATGCATCGACCTTAATGCCCAAGGCGATGCTAGGCATCAAATTGGGGGGTGGATTATACAAAACATGAACCCCTTGCGTCCAATCTAATGCCAAGCATCGAATTGGGGGGCCAACTTGATGCGAGGCATTGACCTTATGTGGAGCAACTCGATGT
Organism: Ceratopteris richardii; assembly: GCA_020310875.1. Lineage (NCBI taxonomy): Eukaryota > Viridiplantae > Streptophyta > Polypodiopsida > Polypodiales > Pteridaceae > Ceratopteris > Ceratopteris richardii. Next base: position 167,985,776 of record CM035422.1, read on the forward strand.
CAGAGCATTGAATTGGGAGAGAAGATCGATGCAAGGCATCGTCTTGGCCTACAAACTCGATGTCAGCCATCAAGTTGGGAGAGGAAGTGGATGCCAAACATTGAAAGAACTAGTAGTCAATGCTACGCGTCGAGTTGGGCAAGGAAGTTGATGTCACGCATCGAGTTTGAGGGCCAGGTCGTTGCCTTGCATCGACCTTGTTGCCCCATTTGATGCTTGGCATCAAGTTCCTCGCACAAATCGATGCTTGGCATCGAGCTCGTCCAAAATTCAATGCTTGACATGGAATCTCCCCCAAAAGTCAATGTCTGGCATCGACTTTTCCTGTATTCTGGAGGCATCAAATTCTATCATTATGAACAGGGATAAAAATGTGAACTACTTCAAACAAAGTAGTATGATTTCTACCGTTTAAAAAAAGACTCTTTTTGGAATCTTTAATTGCTAGGTAAATTTAGGGTGCTGTGAGATTTTGCTCTAGCTCCCTTCTTCTCAGTTGCTAACTTTTTTCTTTGCTTAGGCCTTTTGTGCTCTTTTTCTCTCTATGCTCTTTCGCTCTCTATGCTCTATCTCATCTCGTGCATTTGTAAAATGATCCTCTGATCCTGTGATCTATTTATAGACACTTTACTAAATTGAACCAGGAACTAGCTTGCTATAATTGAGTTAAGCTAGGCATAACTTGATGCCACAATTAGACTAAAGAATTGAAGTAGGAAGCAACCAATTTTAGCTAGATCAAATTTGGTTATATTATCTTTGGGTATCTATGGGATTCCAAGCTTATGGCTTTTATGAATCTTCATCAAGGAAGATATGGATGCTCTACAGAGGAGATAATGATGTGCTAATTATAGGGAAGGGCACTCTTTTTTTGTCTTAGCCATAATGAGGAGATTTTGTTTTGAAGCTCATCTGCTCAAGATTCTCCACCGTATAAAAACTGAGAGGGAGAAGGGAGATCAGCATTGATGGTCAGAAGAGAGATAGAGAGAGAGAAGTTGGTGACTTCGGTGTTCAATCTTTAGGTACACAAGAGGTATAATGATTGCTTATTTTAATGATTTAATTTTTTAGTTGCTCTTATCTATAGTTTCAATTTTGCACCACTCTCTTTCCAATTACCTTAGGCATCTATGAAGAATGGCATCTATTGCAGAGCAGGTTCAACTCTTGAGAACCTTTGGAGAAGTGAGATTTTATGGGCTATTTGAATGATAAGGAACAATTTTGTATTTAAAGAGAACAAATGCTAGCTATATTCTCTGTTAGCACTCTCTCAAATTCGTCATTTTCTGAGAGTTGTTTCTCAGTGTATACATCACCATTTTCCATTATTCAAAACTTTTTGGAATGATCATATTGTCTAGTATATGCCTACAAAATTTCGTAAGCATTGGATTCTTGAATCGTGAGATATTGTCATTTTTCTACTCATGGTTCTGAGTACTGCTACATTAACTCATGAAAATCGGGATGCTCCTTTGACTTGCTAAGTTCTTTTCTGTTTGTGCGGTTTATCTTTTTTTATCATGTCACTCATGATTGTTAGCTTATTAAGTGTATAAGAGTTCTCCAAAAGGAGTTAAGTTAATTGCTGTTGTGGCCAGAGAATCGTTCAAAACTTTGGACAGGTGTATGAACATAAATAGCAAGTTTTTGGCTCTTCAATCTACTTGAACTTATCTGTTTTGAATCATCTTTTTGAGAGTTATCTTCCAAGGTACATAGGGTGTCTAATATATCCTTTGGCAAACTAAAGGGGCCCACCACATATCTGTGAACTTCATTTGGCTGGTGTAGTGCAAAGTTTTTCCAACAACACTTCATCTTCATCAACCACAAATCCATCTCTTCACAAGGTGGTCGAGTACTTTGCCTAGACTTCACACCATGTGAACCACCCAAGCCTCCTCATCATCACCTCTTGAATCTTCATATAAACCTTGTCACTCCATTTTGAGGTTTAAAGCAAGATAGTAATTTATTGAAAGAGCAAGTAAAATTGATCAATGACAAGGCTCTACTTACTTATTTACCTCTATGGCCATCTCCTCAAGGCTTAGCTCTTTGGAAATGGCCCTTGATAATGTTTGAATTATCAAAGTATCATCCTTTATGCCTTGCAATGCTCTCCAAGCTGTCAGCTTTATATCCTCTACATCCTCTTCAATGGAGAGATCAATTTTCTTTCCCTTTCCCTTTACATCCACTTGAGGATCTATTTTTGCCGTTTTTTGTTTCTCGCCTTTCACCTCTTTGTTCTCCCACATGTGTGTTTTATCCTAGAGATCCCAGATTTCCCCTCTCTTGAAGGCGAGTTGGAACCATGGGTCAAATTTATGGAATGCATCTGACTTCACATTTTCATCCACTACTATTCCTACCTTTATCAAGCACCGCTTTCGCAAATTTGGATGGATCCTTCCACCATCTGCCCTTACGAAGTCAACATACTCCTGGTGGAAGAATCGGATATGCTCAATGGATGCCAATTTATGCCTATAGTCATTGTCATTGTTGTGGTTCAAGCTAGGATTTTGGCCTCCTCTATAGTCAAACCAACATAGATTTAGACTCTACATACGTGAATAAGTATGTAGTTGGATGCTCATTTACAAGCTCTCTTGAGGCCTCTACAAAGTGTGATCCTCCAATAACATAGTATGTACAGTCCTTAAACAATTGTATTTAAAGAGAACAAATGCTAGCTATATTCTCTGTTAGCACTCTCTCAGATTAGTCATTTTTTGAGAGTTGTCTCTCAGTGTATACTTCACCATTTTCCATTATTCAAAACTTTTTGGAATGATCATACTGTCTAGTATATGCCTACAAAATTTCCTAAGCATTGGACTCTTGAATCGTGAGATATTGCCATTTTTCTACTCATGGGTCTGAGTACTGGTACATTAACTCGTGAAAATCGGGATGGTCCTATGACTTGCTAAGTTCTTTTCTGTTTGTGTGGTTCATCTTTTTTTATCAGGTCACTCATGATTGTTAGCTTATTAAGTGTATAAGAGTTCTCCAAGAGGAGTTAAGTTAATTGCTACTGTCGCCAGAGAATCGTTCAAAACTCTAGACAGGTGTATGAACATAAATAGCAAGTTTTTGGCTCTTCAATCTACTTCAACTTATCTGTTTTGAATAATCTTATTGAGAGTTATCTTACAAGGTACATAGGGTGTCTAATACATCCTTTGGAAAACTAAAGGGGCCCACCACATATCTATGAACTTCATTTGGCTGGTGCAGTGCAAAGTTTTTGCAGCAGCACTTCATCTTCATCAACCACAAATCCATCTCCTCACAAGGTGGTCGAGTACTTTGCCTAGACTTCACACCATGTGAAGCACCCAAGCCTCCTCATCATCACCTCTTGAATCTTCATATAAACCTTGTGACTCCATTTTGAGGTTTAAAGAAAGATAGTAAGTTACTCAAAGAGCAAGTAAAATTGGTCAATGACAAGACTCTACTTACTTATTTAGCACTATGACCATCTCCTCAAGGCTTAGCTCTTTGAAATGACGCTTGATAATGTTTGAATTATCAAAGTATCATCCTTTATGCCTTGCAATGCTCTCCAAGCTATCAACTTTATATCCTCTACGGCCTCTTCAATTGAGAGATCAATTTTCTTTCCCTTTCCCTTTACATCCACCTGAGGATCTATTTTTGCCGTTTTTTGTTTCTCGCGTTTCACCTCTTTGTTCTCGCACATGCATGTTTTATCCTAGAGATCCCAAGTTTCCCCCTGTCTTGAAGGCGAGTTGGAACCATGGGTCAAATTTACGAAATACATCTGACCACATTCTCATCCACTACTATTCCTACCTTTATCAAGCACTGCTTTCTCAAATTTGGATGGATCCTTCCACCATCTACCCTTATGACGTCAACATACTCATGGTGGAAGAATTGGATATGCTCAAAGGACGACATTTATGCCTATAGTCATTGTCATTGTTGTGGTCCCAAGCTAGGAGTTTGGCTTCCTCTGTAGTCAAACCAACATAGATTTAGACTCTGCATATGTGAATAAGTATGTATTTGGATGCTCTTTTACAAGCTCTCTTTAGGCCTCTATAGAGTGTGAGCCTCCAATAATATAGTATGTATATTCCTTAAACAAACCTTCATTGAATTCCTCCACCGACTCACATTCATTTGGACTTACCATTACCAAGAATGGTACAATGATTGCATGTGGGTTTATCTTCATCTTCTTCTTAAGATTTTGTACATGCAGATTACGTGGCTCCCTTATCTCAAGAGGCCACCTTCCTGTAAGTGGTTCTATTGGGGGTCTGTTGATTATAGTAATGGGGAGGTAGAAAAGATGCCCCTTCTTCATGAGCTTCTTCTTGAAAATTCCCTCCCTTATCCTATTCAGTTTTGAAAGCAAAATCCCAGATGTGAGCTCTCCTCGAGGGGCAACTATATCATCTTGAGAGTTTGAGCTTTCTGTCGATTCCACATCAATTGTGTTGGTCTTCTTCTAGAGCTTCTTTTGTATGGGTTGCTTGCCCTTTGAATTTATAGGTGATGTCTTCCTCTACTCGCTTGGCATGATATTCCCTTGAATCCATGTCAAGAGATCCACAATCAAATTGTCTGATTCCATGCAAATCTAAGCGAGCCTCTCTCGAACACAACATTCCAGACATAGAAGCTCGATTTTGCAAATTGTATTTCTCAATCCTTTTGAAGTCTCCACTAGGAAAAGGAGGTTATCTGAGTCCTTGTCTTAGTAGTCCACCTTGAACACAAGGCCATATTTAGAAACTTGTGTGGTGGTAATCTTTCCCCTCCCATAAGCGCCAACAAATACAAATATGGTGGCATTTTTGTTGTCTATGTACTGAAGGCACTCCAGATTTGTCATGTCTCAAAGTGGTCTATCTTTCCTATTGACTTTAGTCTCTTTGGATTTATCTTTTCTGCCTTGCTCTTCCTCAATGGGCTTGACACTACTGCGATCACCTGATGGTATGTCCATTGAACTACTTGCACACTCAGAGGACAAAGACAAAATACTCTTCTTTGGTTTCAAAGGTATCCAATGCTTTTGTCCCAAGCACTCTCTCCTAAGCAGGTTAGGGTCAACTTCAACTTCTTAAAGGATTTCTTCTCTTTCTTCTCAATGTCCTTGAATTGATATAATTTCTGTTAGCCAAGGGTATGACATTGTCCTAGGGATAAGATTCATCTCAATGTTTGGGGGCCAAGTTGAGGACAGGCATCAAGCTTGTGCTCCAACTCAATCCCTAACATCAAATTTTGCATATAAGGTGATAACATGCATCGACCTTAATGCCCAAGGCAATGCTAGGCATCAAATTGGGGGGTGGACTACGCAAACCATGAACCCCTTGGGTCCAATCTGATGCCAAACATCAAATTGGGGGGCCAATTTGATGCAAGACGTTGACCTTATGTGGAGCAACTAGATGTCTGAGCATCAAATTGGGAGAGAAGATCAATCCGAGGCATCGACTTGGCCTACAAACTCAATGTCAGCCATTGAGTTGGGAGAGGAAGTGGATGCCAGAGATCGACTTGAACTAGTTGGTCGATGCCACGCATCGAGTTGGTCAAGGAAGTCAATGCCAGACATCACGTTTGGAGGCAAGGTCGCTACCTCGCATCCACGTTGTTGCCCAATTCGATGCTTGACATTGAGTTGCTCGCACAAATTGATGCTTGGCATCGACCTCGCCCAAAATTCAATGCTTGGCATGGAATTTCCCCCAAAAGTCAATGTTTGGCATCGACTTTTCCTGTAATCTCGGGGCATCAAATTCTATCACTATGAACAGGGATAAAAATGTGAATTACTTCAAGCAAAGTACTATGATTTGTAGGGTTTTAAAAAAGAATCTTTCTGGAATCTTTAATTGCTATGTGCATTTAGGTTAATGTGAGATTTTTCTCTAGTTCCCTTCTTCTCCATTGCTGACTTTTTGCTTTGAATAGGCCTTTTGTGCTCTTTTTCTCTCTCTGCTCTTTCGCTCTCAATGCTCTATCTCATCTGGTGCATTTGTAAAATTATCCTCTCGTCTTGTGATCTCTTTATAGAAATTTGACTAAATTGAACCAAGAACTAGCTTGCTATAATTGAGTTAAACTAGGTGTAACTTGATGCCATAACTAGACTATAGAATTGAAGTAGGAAGCAACCAATTTTAGCAAGATCAAAATTGGTTATAGTATCTCTAGTTATCTATGGGATTCCAAGCTTATGGCTTTTATGAATCTTCATTAAAGAAGATACAAATGCTCTAGAGAGGAGATAATGAGGTGCTGATTATAGGGAAGGGCACTCTTTTGTTGTCTTAGCCGTAATGAGGAGATTCCGTTTTTGAAGCTCATCTGCTGAAGATTCTCCACTGTATAAAAACTAAGCGGGAGAAGGGAGATCAGCATTGATGATCAGAAGAGAGATGGAGAGAGAGCAGTTGGTGACTTGGGTGTTCAATCTTTAGGTACACAAGAGGTATAATGATTGCTTCTTTTAATGATTTATTTTTTTCAGTTGCTCTTATCTATAGTTTCAATTTTGCAACACTCTCTTTCCAATTACCTTAGGAATATATTGTCTTTATCTGAGCACATGTAGCTCACTGATTAGTAGCACCTCCTTTAATGTCAATCCGAGAAGACGTGAGGATGGTGTGATGACCTCGAGCAAGTGAAGGCACAAGTGCATGAGTGAGAAGCACACTAACATGCACACACATACACACACAAGCGCACACACGAAAAGACAAAGAGGAAGACAATGGAGTTCTTTTAGATTACTTCCAAAAATGCTCATACAAGTTCAATTCTATTACAAGCTACCCTCAAAAATGAGCTCTCTAGCTCTATTTATAGTTTTTGACTAGTTTGTGGCCTTGTCCAGACCTAGTGTCCGGCCTAGTTAAAAATTAGGTTCTCTGGCCTATTTGGAGGTTCAAACGGAGTCTAAAAAATGTGAAAACTAATAGGTAGGTACTTCTAAAGCTCCTCAAGCTCAAGGACGCCTTGGCTTGCACAAAATGGAGCTACAAAAATATGAAATGGTATTTACAATGGGTTTTAGTGACGAAAATCACTATTTTTGTAGGGATCTCTTCTAACATTTTGACATACATTTCCCGGAGCTCCCTACTTGCTCTTTCTTCTTGTGTGCCCACCTCTTTGGTGCATGAAAAATTTAGATGGCTTACTTGCCAGATCTTCTTTGACTACTCTGTCTGCTTGTACCTTCTCTTTGCTCTGACTCCCTTCGTTGACTTCCTTGTCTTGTGAGTCCTTCAGTTCCTTGACTGCCAACACCCCCCCCTCTCTCGTGTCTGTCGTCTCTGACAGACCCTTGTTGAGTGGGTCGTTGGATGTAATACTCCACAACGTCGGTGGCTAAATGATGTTCTACTATTCTCAACCCTTTGGCCAAATCAGTGAGTAGGGCATCCCAGTCTACTGGCCCTGGAACTTCTAGATGTGGTATACGTAGCTTTTCTAAATGTAGAGCTTGTTCTACCACAAATAACTGTAATAGGTGAGATGGTCTGGGAATGAATATCTCTAAATGATATTCCCAGAATCCTGTGATAAACATTTCTTCAAACGTCTGTTTGATGCAGGCAGGTAGATACTTTATATGAGCATGCCATGCATATACGACATTAATGGATGGTGTGGTGCTCATATCGTAGACAAGGTCCTGATTCCCCTCATTAAATCCAATAGCCAAAAGATGAGGTTCTTTGATATTCCTAAATGTCCTGAAAGTAACCAACATGAGCTCAAAAATTTTGAGGCACATCTGTGCCATGACATCTGGGATATTCTCGAACCTGACTGCCCAGTGTCGGATGGTTGAAATCATGTAGTTGACTGTGGGTTGGCCATTAGGAGGTGCTAGGTACACATAATTTAACCACTTTTCACATCCTTTAACCGTCAAAACTGTTTTGGTGTACTCCGACCAAGACCTTCTTCGAAAGACAGGGCAGTAGCAGGGATTATACTTGATATATAGAGGCATGTTATTCCACGTGCGTACCATCTCAGGGTAGGTTTCAAGCAAGCAGATCCTCCAAGTAGGTTGATGTATATTTCCCTGCTTAGCACTTGCCCGGATGTCATCCGGTGCAAACTGTGTCGCGGAGGTTGGTTCTTTTGTTGTGCCTTGCTTGATTTCAGCATTGTAATCCGCCATTAATACACAGAATGGAACATACAGATCATCGGACGTGCCAATCCACCTATGATGGGAGAAGTTTCTGAAGTAATCCGATTTTATGACGACTTCTTCCAATCGTGACATAGATGCTATCTGAACTGCAAATCTCTCATCATGGGTTGTAGCAACCTTCTCCAACCTTTACATCCATTCAGGCGCTTCGATCTCAATCGTGTCCATTCCTTCTTCTGTTTGCTTACCTCCGGCTGTTGGCATGGGAACATATGGGTCTTCAAAGATCTCCACTTGAATTGGCACTAAGTCTTCACGTTCCGGTTCTGCCAGTGGAGAGGGTTGACGTTCGTATTGAAGAACTTTACTTCGTAGTACTTCTAGTTCTGCTCTGAGTTCTGCGACTTCTTCTGAAGTGTCGACTGCTGTTGTGACCTTGCTAGGTGACTCCTGCTGAGTTGCTAGTTGCTTTAGTAGATCATCTCTTTCTCTTTCTAATGCTGCATGGCACCAGGAGGTCAGCATGGGTTTCCAAGATGATTTGCATATTTCCAGATGGGATAGCCTTGAAATTCTCTGGGTCGATTTCTTGTGGTGAACCCTCCATTGCTGCTTCCAAGTTTTCTTCGTTCTGTTTCTGCAGTCTCTTATTCTCTTCGAGTGCTGCAGACATGTGCTTCCGTAATAGGGCAAGATTGCGTCGAAGCTTGAGATTGTTTGTGATCTGAGCATGTAACATGTCGTCAAGTTGTTGTTTTTCTTCAGTATCTGACTTGGGTGGATTGGCGACTAATTGATCATGTTGTGCTTGCAATGTAGTATACTGCTGTTGTAATAGTCTCTTCTCCTTCTCTAATTCAATGAATCTTGCTTGGAGCTGTTCATGGATTCTGAAGAGACTCGTAAGCTGTGCATCTAGGTGCTGGTAATGCTGTTGCAGTTGAGACATACATTGGTACATATTATTAAATACATTATTAATGGGAGTGGATGCGGGAAAGGTGTTGAATGCAGAAGGGAAGGGAAAAGGGAATGGGAGCATGTATGTTGTGCTTGAAAAGGCTGAAGTTGGTGGTGGGGGAATGGGAGGTTGTGGACATATGGGGGGAGGGAGGGGTGCGGAGGTAGGTGATATGTCCATGAGATCAAAGGTGGATGCGGTCGTGGGAGTGATTCTGAACATGGGAATTGTGGGTGCGGTGATGGTGGTGAAGGTGTAAAGTGGTGTGTGTAGTCGTGAATATGAACCGCCAGAAAGTGTGATCAGGGGAACAGGGTTTTTCGTGGCTACAGTTAGAATTATAGAGTCAGTAGTAGTGTAAACAAGAGAGGTGGAGATGGGTTGAGTAGGTTGTGGGTTGACTAACGGTCTGTGCTTCAGTATGGGAAGTGGACCTGGGGCTGTGACAGTAGTGGTTACACTGGTAGTGGGAGGTGAAGGTGGTGGAGTTGGAGGGAGAGGGGGTAAGGGGGTGACGAAGGTGCACTGGTTGTATGGGCTTCCTCAGTGTCATGAATAGTATGAGTTGTGCCCGTGGTTGTGGATGTGGTGCCCTGTGGTTCTTATACTAATACATTCATTTGTTTTCCTGATGGAGGGGGGTGTCTGTCGTATCGTCGTTCCGATCGTCGTTCCGATTGTCGTGAATATGCAAGAGCAGTATGCACCGTCTCCGGTACCCCCAACGCATCAAAAATCATGTCAAGGGTTGCTTGGTATTGCTCATCCACACCTTCCTCCTCAAGGATTTGGTTCATGAGGACTTTTCTTGCTGCCAAGGACAGTTTGTGCTGTTCTTGAACTCGGTTGATAGTATCATACAACTTTTTCAGTTGCTTCGTATAAGCCGGGGCACCCTCGAGTTCCTGTAGAACTTCTTGCTCATATTCCTGCTCTTCTTCGTCGGACAATCCCTCTTGTTTGTCCTCTTGTTCGTCTTCTTCATCATCCTGCACTTCGACTACATCTAGTTGGACTGGGTGGGCTTGGTCTATGACTGTCTGGTGCCCGCTTGCCTACTCTGCCTCCACTTCTAAATTTGTAGCATTGATTATTCTGGCTACCTCTTCATTAGTTAGGTCTTCCAATGTAAATCCGTGAGGAAACTTAAAGTCGGTTGGTATAGGGGGAAACACTAGATTCAGTCCATCTATGCTATGTCTTGGTAATCTGATAGTGAAGGGTTGCACACGCCTTGGAAGCCGTGGAGTTGTCTCTGGTGTCAGTGTCGCACCCCGGGCCTGTGCATAGGGCATCTGAACTGCGCCTCTCATTTTCTTGGATGGAGGCCCTGCGGTGGATAGTCTACGTTGGAATTCTTGCACCCTGGTCCAAATAAGTGACCTTTGAACTGGCACATCATATGCCAAACATCTGTACACAATCCTTGTGAGAGCACAACATCCATACAGTACTAACTTTTGCTTCTTATACCACCGTTGATGAGCCAAGTGGATTTGGTCAATAATCCAGTGGGGCATGTGTTGCTCTAGCACAATGGTGAGAACCACGTTAAGAAGCTTCACCTCCTTAATGTCAATCCGTGGAAGAGGTAGGAGTGATATGAAGATCGTGAATGTGAGATGATGTGAAAGTGAAGGTGAGAAGCATCAAGATGCACACACACATACACACACACAATGAAGAGACAAGCAAGACACAATGGAAGGTGGGAAATTAGCTCTATTATCCAAGAACACTATTACAAGCTCAAAATAGCTCTAAGCTCACTCTAGTCAATATGAACCAAACTCAAAAATGAGCTCTCTAGCTCTTTTTATAGTTTCTAGACTAGTTTTGACCGGTTTCACATCTAGTGACCGGCCTAGTTAAAAAATAGGTCCTAGATGCTATTTGGAAGGGTAAACGGTATCTAAAAATAACGAAAATTGGTAGGCGCATTCTACCTAAGCTCCTCAAGCTCGAGGACTCCTCGGCTTGCACAAAATGGAGCTATGAATTAGAAAATGGGATTTTGTCTATATTACATATGTTACAAGAGTGATGAAAATCACTGTTGGATGTTTGAAGAGGTAATAAAAACATAATTGTTTGAAAAAATGATCCGACTGGCTCCCTGCTCCGTCTTTACATGCTTCCACGTCGTCTGTGCCTCCGACTGCTTCCAACACCCCCCTCCCTCTCGCTTCTGTCGTCCTCGACAGAACCTTGTTGTGCGGTCTGCCGGATGTAGTTTTGTAGGAGGTCGTGAGCGAGGGTGTGCTCAGATACTTGAATGCCTCGGGCCAGATCAGCCTCGAGTTTCTCCCAGTCGATTGGTTGTGGTTCGTTGGGTGGCGGGAGTTGATAGTGCGCGGAATAAACCATTCGCTCACAGGCAAAAAGTTGCAATAAATGTGTGGGCCTGCTTATGAATACCTCGGAATGGTATTCCCAAAATCCGGTGGTGAACATCTCTTCAAATGTTTGCTTGTAGCACGCCGGTAGGTATTTTATTCTACAGTGCCAGGCATAACACACCCGGAGCGATGGCGTTGTGCTCATGTCATATACTAGATCAAAGTTACCATGCTCAAATCCCGGGGTGTTTACATGCGGTGCCTTGACGCGTCGAAAGACTTTAAATATCATTTGCATCATGTCAAAAATTTTGACACTCATATGCGCTGCGATATCATCCATATGCTTCAGGCGAGGGAGCCAGTGACGGATTGTTGCCATCATATAGCCAATAGTGGGCAACTCGGTGGGCGGCTTGAAGTAGGGGTAATTCAGCCAATCCTGACACTGCCTATTGTTTTGTACTTTGATAGCGAATGCAGTCGAGGAGCAGCGTCGTGGTACTGGTCCCCAGCAAGGATTATACTTTAAATGTAAAGGCGCTTTCACCCATGTGCTCATCATTTCTGGGTACTTCTGGAGTAGGTCTTTGCGCCAATCAGGTTGATGGATCTCTCCTCTTTGCGCATTTGGTGGCAAGTCCGCCGGCTCGAATTGTGTAGCATGCGTGGGTTTCATGCCGGTTTCTTTCTCTATAGCTAGCTGATATTCAGCCATTAACATGAAGTACGGTTTATACTGCAGCTCATGCCCAGATATATAGCGTCGGGGGGCTAAATGAGCAAAGAAGGGGGATTGTAAGATTCTCTCTTCAATCATGGCCATTGCATGTAACTGTGCCTCTACTCTGGCTGAATGTGTCGTTCCAAGTTCCTCAATCGTTTTCATCCACGCGGGGATAGGAAGTTCATAGGTCATCTGGCCTTCGGCCGTGACTTGTCCGCCTGGGATGGGTATTGGCTCGTATGCTTCTTCAAACGTTTCCTCCACCGGAATGGTTATGTTCTCGTCGTCAGCTGGGATCTCCGGTGGGGAGTCAGGCCGTGGTGGTGCTTCGTATACATCTATGCGTGATTGGAGAGTGGTTACCTGGGCCCGTAATGCGTTGAGTTCCTCTATGAGGTCAGGAGAGGGGTCCACAGGTTCTGGTAATGCTACTGCAACTTGTACTTGTTGTGGTGCCGGTTCTCTGAGCTGTAGTAGCTTGTGATCTTCCTTTAACTTCTGATGCTCTTCGTTCATCCGATCATAGTCCTCTAGCAATCTCACGTGATCCTCTAGCAACATCCGCATTGATTCGGATGGGATTGCCTTGAATCTGCTAGGACTTAAGGGTTGTTCTGGATGGTCCAATGCCGCTTCCAAATTCTCTCTATTCTGCTCTTGGAGTCTCTGGTTCTCCTCTTTTGCTGCGGCTAGGTGTCTCCTGAGTAAGCCCATATTCCTGGTCAGCGTCGCGTTCCTAATTGTTTGGGCTCGAAGCAGGTTGTCCAGATCAGCAGTGGCTTCTTTTGTTTTCTCTTCACTTTCTAGCTCTAGCTTATGATATGCCTCTCTTAGTTCTTGGTAGCGCGTATTTAAAGAGGCATTCTCGATTGATAATGAATTAAGCTGCGACTGTAATTCATTTGTCGTCCTCTGCAGCTGTTGATAATTGTTGCCAAGAGATGCAAACTCATCTCGTACTTGTGACATGCATGTGAACATTTGTTGAAGTGCAGTGTCTATGGTTGGCGATAATAGTAAAGGAGTGCTAAGTGAGGATGCAGTGGAAGTAGATGCAGCGGAAATGGGGAATGGGGTTCGGAAGGTGGATGCAGTGGTGATCGTGGAAAATTGTGGCGTACCTAAATATGATGGTGCTGTGAGTGGAGTGGGTGCTGGTGCGGTGGGTGGTGAGATGTCCATGTCATTGGACGTGTCAAGTGCGGTGACTGTGAAAAGCGGTGTGTATGTGGGTGGTTGTGTAGGTGTGAAGACGGGATTTACAAATGTAGAGTAATTTACAGGGGGGATGGCTGGAGCAGCTTGGTGAAAAGGGGAAATAGGGGTTACAGTGGGTTGGGGAGGTGAAACTGGTGATAAGGTTAGTGGGGTTAGAAAGGTGAAAGGGTGTCTTAAAGGTGGGGGAAAAGATGGGAAGGATGAAGGGATGAAGGGGTTAACATGTAGACGAGGTGGGGTGGGTGCGGGCATGGTGGCATGAATGGGCAGGGCAAAGGCGGTGGCTATGTTGCCGTGGACTGGTGTGGCTGTTGGAGGAGCAGGTGGGTTTGCAGGGGATACAGGATGGGTTGGTGAAACATGAGGTGAGAGAGGAGTAGAAGGTGTGGATGTTATTTCAAGGATAGTGGTAGTATGTACAACGGTAGTACGTGGTGGGGAGTCGACTAGGATAGCTTCTTCGGTGAAGGATCTTTCCGGACGTAGGCGTGCATCTTGCGCCTGGTGGGATGATTGAGCACCTACTGGAACTCGAATATATTCACCGGGCTTCGATAACAAGCGAACTCTGCGAGGGTCATATTGGGGGAGTGGCTTCCTTTGTAAATATCTCAGTGCTTCGACCGGGCCGATGGATTTGACCAATTCTCTAAACCCTCTGATGTAGACTTCTTCAAATCCTCCCGAGATGAGTTCTTGTTCGATTATGGTCTGGCTCTCTTCTTCAGTCAATTTCTTCCGTGCCCAGACTTTCTCCATTGTACGATATAATTTCTTGATAGCCAGCGTGTAAGCTGCTGCTTCGAAAGTCTCTTCTTCATGCGTGCTGGTGTCACCTTGTGCATCGGTTTGTTGGCCTTGGCCATCTGTCTGTCCTTGTTCTTGGGAATCATGCGTGCCCTGGCTGGCTTCATCGTCACCTTCATCGTCATCGGTGGCTGTTCTTTCGTCATCAGAGCTAGACACAACTTGTCCCTGTGGCTGATCCCGCGGTGTGGTAGGGTAGCTGGGGCGTTCATATTCTTGAGAGAACATTTGTGCCTCTGAAAATTGGAACTCATTTGAGAATGCATCAGGCATTTCAAAATCGAATGTTGTGTTTATTGGTTCTGCCTCCATGTGTGGTAAATGGGAAAGAAAAGGCTTCCGCACCAACAGTGGTGGGAGCTTCTGCTGTCGTGGTGGTGGGTTCTGTGGTTGTAGCTGCCTGAGGTGCAACGGTACTAGTAGTGCCCTCCGTTACCACTGCTCTAGATAACCTTATTCGAATGGGTTGTACTGTGGGAGCAGCTTCTGTCGGTGATCGCTCTGGAGAGGGTTGTGGTGATGGTGACTCTGGCACTTGAAGGCAAGGAATAGTGCCTCTCATGCGCTTACCTGCCCGTGCTCTGCTGGGCTTCCTGGCTTTCTTCGTTGTTCCTTTAAATGCCTTCAGCTCTTCTCTTGTTAATGCACGTTCAATTGACAAGTCATAAGCCAAGCACATGTAAACAATTCTTGTCAGTGCACAACATCCATTAAGCACTTTCTTTCGTTCCCATCTGTGTTGTGCCAAATACATTTGATCAATGATCCAGCTCGCCAGATCGACAGTCTGAGGTCCGGTACAGGCTAAGTACAATCCAAACCATATTCTTTTATGTGGCATGGTGAATCTGTCCTGAGCGGGGAATGCGAAGTGTTGCATGCATATCCGTAGCGGTTTTGACAGCTCAGGTGTAATTGCTGAGATCTCCTCCCACTTAGTGACATCCCCACGTTTCATAGGGTCTGGAACTAATCTTTCTCGATCTGTGGGCATGTGGGTTCCATGAATCTTGATGGCAGCCCTGATTAAATCCTTCAAAAGATAAAACCTTTTGTAAGGTGGATCCTCCACTAAAGAAGGCAAAATAAAAGTTCCTGGGATATCCTTATTCTCTGAGGCCAGCAAAGTAGTGATTAAATAATAACACCTATAAAAGTCAGGTTTGGGCAGAGGATCACTGAAATACTCCGTGAAGCCGGCTCTGGCCCACACATGAGTTAAGTCCTGAGTGTTCTGTAGGCCTTCGAACTCTCTGGAGAAGAATTGGTATTTTCCCCAAGTGCGGTCATCAAACGTCAAATTAGATTCAAATATAAAATCCGCCTCCGCTAAGGGTCCTGCAAGTCCCTGAAACCAGTGAGAATTACGGTGTATCTTTTCCGTGTAGTCCATTGGTGGGTTATCGATCGGCATGGGCCCTAGAAATCCTTGGAATTCAGGCAGTGGAGCAGTCGGGTGTGATTCTGCTCGTAAAACATTGAGGGGCACTGCAGCTACGCTGGGGCCTGCTTCTGATGGTCCTTCGTCGGTTTGCATGATGACTGATGCGCTAATGAGAAAGATCTGCTACAAAAGATTAACACATTAGCATGGAAATTAATTATGATCCCATTAAAGTGAGACCGCAATCCCTTTCCATAACTGATGCGTAACCCGTGTAGCCAAGTGCTGTGATGTGATGGATGCAATGCTTCTTGCAGCACTAGTGCAGGTCTCTAGACACCTACACGTTTCAGATTATGCATACATTTCTTGATGAGATGAGATTGTGAGTGATGTGTGATGATGGTGGGTGAATTTATACAAGGTTTAAAGGTTAGTGATTTATTACAAGGTGGTATGTTAGTCGGGGGGTAGTTAGACAATGGGTTAGGGGAAGACGGTTGGACACGCTTCGGTATCCATTTCCTAAGAGTCTTTGAGTGGGTGGTGGGTTTCTGCTGAGGGGCAAAAGGTAGTATCGGGTGTGGTGGTATTGAGGGATGGAAAGATTTGTGAGGGGTATATATTACATGGCTTAAGGGTTGAGCTATGATACATGGTTTGGGTACCCAAATCTGCGTGGGTGTGGGTCTATGGGTAAGATATTTCTTGGCGATCCAAATTTGTCGAATGCTCGGACCTGTAGAAGAAGGTCGGGGGAATGGTGGATACTGATTCTGTTTCTGCCCTGCCTTTTTCTTGTCGATGTCTGCTTGGTTGGAGTTCTTCGGTGCTTTTTGTCCTTTTGGCACCCATATTTTTCTGGTGCCGCTTCCTTTGGTTGGCCTAGACTGCTTTCCTTGTTGTGTCTTCTGATACTGCCGTCGGTCTGGGTTCCTTCGTCGTGGTTGACTCTGTTGTTGTTGAGGTTGAGAGGTCGGATGGACGCTCTGCTTTGGAAGAGAAGGGAGATCCAACACTTGCGTGACCTGCCCATTAGGAAGTGGTTCGTTCTTTAACTTTAATCTAGGCCAGTCCGCAACAAGTTTGGAAGGATGAGCACCGCAGGGTGTCGTGCTCATTTGGCCGCTGATGCAACCCACCTGACCGCTGATTGTGTCCATCTGCCCTAGCGGTTGGGTAGCTGCCCCTTCTAGTTTGCAGGAAGTCCCAGGGAAGATCTCCTGTCGTCCTTCTGATTGACAACTGTCCATAGCCAAGCCCGAGTGGGTTGGTGTAGACGTAACGTGACTGAGCTGATTAAAGATCTTCCGGTCTTCCGTCGCATGTATTTCATGGGGTCTAGGGTTACAAACCTCAATCGGAATGCCATTAGGGAAGTCAAGCGGTATCACTCGCTTCTGCTCTAAGGTTCCAATCTGTAAGGAGCCTTGTCTAAGATTTAGGTCCACTGAGTGATTGTATAGCCAATCTTGGCCAAGGATTAGGGGTTCTATCAGGTCGTCATCATGGCACACTAGTAGCTTCGCTGTCATGGTCATATCCTTAATGAGGATAGGAAGGTCCACCTCACCCATGCAAGGGGTTTCCATGCCTCCTAAGCCTATGAGGTATGCCTCAATTGGCCGTATTTCTATTCCTGAATCCTTATAGTGAGACCATCTAATCGCACTAGTCGCAGCACCTGAGTCAATTAAAGCCCTGAGTTCTTGGCAAGGGTTGCCGTGCTCTAGCCTAACGGTAATGAATGGTCTCCTGTCCACTATGCTAGGATGAGTGGTTGACTTTACTTGACACATGGCCATGGGATATCTGGGTGATGTTTCCAGATGGTTATAATGTTCTCTCCCTAGTCCTTGTCTTCTTAGCTTCATGCGCTTAATGCGTTCTATGGCTTCTGCCTGAGCTTCAGCTCGTATTCTGTTTTCCTCCTCCTTACGCTTCTTTGCCAATGTGAGTCGTCTAAGCATATCCTCAGTAAGAGGTTCTTGATATAACCTGACTCTACAGCCACTAATGTAATTAGGCATTATATCTCCTTCTAAGGTGGCTAACTGTACTGCTCCACTTGTCGAAAGTCTGTTAATGATCATAGGTCCATAACCTTGCTTTTCTAACTTCCGTGCATGCTGTTTCAGCGTATATACTAGAACTAAATCTCCTTCTTTTAAACCTTTATCTTTCACATGTGCATCAAAATATGCTTTCTGTCGCTTCTTCGCTGCGTATATTCCTGCTGCCGCTTTCAGCCTGGTTTCTCCTAGTCGTTCCAAGTCCATTATTCTCGCTGATAATTCATGGCCGGTCCACTGATGTTCTTGTGCAACCTTAAGGGTCTGTATCAAGAAGTCCAAAGGAAGCACTGCATTCTGACCAAAAACCATCTGAAAGGGAGTTGCATTGAGTACGGTCTTGTAGGCCACTCGATATGCCCAAACAGCGTGATGTAACTGTTTGTCCCAATCTGAACGTTTGTTGTTCACGAGTTTCTTCAGTACGTTACAAAGTATCTTGTTAGTGCTTTCAGCCTGACCATTGGCCTGAGGATGATATGGTGCAGGTTTCTTGTGAATCACCATAAAATCCTGTAACAAATATTCAATGACTTGGTTTAGAAAGTGAGTGCCTCGATCGCTCACTAACTCTATAGGCAATCCATATCTTGTAAAGACATTTTCAAATAAGAATTTTGCAGTCGTGTGAGCATCATTCTTTTTTGTGGCTTTTGCCTCTACCCATTTGGTTAGATAATCTGTGGCAACAATAATGTATTCCGCATGTGTACCTTTTGCAGGGGGGTTGATGGGTCCTACAAAGTCTATACCCCACTTTGAAAATGCACGTCCGCCCATCATGGGTTTCAATGGCATTTCATCTCTGCGAGTAGGAAACTGAGTTCTTTGGCACATATCACATCTCTTTACATAGGTATGTGCATCCATGTGAAGAGTGGGCCACCATAATCCTACAAAGAGAACGGCTTTGACTATCCTATCGGGTCCAAAATGACCTCCTGCAACACCTTGGTGTGCAGTCTCTAGTATGCTCAGATAATCGCTCTCATGAACACATTGTCTTAGATATCCATCTCGTCCTCTTTTGTATAGGTTATCGCCAATAAGTGAATAGTCGTGAGCTTCCTGCTCTAGACTACGTTGTCGAGCTAAGGTCATGCCTTGAGGGAATGTGTTCGTCCTCAAGTATGTCACTAGAGGTTCACTCCAGTCTGGTGTGAGAGACACGTGATATAATGTAGCATGCTCTACTGGTGGTCTCTCACAGCAAACATGGCATTCTTTACACAACTTGTAGACATCTGCTTCCATCGTAGGCCAATATACTCCTAATCTATGCAGAGTCTGTAATGTTCGATGTTTTGAATGGTGTTGCTGTAATGCACCTATGTGTGCTAATTGCAACCAATTCGCATGTTCTGATTCATCTACACAACAAGCAAGAATCTTTTGATTATCCTGTTTATATATGCTTCCTGCCATTATTTGGTATCTCTGAGACTTGGTAATCTCTCCCTCTTTGATCTTTATCTTAGAAGTCTTGGGTCCGTATGTCAGAATAGGGACTAAAGGCTTAGCCCATTCTGGTGCTATCTCAAGGTTAAACAAGTATGCATCTGGTAATTCATCGGCTACTCCGTGAGGAGCTTCTCCTGAGGTTAATCTTGAAAGGTGATCAACTCTAAGATGCGTCTTTCCTTTCCTGACTACCACTTCAAAATCATACTCCATGAGTAATAGAAACCAACGTATCAGTCGTCCTGTGTTACAAGGTTTGTTGACTAAGTACAATAGGGCTTGATGATCTGTAAAGAACTTGAATTTGTTGGCCAACAAGTAATGTCTGAACTTCTTTACTGCGTAGATCATCCCCAATCCCTCTCGTTCTGTCGTGGTGTAATTTCTTTCTGCTGCGTTCAACTGTCTGCTTGCGTAAGCTATGGGGAGATCTATGTTACCTTCATTCGTGGGTTGTGCTAACACACATCCTATGGCGTAATTGGATGCATCCACATGTACATGGAATGGCTTACTCCAATCTGGGGTTGTCAATATAGGTGCTGAGCACAAGTGTCGTTTAAGTTCATTGAATGAATTTTCACATTCATCTGTCCATTCAAAATTGGTTAAAAGAGAATACAGAGGCTTGGCTATGATTGCATACATGTGTATGAATCTCCTATAATACCCGCAATGGCCCATAAATGCCTGTACCTCTTTGATGTTCGTCGGCCTAGGTAGATCCGCAATTACCTTCACTTTTTCCTCGTCCGTAGAGATTCCATTCTTTGACACAATGTGTCCTAGAATTTTGCCTTGTCTGACCATGAAAACGCATTTTTCTGGGTTCAAACAAACCTGATATTCTCGACATTTGTCAAATATTTGTCTTAACTCTGGGATATGCGTCTGTCTCACATTTGAATGAGCACATATGTCATCGACATAAACTTCCAAGCTCTTGTGTAAGAATTCCTTAAAAATATGACACATGAGTCGCTGGAAAGTGGCGGGTGCATTTGTTAGGCCAAATGGCATTACACAAAATGCAAATATGCCCCATTCAGTGGCAAAAGCCGTCTTGTGTTGGTCTTCTGGAGCAATGGCTACTTGGTTATAGCCTGAGAATCCATCAAGAAAGCTGTACACTTCCTTGCCCGCAACTCTTTCCAATAAGTGTTCCGTGATAGGAAGAGGATAGCTGTCTCTAATCGTTGCGGCATTAACTTTTTTAAGGTTAATACACACACGCAATTTTCCATTCTTCTTGGGCACTACCACAATGGGGGATACCCATTCGGTATGCTCAATTTCGTAAATGAATCCTGCTTCTATCAAGCGATCTATCTCCTCTTTAATCTTCGCAGCGTAGTTATCATTATACGTGTACGGTTTCTGTTTTGTCGGTTTTGCATCTGGAGTCATAGGGATTCTATGAGAGCATATATCTGGATCCACTCCTTTCAAATCTTTGTAACTCCACGCAAAAACATCTCTATATTCGCGCAATAGGGCAACTAGTTCTTCTTCTTCTTCAGTCGTCAAATCATGCCCTATGTATGTGCATTTTTCTTCTTCTCCTTCTATGGCCACTATTATTTTCTTGGTTTTCTCTCGGTTATCGTATACTTGTCCGTCATTCACCTTTCTATTAGGCATTCGTACCATGATTCTTCTATCTTCGATTTCATATTTCTTGAAGTTCTCGGGTACTTCAAATAAAGATTCTTCTTTTTCTGACATGGTTGCTTTCTTCTTTCTTTTCTTACCTTCACTCTTGTTAGTCACTTGAGTGGCTAACCTTACCTCGTTCGTAATGTCCTCGTGTCTCTGAGTGTGAGTCTCTACTTCGTAGAAATATTCTTCCTCTGATGCGAATGGAGAATCCATAATAATTGATTCTAAATCAACATCGCTTGCATCCTCAAATGCATCAGTGTTCGGTTCACACTCTTCTAAAACTGCATCGCACATGATTGGCTCTATCGTGAAAACTGATATGTCATAGCCATCCTCGTCACAGTGGGGTGTCCATTGTTCTTCATTGATGGCTACATCCATGGTTGCAAGGATTTCCGCCCAACCATGGGGTTCAAACTCTTCGTCTGGGAATACTACTGGTGCATATGCTGGATCTTGAAGGGTTCGTGAATGTTGTTCCGCACCTAAGGTTCTTGCTTCTAATCGTTCTTCCTCTTGTTTGGCTACTTTACACATCCATAAATGGGTATCCTCATGCAACCAAGAAGGATCTGATTCTAATGAGTGCACGGATTCCGTCTCTACTGGTGTTTTATGGATGGTATTCCATTGTATTGGGGGTACATCTCTGTGTGAATAGTCTTTAAGATTGACTTTAGTAGTCACTCCTAAATGTTGCAAGTACAAAGAATTAGTTCCCCAATCTTGTACAATTTGCAACTGACGCATGAATGGTCGTCCCAATATCATCTCATAAGCATGATTTTTTGCAAAGTCACAAATGGCAAAGGTATGCTCAAATTCTACACCACAAGTGGTGAGAGATATGCCTTCTAGTAAACCTAATGGTTTTTCTATGTGTCCATCAGCCATTTGTAGTTTCATCCTGGTGGGTCTGAGTGCTGGCTTACCCCAACGTTTCCACAAAGCGGTGGTAGCTATGGCTACTCGGGCTCCTGAATCTAAGATGGCTTTCGTGGTGTATCCCTGATGGGTTATCGGAAGATAAGTGTTACCTTCCTCTCCTTCACTTACGTCTCCAATCTTTTCCACGGGTATCTCTGGTACCTTCTTATGTGATCCTATTTGTGAGGGAGTGGTAGCAAGCTCAGGGAATTGATTTGCTACGTGCTTCCACAATTCTGGTTTTACCTTTAACAATTCCTCCAGAGTGAGATTACACTGTACTTTAGTGTTCTTGATCACTTCCGTGTTCCTAGGGATCACTGATTCTTCATTCCTCACTATTATCGTGGGTGCTCTCATACTAATAGACTTTGCTTCCCAAGGTCCTGTGAACTGAGGTAATTCTTGTAAGGAATTAGATTCAAATCCTGTGGGTTCACTCAGTTGTTCCACCTCTACATCATCATATATAGAGGGGATGTCTTGGGGAAATTGTTCCTGCAAGTCATCTATTTCTTGAATAGGAGGATGAGTTCCTTGTTCTTTTCTCCATTTCTCTTCTTGTATTTCTCTCAAAAATTCATGTGAGTACCTATGTATGGAAGATAGGTTATCTTGACTTTCTGTATTGGGTACTTGAGACAGGGATGGTGCATTCCTTTCCTGTGTCTCTGAGACAATAGGATTCCTATGCTGATCCTTTTTCTCTTTGCTTTCTATCAAGTGTTCTAGCCTCTCCATTAGTCCTTGAAAGTGTAATTCCGGTTTTGCCATGTTATTCCAATTAAGATATCTAGAGGCTTCGAACAAGGCTTGTGCTAACTCTACCATCTTCATGCAAAGTTTAGTTCTCTCAATTTCTAGATCAGCTCGAGGGTAATTTTTACTCATTTCCGTTACTTGAGGTCCCTCTTTTATTCTAGCCTGATATGCACGAAACATCATGTCTAGGTCTTCTAGTATGGGTTCCGCCAAAACTGATCCTGATTTCTGAGCTGGATTTTCTTGGTTTAACTCTTGTGAAGTCAATTCTTGTATTTTGGCTCTCGACTCTTTCAAACTTCCTTCCAAATCCGTTATCTTTCTACTCCACTTTCTTTTTATTCTTTCTCTAGAATCTTTCCAAGATTTTGTCTTTTTACTGCTAGATTCTGCAACTTCACTAGTTCCGGCTACTTTCTCTTGATTAAGCTGTTGGTTTTGTAAGAGTGCCTGGGCTCTGGTTATAGCTTGGATAGGCACGTATGTAGGGTTGGATCCATCTGCGTTGTTTACAATACCTATCACGTTGATCGGTGTCACATTCGAAGTGTTAACTGGGTTCTTAGGACAATCTTTGATTATGTGCTCTTTGCCACAATCGGCACAAAAGCCTTGTATGTTATAGTACTGTGATTGCCTTGCTATTGGGGGATGTGGATAATCCTTTATGAAGTGATCTCCTTGGCACCTAAAGCATGGTCCTCTAGGGCCCTGTAGTCTCTGTTGTCTCAATTGGGGTCGCGTGTTTGGGTTTGCATACATCACATTAGCATAGTCTGGCTCCCAACTAGGTTCCATTGGTGGACTATCATAATGATACGTCTCCATGTGTTCTGGTGACTCTGTGTAATAAGCGGGTGGACTAGTTACATGAGTAGAGTCAAAACTGTTTGAGTTCGGGTCACTTTCTGTGATCAAGGGTGAAGAAGGCACTAAGGCCCTACTTAGGTTCTCTTCTGCAGCAGCATATTTGACTGAGATGACATTCGCTGGTGGGGGTGGCTGCTGAGCTAAGACGGGTTGAGATCTCTGTTGAGCCTGGTATGGGTAGTTCTGAGGAGGCCTATAGTAATAAGGCTGAGCATTGTATTGGCCTTGATACCTACCTGGCTGCTGGTATGTTTGCGGGTAGTTCTGTCTCACGGTTTGTTTGTTGTATGGGCAGTCCTGAGCCGTATGATTCGTGTATCTTCTCTCAATTGTACAATATTGGCCACTAGGGTTGGCTTGAGGTTGTGGTGCATTGGGACACACGTTTGCTAAATGATTTCCACCACAAGTGTAACATCGTACATTAGCTGGTAGCTTGGGCACCTGTTTACTAGAAACTCCTAGTTTTTGGGCCACTTTTTCTGCTAGGTCCTCTATCGAATTAGACAATTTTGTGGATGCTAGAGAAGAACAGTCTGAGTCCTTATAAACCTTTGAGAGTTCTAATTCATCTCCTAGGTTGTCCTCGATGTCTATACATATTCTTACACACTCCTCTAGCGTTCTGGGTTCCTTTAGGTACACATAGGAGCGTAGTTTAGCGCTCAACAAGCCATCTAGGAACAGTGATACTTGTTTGGCTTGTGAGGGTAGCTCTTGCATGGGACATCATTCGACATATTGTCTGAATCTACGTCCTGCCAGTCTAACTGTTTCCTGAGGGGTTTGTTTGAAGCTATGAATCAACAAAGACGTGTCGTGTCTAATCCCACTTTTAGAGAATTCAGTGATGAATGACTCTAAAAAGTGATGGATGTCTCTAAATTGCCTTTGTTGCAATGGTTGGAACCAAGTTAAAGCGGTATTCTTTAACGTTAGTCCAAATGCATTGTATTGCGTGAACATGTCCTCGACTTGTTCTGCTCTTAGTACTTGCTTGAATTCTGCGACATGGTCATAGGGATCTCCTGTCCCATCAAAGTAATTCTTCATTTATTCCTTCAATTCCTCCTCAATAGGAAGATTTTCAATATCCACAATCTGAGGGCTGGTGCCCGCTTGGGAGCTCGTTCCTTCCTCGGCCGTCTCAGGGAAACTGGTCACCAGTTCTGTGAGAATATACAAAGGGATGTTAACATTGCAAATTGACACCAAGCGTTCATGTGTCCCCGTTACAACATTAACATGATTTTAGTGAGAGGTTAGTAGGTCAAAAAGTGCTCGGTAATCGTGTGTGTAGTTAGGGAATGGATGATCTTAAGAGCTAAATGGAAAGGTGTGGTGCATGAGTGATGTAGTTAGTAAGTGGTTATGAATTTACAAATGAGGGTCGGGGGGTTTATTACACGTTTTGGGCTCCCAAACAAACACAATGGCTGTTGGTCTTGAATTTGTGGAGACTCTGGAGGGTTTTATAAGAGTGTCTGCTTGGAAATGAGGCTTTTTAGGGACCCATTTACAAGTGATTCTACTTGTGCCCATGGAAGAATATGTGTTCGTGCGTGATGTATAAGAATGGGTATTAGATGTTTGAGTGAGTGAACCATGTTGTACAGAGTGTGGCCTCTGTGTAGCTATTTGAGCCCGCAAGCAAGCCTTAGGCACCCAAATTTGTCTTGATTGTGGGCTAGCCTTCATCGACTTCTTGGGTACCCAGATAGACTTCATTTTTGCAAAAGAATTTCTGAAAGACTTCTTATTAGTGTCGTGTTGTTGATTGCTAATAAGAATCTTTGCCCATGTGGTTGGTTTGATCACCACAGGCTGTTCGCCTTTCCGCACCCATACTTGTTTCAATGGCTGAGACATCCTGCTTCTCACGTTCGTTTGGCCTCCGGCATAGGGAGTCTTCTGTATTTGATCTACCGTTGGTTGCTGCATCCCTCTGACCTTTGGAAAAGAAGGGAGTTTCGTTGTGTCCTTGACCTCTTTATTGAAATCATCATTCCTCTACATCACATAGTTTTGTACTCCTGCAAGGACCAGGAGTGTGTGTCTTGCCTAATTCCTTGAGTGCTTCACTTTCTAACTCAATTGTAATGTGTTTCTCATTGACCCAGACCTGAAGAAGTCCACTTCTTAGGTTTAAATTGACTGCATGGTCATAGATCCAGTCTTGACCCAAGACTAGAGGCTCAGTGAGGTCCTCATCTTGACACACTAGTACTTTCACTGCCATTAAAACATCTTGAATGTGGAGGGGAAGTTCCACCTCTCCCATGCAAGGGGTTTCCACACCTCCCAATCCTATGAGATAGGCTTCTATAGGATTGACATTTAATTTCAACTTTTGACAATAAGAAAATTTAACAGCACTAGTGGTTGCACCTGAGTCAATCAAGGCTCGCACAGTTTTTGCACTTATTCCTTGTCCTATCTCTAAGGCCACAAATGGGCGTTGATCGATTATTCTATGGGCACTTATTCCGGAGACTTCACACATTGCCATATGATATCCTAGGTCTGCATAGTCATCTGCCCTAGGATGATCCCTACCCTATCGTCTCAACTTCATCCTTCTGATGCATTCTAAAGCTTCTGCTTGAGCTTCTTCTCGAATTCGCTTTTCTTCCTCTTTGCGTTTCTTGGCAATGTTGAGTCGATTTAGCATCTCTTCAGTCAGGGTTTCCTGATATAACTTAACTCTGCACCCGCTTATGTAGCTAGGTAGAATATCACCTTCTAATGTGGCTAGTTGTACTGCTCCACTCCTTGAGATCCTATTTATGATCATAGGTCCATAGCCACGCTTCTCTAATTTTCTTGCATGTTGCTTCAGGGTGTAGACTAAAACTAAATCTCCAGCCTTCAATCCTTTATCCTTAACATGGGCATCAAAGTAAGCCTTCTGTCGTTTTTTAGCTGCATATATTCCTGCGGCATCCCTCAGTCTTGTTTCTCCTAATCGCTCAAGGTCAAAGATCCTAGAGGAGAGCTCATGGCCTGTCCACTCATGCTCCTCTGCTACCTTTAGTGTAGGTATCAAGAAGTCCAATGGTAGCACTGCACCTTGGCCAAATACCATCTGAAAGGGTGTGGCTTGGAGTACCGTTTTATAGGCAACTCTGTATGCCCAAACAGCATGGTGTAGCTGTTTGTCCCAATCAGAGCGTTTATTATTTACCAATTTGGTAAGCACATTGCATAGAATCTTGTTTGTGCTTTCGGCTTGCCCATTAGCTTATGGATGGTAGGGGGCAGCCTTCTTGTGTATAACCAAGAACTATTGGAGAAGATTTTTGATAACTTCATTCAAGAAGTGAGTCCCTCTATCGCTGACTAGCTCTATAGGTAGCCCGTATCGTGTGAATACATTCTCAGATAAGAACTTGGCGGTTGTCTGGGCATCATTCTTAGTCGTGGCTTTCACTTCTACCCACTTGGTTAGATAGTCTGTGGCCACAATAATATATTTTGCGTGCGAACCCTTAGTTGGGGATTAATAGGACCTACAAAGTCTATTCCCCACTTAGAGAATGCACGTCCACCCATCATAGGTTTCAGGGGCATCTCATCTTTGTGTATAGGATATTGAGTTCGCTGACAAACATCACACCTCTTCACATATGTGCATCCATGTGAAGGGTCGGCCACCATAAGCCTGCAAATAGGATTGCCTTGATCACCCGATTTGGTCCAAAGTGTCCTCCTGCTACACCTTGGTGAGCAGTTTCCAAGATCTTGATGTATTCACTCTCATGGACACATAGTCTCAAGTAACCATCTTTACCACGCTTGTATAGATTATCACCAATGAGTGAGTAATCTAGGGCTTCTTGTTCTAGAATTCTTTGTCTGACCAGTGTCATATCTTGAGGGAATGTTCTCGTCCTCAGGAAAGCTACTAATGGTTCACTCCAATCTGGCACTATGGACACTTGATAAAGAGTGGCATGCTCCACAGGTGGTTTAGTGCAACAGATTGGGCATTCCTTGCACAACTTATGGACATGTGCTTCCATAGTTGGCCAATGCACTCCGAGTCTCCTTAGTGTCTGTAGGGTTCGTTGCTTTGAGTAGTGTTGCTCTAATGCACCTACATGTGATAATTGCAACCATTTAGCGTACTCATCCTCTTCCACACAACAAGCTAGGATCCCTTGATCTGTGTGCTTGTACATAGTTCCTACCATGATCTGGTATTTTTGGGCTTTTCTTATCTCCCTATCTTGAGTGTTTATGACTGGGTGATTGGGCCCGTATGTCAATACTGGCACTAATGGCTTAGCCCACTGAGGTACAACTTCCAAATTAAACAAGTAAGCATCAGGGAGGTTATCCGACACTCCTTGTGGGGCTTCTCCAGATGTGAGCCTAGAGAGATGGTCTGCTCTCAAGTGAGTCTTCCCTTTCCTCACCACTACTTCAAAGCCATATTCCATTAGTAAGAGAAACCATCTTACTAATGGGCCTGTATTGCATGGTTTGTTTACCAAGTACAATAATGCTTGATGATCGGTAAAAAATTGAAACTTATTTGCAAGCAAATAGTGTCTAAACTTTTTAACTACATATACCATGCCTAATCCTTCTCGTTCGGTGGTGGTATAGTTCCGTTCAGCTGCATTCAATTGTCTACTAGCATACGCAATTGGAAGATCCATATTACCTTCGCCAGTAGGTTGTGCGAGTACACATCCAATAGCATAATTGGATGCATCCACGTGAACATGTAATGGCTTATTCCAATCTGGTGTGGTCAAGATTGGTGTTGAACACAATCTCCTTTTGAGCTCATTGAAGGAGTCCTCACATTCATTAGTCCACTCAAAGTTAGTCAAAAGCCCATACAGAGGCTTTGCAATGATGGCATACATGTGTATAAACCGTCGGTAATAACCACAATGCCCCATGAAAGCTTGTACTTCCTTGACATTCTTTGGCCTAGGTAGCTCGGCTATGGCTCTTACTTTCTCTTCGTCGGTGGATATGCCATTCTTTGACACTATGTGTCCTAGAATCTTGCCTTGTGTGACCATGAAAACACACTTTTCTGGATTCAGGGAGACTTGATACTCTCTACACTTGTCAAAGATTTGCCTGAGTTCTGGTATATGTGTTTGTCTAATTTTGGAATGAGCACAGAGATCATCAACATAGACCTCTAAATTCTTCCTCAAGAACTCTTTAAACACGTGACACATCAATCTTTAGAAAGTTGCAGGAGCATTGGTAAGCCCAAATGGCATTACCCTAAAGGCAAATATGCCCCACTCTGTGGCAAAAGTTGTCTCATGCTGGCCTTCCGGAGCAATGGCTACCTGACTGTAGCCCAAAAATCCATCAAGGAAGTTGTACACTTCCTTGCCTGCTACTCTTTCTAGCAGATGCTCAGTGATAGGAACTGGATAGTTGTCTCGAATAGTGGCTGCATTAACCTTCTTCAAGTTAATGCACACACGTAGCTTTCCATTCTTCTTGGGCACCACTACAATGGGGGATACCCACTCAGTGTGCTCAATTGCATAAATAAATCCAGCTTCTACCAGTCTATCTATCTGCTCTTTGATCTTGGCAACATAATTATCATTGTATGTGTATGGCTTTTGCTTAGAAGGTTTAGCATCTGAGGTCATGGGGATAGTGTGTGAGCATATGTCCGGGTCTACACCTTTCAAATCCTTGTAACTCCAAGCGAATACATCTCTGTATTCTCTTAGCAAGGCTATCAACTCATACTTCTCTTCTTTCGTCAGGTCATGCCCATGTAAGTGCATCTCTCTTCTCCTTCTTCCATGGCTACAACTATTTTCTTGGTGGTTTCTTTGTTATCATAGGCCGCTCCTGATTGAGCTTCACATCTTGGCATCCTTACCATGACTCTTCTATCGTCTATCTCATACTTTTTAAAGTTTTCAGGACCTCAAACAAATATTCTTCCTCTTCTGGTGTGACTTCTCTCTTCTTCCTTTTCTTTCCTTCATCCTTAGGGGTCACTTGTGTGGCTAACCTTACATCATTTGTAAGCTCTCCATGTCTCTGAGGATGAGCTTCTACTTCATGGAAGTATTCTTCATCTGATGCAAAAGGTGGGTCCATAATGATTGACTCTAGATCGGAGTCACTTGCATCCTCAAATGCAACTGGACTAGGTTTGCATTCTTCTAGAACTGCCTCTCCCTTGATTGGCTCTATGGAGAAGACTGAAATGTCATAGCCATCCTCGTCACACAGGGGTGTCCATTGTTCTTCATTGATGGCTACATCCATTGTTGCTAGAATTTCTGCCCAGCCGTGAGGTTCAAATTCTTCATCCGGAAATATCACAGGTGCATAGGTTGGGTCTTGAATTGGTCTATGTGTTTCCTTCGCACCTACTTCTCTTTGCTTTTTCTCTCTTCTCTTCTTCTACTGCTACTTTGCACATCCATAAGTGGGTGTCTTCATGCATCCATGAGAATCCTGATCCCATGGAATGCACCGACTCAGTATCATCTTTAGCTCTATGGATGGGATTCCATTGGATAGGAGGGACATCTCTATGAGAGTAGTCTTTGAGATTAACCTTGGTCGTGACACCTAAGTGTTGCAAATACAAGGAATTGGTTCCCCAATCCTGTACCACTTGCAACTGTCGCATAAATGTTCTTCCCAAAATCATCTCATCGGCATGATTTTTGCTAAAGTCACATATAGCAAATGTGTGCTCAAACTCTACACCACATGTAGTGAGAGTTATTCCTTCTAGCAAGCCTAAGGGTCTTTCTATCTGACCATTGGCCATCTGCAATTTCATTCTCGTTGGCTTGAGTGCTGGCTTGCCCCAACGCTTCCATAGGGAAGTGGTAGCAATATCAACTCCTACACCTGAGTCTAAAATTGCCTTGGTTGTGTACCCCTGATGGGTAATGGGAAGATAGGTGTTTCCTTCCTCACCTTCACTCATGTCTCCTATCTTGTCTAGAGGAATTTCTGGCATTGTTCTATGGGAGCCTACCTGGGAACGGGGTTTAGCTATTTCAGGCACTTGTTTAGCTACATGTTTCCATAGTTCCGGCCTTACTTTGAGTAGCTCTTCTAAAGTGAGGTTACACTGCACTTTAGTGTTTTTCACTACCTTTGTGTTCCTAGGTATGACCGAGTCTTCATTTCTTACCATGACTGTGGGTGCTCTCATACACGTGGACCTTGCTTCCCATGGGCCTGTGAAATGGGGTAGCTCTTGTATGGAATTAGATTCGAAGTCTAATCTCTCCTAAGATTGAGTGGTCTCCTGCTCTTCATAAATGGATGGGATGTCTTGTAGGAATTGGTCGTGTGCATCATCCACAAGTTCAATGGGAGGAGGGACTTCACTTTCTTTAGCTCATTTGTCTTCTTGAATCTCTCGTAGGAATTCTGGTGTGAACCGATTCATAGAAGAAGATGTGTCTGGCTCCGTAGAGTTAGCCACATAGGCTCCCTGGGCAGGTAGGCTTTTTCTTTCACTTGCCTTGCCCTCATTTGGAGAGGTGGGTTCCTTTTCTGATTGTGTAGTTAGCCTCTCCAATCTTTCTAGCAGTCCATCAAAGTGCAACTGCATCTTAGCTTAACTAGAGATGTTAAAGAGGCGACTGGCTTCAAACATGGTTTGAGCCAATTCCATCATCTTAGCACAAATTTTGGTTTGTTCAAGCTCTAGTTCTGCCCTAGGGTAACACTTTTCATGATCGGTTACATTTGGCCCTTCTTGGATTCTGGCTTGATATGCCTTAAGCATCATGTTAAGGTCCTCGGGAGTGGGATCTGCTAGGACTGATCCTACTCTAGGGGGTGGTGGAGTAGCATGAGGCGGGTTGGAAGATGGTGGGTCAGATGGAGATGGGAATGGGGGAGGTGGGGTAGTGTGAGAGGGAGTTTGAGATGTGAGTTCAACTATCCTGGCTTTTGTTTCTCTTAGGCTTTCCTCGAGTTCACTCATCTTCTTAGCCCATTGCCTCTTCATTCTTTCTCTACTATCTCTCCAGGCTCTAGTCCATTTCTTGGTCATGCTCTCAGTTTCACTAGCCTCAGCACTTTTTTCCTGGCCTAAACTTTGGTTCTCCTACAGGGCTTGAGCTCTAGTGACCACTTGCACTGGTGCAGTGGAAGTCACACTCCCTGTGGAGTCTACAACTAACCCAATAACATTAATAGGAGTAATTTTTGGCATATTATTGGGATTCTTTGGGCAATCTCGTAAGAAATGCTCCTTGCCGCAATCTTGACAAAATCCTTGAATCGTCATTGATTGGGTCTGTGTGGATGGAGGTAAGGGGCAATCACGAATGAGGTGATCTCCCTGACATCTGTAGCATGGTCCTCTAGGAAATGGGGGTCTTACTTGCCTAGGTTGAGGTCTAGGGTTGGGGTTTGTATACATGACGTTGGCGTAATCTGATTCCCAACTAGGTTCACTCGGCTCTTCACTATAGTAGGACTCACCATGTTCAGGAGACTGCATGTAGTAGGCCTGTGGACTATCTATGTGAGTGGAATCAAAACTATGATCACTCGGGTCACTTTCTTAAAGCAATGGAGTCACTAGGACTATGGCTCTATTCAATTTTTTCTCCACAGCTACATACTTTATAGGAATCACATTAGCTGGGGTGGGAGGTTGTTGAGCTAACACAGGTTGAGGCCTTTGTTGGTTTTGGTAGGGTTTTTGATAGGATTGCTGTGGTCTACCATATTGTTGTGGAGGGTACTGGCTCTGGTATCTTCCCTGTTGTGGATAGGGCTGAGGGTAGGTCTACCTAACTGCTTGCTTATTGTATGGGCAGTCTTATGCTGTGTGATTTGTGTATCTCTGTTCTATGGTGCAATATTGGCTACTAGGGTTCACTTGGGGTTGAGCCATGATGGGACATACGTTTGCCATGTGGTCACCACCGCAAGTATATCACCTCTTTACTGGGGCAAATCTAGGAATTTGTTTACTAGAGACACCTAGTTTTTGAGCTACTTTCTCAGCGAGTTCCTCAATTGATGTAGATTGCGAGGAAGAGAGGCTAGAAGTGCCATCGGAATCTTTGTAGATTTTTGAAAGCTCTAGTTCCTCCCCTAGGTTATCCTCAATGTCAATGCACATGCGTACACACTCTTCTATGGTCCTAGGGTCCTTCAAGTACACATAGGATCGCAACTTTGTACTTAGCAATCCATCCAAGAATAAAGCCACTTGTTTGGCTGGTGTGGGTAACTCAGGGACATGGCATCTCTCAAGATATTGCTTAAATCTTCTTCCTACAAGTCTCACGGTTTCTTGAGGGGTCTGCTTGAAGCTATGTATCAATGAGGAAGTATTATGCCTTATTCCACTTTTAGAGAATTCAGTGATGAAAGCCTCTAAGAGTTGGTCTATGCTTGTAAACTGCCTCTCATTCAATGGTTGAGACCACGTTAGGGCTGTATTCCTAAGGTTTAGACCAAAGGCATTATACTGCGTGAATAGGCCCTCAACTTGTTCAGCTCTCAAGACTTGCCTAAACTTGGCCACATGATCATATGGGTCTCCTGTGCCATCGAAGTAGTTCTTCATGGACTTAACTAGTTGAGTCAGTCTCAAAGTCCTCGTGTGCTCTCTAGGTCTTGGTAGAGGGAATTCATCCGCATTCCTTTGGTTCCTTGGGGCTCTAAGTCCCTCAGGTTCCACTCTATTTGTTTCCATTCTCGTTCTTTCTCTTCCCATTGGGTTGGCAAAGCTTACCTCAGGTCTATCTCTATGTCTGTCTCTTTGAGCTCCATGAGCTTGGGATGTTCCAGCTCCTGGGTGACCAAAGGACACGTTCAATCTTGGTTGGGGGGAAATAAATTCATCTTTCCAAGTGTAAGCATGCCTATCATTTTCTGTAACCACAAAGATCCTCTCTGAAGCGTGATGTAAGTAGGTCACTCTGCTATCAGGATCTTTGAACTCATATATCATGATTGTTCCTACCTCATTTGACTGATCAGATCTATTCCTCCAAAACGCCTCATCAGTCTCTTGGTTCAGGAGTAGATCTATGCTCTTATTGTCTTGGGAAATCCACTTTGGTGTGATAATTCTAGTGAGAACAGATTTGCCTCGGGGGGTTCTAGGTTCTACACCCATGTTTCCTTGCTCCAGGTCACCTAAAACCGTTTCCGGGATCACGTTTCCAAATTCGTCTATCCTATCTGGATGACTGGTGACTACATATATGGTTCCTTCCTTGTCTAGGTATGCTCCGTTTTCAAACTTGACAGCTGGATGTTTCCAGTCCAATGGATTGGTCAGGGTTTTTAATCTGGACCACTCATCTTCCTATGCCATCCTCATAGATGCTAGCACCTAGTCGGTTGGTCCTAAGGTATTCCAGCTGCGTCTTGTAGGGGCCTTCTACCCTATGTAAGTATGGCACACCTGAACTTCCTATAGGTCTCTCCATACCGTGGGACATCTCTGACTCACTAGTTTCAGAGCTAGGGTAGTGCGAATAATGGCTCAACTGTTGGGCCCAAGACCTAGCAGTATGATTAACACTAGCATGTGAAGATCTAAGACTTTGCCTATCTCTTCCTAGGTGTCGTCCTGATCTAAGGTTCATATGCCTATTTGAGCAATCCCAATTTTTACCCAAGGTACAACCTCGTTGCTAAGTTCTTTTATATCAGTCACTTGATTCTTTTTAGTTGATTATTGTGGTTATGATCTTGTCTGATATCACGTCCTTAGGAACACTTGAGTTAATTTCCGCACTTGAATGTTGATCGTCTCACGTTAGGTTCTTTTCCTTTAAAGTTGTCGGTCACACACAGGTTATCTCTTGACTTGAACTTGATTTCTTAGATAGTCTTGACTTGTCTCGTGCCTATCGTTGCCTTGACTTACTTCTAGCACTACTCAAACTTAGCCTAAGCTAGGGATTGACAGAGGGAGTTGAGAATCTTCCAACCTTGAGTTTCTCCCTTGGTTGCCCTTGTGTGCTCAGGAAGTGCGTTCCCAAGCTTGCACTTACTCTTGCTTCGATTGCCCTTTGATGCTCTAACTCGACCTACGTAGCCTGCTGGACAGGGTGATACAGCAACAACCTGCAAGAGTGCTCAAGAAACAAGCAAAAAATCCAAGCACACAAGTCGCTCTCTCGCTCTCTCTCACAAGTGGAATGAGGGAAATGGGAGGTAGAAGGTGATATGATAAAAAACTGAA
Organism: Ceratopteris richardii; assembly: GCA_020310875.1. Lineage (NCBI taxonomy): Eukaryota > Viridiplantae > Streptophyta > Polypodiopsida > Polypodiales > Pteridaceae > Ceratopteris > Ceratopteris richardii. Next base: position 168,020,348 of record CM035422.1, read on the forward strand.
ATTTTTGCAGTGATGGAGATGGAGATCGGATATGGTGAGGAGGATGGTGGTGATGATGATGGTGAGGTAAGAAAAAGAAAAATAAGAAAAAATAAAGAGATTACCTACAACGCCAACATCACAACTCTACGTCTTACCATCACACGCTCGTCCTCAAAGCTTGATCCCCGGCAACGGCGCCAAAATTTGGTGTAGCTTAGTGATGAGTAGCACCTCCTTTACTGTCAATCTGGGAAGACGTGAGGATGGTATGATGACCTCGAGCAAGTGAAGGCACAAGTGCGTGAGTGAGAAGCACACTAACATGCACACACATACACACACACACGCACACACGACAAGACAAAGAGGAAGACAATGGAGTTCTTTTAGATTACTTCCAAAAATGCTCATACAAGTTCAATTCTATTACAAGCTACCCTAAAAAATGAGCTCTCTAGCTCTATTTATAGTTTTTGACTAGTTTGTGGCCTTGTCCAGACCTAGTGTCCGGCCTAGTTAAAAATTAGGTTCTCTAGCCTATTTGGAGGTTCAAACGGAGTCTAAAAAATGTGAAAACTGATAGGTAGGTACTTCTAAAGCTCCTCAAGCTCAAGGACTCCTTGGCTTGCACAAAATGGAGCTACAAAAATATGAAATGGTATTTACAATGGGTTTTAGTGATGAAAATCACTATTTTTATAGGGATTTCTTCTAACATTTTGACATACATTTCTCGGAGCTCCCTACTTGCTCTTTCTTCTTGTGTGCCCACCTCTTTGATGCATGAAAAATTTAGATGGCCTACTTGCCAGATCTTCTTTGACTACTGTGTCTGCTTGTACCTTCTCTTCACTCCGACTCCCTTCGTTGACTTCCTTGTCTCTTGAGTCCTTCAGTTCCTTGACTGCCAACAACACATCTATCATATTTATTAAGTATTCCAGCATAGGTGATAAGATGATTAGAGTCCCCTGCCTGTACTTGATGGTGTAATTGTGGATTCATTCAGTGTGATAAATACTAATCGATCTGTGGCATATGCACATATTAAAAATTGATATATTTCAATTGTTATCAAAGCTGATATAATTGTGTGTGTTCTTCATTTTGTTTACATTCTGATAATCTGAGAGAATTCGAGTTGAACATACAATCTAGATTACATGCACAATTGGTTTTTGCATGTATTATTAATGCCACTTCCCATTCCGAACGAACCATGGGAACAAATCTCAATGGATTTTATCACAGGTCTTCCTCTCACTTCATCACATAACAATATGATTTGGACAATATTTGATAGGTTTTAGTAAATATGCATATTTCATTCCATATAGAAAAACTTTATCTACACCTCAGGCTGCAAAATTATTCATTAAATGCATTTTCCCACATCATGGATTTCCTAAAGTAATGTTATCTGATCGTGATGTCGATTTTGTAATCATTTTTGGGTTGCCTTATTTCAACATTTTGGTTCTAACATAGATTTTAGCTCTGCATTCCATTCTCAAAGTAATGGACAAAGTGAGGCTACAAATAATACTATTCTTGATTTATTGTGTTGTTTTTCATTTGATAGTCCCACTAACTAAGATGAAAAGTTGCCATTGCTTCAACTTGCTTACAATAACACCACACACCACTACACGTCCTGCACCTTTTGAAACTGTTTATGGTAAAAAGCTTCCCACTCCCATGTCACTCACCTAAACCAACATTCCAATGGCTAATTCTAATGGTCAAGTTCACATTTCTATCCTTCACGATGTTCATGAGCACATTAGGCAAAGTCAAAGCAATATACATGTAATATCAATACAAAAGGATTAGCAAAGGAATTCAAGGAAACTGATCTTGTATGGTTGCGTATCATTAAAAGACGTCTCAAAAATATTTTGCAGCATCCTAAAATTAAAGTTGCACCATGCTATTATGGATCCTTTCCCATTATACAAAAAATTAATGATAATTCATTTAGATTAGATATACCATCTCATTGGAATATACATAACTCTTTTCATATTAGTTTATTTAAACCATTTAAAGGAACTTTACCACTCACTCCACTTCTTGATGACCCTCCTTTAATTGAAGAACAATATGGAATCTTGGTTCTTGAGAAAATAATTGATCATGATGTCACTGCTACACACATAGGTACTCAATATCATCGATATTTAGTTAAGTACCAAAATCACTCTATTGAAGCATGTCAACAGATAAAAAAAACACAATTAACACCCCATTATGACCACTTAATTTCTACATATCATACACAAACACATTAATGTAACTCCTCCATGAACATTTCCATCACTAGAACATATCAAGGTTATACCCAGGCTTCTACCAAGGAAATTGAATGGGTGCGTTTTTGCCCCGACATCGATGTATAAGTCGATATAAACATCGGTAGCAAAGCACCAGTATCATCACTGGTATAGGCATTGGTATATGCATCCATATGAGCATCGGTATTATCAATGCGTATACAGATGCTTATACCGGCGACCTGCTGAGCGTAGCGTGGCGTATACCGACGTCCTGCTGGAGATACGGATGGGCATACTGGCAACCATATGTGCATAAATTTTTTTGAGCAGTGTGTTGTTGTTGCTCTAAGAACACTACCATGATGTTATGTAGCAAAAGACAATACACTATGCCCAAAGAAAATCGAGTACATGTGATGTGTACTCTAATGGCAACCAAAATATGATTTCATATAGCAAAATATTGTTGGACACAAAAGAGATGAGCAGAATGAACCATGAATCATGTACAAAAAAGTTATATATTCCATAAATATAGCATGTACAAGAGTGTGGCAAACCACTGCCATATATAAGCCATATAAAAAATGTGACAAAGCACTTCCATATAGGAACCGACTACAAAATTATGGTGCACCATTGCCACATATGAGTGTAATACAAAATTGTGGCAAAGCACTACCATACATATGCTCAAGGGAATCAAAACCTTTACACTTACAATCTTGCAAGAAAGCATATGCATAAAATGAGACAAATTGACATGATATTTATAAACAAAAACTAAAAATACCAAACCAAGCCATAAGTTTACCTCATCATAGATTCTCCCATGAAATGATCACACTGCATCCCTCTAAGTCTTGCAATAGTGCAACCAATCCATGAAGATATCCATAAGCTTCTTTGGTTCGCATCCGAGGACGACCCAATGCCAACTCCTATAATAAATATGAAAAATGTTAGATGAACATACATGATTTTCTTAACACAAAAAAAATTCAATAATTAAAATGATACTTACAAATTGATAAAGCATATTGTCATATCTGCCGCTACCCAGATGTGACATTCCAACCGTATCTAAACGTGTGGTCGCCACATCTCCCTACTGACGATATCAGTCAGGAGTATGTTGCTACTCATCATGAATCGATTCCCACTTCTCAACGTCTAACCATATAGGCTTTGGTAAGCCTGCTCTGAAAGCATCGTGAGCCTCAGACCCCCGATGAGACATCACCTCATGTGCTCTGTGCTGAATCCATTATGAGCTCACAATAGGATGCCTAGGTGCTACCTTGTACTCTTCATATATCGACTGCGTGATATAATTTTTGGAGTCTTTATCCTTTTCGCTCCATTTTAACATGGTAGAGTGTCCAAATTGTATGGAACAAAGCTATCAAAATGCGTTGATGCATGGACTTTCTGGTTGCATCCATCACCAGAGCTCCATCAGGATCTTGGAGTCATCATGTTCATGAGCTCCCCAAGGTGTACATGGAGATCCCATCTGATTCCATGTGGAGATGTTAGGATATATATGTAAACCCTAAAAAATCTATAGATCTATTTTTTAGATATTTTTGCATATATTGCATTTTATAAATTAATATTAATCCTAAAACTTTATTTAGGATATGTATGTATGTGTGTGTGTATGTATATGTGTGTGTATGTATATCTGTGTGCATGTATGTATGTGTGTATGCATATGTGTGTGTATGTATGTATGCATATGCATGTGTGTATGTATACATGTGTGTGTATGTATGTGTGTGTATGTGTGGATGTATACATGTGTGTGTGTTTATGCATATGTGTGTGTATCTATGTATGCATGTGCGTGTGTATGTAATATGCATGTATGTATGTATGTATGTGTGTGTGTACATGCAAATGTGTGTGTGTACATGCAAATGTGTGTGTATGCATGTGTGCATATGTATGTGTGTGTGTTTATGTGTATATGCATATGTGTGTGTATGTATGTATGCATGTGTGTGTATGTGTGTGTGAATATATATGTGTGTATGCATATGTGTGTGTATGTATGTATGCATATGCATGGGTGTGTGTACATGTATGTATGCATATCTGTGTGTATTTATGTATGCATATGCATGTGTGTATGCACATAGGTGTGTATGTATATGCCTGTGTACATGCAAATGTGTGTGCATGTATGTATGCATATGCATGTGTGTATGTATGTGTGTGTTTATGTGTGTATTTAATATGCATGTATGTATGTATGCATGTGTGTGTGTATGTAATATGCATGTATGTATGTATCTATGTGTGCACATGTAAATGTGTGTGTATGTATGTATGCATATGCATGTGTGTGTGTTTATGTGTTTATGCATATTTGTGTGTATGTATGTATGCATGTGTGTGTATGTGTGTGTGTATGTATATGTGTGGATGCATATGTGTGTGTATGTATGTATGCATATACATGTGTGTGTGTATAATATGTGTGTGTACATGTATGTATGCATATGTGTGTGTATGTATGTATGCATATGCATGTGTCTATGCAGATATGTGTGTATGTATATGCATGTGTACATGCAAATGTGTGTGTATGTATGTATGCATGTGTGTGTGTATGTAATATGCATGTATGTGTGTATGTGTGTGTGTACATGCAAATGTGTGTGTACATGCAAATGTGTGTGTACATATGCATATGCATGTGTGTGTGTGTGTCTTTATGTGTTTATGCATATGTGTGTGTGTATGTGTTTGTGTGTATGTATATGTGTGTATGCATATGTGTGTGTATGTATGTATGCATATGCATGTGTGTGTGTACATGTATGTATGCATATGTGTGTGTGTATGTATGTATGCATATGCATATGTCTATGCACATATGTGTGTATGTGTATGCATGTGTGTATGTATATGCATGTGTACATGCAAATGTGTGTGTATGTATGTATGTATGTATATGCATGTGTGTATGTATACATGTGTATGTATATGCATGTGTACATGCAAATGTGTGTGTATGTATGTATGCATATGCATGTGTATGTATGTATATGCGTATCCATGTGTGTATGTATGTATATGCATGTGTGTATGTATATGCATGTGTGTATGTATATGCATATGTGTGTGTATGTATGCATATGCATGTGTGTGTACATGTATGTATGCATATGTGTGTATACATATGTGAGCGTGTATGTATATGTGTGTATGTATGTAATATGCATGTGTGTATGTATGTATGTATGTATGTGTGTGCATGCATGTGTGTATGTATGCATATGCATGTGTGTATGTATACATGTGTATGTATATGAATGTGTACATGCAAATGTGTGTGTATGTATGTATGCATATGCATGTGTATGTATATGCATGTGTATGTATGTATGTATGTATGTATATGCATATGCATGTGTGTATGTATGTATGTATATGCATATGCATGTGTGTATGTATGTATGTATATGCATGTGTGTATGTATATGTTTATGTGTGTATATGCATGTGTGTATGCACATATGTGTGTATATACATATGTGAGTGTGTATGTATGTATGTATGTGTGTGTACATGCAAATGTGTGTGTATGTATGTACGCATATGCATGTGTATGTATACATGTGTGTGTTTATGTGTTTATGCATATGTATGTGTATGTATGTATGCATGTGTGTGTGTATGTAATATGCATGTGTGTATATATGTATGTGTTTGTGTACATGCATATGTATGTGTATGCATGTATGCATATGCATGTGTGTATGCACATATGTGTGTGTATACATATGTGAGTGTGTATGTATATGTGTGTATGTATGTAATATGCATGTGTGTATGTATGTATGTGTGTGTACATGCAAATGTGTGTGTATGTATGTATGCATATGCATGTGTATATGTATACATGTGCGTTTGTTTATGTGTTTATGCATATGTGTGTGTATGTATGTATGCATGTGGATGTGTATGTAATATGCATGTATGTATGTATGTATGTATGTGTGTGTACATGCATATGTGTGTGTATGTATGTATGCATATGCATGTGTGTATGCACATATGTGTGTGTATATATATGTGTGTGTATGTATATGTATCTCTCTCTCTCTCTATCTCTCTCTCTCTCTCTCTCTCTTTCTCTCTCTTTAATTCTCACTCTATGTCAATCAAAAACAAAACAATCACTTACATCGATGTAATTGTTTGAATCATTGTCATAAAAGTCCTCTTAATGTTGTCCTTCGTCAAATTCCAAAGAACTCACGCCGAAAAGCTCCTTCACAACTAAAGAGAAGAGAAACTAGAAAAGAGAAAACACAAAGAAAGAGAAAAGGGTGCTACAATATGTGCGGTACTTACCAAAATTTTAGATCTAGAGAAATAGACAGGTGTGTGTAGAGAAAGAGAGAAATAGAGAGAGAGAGAGAGAGAAAGAGAGAGATGTGTGTACAAAATATGCTCAGAATGTAGTTTGCACATGCAAATCTGCTTCCTCAAGTTTTGTGATTTCGAGTTTTACTACCTTTGCATATTTTGGATTGAGTCGATACGGCCTACTTCTTGTAGGTGCGACTCCCTCTACTAAGGGTATTCGATGTAATCCAAGCTCCTCTGGAATCCCTGTTAGATCCTTGTAGGACCATGCAAAGACATTTTTATAGGAGAAAAGGAGAGAAGTTACCCTCTGTTGTAAAAAGGGATAGTGCCACAACTAGGAGGCTGTGGACTATTTGAGGATTTCCTTCATCTCCAAGTTTCACTTCTTGAACTAGCATTTCAGGACTCGTCTCTCTTGAAAAAGCATCTACACTGTGAGCAGGGGTGGAATTCACCTTATGTTCCACAATATGTTGCTTGATCCATCCTTGAGGAATTTCTAAAAACGGAAGGTCTTCTCTGCTCTCAGGCTCAAAATTAGGCCCTTGAGACTCAAAATTAGCCTCCTCAAAGGCTTCTTCAATTTTGACATTTTTAGGTTTTTCTACCCTTTTGTAGAACTCTGTAGTGTTGAATCCTCACAAAATTGGCCCATTTTGATCGAATGCACCAATTTGGTCCGATGGCCCAATTTGACTATTTGGGCCCCCCAAAGATACTAACTCACTTTCTGCTACTTTTTGACCATCAAGACCGTTTTGTGGAAAATGCCCGAATTTGATCTCCAAAGGCTCTTTAACTTGGTCCGATGGCCCAATTTGACTATTTGGGCCCCCCGAAGATACTAACTCACTTTCTGCTACTTTTTGACCACCAAGACCATTTTGTGAAAAATGGCCAAATTTGATCTCCAAAGGCTCTTTAATTTGTTCTGATGGCCCAATTTGACTATTTGGGCCCCCTAAAGATACTAACTCACTTTGTGCTACTTTTTGACCACCAAGACGATTTTGTGAAAAATGGCCAAATTTGATCTTCAAAGGCTCTTTCTTGACCTCGGTCTCTATTTTCCTGCAAGAACTCATTTTTTCTCCTTTGTGAGTGATTGAGCCTAAATTTTCATTTTTTGACTCTTTTTCCCTTCCTTGGGCTTCTTTTGCAAGTTCTTCATTTATTTTAGTAATCTCAACAGTGCAACACTCTGCACCACCCATCATCCAATTTAACAAATTTTCTTCTTCTTGGGGTACAAAAGGCATTACCTCAGTATCTACATATCCAGTTGTCTTGTTGGAGTCACATCCTTCTTCTAAGTGTACTTGTAAGTTGTTATTAGTCTTCGAAGAGATGCACGTCTGGTTTCTTCCCCAATCTTGTAGTGCTTTTGCTTGTCTTAACCAAGGCCTTTCCAAAAGCAGAGGATAAGAGCTTTCCTATGGCAGGGAAATCACAACAAAATCCAGGAGGAATTGACAACCTTGTACTGACATGTGTACCTTCTCAATGATGTCGAGGGGCATAACACGGTGCTGATCTGCTAATGTGATAGTGAAGGGTGCTGCCTTGGTCAGGTTTAGTTTGAGTTTCTTCATTGGAAAATCAGGCATCAGATTGATGCCAGAGCCTCCATCTATAATGACACCAGTCAGACCTTCATCGTTTATGAACACAGATAGCCTTGAGCTTTGATAGTCTACCAACGGTGCAGGCGGAAAGTCAACCATGAAACCATCTACACTCGGTGGTGGGCTTAAGTAGGCCGAGTGTATAACTTTCAATAAATCACTTCTTACTTTCGAATCCATTTTTATGAGTTGGTACAAACTAACCTTGTGATGAATACCTTTCAAGATTTCCTCAATCTTAACCTCTTGTGTGTCTTCCTGAGAGCTTGCAGGTTGGTCCTTAAGGGAAGTAGTCACCATATCATAAGCTCCTTCAATGTCTGCTTGGCCCATCCAACCAGCCTTCTTTTCCTCATCTCTATGTTTGAGTCCCTGTTGTTCCTCTCTAAAGGTTGCCGCTTGCCTGGCTCTAGTCATCATGGGCACTGAAGAAGATGAAACAGCATAAGACTGAGTGGTCATACCTTCTAGTTATGGGGAGACTCCAATCATGTGAATTGGAGCAGGGCGGCTTCTTGGGCGATTTTCTGGTATAGTGATCCTTGACATTTGGACAATGCTGACTGGGAGATGCACCTTCTGGTAGAGAACACTTGTTCTGCATATGGCCATACTCACCACAACGATAACACATCAGTGGCCTATTATATCTAGGCTGAGTTAGATGGGTCTCTTCTCTATTAGGTGCATTTGAAGTACTAGCATAATACGAATCAAGAACAGGAGGGTTACCATGCGGTTGTACTCCCTTTAGGTAGTAGTAGTCTCTTGCTTCATGACCATCCTTGCCAAAAAATTGACAGCTCACCTTGTTAGGACAATTAACATTTGAATGTCCATTTTTGCTACATATTGTACACCAAACCTGCCTTCGTATTTCCTGTGTAGTGCGCAAATCTTCTAACTCACGACGAAGTTGAGCTACTTCATCAACATTGTGGCGTAGTGGTGGTGGTATGACCTTCTCTTCTTGTTGACTTTGCTGCATTCTTAAGGCTTCCAACTCCTTCGTGAGTTGCTCAATAGGATCTAAGTGTGATGCATAATTTTGTTGAGTATCTCCTTTGAAATGTAGCCTAGCTTCCTCAATGCGTGATGCAGCTGCAACAAAATCATCCAGTGTTGCATTCAATCTAAGAGATTCGTGAAGCTTCTGCTGAGATGACTTGGGTAAAGCTTTCTCTATTCATTTTTAACCAGGAAATCACCTTGAGCATGTGGTAGACATGAAACAAGTGCTTTTGTCCTAGTGTGAAGTTCATGAAAGGATTCACCTGGTCTTAGCTTTAAATTCTCTAGCTGATCTAGAGCTCTTTTCGAGGAGTCCCTTGGTCTGAATGTCTGCGAGAATGTCGTCTTCAGTACCTCCCACATAGTGAAGTGGCCATCTGTATATTGACTATACCATTTGTCGGCAAGACCTTCCAATGTAGATGGGAAGAGTACCAACATTGCATCCTCTCGATTATGCAAACCTTGTCCGCAGCATAAGGAAATGAATCTCCTCACGTGATCATCTACATCCTCATAAGCCAGCCCCTTAACACTAGTGTTGTACTTGGACACTTTAGTGTCCTGAAAAAGAGACAATGTTTGATGAGTTTTTTAGATTACTAGAAGGAACCATTTATAAATGTAACTATCCAAAATGTTGGCATAAGGGTTGAATATTTTTAGAAAAATATAGTGTTTATTAAAGGATATAAAAATTAATATTTATTCACTAATTTTATGATGCTAATTTCAATACTGGCACAGAAATTAAAGTGATGTAAGTTAGAGGTTTTTTTAACTAAAATCAAGACCTTGTTATTTTCATTGGTCTAGATGCAGTAAAATCTTTTATTTTATGTATGTCAACATGTTTCTATCGATAATTAGAGATTTGTAATGAATTTTACTAGGTTTATGGCATAAAATGAAGCTCATTTGTGATATGATAGTCTTATCATCTATGAATTATTTTGCAAAGTGATGGTATGAACATGCATCATTTTTTGTTATCAAAATACTATTTGATATTATTACCACTAGAAATATTTTTTTGACAACCTTAGGAGCCGAATTTCTATGTCATTTCTTCAATTTAAACAATACCACTGTTTTTCTACGCTAAGAAAAGGTCATTTTATGAGGAAACATTGCATATGCTAGATGATTAAAGTTAACATGCTAGTTTTTTCTATATAAAATAGTTTATAATGCTTATAGAATTATTTTGATTCATAATATATACCTTATATCATTTAGAAAACCTAACCTTTTAGGATGAATTTTTATTCTCGATAGAGAGGATTATGGCCATTCAATGAAATATTGAGATTTTTAGTGTTATGTGAGATAGTTTTTGAGATAAAACACAACCCATTTTAGTGTTTTTATGAATTGATATAATATAGAAGGCTGCTAAAGTGTATAACTATATAATGAGCACCCTATATTGTAGTAATTTGTTTATTATAAAAATGATTTTCTAGGTCCCAAGGCTTGTCTTAAATGATTATATGACAGTAAATGAACATTAGAAAAATGATTCCAATAGGAGGAAAATTCTTTTTATGGAGATATTTTTTTCTTCTCATATATAAGCTTACAGAAAAATAGTTTTTCTCAACCATATTCAATCATTTGTATATTTTGAGTTATCAAAAAAGGTTATTTTTTTAAATATATATTTTTTATAGAGCATCTAGGTATAGATCTTTATGGGGCTTTAAGGTTTTTTCAAAATTTTATTTTATTGGTATGTGTGATTTTTTTTTTATTAGAAAAAAGGACACTATAGTGTCCTGTTTTGGTACAACACTAGTGTTAAAAGTAGGGAGCTTGATATTCAACCTAGAGAGTAAATTAGAAAGATCCTCCATTGGCACTGGTGCTTCTTTTGAAGTATCTGAGGGAAAATCTAATGTCCTCCTCAGCTTCTCTTTTGAGAGTGGGGTTGAAGCTAATTCAACGGACAAATTTAAAGGCAGTGGGGTACTCGTCGAAGGTAGAGCTGACTTCTTGATGCTCCTTTCTACATGAAGAGGTTCTCTGTCTACTCGAGTGTGAGTCATGTACCCACTCACAGGATGCAAAAAAAACCAAGAAATAGTGTGCACACTCTATACTGCACTAATTACCTCACACACAAATGCGAGTGTTCCACTGGGCATGCCAAACTATATAGGGGGTAACCGGGTCTATACTTCTAGTACTCCTTCTACTCAAGGGAGGTTCTCCTTAGGGAAGTATACCCTGTAACATCATTGTGTGAGGTACTACTTGAGAAGATAAACCAAGAAATAGTCAGAGTGTTACAAAGATGTTGAAAAGGCCAATTCGACCAAGATTGAAAAAATTGCGCTAGTTCACAAAAGATAAAATTCTTAACAGTATAAAAGGTCTGATCACTCAAAGATGAACTAGGACATCTCAACACAGAGAAAGTATACAAATGCAAAGAAGGTATACAAGTGTGGTATACAATGCTATGAACTCCAGCTTACGAGTGACTATCCCAGTATATCGAATCTCACTGTCATGCCGACTACCCCCAACACTGAAGTTCTCCACAATACTGAAGCTCTCACTCTGTATATTCTCTAACAGAGAAGCCTCTTCTACAGTGGGCAAAATCACATAAGTGAGCAGAGAATAATGATTAGAAAACTCTCAAAATACCATAGTAACACAAGTAGACCCCAATTGACAAAAGCTAGAATCACAGAGAGATGACAGTGAGTGTATCCCTCAGCTTCCTAAATCTCTGTATATCCTTTCGAATGGACCCTTCACTAACATATAACTCTGATTGTCTGTACATACCTCCAAACGAGTGCAACTGCTTCTTATATAGATCTCGAGGCCAAGGGAATTACTTTCGCCGGATTCCATAATTTAAGGCACCATCACTATTCATTGCACACGCACGGCCAAGAGAGTGGTTTCCACTGGATCCCATCATTTACTGCACCATCACTATACGCTGCACACACGCCGAACTAGTTGACGGAAGTGGAGGGAGAGTTGGCTAATTTTGGGTAGGTGGTCTAATTCTGGTATTGACAGCCAACTGACTCAAAAGCACCTGAAGACTTCTGAATATGGGCTTGAATGCGAGACTCTTTCTTATCATGAATCAACACTTCATCACAAATCTGATGGCCGACTTGATTCTGGCACCAAGGACAAATTTTGAAGGACAAATTTTGAGGGACAAATTTTGAGGGACAAATTTTGAAGGACAAATTTTGAAGGACAAATTTTGAGGGACAAATTTTGAGGGACAATTTTTGAAGGACAAATTTTGAGGGACAAATTTTGAGGGAAAAATTTTGAAGGACAAATTTTGAGGGACAAATTTTGACGGACAAATTTTGACGGACAAATTTTGAAGGACAAATTTTGAGGGACAAATTTTGAAGGACCAATTTTGAAGGACAAATTTTGAAGGAAAAATTTTGAGGGACAAATTTTGAAGGACAAATTTTGAAGGACAAATTTTGAGGCTGAATTTTTTCCGACCCGACAAAGATGCAATGAGGGGAATCTTGAGTGGTGAACTCTCGAGGGACAAAAAGAAGTGGTGCTAGGACTTTTTTTTCTTTTTTTGGGGGGGCTAGCATACAATCAGATGAAATCTTGCTGGATTACACTAACATAGAAGCTAATAACATTAAGTAAACGTTTAGCGTTTAGCAAGTAGTAGGCACTATCGCTTCGCCCCATAAGGCGCCAAAGAGCTAATAACTATACCTTTATGAAGTTTCAATCGGTTGCAGATGAAATGGTAGTTGCACCTGTCGACACGAGAACGGATGGTCAAAGTAGGAATGCTATCACTGAAACAAAAGAAACAGATAGGGGTAATCTATACATGGTCATTCTAGGCCCGCGCATGTTAAGGATAATGGTTATAAAATTAATGAAGCCTAAAATAATTAAACTACTTGATAGGTGGGGACTGAAAATGGCTAAATCAACAGCTCGTCTGGAATAACTGGTTATACTACTCTAAGGGCGATAGCACATGTGTGTATGTGAAAGGAATAGCGTCAGCTGCTAACTGCTCACTTCATGCTATACATCATATGTCTCTGTATGGATCGGAGAGTAACTTTAGCCATCACCCTATCACAAAGCTTTTCTTTCCTCTTCCCTAGAGGAGGTTTATTCAAACTAAATAAAGCCTGAATGTTTACTTAATGTTTTCTATCTATGTTTACCTTTACGATTTTCTTCAGCCCCTAATTAGCTTTATTCCACAAATTTCTAGCATGCATCTCCCATTCCAAAGAACAGGCTTCCAAAGAGAAAGCGTGGTTCCACCCAATTCATAAAGAAGCTAGATCTTTCTCGCCAGCACCCATGCATCAACTTGCATTGACAAACTCATTTACCTAACGTAGAAGCTAATGCATGTTGTTTTCGATTAAGCATTTACTTTAGTTTAGGCGTTATGCAAGTGCACCTATTGGTAAAGAGTGTTAGCTTGAACCTTTAGGTCCTTAACATAGAAGCTAATACAGGTTGTAAACGGTAAACACTTCATCTTGACCTTTTAGGGTGAAGCTAATACCGTTAGTAAACGCTTAAGCTAGTACCTAAAAGCTTAAGTGGGTTAGTTTACCATTAGTAAATGGTTAAGCTAATACCTATACCTATCGTAAAGTTTATTTAGGCTTAGTTTTCTTTAGCTCGATAGGGAAAGTAAAGAAAATTGATTCTGCGCTTAGCTAATACCCTTAAAGGTTAGAAAGTTTACCATTAGGTAAACATAAGTTATCACTTAACCGTTTACGAATGGTAAACTTTAGCACCTTAACCATATAGGTTAAGCTAAACCACTGTAGCAAGATCAACATGGTCTTCCCTCTCGAACAACATGGTGTAGCATTTATCAAAACCTTTTAGGGGCTTTTGAGGCATTAAAGTGTCCTATTGGTGCTTTAGCTTCCTATTGGTGCTAAAGAAAACCTACTGGGAAACGAAAATGGTTTTGATTTCTAAAGAAAATGTTTCTTATTCACTTTAGCTCCTAAAAGGCTTAAGCTATTACCATTCAGTCAAGAAGGCTTAAGGGATTACGCTTTAGCCAATAGGTATTAGCTACACCATGTTAATAATCTTGCTTAATAATACCATGAAGGCTACAACTACACCATGTAGGCTACAGTGAATGCTTAAGCATATTAGCTTAATCTAAAGGCTTAAGTGAAAGCTAATGTGATTTCCCTACCATAAGGTGGGAAACGGCACCTAAAGGCTTAAGCAAAAACTTGCAAAACCTAATCAGTCAACTAAGACTATCGGTTTTCTTTAGCATTAATACCTAAAGGGTTTCGCTCGCTGCGCATGTTAGGTAATAGCTTAAGCAAAACAAGACCATGTATTCAAGAAGCTTGACCATGAAGTAAAGGAGTGCAGCTACACCATGTAGGCTACAATGAATCTTAAGCGAGCCATGTAGGGAATGTGCTAAAGAAGACCATGAAGTAAAGCTACAGCTTAATCAACATGGTCTTGCTTAAGCTACACCATGTAGGCCCCAAGGTAAGACCATTAAGGTCTTGTCTTGCTTAAGCTACACCATGTAGGCACTAAAGATACCATGTAGGTCTTGTCTTGCTTAAGCTACACCCTATTGGTCTTGCTACAACTACACCATTATGGTCTTGCTTAAGCTACACCATGTAGGCCTGAAGGGAAGACCATGTAGGTCTTGTCTTGCTATATCTACACCATTAAGGTCTTGAGCGTAGCTACACCATGTAGGCTACAGTGAATGCTTAACCCTTCGGCCCAGGCATTAGCTTAACTATTGGTTTTATGCATTTTTGCTTAACCCTTTAAGGGTATTAGCTAAGCGCCTTAACGGTTAAGTTTTTCGTTTACTATTTATTTTTGCTCATACAGTATGGGGCGTAGCTAATATTGTTTGGTAAATGTAAATGGTATTAGCTTAAACATTTACTGTATGGGTTGGAGCTGATACAGTTTGGTAAACGTAAACGCAAAACTGTAGGTAGGAAAAAAAACTACTCTTCCCCAATAGTGACATAGTAAACTATGGATTGTACTTGCCATAAGGTGTGGGCAATAAGGAGACAGCCTCTCCTTTCTCCCGAAGCAGCTATCTTTGTCTGTCATACCTATCCACTACAAAGTGATAGATATTCCGCATTGAGTCTCTGATGGGAAGATACTCCCCCTAAGGAGGTTCTCCTCTTAAGACTTTTGCATATAGTAGTTTGGATTTGAAGGTTTGCACTTGCCTTTATTGTTTCACCATCCACCTAGTGCCACTACCCACCTCTACTAGGGCTAAGCTTAATGGAAGTAACAACGAAGGTGGAGACAACCAAAATAGGATATTATTTAATCATGGAAATGTTGTGTTGGATGCACCTATAAGAATCAGAATGAACCGGTTATTGAATCCACCTATCATAGCCGGTGTAACCGGAAGGGATGTCATTAAAAAAGCATAAGCAATTAACACATTTTAAGGTAATGATTTCCACTAGGAATTTGATGGCCATGTTATGTTGATTCCATACAGATTGATACCAAAAGGCATATGCCCATTACTCCAGTCATAGCACCAAAGATTAAGTGTAGAGTCCCTATATCTTTCTGGTTCGTGGAAAACAGCCATTTCATCTTTGTATGTAGAAAGGTTTGGACTCCTGGAACTTTTCTTGCTAAAATCCAAAGGTCTTGCATGAGGCTAAGGTAGCAAAGGTTGTTCCATTTCATTGCAAAAGGTTTGTCTTGTATCCATAGCATTTTTTTTGCATGCGGGTTAGAGTTGCTTAGATAGCTAAGCAATTTAACTTGATACATTGCATTTCCGAAAACCAAAAACTTTAGTGCAAAACGTTTATTGTTAGGTAGGCTTAAGCAAAACTTTCGCTTAAGTAATGGTTAAGCTTAAGCCTACATGGTAATAGCTACACGCCATAAGGCGCTCTGCGTGCTTAGCTAATACCCTTAGCGCTAAAGGTTAAGCGTTTCCCATAAATTTATTAGTGCTTAGCTTAACCTAAAGTAAATGGTCAAGCTAATTGCTTAAGCAAGACCAACATGGTGTAGTTGTAGCCTTTATTGTTTCTTTATGATAGGTGCGAAACGATTAAGCTATTATGCAAAAACCGGAGGGAAGACCATGTAGAAGGGAAGACCTGAAGGGTCTTGTCTTGCTTAAGCAAAAAATGAGGCTTAAGCTTTGACCATTAAGGTGACAGCTTAAGCGAGCGATTAAGTCAAGAAGCGGCAAAGCGGCTATTATGCTTAAGCAAGACCAACATGGTTAAGCTATGCGCCTAACACTATTAGCTTAACCACGTTGGTGAAGGGCCTTTATGGTCTCCCCTCCTAAACGGGCTAAAGTTGACCGTAAAGGCTTAAGCGTAATAGCATAGCCCCTAAATGTATAGGTATTAGCTTAATCGTTTGGCTATAGTGTTTTCTTTAGCACATTAGGTAAACGTTTTATAACTACAAAAACATTAACGGGAAAGAAGGGCTAAACAAAATGCTTAAGCCTGGTAATAGTTCTGCCCGTAAAGGTATTAGTGTTTAGCTTCGCCCCTTAAGTTTTCGTGTGTTTACCTTTAAGTCTGGAGGGAATACCATGTTGGTCTTGTGCTAAAGTGTCCGTTTTTGTTTCCCTAACAACTTTAGCACCAATAGTACACTTTAGCGCCTTTGTGGGAAATAGCTAAAGAAAACCAGTTGCTAACGTTTTCTTTAGCTCGTTTACAAAACAAGACAAGACCATTCTGGTCTTCCCTTCAGGTAATGGTCTTGCCTTGGGGCCTTTTAGGTGCTAAAGTTTCTGTTTCCCTAAACTTTAGCACAAGACAAGACCATTCAGGTCTTCCCTTCTTGATTGAATGGTCTCTTTAGCGCAAGACAAGACCATTCTCATCTTCCCTTCAGGTAATGGTCTTCCTTGCGGGCCTTAAGGTGTTAAAGTTTCCTAAAGGTGCTTTAGTTTCTTAGGGAAATAGAAACGGTTTTGGCTAAAGAAAACATGCAAGACCAACATGGTAATATTAAGCAAGACCTTAATGGTAATATTAAGCAAGACCTTTAGGGCTCTCTTAAGTAAGAAAAGACCTTAATGGTGTAGCTTAAGCCTTGATGGCCCAGGCAAGCTACACCATGTTGGTCTTCTTTAGCACAAGACAAGACCTTAATGGTGTAGCTTAAGCAAGACAAGACCAACATGGTCTTCCCTCTAGGCCAACATGGTCTTCACTGTAGCCTTCATGGTCTCTTTAGCGCAAGACCATAATGCTCTTCCCTCCAGGTGGCCCTTTACTTTATGTTTTTCTTTAGGTTTACGTTTAAGCGAAAACTAACCTTTTAGGAGCTAAAGAAAACGTGCAACACCAACATGGCATAGCTAGGCGACTGGTTTTCTTTAGGTTAGGTAAACATTTTCTTTAGCTCTAAAGGGGCGAAGCAGTAAACGGGCTATGCTAAACTATTAGGTATAGGTATTAGCTTCATCCTTTAGGACCTTAAGTGGCCTCCCCTTTGTCTCATCCAAGCTTAGTTGAGTGGTTGTGCTTTCTATTCGTATGGTTATGTGAACCACCATGGTTACATTTGATCCTCAAACGGAATATGGATCAACATCTATGAAACCGCATGGCAACATGTATCGTTTGCCATTCCCTAGGTACAATGGAGATTGCTGCCTTGAAAGCAAAGCGATAGGAATATCTATATCTAGATCTAGATTCAATAAACATGGAAGAACATCAATAAGGGCGGTAAAGTTAGCCTCTACATGTTAAGGTCTGAATAGCTAATCAATCACCTAGTGTGGTGTATAGTGGAAGACTATTTGGAAGGTATAAGGTTTCTCATATCCCATGAGTTCAGGGGCCTGTACTTCCTCGTCTATGTATTGCCGATACAGCGTTCCCCTCCACCACTTCTTAAGCATTCGCCTAAGTTTTGTTTAGTTCAAGTCCTTTTACTTATTTACGCGAGCTTTCTTAAGTTAAAATGGAAGAAAGAAGAGATTTTTTTTGTTTCATGCAAAATGATCTCCACAGACAGAGTTAGCAGCAAAAACAAATAGCAGCATAAACCTCTGCTTCCCGGAGCACTACCTAGGGTGCAGCTTTGCGCTTAAGCCTTTGCTTCGCTCCGCACTAGAGCTTAGCTTCTAACAAGTTTATCTCTGCTATTTGCAAAGTAGTTTAACTTATCTTCTTCCTTCTTTTTCTCTTATTTTCATTCCATTCATTTTCCTCCCCACCAATACATAGAGGCGAAAAGAAATAACCAAACCACGTCCACGGAATACCGGTACCGAGCAGCTGCTTTGAAGCCAAAGTGATGTAGGGAACTCAAATGTCCCATATACTAACGAATACCGCATATCATCAAGAGAATCATCCCTATAATGACAATACCGGCAGAGATGATAAAAAGTGCTTCATAATATTCCATTCCTTAAAACCCAGTGAAGACTAAAGCCAGCCAAACCATAGCTACTAGAGCATGAACAAGCTTGTTATTTTAACCCTCCAAGCATGGCATAATGAGCCCAAGCCATAGTAGCTCTAGAGAGAAGAAGAAATAGGGTATTTAGAAAAGGGATTCCCTAGGGATTTAACACTTCAATTCCTTTGGGGGGGGGTGAATAGCTCCGATCTCTACTGCGGATGCTGAAGATGAATGAAGAAAGGCCCAAAAAAAGGCTAAAGAGAACATAACCCCCCACACAATGGCCAAGAAAAAATGGTAGCAAAGCCCTACTTATACTGCTTTGGTGTGATTTCCTTCGTAAGTAGATTCACATGTAATATCATGCACCATACGAACATGGTATATAAGATTAATCCTATGCCCAAGGTAAGGAGTGATTTATCTCTTGTAAATGAATGCATATACATAATAGCACCAATAGTGCTGGCTAGGGCTCCAAGTGAACCTAACAAAGGCCATGGACTTGGATCCACTAAATGATAGGGATGCTCTTGAGCAGAGAAACGGATCCTAGCTTCTAATCCTTTTTTTATTTTTTTGTAACTAGCATTACGATTGAGATTCATGGTGTTCTTCTTCTTTTCCTCTTTGGAATGTTATCGATATGTATGCTTCTTGTTGTGTGTGCTAGTGAATATTCCTAAGTTAATCAAAAGGAGTATCCGCGAGCAAGTTACTTAAAACATTAAGCTTGCCAAGGACTAGCCAAATCGAAATAGCAAAATTCTTGAGCCATTTCCATTAGTTCATAAACTACACATTTTTCTAAATTATCCTAACATACTTCTACGTATCTACTCAAAGGAAAGTCTTTCCTTAATGGGTAACCTTCGAATCCCTAATCGGGTGATAATTGAAAAAACAGACTCCAGACATGTCCCACACTTCTCGCTCCCATCGACCTGCTGATGGAGATATACTCATTAGCAAACTTACAATAGTGATCTAGTTTACACCGACTTTGATACAAATGCATGAGTTATATTGAGTATTCAGTAATTGATAGAGAACTCTGAGCCCGAAGATGTGCTTTTCTATGATTTGTGATGAAGAAATGTTTGTCGAATTACAACTGTGTACGAAGTAGAAGACTTACAAATAGTGAAGCCAAAAGCAAATTTATTCGGTTATGTAAGTGAAAGAAATAGCCTCGTTCTTATAAGGTGCGCAATGACGTATATTTCTTTTGAGATGGTTAGTCATAAATGCCAGATAACCCAATAATTACACCAAAGGCAGCTTCTGGTCATAGGGGACCCCGGTACCCAGAAGACTAGATTAGTAGAGTGAGAGAGTGTTGCTCTAAAGAAATATTATGTGCCTCGTCTTAGAATGAGTTTGCGGGGCAAAGTCAACTGACTTATGGGTTATTGATGAGTTGGGTATGAACTTCCTAGATGTGTTAAATATGTTATTGGATGGGTGAATCAAAGCCAATACATTTAAGTTTACAACACATTTAAGCTAATACCATTACATGCGCTTATTTTTCTATCGCACCATAGGTGCTATGCATTTACCGATAAACGGGCTACGCTAATATCGTAAAGGAGCGATAGTTTATGTTTAACATAAAGGTATTAGGTATGCTCCATAAGTAGACGTAAATAGTTTTGCTAATACCATAAAGGAGAGTTTATGTTTACCGTAAAGGTATTAGCCACACTCCATAAGTAAACATAAAAATTTTTGCTTAATCATGTTTTTTCGGAGAAGATGTTCTTAGATAGTAAATATGGCGATCGAGAAGACAACAAATTCTCGAGAATCATGAGAGTAATTTGTTGCCTTATACCCCATGCATGTTCAAGCGTTTACAACACTATAGTAGCTAATACCGGTTTTCTATGAAGCTAATACCTATACCTAAAGGTAAACGCTTTATCGTTTAGGCACTTAGCTAATACCCTTAAAGGGCCGGAGGGAAGACCATGTAGGCGCTAAAGAGACCATGTAGGTCTTGTCTTGCTTAAGCGAAAGCCTAAAGGCTTCCCTTCTTTACCACATGGTCTTATTTTGCGCTAAAGTTTTCGTAGTTAGTTTAGCGTAAAGGTAAATGTAAATGCATAGCACCTCTTCTTGGCCAAGATCAAGACAAAGTAGATTCTATAGCCGAGGAGGAGGAATCATCAAGGCTCTGAGCGGTTGAACCTTTTGACCATAAGATGCAATTCTGCAAGCAGAAAAAGGGACTTGAACCCTCAACTCCAGCCTTGGCAAGACTATACTCTACCGTTAAGCTACTTCCACCATGTAAACTTTCTCCCGTGACTCTTGACGTGCTGGCTGGGGAGGGGCGAAGCTAATACTAACAGTTGACATAGTTAGTTGACGTTTACCATAAGGTATTAGCTTCATTGAAAACAACATTATAGTAGCTAATACCTAATGGTAAATGTGCTAAAGAAAACTTTAGTGCAAAACAAAACCTAAAAGGTAAGTTGACTGAGTTGTAAACATTTTCTTTAGCACAAAACCAATAAGGGTAGAGCTAATTCCTATACCTTTACGATAAACGCTACACCCTAATGGTATTAGTGCATTAGTTTACCCATAGCACTAAAGGTTAAGTGAAACCCTAAAGGTCCGAAGGGGCGAAGCCATTAAGTCAAGAAGAGTGAAGCGAAACCGTTTCCGAATAGGACACTTTAGCATCTTAAGGCATGTAGCTGCTAAGGAAACCCAGTTAGGATTAAGCAAAGACAAGACCAGAATGGTATTCCCTTCTTTACTTCAAGAGAATGTGCTATGCGTGCTAAAGACAGCCGATAGGCTACAACATTTTCTTTACTTTCCCTATCAAGCTAAAGAAAACGGTTTAGGCTTAAGCAAAAACTTTAGCACAAGACAAGACAAGACCAGAATGGTGTAGCTTCATGTTGACTTCATCACCGCTTTAGCCTTCTTGACGGTCAAAGATTAATTCTATCGGTAAACTTACACATCGTATAGCCTTAAGCTATTACCATGTTCGTTTTGCTTAATATAACCATGTAGTAAAGGAGGGAAGACCATTAAGTCAAGAAGGGGTGAACGATGAAGTCAAGAAGCTTGACCAAATTGGTTTTGTCTTGTCTTGCTTAAGCGTTAGTTTTCTTTAGCCTGTTAGGTGCTTAGCGAAGACCAACACGGTCTTGCTCGATTAGGGTTAGCTTAATTGTTTACTAACGATAAACTAACCTAATTCCCTAACCGGGTTCTGCTTAACCCTTAAAGGTGCTATGCTAATCTGTTCTCATTTCCCTAACAACTTTAGCACAAATAAGACACTTTAGCACTTGGGAAACGGACACTTTAGCACCTAAAAGGCCCGAACGTGCTATGCCAGCGTTGTTGGTCTTGTTTTTTTTTATGCCAAAGTTTTCCTTAGCACTAACACCTAAAGGTAAACGCTCCAAAAGTAAACATAGAAGCTAATACCTATACCTAAAGGTAAATGGTTAATCCTTTAGGTATTAGGTTTTGGGCTAAAGTTGACCGGTGAGGGAATTGTAGTTAGTTTACTAGTTAGGAGCTATTAAGCCCTAATACCTTTAGGTTTTCTTTGGCATAAAACCTTAATGTAGAAGCTAATATTGTTTAGGAGGGAAGACCATGTTAGGAATGCTTAAGCGGTTTAGCTTAACCATTTACTTTAGGAATTAGCATAGCCCTAATACCTTTAGGTTTTCTTTACCCCCTTCGACCTAAAGTAAACGTTTTTGAGCGCACGCTGCGTTTATCTTATGGGCCAGTGTTGGTTAGGGAATCATTTTTGATGAAGCGTTTACTGTAACCCAAAGGTGAAACACTTGCATAGCACCTTCAAGTTTTCGGGCTAATGTGTTTACAAAATGTTCACTATGCCCTATACTCGGGAGTTTACCGGTTAGGTAAACGTTTTCTTTAGCGCAAAACCAATAGGTGGGAAAATTTAGCACAAAACCAAAAGGCTTAAGCATTTACGCCGCACGCCAAAACTTTAGCACAAGACAAGACCATTCAAGTCTTCCCTTCTTAATGGTCTTCCCTCCGGCTTACCCTTTAGGGAAACAGCTAAAGAAAACCTAAAGGCGCTATGTGTGCTAACACTTCACCCCTTTAGGTGCTATGCATGCTAAAGTTTCTGGATACGCCAAAGTGTAATAGCTTAAGCCTAACGAGAAACTCCCGTATAGGTTTTACATGTTAGTTTTCTTTAGCAGCTAACCGGTCAACTAAGCACCTATGGCACTATGCGGTTAGTTAACCGTTAGGTAAACGTTCAAATACTATAGCGTTGTTTTCAATGGTTGTTCATGAAGTAGTTATGGTCATAAATTCCCAAAGCTTTGCACGCCACATGGTAGACTAGCAAACCCCATACTCAGAATCGAAGGGGAACCCTTATAAGAAGATCCGACAAGAAGAGCGAAAGAAACAAGTGATTATTTAAGTGAGTACAAGCCTCGTTGGTTTGAAAGATCGTTATCTGCACCAACCAACTTGATTGAGAGGCTCATACTCAATTGTTCTCATAATCTTTGTCCTATCCGTAAACCTTCAATTAATATTGTTTGTGCTTCGCGATCATGCCGAAGCTTACGGGAACACAAGTCGAATGTATTGAACTATCTAGAGAACAAAGTGAAAGATTTTTTTTCCTTGGATTGGTTCTTGAGAAAAGGTTGACTCCTTTCTGCCTATCCAAAGACCATGGAGCCCAAATTGCCCTACCTTCACTGAAAATGCTATATTTTCCTAGTTCTGTGTAATGCTAGTATTGATATTGAAGAAAGAAACCACTGTATCGGTAGTACAATTACACCGTGTATCGGCAAATGACTGGGGCGAAGCTAATACTAACAGTAAACATAGTTAGTTTACTTCAGTAAACCTAAGAAAACTTTAGTGCAAAACCTTTACTTATGGGTTCATCGAAGCGAACTACCTTTATGGTCAACTTTAGCACTTTCCCTTAACGTATTAGCATAGCGCCATAGGAGCGTTAGTTTACCTACCGGTCCTTATGGAGCTAAAATTTATTGAGTTCGAAACATTTTCTTTAGCTCTAATACCTTAATAGTATTAGCATAGCACCATAAGTAAACATATTAGCTTGAACCTACCGGTCCATAGGTAAACGCTTAGTTGACCTGGTTTTCACATAAACGTTAAGATTTTTACACGGTAAACGCTTAAATGTAGTTATTTTCCCGAGTTTTCATTTACTATTTGTTTTCTAAATGTTTAGAGTTTGTTTTCGCATAGCTCCTCCTCCCCTTCTAACCTCTACCACGTGCTTCTCGATGAAGCTGAGGTGCTCTGCGTTTACGTGTTGTCTTCATTCAAACGCTGCTAACTCTGCTTCTAACCTCTACCGAGTGCTCTGCGAGGCAAAGTAAAAACTCTGCTTCCGAAAGACTATGCTCCACGCTTAAGCCTCTGCTGCAGGTATTCATTTTAGGCTTAGGCATGCAAGACAGATTTGAGGAACTGCCTATCGGGTTCATTGCAAGAGTAGTAGCGGAAAACAGATTATACAACAGAGAATGATGCTTCTAACTTTATTCTTGTTGAAATTATTATTCGCTAATGAATCTCGCAAACCCTTTTAATGTAAAGGTTAAGCTCGCCGAACGGTAAACGCTTCATCGTGGAGGCCCAAAGGGTTAAGCGAAACCCATGTAGGTTTTATGCTAAATCCCAATAGGAAATGCTATGCAGCTACAGGGGCTAAAGTTGACCATTAAGGGAATAGTGCTTATCTAATACCCTAATGGCTAACGTTGACCGTAAAGGTAAACGAAAAGTGCTAAAGAAAATGCTTCACTTGAAAACTTAATGGTTTTCTACGCTTAAGCCTTTACGGTCAACTTTAGCCCATTCCCTTTACGGTCAACTTTAGCGCATTCCCTTAACGGTCAACTTTAGCGCATTCCCTAACTAACTACTTAAGCGTTATCGGGACTTTAGGGCAAAGCGTTCACGGTTAGGCTTAAACTTTGATCGAGTCTTGCGCTAAAGAAAACACTTAAGCCTTCATGGGGCGAAGCAAACAGTGCATTCCATGACAAGACTAGAATGTCCCTTCGGGTAATGGTCTTCCCTCCGGCTCTAAAGGTAATGCTTAAGCCTAAGAAAGGTGCTAAAGTTTTCTTTATAACATGCAAAAGAAAACAATACCAACATGGTCTTCCCTTCGGGCACGGGCTAAAGAAAACCATTCCCTTTACAGTCAACTTAAGCCCTAAAGGCGGCTTAAGCTTTGACCGAGCCCGAAGGGGCTAGGCAATTAAGTCAAGAAGCTTAACCATTCAGTCAAGAAGCTTAACCATGTAGTCAAGAAGCTTAACGATTCAGTCGAGAAGCTTGAGCATTAAGGTCTTGTCTTGTCTTGTGCTAAAGTTTTCGCTTAAGCCTATCGGCTTTAGCACGCTATGCGCAAGACCATGTAGGGCCGAAGGGAAGCCTTTAGGTTTCCTTTAGCCGTTTCCGTAAAGGGCAAGTGGGAGGGAAGACCAATATGGTCTTGTACTAAAGTGTCCATTTCCCTTTAGGTTTTCTTTAGCACCTTAATGGGAAACAGACACTTTATTAAGGTTTTATGGTAAAGAAAACCTTAAAGATGCTATGCTAATACCTTTAGGTAAACAGTTTGCACTACAGTTGACCGAGTTTACCTTTTAGGGTAGGGAAAGCTCTAAAGTTTTCACTTAAACGTTGGTAAAAGTTTAGAAAACGTTTTCTAAATGCACGAGAACCTAACGTAGCTAGAAAATTGGTAGGTGAATGGTATTAGCTTAATCTTTCCGGTAAAGGCTTAAATGTTGGTTTACCGTTACGGGCTATGTGTGCTAATACCATAAAGGTGCTATGCATAGAAAACTAAAGTAAACTAATGCGCCTAATCGATTAAGCTAATACCATTCCCTTTAGGTAAACACTTAACCGTCCCTTAAGCCTTTAGGTTAAGCAAAAACCAAAACCGTTAAGGCTTAAGCATTTTTGTTGTAGCCTTCTCACTCTTAACAATACATCCATTTTGGAGTGGGCACTATGGGAGGTAACACTTTTAGGGAGGACAGGTATTAACACTTTCTAATGTGGGGTAATCAATTCTACACAATTTCTAACGTAGTTAACCTGTTTTTTGTGGAAAAAGCCATTATGAACAAGTTGATGCTTTTCCACACTGGCTAGGGAGAGAAAGCACCATCCATTATTAACTTTGCACCGAACCACTGGAAAAGGAATGGAACTAAACAAAACTTAGGCGATTGCTTAAGAAGTGGTGGGGGGAATGTTGTATTGACAATACATAGACGAGGAAGTATGGGGCCGTGAACTCATGGGATATGAGAAACCTTATACCTACCAAATAGTCTTCCACTATACACCACGCTAGGTGATTGATTAGCTATTCAGAACTTAGCATGTAGAGGCTAACCTTACCGCCCTTACTGACCTTCTTCTCCCTCTATGAATCTAGATCTACATACAGATATTCCTATCGCTTTTCTTTCAAGGCAGCAATCTCCATTGTAGCTAGGGGATAGCAAACAATACATGTTGCCATGCGGTTTCATAGATGTTGAACCAAATTCCATTTGAGGATTAAACGTAACCGTGCTGGTTCACGGAACCATATGAATAGAGAGCAAGACCACTCAACTACGCTTGGATGAGACAAAGGGGAGGTTGCTTAAGGTCCTAAAGGATGAAGCTAATACCTATATCTAATAGTATTAGCATAGCCCGTTTACCGCTTTGCCCCTTTAGAGCTACAGAAAATGTTTACCTAACCTAAAGAAAACTAGGCGCATAGCTACACCATGTTGGCCTTGTGCATTTTCTTTAGCTCTTAAAAGGTTAGTTTTCGCTTACACCTAAACCTAAATAAACCCATAAAGTAAAGGGCCACCCAAAGGGAAGACCATTATGGTCTTGTACTAAACAGACCATGAAGGCTACAGTGAAGACCACGTTGGCCTAGAGGGAAGACCCTGTTGGTCTTGTCTTGCTTAAACTACACAATTAAGGTCTTGTCTTGCGCTAAAGATGACCAACATGGTGTAGCGTGCCTCGGCCATGAAGGCTTAAGCTACACCATTAAGGTCTTGTCTTGCTTAAGCGAGACCTAAAGGTCTTGCTTAATATTACCATTAAGGTCTTGCTTAATATTACCATGTCAGTCTTGGACGTTTTCTTTAGCTGATCAGTTTCCATTTCCCTAAGAAACTAAAGCACCTTTTTAGCACCTTAAGGCTCGGAGGAAAGACCAAAATGTTCTTTTCTTGCGCTAAAGAGACCATTCAGTCAAGAAGGGAAGACCTTAACGGTCTTGTCTTGTGCTAAAGTTATTAGGGAAATGAACACTTTAGCACCTAAAACGCCCGAAGGGAGGACCATAATGGTCTTGTCTTGTTTTCTAAATGAGCTAAAGAAAACGTTAGTGCCTGGTTTTCTTTAACTGTTTCTCACAAAGGTGCTAAAGTGTCCTATTGGTGCTAAAGTTGTTAGGGAAACAGAAACAGACACTTTAGCACAAGACGAACATGATCTTCCCTCTGGCCCTAAAGGTAAACACCGGATAACTTAAGGGGCGAAGCTAAGCACTAATACCTTTACAGGCGGAGCTATTAACATGCTTAAGCATTTTGCTTAACCCTTTGTTTGGGTTACGTTTTTTGTAGTTAGAAAATGTTTACATAACATGCTAAAGAAAACATTGTAGCCTAACGATTAAGCTAATACCTATACCTTTTGCTGCGCTCAAGACCTTAATGGTCTTCCCTCTGGGTGGTCCTAGTCTTCTTTAGTGCAAGACAAGACAAGACCAACATGGCTTCTAAAGAAAACTTCATGGTAATAGCTTCGCCCCTTCGGTGTTGGTCAAGCTTCTTGACTCTTCTTTGTATTGACCAACCGTCGTAGTTTGTTCAGAAATTAATACAAAGAAGAGTCGCATTTGTGTAAGTCTCGCACGGTGAGTCCACAGGACCCGTTTGTGGCACAAGGATCACACTGTTGACAAGTTTTCCTTAATTATTCTCCAAAGCTTGTAATGATGACTTGAAACAATGGCCAAAGTATTTAACTTTTGCATTATGGACTAATAGAATGACTTGCACTAGGACCACCATATGTCTGCTAAATTAATGTATTGTTAGAAACCTATTTTTCCTATTCACACACAAATTCTTACATGGTCTACTTTATCTTGGAATGGTAATCTATCTACTGATGAAATTTTGGCCTTACGGATAAAACAACTTTAGCAAGGGAACGCAAAATTGGATGAAGCTATTATAAAATTGAAAGAATCCAGAATAAAAAACAAGAAGTACTTTGATAATCACATAGACTAAGGCCAAAACAAATTCATAAGGATGATTGGATTTTGATCTATGAAAGTATGTCTGATTCCCAATATGATGAATGAAGGAAAGTGAAACGTTGATGGTTTGGACCTTATGTTGTTATGAAAGTACATGATAATGGGACATATGCTTTACGTGAATTAGATGGAGTTCCATTAAGAACTTTGCACACGGAAAATGGTGAAAGTATTCAATAGAAGATAGGAAGATGATTAGGAATTTGAAGAGATATGATTGGCGTCGAACCAAACTAATCAAGTTGTATTTCTTCTTTACTGTTTGTCTAGATTATCTTTTGTTTTTAGATTGCACCTTTGCAATCATACTTTTCAACACTTTAATACTGGCTTATGATAGTATCAAATTACAAGAGCAACTATTTGAATCAAGTAGGAATAAAATTATTTGAACTTTGGTTTGAAGACTTTATAAATAAAGTAAATGTCTGAATGAAATCCGAATTCTTGCTTAGACCCTCAGCTCAGAATAAGGGGTTGAACCTTTCCTTTCAAAATAAAAGAGTTGCAAAGATTATTATCAAAACCTCACAAATGAAAGTTTATAGTTTTCTTCCAGCTTTATAAAAGTAGAAGGATGATTGAGTACATTAATGAATGTTGAGGAAATAAAGAAAAATAAACAAAACTGAGAAGCCAAAAAGCCCTGAAAAACTATTTATGAATTCACTTCTAGTTTGCTTGGGAAACCGAGGTGGATGTATGCATGAGAGGAATTTGTGGCATTTCTGGATATTGATGAACATATTATATGTACTTATTTAGATGTGATGATGATTGACTTTGAATGAGTGGATTAGGGAATTTATTCTTGAAAATTGAAACCAAATTTGTAATTGTCTTTGGAAGTTGATTTCAAGTGTGAAACAAAATGGTTACTAGTAGGAAATTTTATTTGTTGTTACCATATGCTAGGCCAAGAACAAAAGCATTTGTATTTATGAATT
The DNA here is from genome assembly GCA_020310875.1 of Ceratopteris richardii. Lineage (NCBI taxonomy): Eukaryota > Viridiplantae > Streptophyta > Polypodiopsida > Polypodiales > Pteridaceae > Ceratopteris > Ceratopteris richardii. The sequence continues at coordinate 168,049,419 of CM035422.1, forward strand.
ATTAAGTGGCAAAACATTTGAGTTTGAACTTTGATCACAAAGAAGTTTTGATACTACCTTTTGTGTTGTTTTTTAGGATTAGCCCATTCCGAGGATGTGCATGTTTAGTAGGGGTGAATGTCAAAGAGATCCTCTCTCCTTATGGTGATAAGAAATGACAGAACATGAAGAGCATAAGCGTAGTTGCACCATTATCTAGAAGGCAAAATTTTTCAAAAGGCAAAAAGAAAAGGTTCTACTGATCACACCATTTTGGATGCAAATTAGAAAGAAAGCTTCAAGTGAACGAGAAGCTTGAGGAAGGATCTTGGCTTCCATTGGTGCGGAATCGCTGGTCCCTGATTGTATCAACATTTGTGGCAACAATAACAACTGCAACATTAGGCTTGCTCATCTCATGGCACTTGGCAATAGTGATATCGGCATAAGGAACCTCTTGTTATTTCCTATTATGTTTTTCATGTGCTTATTAGAACTATCTCAGTTGAAGCACTGAGAATGCAACAACAATCAAGCCATTTTGTAGTTGAAGCAATGACTCACCATTGCATTGTGGCAGCCTTTCACTCACACAATATTCTTCTTTCGCTCTTCAATATATTACAAGAAGTCTGTGCACATTGTCTATGTCGGATTGGTTGTTGGATGCGCGTGCTTCCTGGAGGGTGCCACATGGATCAAGAGAGGAGAAAGCTGCAGAAATCACAACTGTAAGTAGCTACATGTGTTGGATGGGATTGTACTCTGAAGAAAGTGAATGGTTGTGGTCCAAGCTTGGTTGTAGTTGTTCAGATGCTTAGCATGAAATATGCCGCGTGCAAGGAGATTAACCATACAACCCTGCCCAATTACATGCACAAAAAACAAAGCGTAGTCAAGTCTACATGCATGGGAAGTTTTGTGTGTGATCGCAACGTTAGCTATCTACCAAACGCCAAGTTTAGCATGTTGAAGGATCTATAAAGCGGAGAACAATCATTGGCTGGAGATCATGATGATTATTGGTGAACAAGATTCAAGGAAGATACGGATGGTCTATAAAGGAGATAATGATGCGCTGATTATAGGGAAGGGCTCTCTTGTGTTGTCTTTGTTGTAATCAAGAGATTCGGTACTGAAGCTCATCCGCTAAAGAGGAGCCATCGCATCCAAGATGTAATTAGATTGATGATGAATAACGAAAACAACGAGCCATTCTCTTATATTGTCTTCGCTCTGCGTTCTCTGTATCTCTTTGTGTCATCTGTAAAGGCTCGACGCTTCAAAATATGCTTGTTTTCCATTCATTATAAGCTATTTTTTATCGAGTTCATTATAAGCTCAAAAAAGAATGGATGCCTCTACGTACTAGGTTGGGTGTCTTTTCAATTCAGTATACCTCAAAATGAAAAAAAGGTTGTCTTTTTTTTTGAGACAACAGGGAAGGAAAGTAAATTAATGGAAAAAATACAATGAGTACAGGGAAGCAGTGATCCCACCAGACCAATACGAGGGAAAATTAACCCAGGCCAACCTTACAAACAAAGAACCATGATGAATCTATCACTAGAGTAGCACGACAATAAGATTTCCCTCCATTTATTGGGAGGATAGGTCTTAATTACAAGAACGAAGTCCTAAGGCAGCCTGTTGATAGACTGGAGACTTTTTTGAACCAGAGATAAGCAAAGCTTTCATGAGAGTGCACATGAAATTCTTCTTCCCACTCATAAAGTGGTTTTGATCCTCCTCAGCCAAATGTGCCAGAGGATATGTCCTCTCAATAATTTCCATAAAACCAGATCAAGCTTGTTGCATCAGCCAAGGATAATTTCTTTAAGACGGCCAATTTGGGGGAGATTCTTGATCTTGAGAATGGGGTCCAAGATTTGCCAGAATCTCTTGGCATGCCAATAGTTAATGAAAAGGTGGGCCAAATTCTCTTCCCTGCTACACATTGAACAGTTTCCATTAGTAGCATTTAACTTCCTTGCCCTGCTGCCAATCCAAAACCCATTATGCAGAATCAACCATTCCAAGAAGGAATGTTTGATGTTGTAAGGGAAGGCCTAGATAGCCTTATATCTGTATCTCCATTGTATGGAAGACCAATTGCAACTCGATCTAGAGTTGAGCTTATGAACTATACAGCTGATAGATTCTCTGTTATGTTTCAAGCACCTCCGCAAGTCCTTGGGAACATCTTCCGATTGAAGTTTGCCAGACTTGAACTCCTACATCGTTGACTTCAAAATATTCTTCAGCTCCAGGATCATCTGTAAACAAGTAGGAGACAATTGTGTTAGTCCACCAATCTGCTCATCAGACAGAAGCTCACCTGATTGGATGAACCATCTCCAAGTTCTGATCCCAAACTTAAAACATCTATGCTCCTTTATAGCTAGGCTTCTATTGTTCCAAAGGGCTAACCACCCAAGCCATGGTGATTCCTCTAAAATGAAACTAATGTTAGTTGTGAATTTACAGTTGGAAGAAGCTTTTACCTTCATCCAAGCATTCAAGAACCTGGAAGAAAGAACACTGCCAATAGGATTAAAGGTGAAAAGGGAGGCCACAATATCCCACAAATGGTTATTGGTCCAAGCTTTATAATCCTTAACATAAAATTTTTGAATGTCTCTTTTGAGAAGCAAGGCCCACATATCAATGGAATTTAAACATCTTAAAATCCATTTTGAAGCCTGGTTATCAACCATTTTAAGAGGATTGATGATCCCTAGCCCACCCTCAAATTTGGGAAGGCAACATATACTCCAAGCAACCTTGGAAACCTTTAAAACTTGCTCATTACCACCCCAAAGAAATCTCCTAGAAGGTTGTCACCTGTTTCAATTGATTTTTGGAAGGTCTCCAACAGACATTGCCAGTACTTGTGTATGTAGTCGCTTACCTTGCCTCCCCCTTGGTTGAGACTTCTCCATTCATCAAGTACAAAAAGCTCCTCATCATTCCCTAGAACAAAACCATCTTCCATTCGGGTCTTTAACTCCTTCCATGTGACTTTACTATTATCTTTTTTGATTGTTAAGAGCCATGTGTAGGCTTCACCTTCCAGAAAATGAGGGAGGATCGTGGAGCAAGAGTTTTCCTCCATGCAACTTGCATGTTGTTGAGAGGTTTGGCAGGTGGGCTAGGTATTTCCACTACATGCCCCATAGCATTTTGTAGGCTCATCTCCACAAGTTTGGTTAGAAAATCCTTGAGCCAAACCAAGCGGTCCACACCTGGGTCTAGTTTTTGAGCGGTTCATAGTCATGCATGTGAGATGGCCCCTCACCACAATCTTGGTGGTGGGAGCTGACATGGTCCTCCTTTTCCATGCGTGAAGGAGGGTAATAGAAGGTTTTGGTCGGCCCAAAATGAACAACGCATTCCAAAGTCCCTTGATGTCTAATCTAGGGGCTTCACTCCAAAGAATCAGTCCCGCCCATCTTCGTAATGCGTTGCAACATGGCCAAGTTGAGAGACGAATCCTCAGAAGCCATTTGAGTAAATGTTGGGCATCGCTCGCATGACGTGGCGATGAGACAAGTTGGGTGGAGACACTTCTTTGATACCAAGTGTTATGAACACACCTGGTTGAAGAGCTTTTGGAACATTGGAGCTATAGGTAGGCCTAAGAGGCCAACTGCTTTGTACCTATGAGAACGTGATAGCAAGTATGAGCGGGTAGAGTCACATCGGATATCCAAAACGAAATTCATATTGCCAAGCCCAAAATGGAAGGCCACCCATTACAAGAAAGAGAAGTTGGCAAGTACCCAACGACTCCGGCTATAGGCACGGTCACTAGATCGCAGAAGGCACTGAAGCTCACATAGAGGAGGATGTTTTACGAGGTCCCCCACCTAGTTGCATACAATTAGGCACTTCAAGGCTAACCTCCCAAAGCCCTCCAGCCCCTAGATAAAAATACAAGACAACGTACAAGATGAAGTGAGAAGGCGCAAAGCAAGAGGGGTGTAGAGGTCGCAAAATGTAACAAATGTTACACTGAACGTCTCTACGAGGAGCCCCTAAAGTGCCTTGGAGGACCCTAGAGGAGGGGCGGAAGGTCATCAACATCCCTGTTTTTTAAAACTTCAACACGTCCTCACTCCTTGCCATTCCAATTCTGATGTTCGTAATTATGAAGAAACATTCTCACCTGATGCAAAGATGCCTACTGTTGGAATATTCATGAGTGAAGCATCTTCCATGAATTGGAAGATCTATCAAATGGATTTAAAAAATGGTTTTCTAAGTTGATTGATATCAGAGGAGGTATACATGTCTCAACCTCGTGCTTTTGAAGATCAATCATGTTTTGATCATGTATGGGGGTTGAGGAAAGCTCTTTATGGATTGAAACAAGCCCCTAGGGCTTGGAATCACAAGCTTCTCTCTTACTTGTAGGATAAAGGATTCAATGTGAGCAAAGCAGATGTTTCCTTCTTCATTAAGAGGAACCAATCAGAGGTCATATACTTATGTGTATATGTTATAGGTAATGATGGAGAAGGAATTAGAAAAATAAAACTCCCAATGAAAAAAGAATTCAAGATTCATGATCTTGATTTGCTTACATACATCCTAGGTTTGAAAATTGTGTATACAGAAAGAGGTATTTTTCTCACTTAGAGGAAGTACATCACAGACATGTTTGACATGAGCAAAATGGACAACTCTAAGGTTGTAGAAACTCCTATGGAAGTGAACCTAAAGCTAAGTGCTCATGAAGGTGAGATGATTGAAATTGTAACTAGCTATGAAAATCTAGTTGGAAGCTTAAAATATGACACACCAACTAGAGTGGACATTGGTTATGGAGTTAGCGTATTAAGTAAATCCAAGCATTCTCCAAGGAAACCTCATATGGAAGTAGCCAAAAGAATCCTCAAGTATTTGAACGTTATTTTGTACTCTCCCTATACATATCATATAGATATCAAACTCTTCTATCATGCAGATTGGGAAGGTTCTAAATATGACACAAGGAGCGCATTTGGATACCTTAATTTTATAGGTACAAAGTTAATCTTTTGGTCTTCAAAGAAGCAACCAACTATATCATTATTATCAATAGAGGTTGAATATGGAGGACTTGCAAATGCTACCCAAGACGCAATGTGGAGTAACACCCTCTAATCTGATCTATGGCTTAAGCCTTCCACTCCACACATTTTTGGAGCTAATATTAGTTCTTTACATCTTGTTGCTAACCCTAGTCATCATGTTAGGTCCAAACACATAGAAGTACATTATCATTATGTCAGTGAGAAGATCATACGCAAAGAGATTCAACTTTCATATATGTCTAAACATCAACAATGTGCAAATATGATGAGTAAAGCATTCGATGGGGCCACATTAAACATATTCGAATGAATGATTGGATTGCAAGAAACCTTGAAGGACTAAAGACTCAAGCTACTTAGACTTGAAGGGAAGTTTTTGGTGCAATTAACAAATTCAAATGAATGACTGTATTGCAAGAAATCTTGAAAGACTAAAGACTCAATCTACTTAGGCTTGAGGGGGAGCTTTGCTAATACTCAAGACTATTCTCATGAAGTCCATCTACTCAAAAGAGTTAACATGGGAGCATATGCTTGTGAAGTTCTCCTTGTATTTACCTTGGTTAAATGTAAAAGATAAATATTGAAGAAGAGTCTCGTGATATTAGGGAGCCTATTTCATGACTTTAGCTGATTGTAATCTAATTCAAATAATTCCTAAATTATAGGATCACTTTTAGGTGAGTAAGATTCAAATTCAAATTCAATATATATATATATATATATATATATATATATATATATATATATATATATATATATATATATATATATATATATATATATATATATATATATATATATATATATATATATATATATATATATATATATATATATATATACTCACTCCTTAGTCGTGGGTAACCATGCCCATTATTGAGAGATTAAGCTACATTCCAAAGCATACATTGTGCTCACTTCATGGAGAAGTAATCTACTACACTCATACACACAATACAACATACATTTGGAATCATTACACAGTGTAAGTTCCTCTCTACATGTTGCTTTAGTACACTCATCTTAAGAGTGAGCTTGTTTTGTGTATTTCTATGTTCATGAGAATTTATTTGCTATAGTTTTACTTAGGTAAGGTAGATAAGAGTTTATTGTATTCACATATTAAGTTTCATCATCATTGATGTAGTAGATCTTGAGATATGAAGCTTTGAAGTTGACTCGATCTCCACATCTTCTTATTCTTGAAAAGTCGGGTTGACCCCCCCAACTTGTTAAATTTGTTTCTTAATGTATGGCGTAGCTCAACTCATCCCATCTTTGGTATTTGTGCATATGAAGCAAGGCTAGTAACCAAAGGATATGCACAAATACAAGGCATTCATTATGAAGAAACATTGTCACTTGTTGCAAAGATGCCTACTATTAGAGTACTCGTGATTGTAGCATCTTTGAAGAAGGGGAAGATCTATCAAATGGATGTTAAAAATTCTTTTCTAAATTGATGGATATCAGAGAAGGTATACATGGATTCATCTGGTTGTATCCACTATACCCATCCATGAAATTGTATAGGGCATGCTAGACCACATCCTCCACTACTTGTTCTAAGAATGGTGTAGGGACTCCATTAGGGATCCTTACTTTGTTAAGCGCTCAAAGATCCACACATACTCTTATCTTGTTTGAATATTTCTTGGGTGCAATCACTATGGAAGAAAGCCACTTTAGGTGTTCAAATACAACAATGATTCTCGCCGCTTTCATCTTAACAATCTCTATTTGCAACACTTCTACATACATTGAATCCGGCCTGTAAATTCATTCCCACACTAGTTCTGCATCTCAGACCAATGGGATTGTGTGAAGTCCCAAGGTCTCAAGAATGTCTACCAAATCTTTTTAGTTCCACATGAACATATCCTTAAAATTATATAAAAAGTTGATTACCTTCTGTAAGAGGATCCTATTTTTCCATAACCAAGATACCAACAAGACCAGCTTTGCTTCTATTGAATCTCCTAAATTCACTTCTTCCACTCATGGTGTTGGCTCATTATCCACAGTATCTTTGTTACTATAGTCTTTATCATTGAACAATTCTTTTGAATAAACACAAGGCTCTGTGATCTTGATATTCCAACTTCTGTTTTGAGGTCTACTTGGCGTATCTCTTTCATGGAAAGCTGATCCTAATGCTTATCCTTTAGGAGCTTCCATCCTTTTGTTTTGACCTTGTGTTCCTCTTGTAATGGGTTCTTCTTTACCTTTGGTCTATCACATATGGGCTCTCCTAGCTTTAATACTTCTACTCTAGAGACTTCCTTGTCCTCATCCAATAAAAAGGCATTACAAACTACACTAGAACATGGAGGGGACTCGACACCCATCCAACTAACTAGATCTTCTTCTTCATAGATTCCATTGAGACCTAGAGAATGTAGCTCTATCTCTTTCAATTCCACTAATGAGATGGTCGTGCCTATCTTCGCATGGTCAAACCCTATCTCCATGTGAGTTGTTTGAGCACATCGTGATTGTCAAATCCACATGAAATTACACCCCTATTCGTGTATCACCTTAGCATATCAAAGGCAAGGGCATCAAGGATTAAAGGTTTATCTGATGGAGAGGTTAATCTCCAAAAGAACAAGCTAATCTTGAAGTTAGAGCACCTCTATATCAAGAGTAACTCAAAACATTCACCAATTTGGAGAATTAATGATCAATTATAAAGATTTTGGATAAATTGTGAAGAAGATGATTCTAGAGAAAGTTTGCTGCACATATCTCTCTCATTGACTTATCAAATGTGTAAAGTTTTTTATAAAACTTTGCACAAGGTGTCATCTATAGTTTGTGCACCTTCTCCAAGTTAAATCATTTCAAAAGATCTAGTAGATCTTGAGAAATGAGCTTAACAAGTCATCTATGTTTAAAACTGTTCTTCTGAGAAGTCGATTCAGACACCTGTAACTTCTAACACTTGGTTCTCTCAATCTAGAACCTGTTTATGCAAATGCTTTTATCCATAGGTAGCTTAACTTCCAACTTAAAGAATGAGTGCTTGGTTGCTCAAAACTTTACACTGTGGAAGGATAACTAACCAAAAATTTAGCATCAAATTTTGCACCTCCTGCAACTTCTCTGCTTTCCATTTACACATGTAAATGTTCCTACACTCAATTCTCTCAGCCTGATCACAATTAGAAGCTGAAAATTTGTACAGAGGTCAATCAACTATAGACTTATACTTTTACAAAAGCATTTCACAAAAGATTCAACACAGAAGGAGAATACTCAGAAAGATCGGGTGCAACATTTTTCCATTTTTGAGAAAATTTACATCTGAGTGATGAGAGAGATCCTACTCACTTCTAGAGTGTCTAATGACATATAATTCTCCTCAAATCTTTTTCTCACATAATCTCTCATATTTGCCCCAAAATTTTCTTTGTATATATATAGGCAAATATTTACAAGCTCATAACTAATCAAAGGCATAAGTGAGCTAACTTCAAAATAATGTACATATGTGTACACATCTTAATCTTCTGGATATGCACTTCCTTCATGCTTCATAACTTGATCTTTTCTTCAGTCCTTGACTTCAATTCTTCATAAAAACTTCAATTGTTGATTGCCCTGCACCAACATAATCTTGTGGTGAGCAAGGAACCTTGAGGACTATGAAGTCTAGTGTAAACAGAGATCCCTACAGAGTTATGATAACTCTTCCAAATATTTCAATGGGTTTACCTCACTCGGATCTCCCATGATCTCCCTGAACTATGTGTACTTGGATGGCTAGATTCCTAATCTTTGCATAGTCGCTTCACACATGAGGTTGATACCTGATCTTCCATCAATGAGAATTCCATCTAGTTCTTGGGTGATGATTATTACAGCTACTCGTGGGCCAAAATATTCAATAACAAGGTTTCGGCCACAAAACAGGTACCATGATCACTCCTTACCAATGTTAGTATAGCCAATGGTGATCCAAGTGGTGTACAGAGTATATGAATCAGCTCATAAAAATGTGGAAAGTGTCTTTCTCTTGGCTTGAGGGAGGTTTCTTCAAAAAATCCTTTGTATAATGATCCCGCACCTCTGGAAAGTTTACAAATGGTGGCACATTTTTTGGCAGAGAGGACCTACTTTGAAACTCTCTACACTCACTACATCCATAATACATTATTGAATGATCAATCAATTTTTCATTCCTATAATCTAATCATAGGACATATCTACATGCCAGAGTTGAATGGAGAAGGGTAAAACAATGGTTCCCTCGGAGAATTTCCAAGGATTGATCTCTGTGATATAGCCATGGGTCATGCCATCAGGATGGAGCACTAGGATGTCATGACTAGTTGTCCTAAGTATGTGATAGGTTGCAGTTCTTGTATCTGGTTTTGCTAGCTTCATTCCCAATCCTTCCGGATAATTTATAACTAACTTTATTTGGACACTTCATATGTGTATGTACCTATTTTTTGCATACCTTTCACTAGAGAGTAGCTGGAGCTTCTCTTTCCCTTAGCTCTTTGATATCTTACCGAAGCTTAGGGATTGTATCCTCCTCAAGACTCGCGATGTTTTACTGCACATGGAAGTAATGGAACTCACTTTTGAGTTGCAATGGAGAGTCCTCCCATCACCCTACCAAGGAATGAGGATCGTTGAAATAAATTTGGCCTTACTTGATGCAGGTTGTCGTGGCCACAAACTCTTCTAGCAATGTACTTGGCTCTACAAGATCCAAGAGTTTATGTCTACTGCTGATAGGGAGTGCTTTTTCTAACCATATTTTAAGAGAAATTCAATAGGTGCTTCCGAAATCTTGTTCACTATGGACTTTATTCTCCTCAGTAGCTGAGGGAAGGATTTCCACTTCTTCAAGCAAAAATCTCTAAGTCTTCAAGGAGTTCTTTAGTGGAATTCCCTGGTTGAAATGTCACTAAAAAATTTTCGTTGAGGGCCTACCAAGTAATGAAATGCTCTCTTCAAATTGGATAAACCATATATCGAGTAGTCCTTTTAGAGTTGCCAACATTTTTTTGGCTCTCCATGTCATGGATTTTGCATAATGCAAAGAAACCTCATATGGGATCATCTCGTTCTTCATGGAAGCTCCTCCAAAAAATAGGAAGTTGATGTTTATTCCGGATAAGAGGGAGGCAAAATCTTCTTGGGCCATTTTGGAATCAAGAGGAAAGTTCTTGGGTGGAGAAGTTTGCACCTACTTTCCTTTGTTACACTAGGCTAGTTTCTTACTACGGCTGGCAAAAATACAGTTAGTGGTTCTATTTGGAGTGTGGACACGATTAATAGAAGTTTGAGCCGACTTGGTCTTTGTCATAGAACATAGAAAGTAAGATTGGCAAATAGAGTCACTGAGCCTCTAGATCCCACTAGATTAGCCAGAATTATATGTTGGGTTCTTCCCTACTCCCCGTGTAGGCGTAGTGAAAGGAATGTTCTAGGAAGTTGGAGGACATGTAACTTTGTGGAACAAAGAGCGAGGTGATTCTATATGTAGCTACTCACACATAAGCCATAAATATAAATTAGAATACATTCAAGATAGGACTTATTAAGAGATATAGGAATAGACATAGCATAAAACTTTCTAAGAGGAGAGGCGAGAGAAATATGAGGGAACAACTAATGTACTACACAGAAATCAAGTTACAAAAATATAGCATAGAAGATCACTATCACCAATCTATGGTATGCTCGCTATTCTAATTCATAGGAATCTTTAAACAAAACTTATAAATGGAACATATACAATGGTGGACTTAATAGTTAGGATATTCTTCAGCAAGGACAAGCTATTGAAAAGAAGGGATATCAACATGTACACCTGCTTAATAACTAGCAATCTCACAGTTCTCACTCGGGTCTTCAGTAATCACCACTTCTGTGGATCGTTCCATAGCTCTACCTTCTCTTTGTCGGTTGAAAAACCCTCAGTGGTGTCAGGAGGAAATCCCTTGAGGGTTGTGCATCAAAAGATCTCAATTTTAGCAATCTCACAGTTCTCACTCGGGTCTTCAGTAATCACCACTTCTGTGGATCGTTCCATAGCTCTACCTTCTCTTTGTCGGTTGAAAAACCCTCAGTGGTGTCAGGAGGAAATCCCTTGAGGGTTGTGCATCAAAAGATCTCAATTTTATGTGTTTGATAACGTCCCACCTTATTGAGTATGAAGTGATGAATTGAAACTGATAAACTTATTATTGAGTATCTATAGGGACAAGATGAAGAGCAATGATGTACATATATTTCAATGTCTTTGATTTTGAGATGAGAAACTTTTCAAATGTACAATTAGAGTCCATTAGATACCTAAGAACCCTAGGAACCTGAATTATTATTTTTATAAAGACCATTGATTCTTCAACCCTTCAAAACTCATATATCAACCCTAAAGAAAAACCTTAAAGAGAACACTTGCTTTGAAACCCTAATTGTATTATTGATCTGAATCCTTCAAGAGCACCAAGTGTATATTTAAAACCATGAAACCCCACGTACATGTACATTAGTGGAAACCCTAACACCCTTGGGTTTAGAAACTGTGGAACCCTTGAGATAAGTAAAACCCTACTTTCCAAAAGCCATAGTTTGTGTAAAACCCAACATAAAGAGTGATTGAAACCTAAATTAAACTTCTAACTCTTGTAATCTAACTCCCAAACCTAGGAATCCATATTGAAACCTTTAAAACCCATCTTGAAAATCATAGAAACCCATGTTTGTAAAACCTTAAAGTAAGTACTTGTACCTATGATCACATGTTGGTAACCCCAACCATAAAACAACCATAGTTGTTCCAAATAAACAGACTAGTTTCGAAGTTTAGAAAATCCATTTTCCAACCCTAAGGCTTACTAAATTGAACCCTTGTATATCCATATTCATAAGTGTGAGTTTCTTTAACCCTATGATAGTAATCTTTAAAGAGCGCTTCTATTTACATTAATGAGAAATTGAATCAAAACCTGGGTCCTTAAAATAAAAAGAAAAGAAAGAAACTAAAAAAAAAAGAAATGGAAAAATGAAAAATAAACGTATAAAGAGGAAGTTGAATAAATTCAAAATGGATGATTTTAAATATAGAAGAGAAGGGAATAGAAGAGGAAAAGGAAGAAGGATAGATCCATGTTTATCAATACGCACAAGACTTCAGTTTTAGAGTAATGGATCTTGGAACTCTTCAAAAGTGAGCTTGATAGATCATTGGATTTTTTCCAATATATTTTTCAGGTACATTTTTCATTGCACCTTCCCTATCCTTACTTGTATTCTTTATGTGCTTTAAACTTTAGAGAGAGAGTCGAGAGAGGGACAATAACGAGAGGGAGAAAGAAAGCACTGAGCAAAGGAATGAGAGAGATTCCTTCATAATTTGTTTTCATCCTTTTACTGCTCTTAAGTGAATCAATGAAATGAAGAACGGAAGATCAATTGATTGCGTACACAAGAGAGAGACACAGAGAAGGAGAGAAAGAGAGAGAAGGAGAGATAGAGAGAGAATGAGAGAGAGAGAAAGAGAGAGTTAGAGGGCAACTAGAGAGATGATTTGAGAACAAGGGTTGTAGAAATCATTGTTTTTTAGAGCTCCAATGATTGATCTCACCCTAGTTAATGAAAAATGTGAAATTGACTCTCTCACTGTATCACAACTTGTTTTATTCCTCACGATTGTCTCCTCCGTTGTTGAGGGATCTAAGGACATTGAAAATTTAGTCTCCAATGGCAATGTGGATGATGTAGAAGAGAGGGATGATGTAGTAGAGAGAGAGAGAGAAACAAAGAGAGAGAGAGAGAGTCATAAAGAAAGAGAGAGAGAGAAAGAGAGATAGGGCAATAGATGTTCACAGACATGGGTGATTAGAATAAAATTCCTTATGGAAATGGCTACATGTAGATATCAGTAATCCAAGATCGACAAAGAAAGGAAGTTGACGGTGATGATTACAGAGAGAGAGTGGAAATTTTTGTGCAACATATAAAGAGAGAGAGAGAGAGAGGAATGGGTCAGGTTGCTATGTTTAGTCACACAAAAAGGGAGATTTTGTGTTGAAATCGATCATTGCAAAGTTCAAAAGAGGGGAGAGAGAGAGATAGAGATAGAGAGAGAGAGAGAGAGAAAGAGAGAGAGAGAGAGAGAGAGGGAGGGAGGGAGGGAGGGAGAGAGAGAGAGAGAGAGAGAGAGAGAGAGAGAGAGAGAGAGAGCAAGAGAGAGAAAGAGATAGAGAGAA